>OZ030014.1:78547193-79234693 GCA_964023405.1 Apodemus agrarius
CCTAAAAAAAAAAAAAACGCAAGTTTTACCATTTCTAATCTTATGTTTTCAGAGTACGAATTTTTAAGACTGATGTTTTCTGCAGTTCAGTTAAGTCAAATATGTGTTACTGTTTCTAAATCCTCCTTCATGAAAGCCACTACTATATATATAAATTGGGGGAAAATGGGACTCTTGGTTCTTCAGGTAGGAGCTATGTAGGACAGGTGTCATCTGGATGCACACTGGGGAAGAAGAGATGTTAATGGTAGGAAGGCCGAATGATGTGGTTCTTAAGGGTGATAGTTGGTTTCTAACTTACAAAATGATTGATGTATGGGGGATCCAGAGAGTATACAGGCAGAAGTAATAGGCTTCCATTTCAAAACGTAGGGAGCTGAAGACTAGCGATATAGTGTGCCTTGTTCCTTTAATTACTAATGGAATTAACTACTAGATGTAAAATTGCTATATATAGAAACCTTGATACAGGCACAGCAATAAGAAAATCTGGGGACCTGTGAGGGCTCAGCACACCAGGCTGACAGCCCTAGTGTGTAAATAGAACCATGCAACCTATAGAAATGTTTATCAGTTAATATCCATGTCCTCGATATGTTCTTTTCCATTAACCCAATAAACTACTAACATGCTTTTATTTTTTTCAATATTTCGTTGGTTGAGAATTTGTCTGTGACAAAAAAAAAAAAAAAAGATGAACAATTCCTCAGGGGGAAAAAAGGGTGATTTTGTCACAGTTAGCTTTGAAGAAAAGTGTTGATTCAGAAGGTCAGATGAATTTTGCCAATTAAAGAAAAACTAAGAATAAGAAACATATGCCCAATACTCAAATGATCAGTCCATGATTTACCTTTGACTATTTTTACTTTCTACCTCTACAACAGAGACACAGAGCAGGCAAGGATTTAGATATGAGGAGTCTAGGGAAACGCAGTCATGTCTCGTTAGCTGGCTCATGATGGTCAGAAGGAATCTTTGCGGTTAATTGTGCTGGAAGCATTTATGCTCTCCTCACTGTATTAGAAAGTAATGAGACAGTGCTCTTTCCTAATTACCATATATACTCACTGACAAAGGCTCTGCATCCTAAAACAAGAACAAAACCAAAACAAAACCCAAAACCCTGATGTCGTGATATCTTTTGAATTTAGTGTGTTTGCGTGTGTGTGCACATGCACACGCATACACCTTTGTGCTTTCACATGCTGTGGCACATGTGTGAAGTTAGAGGACAACTTTATGGAGTCAACTTCCTTCTGCCACTTTTGTGTGGGTTCTAAGGATGGAACTCAGGTCTTTAGACTTGCTCAGAAAGCACCTTTATGCATTGAACCATCTCACCTGCTCTTTGAAGGGTGGTTCCTTTCTTTCTTTTTTTTATTTTTTTATTTTTTAAAGATTTACTTTATGTATATGAAAGCTCTATCTGCATGTACACCTGCATGCCAGAAGAGGGCATCAGATCACATTATAGATGGTTGTGAGCCATTATGTAGTTGCTGGAAATTGAACTCAGGACCTCTGGGAGAACAGCCAGTTCTATTAACTGCTGAGCCATCTCTCTAGTCCCGAATTGTGGTTTCTCACACTTCCCCTTCCTTGCAGAATTTTCAAGAGTATCTTGGGAAGAATTACCTTTAAAGGGATATTTACAATGAATTCATTAAATTCTTAGAGAAATGGATGGAGCTGGAGAACATCATTCTAAGTGAGGTAACTCAGTCTCAAAAGAATACCCATGGTATGTACTCACTGATAAGTGGATATTAGCCTAGAATCTTGGAACACCAAAGACACAATCTACATACCAAATGATGTCCGAAAAGAAGGAAGGAGTGCACCCTAGTTCTGGAAAGGCCAATGCATCAGTGTAAGGGAATACCAGAGCAGGGAAGTGGGAAGGGGTGGATGGGGGAACAGGGGGACGGTAAAGGGCATGTGGGACCTTTGGGGGTTGGGGAACCAGGAAAAGGGAAATGAAATGTAAATAAAGAATATATCCAATAAAAATAAATATAAAAAATTTTTAAAAGGAATATTTAATGCATCATGATTTGGGGACAAAAAAATCTCAGCATACCTCATGAAGATGCCATCTATCTCCTAGATATGTGTTCAAATTTATTAAGCTCCCACCCACTGGGTGGCTGTGCCCCAATCTTCTCTAAGTCAGCACCCCACCCCCAAAGTGTACTATCTTTTTCTTTGACATGTTAATTTCTGCATGAACTGTCTGTATTGATCAAGGTAACTGAGACAAAGCTGTAGCTTTGTTAACACAGGTGCACTTGAAATGTAAGCAAAATCAGTTTCAAAATAAAATCTGCAGGCCTAGAGAGCTATTAGCCACATCCTTGCAGAGGTTATGCTGGGCAATGAAGTCATTTTCCCAAATGTGAAAATCTCAGTCTTTAATGTAAGGCACAGTGATGATGTAAAATGTTCTGTCTGAACTATGTTTCTTAGTTCAGGAATACTAGCAGAGCAGAAATGGAAAAGCCAAAGAAATCAAATCCTGAACTATGATAGAACAGAAACTGCCAGTCATTTTGGTCTTGAAGTTAAAACTCACTCATGAAACTCAACATGGAATTAAATAAAAATGCTGTGATGTAGCTTCAGGCACCTATACCAGGGAAATAGAGGAATGGGGCCATTGTGGAGATAATGAACATAAATCCCTCATTGTTGATTTAGAAAACTAGGGAGACAATCTTCAGGCTTTGAGGGTACAGGATGATACGAAGGCAAGTGGACACATAAAAGGACAATTACCACGTGTATCATGTAATATTAGCCACATTTTATATGTGTTTATGGGTATGTGTTCATATGTGCGGCTACACATGCTATGTGTGTGTACGTGTGTGGAGACCAGAGGCCAGTGTTGGCTCCCTTCTTCATTCACCCCCACCACACCCAGTCCAAAGCTTTTCTTTGATTCCTTTTCACAAATTGAATTAAGCTTAGCTGGGTGGGGCCTTGCCCTGAGGTCACCAATCCCTTTATTCTTGATGCTCCTTTTCTTCTAAGCTGTATGGTTTTTTGTTAATTTCCTTGCTTAGATTGCCCCTTTTCATTATAGATCTGCATACGTGTGGCCACTAATAACAGAAACAGTCAATACTAGGCTCTCTGGAAATCTCCACTGCTGATGCTATTAATCCTAAACTCTAGCACCTAGCCTTATGCTGGCTTTCTTTCTTTTCCTTTCCTTTCCTTTCCTTTCCTTTCCTTTTCTTTTCTTTTCTTTTCTTTTCTTTTCTTTTCTTTTCTTTTCTTTTCTTCTCTTCTCTTCTCTTCTCTTCTCTTTTCTTCTTTTTCTTTTCTTTTTTTTGACAAGGGTCCAAGCATCCACATTCTTCACCAAGATATCATAAGAATAATCTCTTGGCTACATATTAATATTTTTCTCCTTTGAAACCTCTTGAAATAGGCTCCCACAGTTCAAATAACCCTCAGCTATACTGTCTTCCATGTTCTTACTAGGATAGCCAATTAAACCCTGCATAAAATGTCCAGTCACTTTTCTAGTCCTAAGTCCCAAAGTGTTCTGTATTTGGCAGATGCTCCTGCAGAAGGTATTGATACAGGTGATAGAGAACCATCACAAGCTGCACCCATTGATCAAACATAGAACATCATGGGGATGAATCTCCAAATTTATAAAAGGGGCCACTGTTGACTTAGCAACAGCCTTGCTCCTGAAATGGTTATCAAACAGACCTATATGGCAAGACTAGTGGCCCATAACAACAACAACAACAATAAATTTCAGGTACTTGCACAACTGGTACAAGAGCAGCCAGAAGCTCAACATATAGAAGAGTCTATCAACCCACGGAATGTTTCTGTGCTTGTTGTAAAACAGAAATCATGAAAATGGAGGATAATAACAGATTGAAGAGCAGTTAACAAAATAATTCAAACAAATGGGTTCTTTACAGCCTGGACTTTCTTTACCATCTTAATTACCAAGGTCATGACCTATAATGATAATTGTTTTAAAAGTTTGCTTTTTAACAATACCCTTGCATGAGCAGGTTAGGGAAAGGTTTGTATTCTCAGTAGTTACTCTGAGCAAAAGTGGTCCAATAAAAAGGTACCACTGGAAGGTACTTTCACAGGGAATGTTAAATAGTCCAACTTTATGTCAATATTTTATGCAACAACCACTAGAAATAATGTATAGGCATTTTTTCAATCTATCGTTTATCATTACATGGATGACATTTTGTTGGCTGATTCTGATGAAAATTTTAGGGAAATTTTAGAGAAAATGTTTAAAGAAACACAAAGAATTCTGCCATGCTAGGGGTTACAGAATGCTCCAGAAAAAATACAAAGAGGAGATTCACTTAGTTATTTGGGTTATAAAAATCACTCAACAAAAACTAGACCACAAAAGGTACAGATATATAGGGACCAATTGCAAACTCTTAATGATTTTCAATAATTAATGGGAGATTTTAACTGGCTGAGGGGTACATTTGGATTTACTTGTGTAATTACACACTTATTGGAGATAATGACAATTATGGAGATACCTGCCTAAATAAAGACTGATAATGCTCCTACATATGTATCCAATGAGATGAAGCAATTCTTTGCATATTACAATATAAAACATATTACTGGTATACCACACAATCCCACAGGATAAGCAATTGTAGAAAGAGTCAGTTGTATCTTAAAAGAGATGCCTTTTAAAGAATAAGGAAGAGTAAAAAAAAAAAAAACCAGGGACAGACAAAATAGTGCTTTGTCAACTCTATTTTTTTTAAAATATTGGTGAAAAAGGAGCAACAGCTGAGAGATAAAGGATTATAGAAAAAACTGAGGAGCTAGGCCAACAAATATACTATAAGGATGTGTTGATGTTAGAATGGAAATCCACAATAGTTTTAAGATAGGGCCATCGGCAATGTTTATGTATCTACAGAGAATAAAAAATATGGTTACCAACAAAACTTATGAAGATTAGATCTGACTAGGTAAAACCTCTTATCTGCTCTCTCATCTGCTTAGACATGAATGACCTCACAGAAGAAATAGCTCAGGGGATTCACTCTCTCAGACTCAGTTACTGATTTCTCCAAATATGCATGCAAATCAATTTCCAAAGGGCTAGCCCAAATGATTGATCACACAGAGACTGAACAGACAACACAGAGACTAGACAACAAATGCTACAACTAGCTTTTTAAAGAGTAACTGTTTTTCCCCCTTGGGTTCCAAACAGGGATTCTTTGCCCCAATGAGCAGGAAGAAATTATAAGAAGACCATGATCCTGGTCCCTTAAGTTGGGGTGGATGGTTTTGGCCATTTGAGGTGTTATGGTTGTTATCATCTTGGATGGCATAGGTTGTTATTGGTTATGATCAGGGAGGAAACAAAATAAAGTTCAAATCAGGGATTTCTCTCTTCTATTTTTCTTTTTCTCTTATCTTTCTCTCTTATCTAATGATGAGGGAAAAAGAGGAAAAATGAATAAAATAATAATAAATAAAAAATTTATTAAGAAGTAGAATCTGGGGGCTCAGTGGTAAAGAGCACTGACTACTCTTCCAGAGGTCCTGAGTTCAATTCCCAGCACCCACATGGTGGCCTACAACCATCTCTAATGAGATCTGATACCCTTTCCTGGTGTGTCTGAAGAGCTACAGTGTACTCATATATATATATATAATAAATAAATCTTAAAAAAACGAAGTACAATCTGTTAGTCTTAAATATTTTATTTTGGCATGGATTATATGTATTAATAGAATATTTAAGATTTTTGATTATTGTTTGATGATATAAATTAAGGTTGTTTTGTTTGCCTATTGTTTAATGATAGAAATTTAAGTTTGTTTTGTTTGACTATTGTTTGATATATTGTATATAAGCAACTTATTTAAAATGTGATGTAAAGATCTAGTTTTATGGTTCTCATAATAATTTCTACTGTGTATAAATTGTCAATGTTAGAGAAGACTGTTTTTTTGTTTGTTTTTATTTTTAGTATATTTTAGCATATTTTTATTTTTAGATATGAAGTGGAAATTTCTGGTTTCTTTGGGAACTCAGTTGTGTCCCATGATGTTTTTCTGGAAGCTGTCTTGTGGGAGGATGTTTTACTAAAACAGACATGTGAGAGGACACATGATGTTTTATGGGAGTGGACCCTTGAGAGGACGTGTGATTTTTGGAAAGAGTATTAATGGAATCCAACAAACAGTGAAAGGACGCTCATGCATTGCAATGCTGTGAAACACTTCACTTGTCTTCACTGGCCTTCACTTCCCAGAGAGAAACTCACCAAATAACTTCCCTTGGTATTCCAGCTGATTCTCTCTGCTTCCATCAACTCGTGCAGATTCAGCAGAACCTTGTGGTCAGTGCCACCACTACTGATTCATGATTGGTGGTTGCTATTGTACTTGACTGCTGGTGTCCTGACAATGAAGAATGGAATAGCCCCAAAGAACTACTACTAAACAGGCCAGTAACCCCTTTTCCTATTAACTTCCTTTCTCCCCTACCTCTGGTCAGTAGACTAGAAGGGAGGTTGAAGCATTTAAGAACTCTAAATAAGGTAGGTTTAGAGAAATATCTAAGCCTACACCTATCCTCCAAACAAAAACATGTTCCAGCCTGTTATAGCGATCCCCCACCTCTGGTACCAACTTCTGTCTTAGTTCAGATTTCTATTGCTGTGAAGATACAACAGGACCATGCAGCAATTAAAAAGGAAAGCATTTATTTAACTTCCCATCTTATTTTTTTTTTGAGGGAGAATCTCTCATTAAACCAAAGAGTGGGCTCCAGGGGTCCTCCTATCTTCACACCCTACTCCCCAATCATTGGGATTATGGTCATGCACTACCAACCCCATCTTTTTACAAAAGCATGGAGGATCCGAACTCAGGTACTCATGGTTGAATGGCAAGCATTTAGTTTTAAAAGCATTTTATTTGTGATGATTAGCAGAAATAATATGCTTAAAAATGTCAGCAAGTGGAATGATTATTAACACCCAAATAAAAACACACATTAAAGTTACAATATGGATTTTGCTTTCCAAGTTATGTGAATTCACATATATTTTGTCATAGATAATGTAATTTTAAATGACGTAGCATCATTTAAAGTTGAAATTCAGAAAGACTATTTTTTTAATTTTTTGAGATTTATTTTTATTGTAGGTGTATGTGTGTTTTGTGTGCATGTATATCTATGAAACATGTTCACACAGAGTCTGAAGAGGCCAGAAGAGGGCATCAGATCCTTGGGACTGGTGTTACAGACAGTTGGTGGATGTGTGGATTCTGGGAATCAAATCCATGTCCTCTGGAAGGTCAGCCAGTGCTCTTAACCATTGAGCCATCTTTCCACTCCTGGAAACTCTAGTTTGAAGCTGCATAAGTCTGGAAGTTTGGCAGATTTTTTTCCCCTGTGGATAAAAAAAATGACCATAAATTCAATTCTGTCCTGTTAACATCTCACCTCCCCATGGTGTCATGCTGATAGGAAACATTTTCTTGCAAAGTTGAGAAGGGCATGAGAGCACAACCTGTCAACCCAGTACCCAATGGCTGAGGCAAGAGGAGAGCTCAAGACCAGCCTGAGCTGCATAGCAAGACTCTTGTCTCCAAAGGGAGAAAATGAAACAAATCAACAGCAACAACAGAACAAAACAAAAGCCTGAGTTCTGAATCCATTGCTTCTTGCAGTAGACTGCAAGGACAGGTTTAGGCCGAGGTTGTTAGAGGCCTGCTGGTAAGCTTTTAGAACTGGACACTTGACAAAATTTGCTCTCATTCTGAGGAACACTGAAATACCACTACAAAACCTTCATTTCTTTTGCATAGTTTCTCCGTTCTTTTTGTTTGTGTTTCTTCCCTCCTTCCCTGTCTCTTTCCTCTCTTTCCTGCTTCCCTCCTCCCTCCTTCCCTTCCTTCCTTCTTTTCTTCCTTTCTTCCTTTGTTCCATCCCTTTCTTCCTTGATGGTAGGGAGTAGTGATTTCCCTATGTAATCCTGTGTGATCTCTCAAGTGCTAAGACTGAAGACACCACATGCTCAGCTCTGCAATTTCCTCGGCAATGACATGCATCCTAGGGAAAAAGTCATAATTATCAGTCCACCATATTTGACATGATACAATAAAGGAAGTTCACTTTTTCTATTTGACAGAGTATAAAAAGATGTCTCTATCCTTATGAATCATTTCCATTTTTAAGCAGAAGTCAGTAGCCACTTGTGCTGGCTTGTCTTACTGGCTAACTTGACCCAAGCTAAAGTGATCCAAAAGGAGAGAAAGTCAACTGAAAAAAAAAAAAGCCTCCATAAGATTCAGCTGTAAGGCATTTTAATTTAAAGATTGATGGGGGGGAGGGTCTACTTATTGTGGGTGATGCCACCGTGGGCTGTTAGTCCTGGGTTCTATAGAAAACAAGGGAGAGTAAGCCATAGGGAGCAGGCCAGTAAGCAGCACCCCTCTATGGCCTCTGCGTCAGCTCCTGCCTCTAGGTTCCTGCAGTGTTTGAGTTCCTGTCCTGACTTCCTTTGATGATGACCAGTGCCTTTTTGTCTCAGTATTTCATGGAGACAACAGAAACCCTATCCAAGACACCAGCCTTGGGAAATATGCAAAACTGTTGTAAAAGCGTCCAAAAATATGTCAAACAAAGGTACTTTTTTTTTTTTTTTTTTTTTTTTTTTTTTTGAGACAGAGTTTCACTCTGTAATCCTGGCTGTTCTGGAACTCACAGATCTCCACCCACTTCTGTCCCTTCAATGCTGGGGTTAAAGGTGAGCCAACACACCCAGCTTACAAAGGGCACTCTTCAACTTGTTCAGATGTGAATTTAAGAGCAGAGCTCCTGGAAGCTCAGTAGTTAAGAGAGAGCACTTGCTGTTCTCACGGAAAACTCCCATTGAATTCCCAACTTCTAGATGGCAGTTCAAAATTGCCTGTAACTCCAGTTCCAGGAGAACACACGTCCTCTTTTGGTTTTTGTAGTGCACATACATTCGAGCGAAACACTAATACACTTACAATAAAAGTAAATAATTTTTTTAAAGGAAAGAGCAACTCTGCAATTGTTCATCCTTCAGAGGAGCGTGAGACTGCCATTCTATGTGACGAAATACAAATGTCACCTTTGACAGTCAATGGATGTCATCTTCTGTTGGGCTGACAAAGGATGAGAAATTCTCATTCTCAAAAGCAGTTCAGTGGACTCAGAACCCCCCCCCCCCCAAGCATGCTTTGCAGACAGGAGTGGACTTGAGTCTGCCCAGATTTCTGCAAGACACTTTCCGGTTAATCCAATGTAGCTTCAATTCCTTTGTGAGGTCATCTTTGGCAAAGATGGAACGCTTGATGTCAGCGAGTTAAAGATCACAAACGTACAGTTAATTTTAAGATCACTGGAGCAGAAATAACCATCAAAAGAATTCTGCAGGGACCCAAGTGCCTATGGATTTTGTTGCCTAAAGAAATATTGGAAAAACATTATTTTCTATTGCGGCCTCAAGAGCCATGTTTCCCCTGGGGTTCAGAAGTTAATTTAATTGCCGCCTCGCTTCCATCTTCTCCAGAGCAGCCGTCGGGACTTCAGAGTTTACCGTTGCTCTGAGGCTTTCCTAACGGCATGAAGGACTTTGAACGGAAAGAATTACCTGATTGACTTAGTCAAAAGCACCCACCATTAAGTCAATTCATTGAAAACATCCTACGCTTGCTCCATTATCCTGCTAGTGCCCTCCTCTCTCACGCCCACGCACGTTTGTTTTCAATGTGTGTGTGTGTGTGTGTGTGTGTGTGTGTGTGTGCACGTGCGCGCGCGCATATATATATATATACATAAATGTATGTTTGCATGGTTAGGCATGGTTGTTTATATGTGTGTGTTTGCATGTGCACCTGTATATATATTTCCCTGAAGTTCATTCAAAGACTCCTCAGAGTTTATAATTTAGAAAGCCAGCAATTTCTATCTATAGGAAAATCGTAGTGTTTTCTATTTTTCTTGGCCGAAAAAAACTATCTTGAAAAGGTAGTGATCTGAGGCTCCAAGTCTAATGAAGTTGACAGCGGTCTTAGTTATTTTTCTTACACACTAAGTGCAAGACCTTTGTCAGATCTGCACGCCACAGATATTTTTTAATAGCATGTGGTCTATCACTAATTTTATTAATGTCTCTCAACAAATAAGAAAGAAAACCTCTTCGTTTAAAATAAATATATCAACTTTATTTCTCCAGTCATTGTTATTACATTCAAGGTTATGGAGACTTTATATTTTATATTGCAATGGGTGACTTAATTTGAACTAAATTCTGTGTATGGTTCCAGGTTTACATCACAATTCACTTTTGCACATGTCTATCAAATTGTTACAGCATCATTGTCTAGCCAAAAGATGCTTTTCTTTCTTAACTGAATTGCTTCTGCATCTTCAAACCCAGTTGAGAACCTATGCACATCGACAGCTCGGCATCCAGTCCATCCTATTGATCTGTTTGTCAATAGAGCTATCAACATCACAGCCGCAGTGACTGCGGCTTTGTAATAAACGCTGGAGTTAGTATCATTCTTCACATTTCATCAGTGCAAATTATCTTCATGCTATATCCTTGGCTTTTCCATATGGAGTTTGAGATCACCTTGTCATCTCAATAGTAAAAATGAAACCCTGATAGATTTTCATTGAAATAACTTTGAATCTGCAAATAAAGTCAAAAGGAACTAACATTTAATAAATATTATAAAGACGAGTGTGGCAGTATGGCCCACAATTCCATCTATTTGAGAAGCTGAAATGAGGATTAATGTCAAAGTCAATTTTGGAAGCTTAGCCAAGTCCTGAGGCCTCCTGCACAATGACAACAACAACAACAACAACAACAACAACAGACAAATAAGAGACTCCACAATATGAACAAACAGAATCCCATAATGTTGTGTCTTTCAATCCACAAAACATACTGTAGTTATTATCCCTTAGTATAGATTTCTCTTCAGATATGAAAATCTGGGGGTATTCAACCTTTTATAAAATGACATGGTGTTTGCCTTAAGCATGTGCTTTATAATACTTATAATTACTCTAATACACTGAAATTACTGTATTTAACACAGCGAAATTGTGCATAAATGGCTGTTATATTGTTTGGGTGATAGCAACAAGGAAAACGTCTGTACATTCTCAGCATGGCTTTGCTCTTTTTTTTGAAAATTTTTTTCTTCCCTGTGGTTGCTTGAACTGGTGCAACCTGTGGACATGGAGGAATGACTATCTTTCTATTTATTTAGTTTTTCTCTAATTCCTCTCAATAATATTTCATAGTTTTAAGTGTTCATATCTTATAGTTTTATGTGCTTTATAGTCTACATCCCGTTTTTGTTTTGACTTGTTTTTTTAACTTTGTATCTATTCTTTGTGAATTTCACATCATGCACCCCAATCTCAATCATCTCCTAGTCCCTCCATATCTGTCCTCTGCCCTTACAACACCCTCCAAAAGAAAATAAAAATAAAAATAATAAAAATTTAAAACCAATAAATTAAATCAAAACAACCAAACAACAAACAAAAACATCTCACCATGAAAGCTGCGGTGTGACATGATGTGTCACCCAGTACCCGCCACCGCAGCCTGTGCTCAAACACCTTTACTTGCAAATTTTAATTGCAATGAGTCATTGATCTGTTTCGGGGCCTCTGGCTTCTGCTATACCATCAGTTCTGTGATCCTCACCCAGACTCCTCTCTGCATCCTCTTATTGCCCTGTGTCGTGGGTCATAGAGCTTCTACAGCCTTGGTTGTACAGGACCTACCCCTTTACTCCCTCCAGCATCTCTTAGATAGGGTAGATGTTGGGGTGGGCCAGCTCGAAGCTCTGGATCTGGGCCTCTGTGACAGCTGAATTGGTCTGCCCACCAGTTCTCCCACACTGCCGAGGTGGGGGGTTCAGACATCTCTCCTGCCTGTGGCAGCCATCGAGGAGTGAGCCCAGCTAGGGAACTTGAGTGTACCATCTGGGCCAGCTTTCCCACACAGCCCAGGTGAGAGGCAAGGTCCGCTTGGCACAGCCCTTGGACATCAACATGGCTCCAGGTGGTAGACCAGACCAGGGACATCCGCATGGCCTTTGGTGGTAACATGGTCCCCGTGCATCGACACAGATTCCCGCAGCTGCAAGCTCATGGACCCAGACACGGCCCTTGGCGGAAGCCTGGACATGACCATGGCCTCGGGCTACTCACACCAGGCTGTTCCTCACCACTGTGGTGTCTCCAGTTCCGCCTCTCTTCCTACTCACAAACCACCCCACCTCTCATTCTTTCCCATCTCTCCACCGCATACTTGCTCATCATAGTGGCGCCTTCTTAGCTGCCCATGACATGAGGAGGCAGGCAGGCCTTGTTGTTTGTTTGTTTAAATAGGATTTCTCTGTGTAGCCCTGGCTACCCACTCTGCAAACCAGATTGACCTCAAATTCAGAGATCTGCCTCTGACTGCAGTGTTGGAACTAAAGGTATGAGCGCCTCCGCCACCCAGCTTCCCATCGTTTTGGTTTGCTTTGCTTTTTGTTTTCTGTTTATTTGTTTGTTTCTCTGTGTAACTCTGGCTGTCCTTGAACTAGCTCTGTAAATCAGGCTGGCCTCAAACTCAGGGATCGGCCTGTCGCTGCCTCCTGAATGCTGGGATTAAAGGCCTGAGCCACCACTGCCCAGCCTCATTGCTTTATAATAATAATAAAAAAAATTAATGCATTTGTGTGTGTGAGTGCGTGCGTGTGTGCGTGTGTGTGTGTGTGTGTGTGTGTGTGTGTGTGTAACTTTGTGCACATGAAGGTCAGAAGACAACTTACTGGAGCCATTTCTCTCCGTCTAATGTGTGGTGGGTTCTAGAATCAAACTCAGGTCATCAGGCTCGGTGGCACACGCCTTTACACCCTCGAGCCATCTGGCCAGCCTGAGGACCATTTATATATTGAACCAGTAGACAACAGCCTTGCCCAGTTCACTTGCCAGTCCCAGTTGCTTCTCTGTACATTCATTACATTCTCCATGCAGATGACCACGTTATCTGAGAATGACAGCTTCTTGTCTCAGTTCCATATCTAGTTTGTTTTAGTGTCTCACTCTACTAGCTGTAACGTCCACTGTAACAGGGATTCGGTTCAGGGACATTATATCAGAAAATGTGTCATGGCTGGAAGAAAGAAAAGAACACTAAAAAACCAAGAGGTGTGTAGACACCAAATAGATCTAAACAGACAACGTCTCCATGAGGTATTTAGAGTCAAGATGTTAAAAGCACAAAACAAAACAAGTAATGTTAAAAGCTGTAAGGGGAAGTCAGCAACTCACAAAGGAAAAGCCATTGAAAGCTGGGAGAGTACAGAACTACAAGACTTTGCAAGCCCCTCATGCAAATACTAAACAAGACACATATACCAAGCAAAGCTATCTTTTCAAACTGACAGAGAAGTAAGGACATTTCAAGAGAAGGACAAACCAAGGCAATTCGTGACCACCAGTCAGCATCTCAGAAGATGCTTAGAGGATTACTGCACAGCTGTGGAAGAAAATAGCCACAATCATGAGAGCATGGGGCCGGGGTGGGAGTGGGGAAATACGTTTGATGTATTAGAAAAACTAAAGAGAGCCAGGAACTAATCCTTCATATGTAACATGGATGTGATGGGTGGCGTTGGGGGAAGCAAAGAACTAGCAATGACTGAACCAACAGAATTACAGGAATTAGTAAACTTTTCTCAACAACACTTAATGTAAAGAATCTCAAGGCTCCAAAGAAGGGTTCCAGATTAGCTGACCGGATTAAAAATAAGAACCAAGTATCTGCTGTCTCCAAGACATTTCAGTGACAAAGATACCTGCAGATTGAAGGGCAAAGGATGGAAGTCAATCTAGCAAGAGAGTAAGAGCTTTTATTCTGGTATCTGAGAAGAGAAATTCTGTGATGGTTTGAATAGGAATGGCCCCCATAGGCACATGGATTTGAATGCTTGGTCATCAGGGAGTAGAACTATTGAGAGGTGTGGCCTTGTTGGAGTGGGTGTGGCCTTGTTGGAGGCAGTGTGACATGGAGGGTGGTCTTTGGGGGTTTTAAGCGCTAAGGTCAGTCCCAGCGTTTCATTCTTCCTGCTCCATGCAGAACCAGATGTAAAACTCGAGTTCACTAGGCAGGTAGTCTAGACACATTAGTGAGCTCGAGATTCAGTGACAGATCTTAGCTCAAAAAGTATGGCTCAACAAAATAGAGGAAGATTTCTATATCAAAGTGTGGATTCTAAACACATGAACACACACACACACACACACACTTCATTCTTTGAAACAATAAGCTCCTAGACAATTTAACTTAAAGAGAGAAGGCATAAATGAATACATTAAAGAAAAAAAGAGGATGTTGTGATGGACTCCAAGGAAAACCAGAAAACCACAGGAACACCTTAGAAATGCATGTTCTAATCATGGGCCTTGCACATGCTGATTATAGTATTTTCTACTCTTGTTCATAACCCCTTTCTTGCTTCTTTGAACTTCTCATTTCACCTCTTCAGGTCAGAGAGACCTCTGCACTGGGCCCAGACTCCCACTCCCTGCGCTAAACCTGAGAGTCCATGTTGAAATAATCACCTGGGCATTTGTTCCCCCTTTTAGGAATCGCTCTTCATTTTTGCCTGATGTCCAGTGTCTTGAATTTCGTGACTTCCTATCTCTTCCTTGGTATTGGTGGAAGAGCCTAGCACGGTCCTGTCAGTCTGTCCTTAGCAGCAACTAGAAGCTGATAAAATTTCATCTGAGTTGTTTGTTTGTTTTGCTTTATTTTTAAAAAATCTATTAGTGTTTGTTACACCAACCATTTCATTCAGTGATTTTTTTTCCTTAAATATACTTTGTTATTAGGTAGTATTCGTCTGTAAAGTAGAGCCTTCCTACATCAATTGGATATGAGGTTTCATCCCTTCCCTCAAGTCAAAATTGCTAACTCTCTTCTTTCAGAATGAATTGTAGCAATCAAATCCAACCATGGCAGGGTAGCTTCTTATTTCTTGCTTTTCATTCTCTTTAAATTTAATTTTAAGTGTATTTAACTGGGATTCTTGTGTATTCTGTCACAATCACTTTCCAGTGCTCAAATTGTACCAAGTTTAGCCAACAGGAATATTTTTCATTCTATCCCTTGAGTTTATTTGAGACAATCTTCTGTTGGTGAGCACCCTCACTTTAGGGAAAAGTACCATGATAAGGTTCCCCCTGTACTTTTCCCATGTCATGAAATTATGCATTTAAAAAATTTAACTCACTTGGAATTATGTGTCTGTGTGTATATCTGTAACACATAGATATGTGTTCATGTGAGTATAGGTGCCCACAGAGTCCAGAAGAGGACATCAAATAAATATCTGGGGACCTGGAGTCACAGGTTATAATGAATCCCCCAACCAGGAGGTTGGGAACTGAACTTGGGTCCACTACAAGGTTAGTATGTATTCATTTTTTGGGTTGGTTTTGTTTTGGGTTGTTGTTTTGTTTGTTTGTCTGTTTGTTTTCAAGACAGGGTTTTTCTGTATAGAGCTGGCTGGCCCGGAACTGGTTCTGTAGACCAGGCTGGCCTTAAACTCACAGAGATATTCCTGCCTGTTCATCCAGAGATTACTTATGCCTCCGGAGTGCCGGGATCAAAGATGTGTTCCACCACTACCTGGCTCTAGTATGTACTCTTAACTGCTGAGCCATCTCTCCAGTCCCCAAAGTTGTCTCTTCCTTAAAGCCCTAATTCCCTCTGAGTACCAATAGAATTCTATGTCCAAAGGTTACTAATGGAGAAAATGATATCATGTGCCACAGCCTTAAAGCTATATTAATCACATTCTACCGTTTTATGCACAATAGCATCCCATACCAGTAAAAATGCTTAAATTTTTTGAAGTGCTCCTTTTAATAGTATATGTAGATGCATTTTTCATTATGAATTTTAAAATCAATGAAAAAAGGTTTTGGGGATGATTTTTAAAAACCTTTTAAAGGCTCCATAGGGATCTCCAAAAAGGGCTTGTACTTTCTGTGGTTAGGAATTCATTTAAGGTGAGGGAACTGTTCTTGCCTGCCTGAATCATCTCACCTGTAGAGCCTTTTACAGAGAATACTGGTGCCAAGCTCCTTCCCACCTCAAAGCTAATATCCCAGAATCCTTGTTTCTATTTTGATCAGTCCTCACAATTGATGGGTAGTATGTTCTTAGGGCTGACATTCTCTTGGGGGCCTTGATATAATTTAAAGAAACATAAGCACTGTTGAAAACAGTGCTTTGTGTAAGTCTGAGGATAGAGGTAGAGGGCTCACCTACCATACATAGAATCCTCGATTCCATCCACAGCATCACATAAAGTGGGCACAGAATTATATGCCTGTAATTCTAACACCTGGGTGTTAGAGACAGGAAAATAATCCTTGGCTATGTAGTAAGTTGGAGACCAGCTTGGGATACCTGAGACTTTGTTTCAGAATGGGACTGAGGGTAGGGATAATATTTGAATATGTGATTTTGTTTGTTTTGGATTGTTGAGATAAGGTTTCTCTGTGTAGCCCTGGCTGCCTTAGAACTAGCTCCGTAGATCAGGCTGGCTGTGAACTCACAGAGATCTGCTTGCCTCTGCCTTCCAAGTGCTGGAATGCGGCATGTGGCACCAAGCTCGGATTGAATATGTGACTTTTAGGTAGTTTTTAAGTTTTATTTATTTTAAGTTTTATTTATTATTTTTAAGTTTTCATACAACAATATATTGAATACTGTCCCTATGGTGAATTCTTATGTGCCATTTGTATGAGAGAGGAGAGAATAGTTAAGCCGTATGAGCTGAATAACTGCTAGGCAGGGCAGAGGGAAGGAAAAGAGACAACGTATGTGGAACGAGCGCTTCTGTGGTTGGATCAACATCCCAGAGTCAAAGCCTTCAAATTGTTTACCCGAATAAACAACAAAACTTTATCAGGAAATATGTGATCTGTTGGCACATGGACAGAGTTAATGCACTGTTCGGATAATCCAGCATCCATGTCCCGGACTCGTGACATTGTGTTCTGAAGTTGGCCCATGGCCACTGCTGCTATTCTAAAGTGACTTAAAGCTGGAACTCAAGGCAATTGCTGCTCTGTCCTTTTCAGTCTGATGCATGAAAGGATTTTTCCAGGTTAACCAGATCACTAAGTATCTCCGTGTAATCGCCGGAAATCTGAACGACTTGTGTGGCGAGAAATTACTTCCTCACTTAAACTGCCCAGCTGCTAGTTAGTCACCTATCCTCTTCAGACAAGCCTCTTCAGATTCCAGTTCTAACTGATTAAAAATATTGTGCCCCCCCCCCCCCGCCACACACCTTAGGAGTCCTTTGAGTAGAGAAAGTATTCTAGAATGATTTGCCCTCTTTCCTAGTCTATTTAGGCTCCCCAAACAAAATAGTACATTCTAGGTGGCCTCTAAACAGCAGACATACATTTTCAGTCAAGCTGGGTAGCTGAAGTTGCCAGCTAACACAGTGTTGGGTGAGGACACACTTCCGGGTTCATTGCCCTCTTCCTTCTTTACAAGGTGAAAGGTGGATCCTTACCAAGCAGTAATTCCATCCAGGAGGACTCTGCCCCCAGGACCTAATCGTCTCCCTCTCTTCTAATACCACACTGGGAATTAGATTTCCACATATGCATTTTATAGAGACACTGCCAATTTTAAAATGTGTTCATTAGTCATACAATTGTCAGAATGGATGAAGACCCACCCTGATTGACTCATTTAAATTTCATCATGTATTTAAAGGTCCCGTTCCAAATGTAGTCCCATGCTGAGTTATTGGGGAGTAGTATTTCAACATGCATCAATTCAGCCTATAGCACTGTGTCTTTGCCATCTCTCTCTCTTTCGATCATGTACAGGCATACTGTCTTGGTGATCCATTTGAAAACGCCTAGACATGATGACATCTCACTTCTGAATGTGACACTTTGCATGCCTTGAGAATAAGCATGATCTCCCTTGCGATCTGGATGCTACTGTAACATTCACAGAAATGTATGTGCATTTAATCCATTTGAATCCAGTTTTCCAAAGATGGTCTGATGGCTGCTGCTGTTGTCCTGAACGATAACACGGCAAAGTTAATGCACTGAACTCTTATCACATCACTTCTGTCCTTAATTTCTCCTTGACCTTTAGCTTTGGGCAATGCTAGAAGGCTTATTTGAGGGTTTCAAAGTTATGAAGTTAGTTCTTCCAAATGTCATTTGCATGTTTCCCCTCTACACCGTCGTATCAATTAGAGGTTTAGACGCTCTTGTTATGGTGCAGGAATCTTCCTGAAATGAGCTCTCCCACAGCAATGGGAGTAGGGGAGGAGATGTATTTACTAGTGGACTGCAGCCACGGTGGCTCCTGAAAGGTCTAGCTCTAGGGTCCAGCTTGCATCCTCATTTTATACTCCATAGTGTATATAACCATGGATGGGGCCGGAGAGCAAGTGAGATTTTACAGAAGTGAATGTGGCAATCAGCTGGTTGTTAAGAGCAACAATCTTTCATCTCCATCTCAGCTATTTCTACAGGTCATTCTCTTCCAGGAAGCAAGGGAAGTTATGCTTGGCAAACAGACAGAGCAAAGCAGTGTTTTCAGTAAATAACTAGATAAGTTGGTAAATAGATATCTAAGACGTGTTCTCTTCTATCTTATTCTTCAGCAGTTACACTGCAAAACTGTCAATGCTTTTCCTACCAAGTGGCACAACTTTATTTTTCATTTGACTCTGAGTTTAGCGATTTAGCCAATAAGACACTAGCAACGTGACCAAGTAAAACCTTTAAAACATGTGTGTGCGCTTGTATGGTGTCTTAGTGTTTTACTGCTGTGAACAGACACCATGACCAAGGCAACTCTTAGAAGGACAACATTTAATTGGGGTTGGCTTCCAGGTTCAGAGGTTCAGTCCAGTATCATTAAGGCAGGAGCATGGCAGTGTTCAGGAAGGGATGGCGCAGGAGGAGCTAAGAGTTCTACATCTTCATCTGAAGGCAGCTAGGAGAAGACTGGCTTCTAGGCAACTAGGATGAGGCTCTTAAAGCCTACACCCACAGTGACACACCTACTCCAAAAAGGCTACACCTCCTAATAGTGCCACTCCCTGGGCCAAGCATATGCAAATCACCACATGGGGAAAAGAGCAAATGCCACATTTGCCACAACCAAATGCCTTGGGAAAGTGTGTGCATATTTCTCCTGTCAGTTGGGCCCTCTTACCCCAATTTGTACCACTACCTTAAGAATAAATGTGTGCTAGTAACATATACAAGAAACCAAGTGTTTTACATTTAGCTGAGTCCATCTTGCACCAGCCGACCCCATAACCAATCAAGGGAATACTGACAGATGTGTGAGCCCATGCTGGATCTAGAGAACAAGAAAACTGATGCCTAGACTCAAGAGAAGCTAGACATTTGTTATTTAAGCCATTGCCTTTGAGGCAGTTTATCACACAAACCATAGCTGGCCCTGACAAATCTCAAAGCTTAATGACAGAAGCCAATCTCTTTTAACAGAAAGATGAGTTCCTTGGATTCTTATATGACAGATGAGAAAATTTTGGGTTTTGTTGTTTGTTTGACTGATTGTTTGTTTTCCTAGAACACATAATTCTGAATCACTTGATGCTCAAATGTGTATTCTTCTTAAAACACCCAAATTCGATTTTCTTTTTTTAAAAAAGATGTATTTATTATATGTAAGTACACTGTAGCTGTCTTCAGACATCCCAGAAGAGGGCATCAGATTTCATTACAGATGGTTGGGAGCCACCATGTGGTTGCTGGGATTTGAACTCAGGACCTTCAGAAAAGCAGTCAGTGCTCTTAACTGCTGAGCCATCTCTCCAGCCCCAAATTCTCTTTTCTTAATAATGAAAGTCAGCAACAACAGTCATTGACCTGAAAAACTCCAAGCGAAGGCTTAGGAAGGACCCCCAGTCATCAGATATGGGGAAAATTACTTCAAGGCCAATGGAGTTTACATTTGGGTCAGAAGATTCTGGTATCTCTTAAGCATCCCAGATTGATACCATTACCTCGTGATCCATGAAATTGGTAACTCCTCTCTGATATTTTTGATCTAGCATTAAAAGCTGACTTCACTGTTTCAATTCAAGCGTGAATACTTCAATGATTACCAAAAAGAGAAAGACACTGGAGAAAAAAAACCCACAGAAGAATAGATGCCATTCTGAAAAGAAGATTAAACTTAAGACAGCAGAGCTGAGAGCAGAGAGTGCATTCCAGGGTTCCTGGGAACCCACACCTGGTTGTAAGGAGCCAGGAACACTGGGGCCAACATCAGAGAATGGCCCCTGGTAAACATATGGCAGTGAATTCAATTATCTTTTTAAATGGAAAAATAAAATATTCCTGGAGTCAATTAGAGCTGGACCCAGTCCTGGCTCTGGTAATTGAATATGGGAAATGATTTGGGGATGAAGTTTATGTTGCCGAAGAGACAAAATACATGATACAGGCTTATTTCTTCAAAATGGAATTCTCTCAAAGGTAATTCAAGGACGTGCAACATTTTTCAGGCTTGATATGGCAGGTCCTTCTGAGGACAGGAAATGATCTTTTAGTAATAGATTTTTTTTTTCTAAATAAACGCACAGGAAAGAATCATTTTAGCATTACAGGCTTAAAGATTCTATGCATTGCTAGTTGAAAGCTCAAAAGTCAATCATTAAAAAACATTAAAGATGCAGGTGTGTGTGTGTGTGTGTGTGTGTGTGTGTGTGTGTGTGTGTGTCTGTGTCTGTGTCTGTGTCTGTGTCTGTGTCTGTGTGTGGTTGTGTGTGAATGCAGGTACCTGCAGAGGCCAGAATCCTGGGATCTAGAGTCAAATATTGAGGGCTTTCTCATGTCAGTTCTGGGTACCCAGCTCTGGCCTCCTGCAAGAGCAGCAGGCCCTCTCAGCCACTGAACTGCCTCTCCAGTCTCAAAGTTTTCCAGTCAATCATTTTCCAACTTGGTAAAAGTAAGGCTGGAAATCCTGTCAAGTCACCAGACTGCCTCCATCTAAAGCTGCCAGATGAATGACTGTGTTATGACAATGGGTGAATCATGGGTGAAAATGTCAAGCACTAAGGGAAGGTCTGGGCTGTGGAGCATGGAGAATATTTGGCCGTCATCTTTATACCAACCATGGTTGTGTCCTTCCCCACCCCCACCCCTCACCCCCCCTACCCCCACCAGGCCTGAAGGCTGGGGAAGGCTTTCAAAATAGAAACACCACCACGCAGAGGGCTTTAGAGAGCATCTCAGTCTTTCTTCTTACAGTTCAAAGACCAGGTCACAGTCCATCAAGGGTGGACCCCATTCCTTGAAGTCACTTCTGATTTCGTGATACTCTTCTGCCAAGGCGAATTGTATCAAAACAGAGTACCACACAGCTGGGAGGCATCACGTGCCTCTTGGAAGCCCCGTGCTTCCCTAAGCAGAGCTGTGCCATACACAGACACAAACCAGAATTCTTTTGTTGGAAATGACCTTCGGTTAAAGCTGGAATCCTGTCTGCTGTGAGCAGTGGAGGCTTTGTAATGGAAGCCAGTGTGGGGGCTGAGGAAACAGAGAGGTAGAACACAGAAGAGGTGCAGAATAGAGAAAAGGAACGAGAGAGGAAGGCTAATCCAAGTAAAGCAGACATACAACCATCCTGGAAACATTATTATTATTATTATTATTATTATTATTATTATTATTATTTTAATTTTTGGTTTTTCAAGACAGGGTTTCTCTGTGTAGCCCTGGCTGTCCTAGAATTCACTCTGTAGACCAGGCTGGCCTCAAACTCAGAAATCCACCTGCCTCTGCCTCTGAAGTGTTGGGATTTAAGGCATATGCCATCACTGTCCGGCTTGTTTACAGCCCTTAAGAAGGTCCCCTCGTTGTGGGTACTGTAGAAACGTGTTTCTTACAATGTATTTCATTTTTACAGATTTTATTATTATTGGCTCATCTTTATAAAAGATGAGAGAGAGGCAGACGTGTGAAGTGATCTTGGAAACGTGAAAGGTTGTGCCTAGGGAGCCTTGACCCCACTGGCCCCCAGTTTTCCTTTGAATTGTACTGTTAAAAATCTCAGAACAATATGGGAAAGGAGCCAGACTTCATGGTATGTTACAAGACACGAGAATTATTTCCTCTGCCCCACAAGGTAGGTGATGTCACGGACCACTGCCTCTCCCAGAGACAGGGGAAATACTTTGGGTTTTCTGGAATTTTGTTTTAGTACTTGCAGGATATATTTGGATTTCTTGGCACTCCTGTTAATACGCCTCTCCTTCTCTCTGACATGGTTTGTCTTTCTGATGACAGTATTGTGGGATGGACTCACACATTGTTTGAGGAGTTAAAGTTTATCAATGATCAAGATATTTTCCCGTTACAAAGGAGAATGTTCCAGAAATGTCTTTGGGGAACTATCAGTTTTATTTCCCTCTGATGAAAAGCAGTTTGGTAGTTAGAACTATTCTTAGAAAATTAGGTTTGTGTCCGTTTATATTACAGATATGGACCATTTCAAAGTACTGTAATATACTTTCTCTAGGTTGGCCTTTAAGGTCCATAATAACTAATAGACAGCCAACTGATAGAAGATCCAGCCCCAACGGACTATATATAAAGCTCAGAATTTGCTTCTCTCTTACAGACCTCAGGCACATCTTTTTTCCTATAGAGTATCTTTCAGATGTCATAGAAGAATGTTTAGTGTCAGCTGGGCAGTGATGGCAGATGCCTTTAATCCCAGCACTTGGGAGGCAGAGGCAGGCAGATTTCTGAGTTCAAGGCCAGCCTGGTGGTCTACAGAGTGAGTTCCAGGACAGCAAGGGCTACACAGAGAAACCCTGTCTTGAAAACAAACAAAAAAATTGTTTGGTGTCACATACATACATTCATACATACATACATTCAGGCAAAGCACTCATATACATAAGAAATAAAAATAAACAAATACACTAAAATTACTTAGTGTAAGACCATCACTAGAAGTAGATTTGCTTGATCCTGAGTCAGGGCCAGAGAAATGTAGGACATTTTAATTCCTACAAAGGCAAGGCTCACACCACACCCACTTTGATCAAAGATGGCAGGCGAGGAAGTACATGCTACCAAACTGCTTAAACGACTGTTGGTGTACCTTTTTGGTCTACTTTATTGGGTTCTAGTCTGCCACCCTTCCATCCCTTATTCAACCCCAATCCCTTCCAATCCCCCAACACTAGGTAGGAGAGAAAGAAGGTTAGAAGGGAGAGGCATAGACCTCTTTAGACTGCTTCCTGCTGAGTAGGGGAGTCGGGTTCTTTGGGGCAGGTCCAGTCTCCATCATCAGTGGGTGAGTCCATCCCACAGTAGTGTCATCAGAAAGACAAGCCATGTCAAAGAGAAGGAGGGGCAGCCCTAAGGGGACATCCAGCAAAGGGGTGGGCAGCAGCAAGGGGGTAGGTAGGGCCAGCAACAAGGAGAGGGAAGCAGCAGGCCCTTTGAGGCTCTACCATTTATACCCTCTCCAGACTATACCCCAACTGTCTGCAGCTGGTAAAAATAATGCCCCTCCTAGAGCATGAGACCAATGACAGCCAGCTGCGGCGGAGAGTCGGAAGCAGCCCCATATCCCACACCTGGAACGAAACAAAGCACATAACTGAGTTCCCAGAGAATCCAAGGTTCTTGCCTGCTGCTATCCTCTCCCCTTAGGGCTACCCCAGCTCCTTCTGGTTCCTGCTGCTGCTCTCACTACTGCTGGATTGCTCTTTGGAGAGTTTCTGATGATGGAGATTAGACGTGCCCCAAAGAACCCGACTCCCCTACTCAGCAGGAAGCAGTCCAAAGAGGTCTATGCCTCTCCCCTCTAACCTTCTTTCTCTCCTACCTAGTGTTGGGGGATTAAAAGGGATTGGGGTTGAATAAGGGATGGAAGGGTGGCAGACTAGAACCCAATAAAGTAGACCAAAAAGGTACACCAACAGTCCTGACCCCTTTGGGGGTCAAATGACCCTTCAACAGGGGTTTTATATTAGATATCCTGCATCTCAGATATTTATATTAAAATTCATAACAGTAGCAAAACTACAGTTATGAAGTAGCAACAAAAATATATTTGTGGTTGGGGGTCAGCACAACACGAGGAACTGTATAGAGGGTCTCAGCATTAGGGTAGTTGAGAACAACTGCCTTACAGAAACCAAGAGCTACACGGGCCAGTATCCATGAGCCCTCCTGGAGGCCTAGAGAGTCAAGCAGGCTTAGCGATGGAGGAAAAGCTGGGTGAAAATGAAAGACGATTCATGCAACATCATCCAGGTATTAGTCTTAGATAGTTGAAGATACAATTTTTTAAAAAGATTTATTTATTTGTTTTATGTATATGAGTACACTGTAGCTGTACAGATGGTTGTGAGCCATCATGTGGTTGCTAGGAATTGAACTCAGGACCTCTGCTCGCTCTAGCCCCACTCACTCGGGCCCCGCTCGCTCTGACCCAAAGATTTATTTGTTATTTATTATATGTAAGTACACTGTAGCTGTCTTCAGACACACCAGAAGAGGGCATCAGAACTCACTACAGATGGTTGTGAGCCACCATGTGGTTGCTGGGAATTGAACTCAGGACCTTCGGAAGAGCAGTCAGCGCTCTTAATGGCTGAGCTATTTCATCCGTTTTTTGTTTTTCTTTTAAAGACCCCAAAGACATTAATATTTTATTTTATTTCATTTTTTTAATTGACACTGGAATTCTCTGTGTAGCCCTAGCTGTCCTGGAACTGACTCTGTAGACCAGACTGGCCTTGAACTCAGATTCACTTGCCTTAGACTCTTGAGTGCTGAGGTTAAAGGTATGCACTATCACTGCCCAGCTAAAGATACAATTTTTATTCTTTAAAATTTCTTTCAGATGCATCATTTTCTGGAAAAGTACACTAGCATTATTCTTACCACACTCCATCTTTAGAAATAGTGGATGCTGGAAAGTTCCAGTAAGCACACCAGGGGTCCCACTGTTTGGCACATCAAGTATCACAGTCTGTGCTTGTCATTTACAGCAACTTTCATGTGTTTGAGTGGGACCTAAACAAAGTTCCCTTAGTATTTCCTGCTGAATTGTGATTTTTTTTTAAATTTGTTTGTTGTCTTGCTTAATTTATTTTGTTTTTTTCAAAACACGTTTTCTCTGTGTAGCCCTGGCTGTCCTGGAACTTACTCTGTAGAGCAAGCTGGCCTCAGACTCAGAGAATGCACTGCCTCTGCCTCGAAAATGTTGGAATTAAAGGCATGTGCCACCACTGCCCAGTGACTTGTTTTGTTCTCCAAGACAGGGTTTCCCTGTGTAGCCCTGGCTCTCCTGGAACAAGCTTTATAGACCAGGCTGGCCTCAACCTCACAGGGACACCTGCGCCTGTCTCCTGGATGCTGGCTCTGGTGAATCAAAGCTACTTCTATGTCCCAAGGCCCTAGCTGAATATGAACATGGGTGAACTCAGTATTAGGTTTCTGTTATTTAGGCATTGTGAGGAACAACTCTTGTCCAGATTTAGTTCAAGACATTGATCAATAATTTAATATTTCCTAGAAGTTTATTCTGAGGATCTTTCCCACCAGTTAAAACATTTTATCTTCTCTAAAAGAACAAATCAGTATCTGTTTTCTTAGGACCTGTTATTGATGTTATTGTGACTCATCTAATATGACTATAGTAAGGAATATATAGTGGTTAGCACATGTATGTGTGTTGGAGTGTGTGTGTGTGCGTGTGAGCACACACAGGATTGCATATGTGGAGGCCATCTTATTGTTGGAGATGGGATGTTTCACTAAACCTAGAGCTTGAGTTTCAACTAGCATCAGAGACCCCCCTGCCTCCAGCTCTGCAGTTACAGGCATTGATCCTGGGAACCGAACTCAGGTCCTCAGCAACCACTTTACCCACTGAGACATCTCTCTAGCCCCAAGTAGAGACTTCCTGGGGGAGATTTAAAGCAATCTTCACTAATATTATCTGTACTTCCGCATATTCCTCCATTTCCAGCACACATACACTTGCAGTGATATCCACTTATGTTTATAACGCTCTGGCCACACCCTGATTGGTGCTCAACACACATTTATTGAATCAATGACAATAAATGTTCTCTCCGACTGCGGAGAAAGCAATCTGTCATCTGGTCAATAGCCAGTCTTATAGGAAAGCCTTTCTCTCTCTCTTCTATGAAAATGACCTTGAGGTTTTTCTTTTTGTTTGTTTGTTTTGTTTTTCATTTCACGAGAGGGATCTATACCATCCTGGAATCAAACTACAATCATGTCAAGCAGCCCTTCCAAGCTGACTCCCCAAGGTACGGAACCACAGATAGAGAGAGCAGTTAGTTGTGGCGCTGACTTTCTAAGCTCCTTTCACTTTCCCATACAAAAGATCAGACTCGGCCAGCAAGGACCTATGCTCACCCTCTTTGTTCTCAGCTTTAATTTGTGGAATCCCTGGAGCAGCCATCTTAGGACCACAACGTGCGGAACCAAAACCCAACACATTAAAAATGGCAGGGAGTCAGAAAATAGAATCCACGGCAACATTATTCAAGAACTGAACCAGCTGCTGCTGCTGTAGGCGGGTCTTCTCTTTTGCAGCCAAAGGCATTCGTTACTGAGCCCGCCCTTAAAGGGGCATAATAGAAAATATATCTATCTGGTTATAGGAAAGGCCATTGCTGACTCTTCCTACTTACCCTCTCATTCTCCAAGGCCCAGTTTCTATGCTGGATTTCCACACCTTCCCAAGTTCCCTTCTGCTTTAGTTTTCTACTGCAGCATAAGCATTTCTTTGAGCTGAGTGGTGTAAAACACCATCAACTCGTTCCAAGTTCCCATAGGGCAGGAGTTTGAGCACAGCTGGGCTGGGTTCTCAGCTTGGGATCTCATGAGCTAAGTCAAAAGAAGGCAAGGGTGAGAACCTTCCCGGAGCTTAGGGTCCTCTTGCAGGGTCATATGGTTGTAGCAATTTTGGTTCTCATAGTTCTAAGGTCTCCATTTCCACGTTCCCAGGAATGGCCAGCATTTCTTCTTCTTTTTTTTTTTTTTTGTTTGTTTGTTTGTTTGTTTTTGTTTTTGTTTTTTGTTTTTTTTTGTTTTTGGTTTGGTTTGGTTTGGTTTTTTTGGATTTGGTTTTTCGAGACAGGGTTTCTCTGTATAGCCCTGGCTGTCCTGGAACTCACTCTGTAGACCAGGCTGGCCTGGAACTCAGAAATCTACCTGCCTCTGCCTCCCAAGTGCTGGGATTACAGGCGTGTGCCACCACTGCCTGGCATTTCTTTGTTTTTTAACCTAGGAGTGAAATCCCACATCAAACTCTTGTCCCACTTCAAATCACTGGCTGTGTTTATTGCTAGACACTGATTTAAAGGGCCTATGTCCTCAGGTTAAACACTGTAGGACAATCAACTGTTTCAAGTCCAGGTAACTTGGGACCTTAATCACATCTATAAAATCCCTTCCCAGGGGTATTAACTTAGCATTTAATTGACTAAATGGGAAGCAGCATACGATACAACAGGGCTGGGGATCTGGACGTTATCCTGGAAATCTGTCATCCATGCGTCTGTCTCTTCATGTCTTGTTTCTCTGTCTCTGTCTCTGTCTCTGTCTCTGTCTCTGTCTCTGTCTCTGTCTCTCTCTCTCTCTCTCTCTGTGTGTGTGTGTGTGTGTGTGAGAGAGAGAGAGAGAGAGAGAGAGAGAGAATGAATGAATGAATGAATGAATGAAAAAAAACATGTGAATGTGGATGTTACTCTTTAAGGGAACTCCACCTTTTTCCTCCCTCAATGGGGTCTCTTATTGGCTTGGAACTTATCAAATAGACTAAGTTGATACACTTGTCTCCGCCTACCCAGATGATAAACACACACCGCCACACCTGGCTTCTCAAACGTAGGTTCTGGGTACTGCACTCAAGTCCTTGTGCTTACAAGGCGGCACTTTACCAACTGAATTATCTCCCCAGCTCTTGCCATCTCTTTCTTCTGACAGTACCCTTGGGATGTTGCCTTACTGATAGAAGTTTTGTTAATACTTAATTGCCTCAGTGATTCAGGGTATGTCTTGAAAGCATTATAAAGGACAGGTAGACAGGTACCCTTACCAGCTACTCTTGTAAGATATAAGCCGGTGACTTGTTTCTAGTGGTTGTCATTTAGCAAACATAAACAGATGCCAAGAATGTGTGATATAGTTTTTAATTTTAATTTTATCTGTATGAGTGTTTTGCCTGCATGTATGTTTGTGCACCACGTGTGTGTCTGGTGCCCACAGCAGGCAATGTATCCCCTGGCACTGGAGTGACAGATGGTTGTGAGCCACTGTATAGGTGCTGGGAATTAAACCCAGGTCCGATGAAAGAACAACCAGTGCTCTTAACAGTTGAGCCATCTCTCCAGCCCAATAATTTCTGATATTCTTAAATAGTACCATTTGAGAGTTTCAAGGCAGGAGGTGCCTGGGCCCCATGAATCATGTCTCTCCTGCAGAATGACTACATCAAGCTAACCAGTATGACCTTTCCAGAGACAGCCTGTGTCTAGTGATTGGGTTGAGGGCATCTCAGCCTGAAAGAAGATGCTCTGAGGAACAAACCATGTCTGTCTCAGCCTCCACAGGCCTGGCTGCAAGGAACCCAGGCTGCACGACAGCCTGACCTCCCCATCTTCCCAGTCCCACAAAAGGAATCACAGAAACCCAATCCGTACACTGATCGGCTGGTCTGAAATTACATGGTGAATTAATGAATAAAAATCACATGGCTAAAAACATTCAAGACCTGATGCAGAAGAATGAAATGGATCTTGGGGAGACCCACTGGGCTCACTCCTCTAGTAAACACTCCCAGTGCAGTCAGGACCCAAGACACCAGCTCCATGCAAAGTGCCTGATGGTCAGTTAGAGCAACTGCAGTAGAAATCTCAAAAGCTCTGAACATGATCACCAAGGTTATAACATCTAGGACCTCTGATTGACTGCAAGAGGATTCTCTTATTAACCATTTTATTTTGAAATAAAGAAAACACTAGATTGTATGAATCATCGGGCAAGTATTTGCAACAACTCATTTTATACCAAACTCAATTTAGAATCAAGATTAAAGAGGACAAGTTTAGCTTCATTCAACCCTCTTTTGGTTTTTTGTTTGTTTGTTTGTTTGTTTGTTTGTTTTGTTTTTCAAGACAGGGTTTCTCTGTGTAGCCCTGGCTGTCCTGGAACTCACTCTGTAGACCAGGCTGGCCTCGAACTCAGAAATCCACCTGCCTCTGCCTCCCAAGTGCTGGGATTACAGGCGTGCGCCACCACCGGCCGGCTTCAATCCTCATTTTTAACAGGCTAGGTCTCAGAATCGTGAAGGAGACTTATTCTCTAGGCGGGTAACTCAGCTGTTATATTTCTACTGAATGTTCTGTGTGTCATCACTGGGGCGTTCTTCATGTCTCAGTGGATGTCCTCACACACCATGTATATATAGGTATAATAATTAGACTCAATGGGTTAAAAACACACACAGAGAGAAACACACACACGGATTGGGAAGGAAATATGATAAGGAATCCTAGAGAGCAATGGAGGGAGGAGCGAGCAGGGATATAATACATGTATGGCATCTCAAAGAATAAATTTAAAGCTAAAATTAGAAAAGATATAGTGGCTGGTATTTGAGTATGAAGTGACGATAGATCATAGTCAACTGCATCTGCTTTTACCGTATCAAGATAAATGCTCCTAGTTCCAGCTACCTATTTTGAGGGTAAAAAAACTAAAGTGTCATCTATCATCCTTGATTATAAGGTCCCTAGTTCCATGAGCATTTTCTCCCACTCTCCCATTGGCGGCTTTGTGTGTATTCCTCTGATGTCCCTAGTAAGTGCAAAAGCCATGTGTGCTATTTTAGTTTTGTCAAGGAGGGATCTGACAGCCAGATCTGACAGTGGTCTGCTGTTCTGACTGTCCTAGGGCACCTTGTCACAGCGACTGTGCGAGGTATTACCAGCCTCATGCTCGTCAGCTCATTTGCTACCCAAGAGCCAAATGCTGATGTGTATTTTTAGCAACGTGACGATGCTTCTCCCCTTATCTGCAGAAGCCGATCTCATTGCCATTAGCTGATCAGCTGCTCTAAGAGCTTTGCTCTGTCGCTAGACACATTTCTTTAAACAACAACAACAAAAAAAAAAAACCCTGCCAAGCTATACAGAGATAAATGATGCACCGGCATAACCTTTATTAATCTCATTAAAGTTGATACAGTGAGGGGTTTCTCCGGTATATTTTAACATTAATTTGCTGAGGTTGGTCATGAAGGAGGTGAAGTGTCCCCTCCCCAACCCCCAAAACTCATATGTGGCTTGGGCTTTGATGCTAGCGGTATTCAGAAATAGGGCTTTCAGGAAGGGGCTGGGTCCTGGAGACTGGATCTTTGCATTTGTCAGTGGATTAGCACACTGGGTAGGCTGTTGTGAGAAAGGGGAAATCTGGAAGATGAGGCCGAAATAGGTCACAGGAGGCCTATGACATCTTTGAAGGTCTTTGTCCGGCCCTTGTCCTGGTATTCAGTCTCTACCTTACTAGTGCAGTGATATTTCCTCTATACCATCGTTTTCCCCGACCAGTCCACCTCCTCAGAGGTGCAATGAAGCTAAATGACAGAGCACGGTGTCCTGTGCATCTGTGAGCTCAAATATAAACCTTCCTCTAAAAACGTTCCGAAGTAAACCATCTGAGTAAAAGAATGGCTATCTACTCCTTCGGTGGTGTCATATGGATTGAATATATTCTTATTTTGCTAAACGTCCTTTGTGTGGGCCTAGAGAGACTGCCCAGCCAGTGATGTGCTTGCTATGCAAGCACAAATACCTGAGCTCAAACTCCAAAAACCACGTTAAAAAAAAATCCATGTTTATTAGATCAGTTCTGGGGATGTGGAGACGGAGGATCCTCCACATTAGCAAGTGAGAGATTCTGCCTCAAAGCCTAAGGTGGAAAGGGACTGAGGAAGATATCTAGCCTTTGGCTTCTACACGTGCATGCATGTGAAGTCATACACACAGGGCATACATGCATGTGAAGTCATACACACAGGGCATCCACGTGCAAATGTGTGCATACACAAAGAAACTTAAAAAAAAAATAACTGAAAACTAGACATGCCATGGTGTGGCCTTCTTCCGGGGTTGTTGGAGATTGAACTCAGGCCAAACATAAGACAATTATTCCTTAGAACATACTAAAGTTATGTATAGTGGTTCTTGCCAATGATCCTAGTTCTGGAAACCATGGAAAGACAATTGTAGATTTAAGAGCACAAAGCAAGACCCTGTCTCAAAAAGAAAAACAGATGGGGCTGGAGAGATGATAGTTCAGCGGTTATGAGCATTTGCTGCTCTTTCAGAGGACCACAGCTGGATCCCCAGCATGTGCATGAGAGCTCCCAGCTGTCACTAATGCTAGTTTCAGGGGGATCTAACCCCCTCTCCTGGTATCTGTGTGCACCATGCTGGGTACCACACTGAGAGCACAGACATACATGAGGCTAAACATAAAACATGTTTTCTTTAAAAAAGATACTCAACTGGTGCATGACCATGGAGTCTGGCTTTTCAGGTCATCATAGCTGCTTTTCCTTTCGTGTTTTTTCTAAACTAATACATGTAGTCTGGTGAGTGCACTCTTGTTGAAAACCCATTGTCCCCCTGAATTAACACTTTGTAAAGAGTTAGCAAAGTCTTTCTTCAAAATTAAATTTGCTAACGAGAAAAATATTTGAATCATTGGCTACGAGAAAATAATTTACTGCTTTGATTTCCTCTGCATCACCTTTCACTGAGCACCTTGTACTAGGTGATGTTCTTTTTGTTTGTTTGTTTGTGTTTGTGTTTGTGTTTGTGTTTTGTTTTGTTTTTTTGGTTTTTTGAGACAGGCTTTCTCTGTGTAGTCCTGGCTGTCCTGGAACTCACTCTGTAGACCAGGCTGGCCTTGAACTCAGAAATCTGCCTGTCTCTGCCTCCCAAGTGCTGGGATTAAAGTCATGCGCCACCACCGCCCGGCTAGGTGATGTTCTAATAGCCCTAGCACAGATGGCTCTTCTGCATGCTAGGGGGATGAAAGGAATGGACACACATAAGCATTATCTCTAATTGCCATGGTAACTGAAAAGTTTGCAAGAAGTACTATTCCCCGTTAGATGAGAAAATTTGAAAAGTCTAAAGAGAACGCTAAAAATATGATTTCAACCCATTATCGACCATTGTCAGCTCGCTTGCGGCCTCTGCATTAAAGAACACTCATGTACTTTAGAACAGAATTGGTTTTTCTTCCATTAGGCTGTTATTTAAAGGTCCCCCTTTGAGTCTTATTTAGCAATCGCCTACGAAATCGCTGGGAAGGCCAATGGTATGTGCTGGAATGGTGAGTAACTTTGGAAGTGAAGTGAGGTTGTAGGCTGCAGCAGGTCCAACCTGAATGGATGTCAGCCGATGGACTTTTCTGGGTGCCTCCCTGGCTGGTGTCAAATCCCTTCAAGATGCAGGGTCACCTCAGCCCATTTAGTGAGTCTGCTCTCACCCAGTGAGACATTTTCCCGGTGTTTTTAAGATGCTATTTTAGGCAGTTGGCCCGGTGGCAGAGAACTTGTCTAGTCTGTAAGGGGCCTCAGGTTCAATCCCCATGGACAAAAAAAAAAAAAAGGAAGATAAGATAAAATAGATTCCAGGATGATTACAGGGCTTATGAAAACCATATAATGGAATTCTAATTTTCTACTAATGGTTTAAGGGTAGAAAGGTGAAGGAAATCAGGAAGGACATTGGCAACTCTGAGCAGTCTGTTTGAGTGTGTAGGGAGATAACGCAATGGCTAGGCGGTCTATCTCTGATCTAAGATGCTGTAATAGGGAGGTAAGACAGGAGACTGAATAGTGGAGAAGAGTCTGCCAGGAGAGCATGGGAGACCAAGATAAGAAGACAGAGAACAACGTGGGAAAAGCTGGCAAGGGCTGTGAAGGGAAGACGTGGCAGACAATGAGAGGTAAGATGATAGCCAGGCAAGGCCACACACCTTCAGCCCCAGAGGCAGGTGGATTGCTGAGCTCAAGGCTAGCCTGGTCTACAAAGTCGGGGCCAGCACAGCCAGAGCTACACAGAGAAATCCTGTGGGGAGGGGGGCAGGAAACATAATAATAAAGTGGTCTCATTAAGGTCTTTTACCAAGCATGTTGAGTGGCTTCAGTAGTTCAAACTTTCCACTTTCATTGAAGTCAGGCATTAAGAAGATCTGCAGGAGACTGAGAGTGAGAGACCATCTTCCTCATTGCGAGGTGCAACGCATGCACACACGCTCTCACACATGCTCATAGGCATAGACATGTATTCACACATACATCATCGTCTTCCTGAGGCCTGAAAGTATCAGTGGGGATGGATCAGCATGCCTACCTCTAATAATCTAAGAAATTTCATATATAGTTTGTCAGGTTGCGATAATTTCCTAAAAAGACCATTGCCTGGGGCTAGAGAGATGGCTCTGTGGTTAAGAGCACTTACTGCTCTTGTAAAGGAGTTCGATTCCCAGTACCCCACAATGGGCAGCTCACAATTGACTGCAACTCCAGCTCCAGGGAATCTGCAAACTTTGTTGGCCTCATGTGTACACACCACATACAGGCGTGAATGCACACACACACACACACACACACATGCACAGAGAGAATTAAAAATAAAAAACATTCTTTAAAATAATGTGAAGAGCATGCCTGAGTCCCAGACACTATCTCCTAGATGCAAACTCCCCTTGACTCTGGGGATAGGGTGGTAGCCACAAACTCCCTACAGTAGAAACTACAAAGCTCTGTAGGGGACTCTCTTTTGGAATGTCCAAGAATACATGGTGGGAATTGGGAGAGATAGCATGATAAAAACAGGTAATTCAAATGTCACTCTGTGACTGTTGTACATGAATCAGGACCTGTTTAGTCCCTAAAGAGCTTTTTTCTTTGGATTTCTACGAAGAGATGTCCCAAGAACACAGGCAACAGGAAAGAAGGATGCTTAGAATATGGCTATCCCATTCCTCACTTCAGCTTCTACCTAAGGACAGGTGTGGTCGATGTGTCCTTAGCTTACAAGGAATGCTACATAGATCACAAAGGCTTACTTCTTTCACTGACTTGAGGAGGATGGTGAGGAACAGGAAAGGTGAGTATGTGTCATGGGTTTTAATGGCTTACATGGTTCTGTGGTCCTTTAGAAGAAAAACTGGCTGGGCATAGTGGCACACACTTTTAATCACAGCACTTGGGAGGAAAAGGCAGGTAGAGTTCTGTGAGATCAAGGCCAGCCTGGTCTACATGGGGAGTTCTGGGACAGCCAGGGCTACACAGTGAGATCCTTGAAAATCCCCAAAGAAGGAGCACAAGGAGGAGGAGAGAGAAAGAGGAGGGGAGGAAGGAGGAAGAGGGAGGAGGGGGAGGGAGAAGAGGGGAGGGAAGGGGGGAGGAGAAGGAAGATGAGAAGGAGGAGGAGGAGAAGGAGGAGTAGGAGAAGAAGGAGAAGGACAAGGAAAAGAAGGAGGAGGAAGAGGAGGAGGGGGAAGAGGAGGAGGAAGAGGAGGAGGAAGAGGAGGAGGAGGAAAAGGAGGAGGAGGAGGAGGAGGAGGAGGAGGAGAAGAAGAAGAAGAAGAAGAAGAAGAAGAAGAAGAAGAAGAAGAAGAAGAAGAAGAAGAAGAAGAAGAAGAAGAAATACACTGTTCATTAGTGTTTACACGTCCCTACTCACCTTCATCCTTTACTCCTATATAAAATCAATTGTTTGTTTTTTCTTTTTTAAAAGTCCTCAGAAATCAAATGTGAGCATCCGTGGTCAAGAAAACAGTTGATTCTAGTAAGAGAGCAGCTTATCTGTGTGGTACATGAGGAAAGCACCAACTCCAACCACAGACAGGCCCATATCAGAATCTACTGGCTGATTTAGTTAATCTTGTGTGTCAAGTTGACTGAACCGCAGGATCATATTTAGTTAAACTATTCTGGGTATTTCTGTGTGGATGTTCTATGAATGGGACTGACTTTTAAATTAATAGACTGAATTAAGGGATTATCCTTCCCCAGGTGGGTGGGGGCTCACCCACTCAGTTAAACAACTGAATGAAACAAAGTCACTGCCTCTCTGCCTGACCACCTTTAAACCAGTGCATCTGCTTTTTCCTTCCCTTACTGAGTCAGAGGTTTTCCTGGGTTCCACACCTGTTATCCCTCACCCTGAACCTGCAGGTCCCAGCTCTCTGAGCTCCAGGCTTTTGGCCTGTAGTCTAACACTATGCCTTAAACTTCCCTGAGTCTCTGACTCACCAAAGCACCTTGCAGGTGTTGGGACTTGGCAGTCTCCTCCAAACTGGTTAGGGCCAATGTCTTATTGCAAACCTCCTTCTAAATACAAGCTGCTTCTCCATGGGCTGTTTCTCTGACTAATAGACCACTCTGGGTATTTGAAATAGAAGTTCGACATGGGGATTAGGCACTCATTATACATTAAGAGGGTGTGGAGAACATCAATTATGGAATCCACCCCTAATAGCCCCACCATCAGAAAGAAAGGAAACAGGATCATCTGGTGAGTCACAGGGCAGTGAGTGGGAGAGTTACAAGATGCCACTAAGCTGTTGGCCAAGCCTTTATATGCCTATCTCCACAGAAGTCAAACTCAAAGCTGACTGTGTAGCTGAAGCAAATGGTGTCTTGTTCCCTCTTTCTTTTTAAATGATTTATTTATAATTTTATGTGAATTGGTATTTTTCTTGCATGTATGTGTGAAAGTGTTGGATTTCCTGAAGCTGGAGTTACAGACAGTTGTGAGCTGCCCTGCAGGTGCTGGGAAATGAACCCAGGTCCTCTGGAGAAACAGCCAGTACCCTGAACCACTGAACCATCTCAGCTCTGTCTTGTTTCCTCTTAAATTCTAACATCAAAACAGCATCTCTCTTGGGGGAAATCTAAACCAGAAGATTTAGGCAACAGAGCTTATGGCCTCCAGGATGTGCAATAAAAAGGACAAGTTTTAAAGGATCATAAAGAAACAATAAGAAATGTTGAGGGAAACCCCACACGGGACAGTTCAACACAATGTTCTTCATCGTTGGACACACATAATTTCACCTATGATGACACTGGCAGATAGAATGGAGACTTCTTGTCTGTGATGTATCTACATGAATCCAGGAACCAAACAGTGTTAGCACCCAGTCTGGGGATAACAGCAAGTTGTTTATGATCAATATTAGACCAGGTTTGCTAGACCAGTGGTTCTCAACCTGTGGGTCACAGCCCCTTTTGAGGATCAATGACCTTTTCTTTCACATGGCCACCTAAGACTATGGAAAAACACAGATAATTACATTGTGATTCATAGATAGCAAAATTGAAGTTACAGAGAAGTAATGAAGATAATTTTATGGCTGGGGGGGCACCACAATGTGGAGAACTATATTAAAGGGCTGCAGCATCAGGATGGTTGAGAGCACTGGGTTAGACCTTGCAGCCAATGCAAGCATACAGCTCTCTATTTTATATAAATTCATCTCATGTGTTTGTTTATTTTAAAGATTTATTTTATTATTTTATTTAACTTTATGTATAGAGGCTGGAGTATGTTTATATGCATCAAATAAACATGTGCAGGTTAGCTGTAGAGGCCAGAATAGGATGTTGGATCCCTTGGAAGTAGAGTTTTAGGCACTTGTGAGCTACCTGATGTGGGTGATAGGAAACAGACTCAGGTCATCTGCAAAAACAGCCAGAGTGCTTAACCCTGAACCATCTCTCCAGCCCCAAGCTGTGATTATCTTTTAAATATATATATATATATACACACACATACATACAAACATATGTGTGTATGTGTGTTTATGTGTGTGTGAGTATGTGTGTTTTGGAACATACATATGGTATGGAATAGCTAAATCAATCTAATTAAAATGTGTTGTCATATATATGGAGGTTTTTCTCTATGTGGCCCTGGCTGTCCTAGAACTCACTCTGTAGACCAGGTTTGCCTCAGACTCACAGAGATCCACCTGCCTCTGCCTCCCCAATGCTGGGATTAAAAGTGTGCATCACCACTGGTCAGCATCTCATATATTTATTGTTTTAGTAGTGAACATATTTGAATACATTCAGCATTTTTCAAAGCACACACTGTATCACTGGGAGCCATAGACATGTAATGTAGAGCTCTTTACTCATGGTTTCTAGGGATTTCAATTTGCCAGAGCAGGGAATTCATGGCAAAGCTGCTTTCTTGTAGAAGCATGAAGCAGCAGCTAGTCACATCATGGAGACTGGGAATCAGACAACATCAAAACTAGAACCTACAATTTCAAAGGCTCACCCAGTGTGACTTAACTCTGCTTAGTACGCTTTCTGTTGCTGTGATAAACACCATGACCAAGAGTAACTTGGAGAGGAAAAGATTTATTTCAGCTTACAGGTTACAGTCCCAAAGTGAGGGAAGCCAGGGCAGGAACTAAAGCAGAAACTAAGGCTCCCTCTTCACAGGCGACCCTAGTTTGTATCAAGCTGACAAAAACTAACTGGCACAGGTCCTATCTGCTAAAGGTTCCACACTCTCCCCCAGTCAGGGCCACCAACCAGCGTGAGTCCAGGAACACATTTCAGGTCCAACCCACAACAGAATGTGAAGTGGAAACTAAAGAGTTCTTTGGAAAGTCAGTTGTGTTGGATGGTATTTTGCTGGAGAAAACACATGAAGTGTTTTCCTGAAGCGGACACAGGTGGAAGGCTAAGGCAGACTCGTGAAGGAACGTTTCACCGAAGCAGACACAAGTGAAAGGATGTTCTGCTAAGCGAGTACGTGAGAGAACATGTGATGAAGGATTCCTTGCTAATGACACACAATGCATTGGTCTGCCTTACACTGCATAGTTGAGCTCCATTTGTCAGGACTCCACAGAGAGAAATGCACCATGAAACTTCAGGTGATGAGCTGCAGCTTCATGCCTCCTTTCGTGGGCTCAGGCTAATTAATTGGCAGAGTGGTGTTAGCTGAAGCAAACTCACATGCTGAGGCAAGACCCATGGAGGACACGTGATGTTTGGAGGGAGTATGAATAGGACTGGGTGGACTGTGAAGGATGGTGAGCTTGAGGCTTACTTATAGAACTAGTTTGACTTGCATGTAGAGCTAGCCGGGCAGTGCTTGTTAGTCTCCCAACTTCGCTGATCTTCAGTGAGAGAGGTGCAGCTGAGACAGTTCTGGCATTCCTCCCGGTCCCTCCTGCTGACCTGCGTTAAGGCTGAGGCCTGGCTGCCTCTCCTCTCCTGAATAGTGCTACCACTGCTGATTCCTGTCTGCTATACTGACTATACCATACCGGACTGTTGGCATATCCATGAAGTGTTCGCAAGTGGACTGAGCTGCCACTGCTGACCTGTGACCTGAACTGCTGATTTCCTCACAACGCAGATGGGAGTTGCTCTAAAGAAGCATTTCTAAATTAGTCTACTTCCCCTGTATCCTTCCTTTTCCACTACTTCTGGTGGGTGGTGGGCTAGAAGGGAGGTTAAAGCATTTAAGTATGCAGTAGAATTTATGTTGTTGTTGTTTTTTAAATCTGTTTACCAACATATATTAGCCTTTTTAGAAACAGAAAAGTCAAATTAAGTGTAAATCTGAGGTATCTTCTATACAATATGTAATGAAGATATAATTATATTATTGTTACTTATTATTATACTACTTATAATATACTTATAATAATACTATTATTGCTATAGTTATATTATTGCTAAAAAATCTCAATGTTTGTAGTAAAAGAAAAGAACCACCATTAAAAATAAGGATTGAAAAAAATTAAAGTTACAGGAATGTCTGTGAGACTCCATCAGCATCTTGCTTCTAAGGCCTTTGTACTAGGGGTTACATTTCCTTTTTATGTTCACATTTGGACAGATTTGCTTTCTGTTGTTTCCGTTAACACCAACCACCAAAGCAGAGAGTTAACTAAGGATGGCACTTTTAATCATGTGAGGGAGATCTTTACAATCACTGAAAAGTAGGGCATGCTTCTGGCTTTTGTGAGCTCCCAGCTTATTTCTGTGAATGTGATCTGAGAGATAACTAGACCTCGCCAGCATTCAGTATAGGTGTTAACAAATCCAGATCCCGGTTACTATGTGGATGCAGGTGATATTTACAGTGGCTTGTAAACTCAGCTCATGACTGTAGTGTAGCTTTATTCAGCTCCATAGTATTTAGTAATGAGTTAATAGAGTAGTATTTTAATAGGGCATATTGTTAACACTAAAATACCCATAAAAGCCACAAACATTAATGGGCATGATGGTGCATGGCTCTTATCCCTATACTCTGGAGGCTGAAGCAGGCAGATCTCTGAGGGTTTGAAGCCAGCCTGACCTATATAGCTATTTCTAAGCCAGAAAAAAAGAAGCATAAGCATTGAAGACTAAAATGTGGAAGTTCATATGCAGTTCAGAAATAGAAGTATATTTGATTGTCCTGCTAGCCTCTGGCTATCACTTTGCTGATTATCATGATATTGTTTTGCCCTGCCCCATACAATGACCACAAATATTGTGGCTTTCAGCTGAAGCCTTTTATCTAACAGAGTGGCTTTGACTATCAAGCTAATGATGTAGATTAAACTGTGTCTATACTGGTACAGACTGGAAAAAGTTGTTGCAGTTATTAAGGATGAGGCTGAGGGTGTAACTCAGCGGTACAGCACTTGAGTAGCATGCGTAGTGCCTTGGGCTCATTCCCAGCACCACAGAAGAAAATGGAAAGAAGAAAAAAGGCATCTAATGAACTCAGTGAAATGATCCTCGAAAAATAGGCTCTGTGTTTAACCCAACCTTGTTGGTGGATAAATAGGTGGATACAAGAATTGCCCAGAAGTATAGAGAATTGCCCACGGTCTACACTCGAGACCTGCCTTTTGAGTATGCCTGACTCAAGCCTACCATGTCAGAGCTTCCGACTCTCAGGATCCTTAGTCATAGAAAGGCATTGTTTTGCAATAAAGAAAGTTATTATAGGTAAAGAGATGTTCAAAGTACAAAATTGCAATACAGAATTCTGATCATTACACATTCTGGAAGGTAAATATTGGTTATCTATTTAGGTCAGACAATATACCTCAATAAGTATGCTCATAGATGCTGCAAATATCAGTATAAGTAGATTTAAACACCTTTAAGGAAATTCAAATACAAAATCACTTACTAACCAACACCAAGCTAGGAAAAGCAAGTCCACACATGGAATGATATAAGTCTGTGTTCTCTCTCCCCCAGGGCCTTCTAGATTCCTAAAGGAGATATCCTGTGATTTCGTTTTGGACCGAAGATTAAGCATTCCACACGGGCAGCATAGCTAGTTGATCTTTTTCTATGCAAATGTTTTTTCTTTGTAAATGTTTCTGGGATTAAGAAGGCGGTACAATGAAGAATGAAGTTTGTGAACTAAAAGAGTATTGAGGACTTCAGAAAAGCCTGGAGAAAAGTGTCATAGACTACATCAGGTACTCGGAGATGTACCATGGAATGCAGCAGGTGCTCAGCTCCAGGGCTTGTTCATAGAATGCTGGCCCAGTGCTGTAGACCTTCCAGCTTCTACCACATACGGAAGTTCATACACAAAATCATCTCAAGTATTTCGTTGGCAAAATTATATACATATAATATATATATTATATATGTGGTATACAGCATGTTTCAAAATATGCATTTGTGTGGAGTGGCTGAACTGAGCTATACACTGTTTCATATACTTAGTTGTTGTTTCTTGGGTGTGTATGTGTGTGTTATAGAGAGATGAAAACACTTAAGATCCATGTTACATGCATGTAACATACAACATTTAGAATTCATTATTATCAGGCTGGAGAGATGGCTCAGTGGTTAACAGCACTTTCTGCTCTTCCAGAGATCCTGAGTTCAATTCCCAGCAACCACATGGTGGCTCACAACCAACTGTAATGGGATCTGATGCCTTCTTCTGGTGTGTCTGAAGATAGCTACAGGGTACTCAAATATATAAAATAAATAAGATCTTTGTTAAAAAAAAGAATTCATTATTCTCATATAATCAAATTTATTTTATTTTTAATTTTATTGAAAAGGGAAGTAAAGGGAAGTAAAAATACTTTATGATAAAATTAAAGATTTACATGGAAAATATTTCCGATAAACATGTAAAAATTGGCAATTTTCATTGACAACTAAGGAGTAAAGTGGTAGACATGTAAAACATTGCTAAATTAATTGAAATATGGGATAGAAACATTTTATGATAAAATCAAAGATTTACATGGAAAATATTTCTGATAAAATTGTAGAAAAATGTAGAAAAACCTGCTAGAATTGAAGATTATCATGGAAAATTTTATAATAATTGTAGGCATAAAAGTATCCCTAAGTTGATTAAAAATGGAATTATAAACATTTTCTGATAAACTTGAAGATTTACATGGAAACTATTTCTGATAAAATTGCAGAAATATATAGAAAAACATGTTAAAATTAAAGATTATCATGGAAATTTTATAGATAAAATAATAGGCATAAAGATACTAAGTTGATTGAAGGTGGAATTATAAACATTTTCAGATAACATTGAAGATTTACATGGAAAATATTTCTGGTAAAATTCAAGAAATAAATAGACAAACACATTAAAATTGACTTTCATGGAAAATTTTACGTAAAAAATGATTGATGTAAAAACTCTTTCTAAATTAATTGAATGTGGAATTAGAAACATTTGTGATAAAATCAGATTTACATTGAAAATATTTCTGATAAAATGGAGGAAGTATATAGAAAGACATATTAAATTTGAAGATTATCATAAAAAATAATGCAGATAAAATGGTAGACATAAAAACATTACTAAATTACTAAAAGGGGAATTACAAACATTTTCTGATAAAATTTAAGATTTACATGAGAAATATTTTGTTAGTCTATGTCTTTTTATTGGGGAGTTGAGTCCATTGTTGTTAAGAGATATTAAGGAACAGTGATTGTTGCTTCCTGTTATTTTTGATGTTATTTTTATGTTTGTGTGGGTATCTTCTTTTGGGTTTGTTGGAAGAAGACTACTTTCTTGCTTTTTCTAGGGTGTAGTTTTCCCTCCTTGTGTTGGCATTTCCACCTATTATCCTTTTAGGGCTGGATTTGTGGACAGATATTGTGCAAATTGGGTTTTATCATAGAATATCTTGGTTTCTCCATCTATGATGATTGAGAGTTTTGCTGGGTATAGTAGCCTGGGCTGGCATTTGTGTTCTCTTAGGGTCTTTATGAGGTATGCCCAGGATCTTCTAGCTTTCATCATCTCTGGTGAGAAGTCTGGTGTGATTCTGATAGGTCTGCCTATATAAGTTACTTGCCCTTTTACCCTTACTGCTTTTAATAGTCTTTCTTTGTTTAGTGAATTTGGTGTTTTTATTATTATGTGCCGGGAGGATTTTCTGTTCTGGTCCTGTCTATTTGGAGTTCTGAAGGCTTCTTGTATGTTCATGAGCATCTCTTTCTCTAGGTTAGGGAAGTTTTCTTCTATAATTTTGTTGAAGATATTTACTGGGCCTTTAAGTCTATACCTATAATCTTTGGGTTTGGTCTTCTCATTGTGCCCTGGAGTTCCTGGATGTTTTGGGTTACCAGCTTTATGCATTTTGCATTTTCTTTGACTGTTGAGTCAATGTTTTCTATGGTATCTTCAGCACCTGAGGTTCTTTCTTCTATCTCTTATATTCTGTTGTTGATGCTTGCATCTATGACTCCTGAATTCCTTCCAAGGTTTTCTATCTCCAGAGATGCCTCACTTTGTGATTTCTTTATTGTTTCTACTTCCACTTTTAGATCCTGGATAATTTTGTTCAGTTCCTTCACTTGATTGTTTGTGTTTTCCTGTAATTCTTTAAGGAGTTTTTGTGTTTCTTCTTTAAGGGCTTCTGCCTGTTGATCCATGATCTCCTATACTTCTTTAAGGGATTTTTGTGTTTCCTCTTTAAGGGCTTTGACCTGTTGACCGATGTTCTCCTGTATTTCTTTAGGGGAATTATTTAAGTCATTTTTTGAAGCCCTCTTTAAATCCAACTCTTGCTTTTCCAGTGTGTTGGGGTATCTGGGACTTGCTGTGGTGGGAGAACTGGGTTCTGATGTTGCCATGTGGCCTTGGTTTCTGTTGGTAGGGTTCTTGTGCTTGCCTTTCGCCATCTGGTGCTAGTTGGTATTCTTGTCTCTGGCTGGAGTTTGTTCCTCCTGTGGGCTTGTAAGCTTGTGTCCTTACTCCTCTGAGCTCAAAAGTGAAAGCACTGCTGGGAGATCTCTCTCTCTCTCTCTCTCTCTCTCTCTCTCTCTCTCTCTCTCTCTCTCTCTCCTCTCTCTCTCTTCTGGCAGGCTATGAACAGAAGACAGTGGAGTCTCCTGGCTTCCCAGTGCAAATGGTTGCGGGCAGGAAGACTTCCGTCCCAGCTGCTCCACTGCTCTTAGGCCCTGTGTGCTCCTAGCTGGTCCCATCCAGAGAGAAGGTAGAGATCTCACCTCTGTGCTCAAACGTGAAAGCCTGCTGGGAGATCACTCCTTGCTGGCAGGCTATGCACAGAAGGCTGTGGAGTCTCCAGGTTCCTGGTGCAAATGGCAGCAGGCAGGAAGACTTCCATCCCAGCTGCTCTATTGATTACAGAAGGCTGTCAAAATTATTTTAAAGTTAGTCCTTCTAGCTTCTTGTGTGTGTGTGTGTGTGTGTGTGTGTGTGTGTGTGCGCGCGCGAGCGTTTCTCCCCTTCCACTGTACAGGTCTAGAGATTGAACTCAATTCATCAAACTTGGCAGCAGATGTCTTTACCTGATAAGTCTGGCTGAGCCATCTAATTGAAATTTGGCAGGCTCTGATCCCCAGCTTTGCCCCAAAGGCTCTCCTGGTAGTTGCCACTCTCCTCTGACCTTAACTTCTTCAGGCTTGACATTAAGTGAAATATGTGGTATTTGCCTTTCTGCGTCTGGCTGAATTCACTCGCCAGTGTCCTCTGAGGCCATTCATGCTATTGCAAATGACAAGATTTCTCTCTTTTTCACAGTGGAAGGGTATTCCAGCGTGCTGGAGTCCAATAAAGCTCAGACAGCCTCTCAGTCCAGCAGGACGTATAAAATACGATTCACAGATGCGCTGAGTTCCAGGGTCTTTCAGGAACTCAGAATTGTGCAGCCTACTATAACTCTATAAAGGCTGGCGGAGCAAAGATTTGGAAGTTTCCATGGTAACCAAAAGAGGGCTTAGGACTGGGAAGGTGGCTCAGCTCTTGCAAAGGACCAAGACTGAGTCCAGCACTCACTCTCCACTGCCCACTGTGTCTCCAGGGGGTCTGACTGCCTTTTCTGACAACCCCCCACCCCCACACACACCCCCACCCCTGCCCCTGTAGGCTCTGCACTCAGTAGGCATAAAGGACAACAGAAGACTTGGAGTAAGAGCTATGAAGAGCTTTAGAGCTCAGTGTCTGTGAGGAAAGTGGGAAGTGGCTCTGATTTGAGCCTTAGAGTTTCATTTCCAAATGTCTGCCACTTTCTGGATGACTGACTTAGGCCTGCTCAGGTCAGAAAGAGCACAAACTTGGAATTTGGTTTACATGGACTTAGAGGTAGCTCGGGAAATACAGGGGAAGGGAGAACCTCGTGGTGACTGGAACAGGACAGCCGGAAGCCTTCCCAAAGGGGTAGCTTGCTGGCCTTTCTGACATCCTTGTGCTCCTGCCTCACTTCTCCCTTGCTAGTACATGGTAGTCACCTGACTGACAGCATGGGCTCTAGTGCTTGAATAACCGTGTGGTTATTACTTCAGCAGATGCTGACTGGGCGTCTGTGAATCCAAACTCTCTGAGGAGGAGCGCTTATGATCTCAACTTGGATCAAGTGTGCGGTAGAGTGCCAATCAGCTCGGGCCAGTGGTCCATGCTGAAGCCTGGAGGTCAATGTCCTCTCTGAATGCCTTTCCCTCCTACAGGGAAACATTACCTTACAGGACTGATAGAAGGAGAAAACATGACTAAATAAATGACGGTACAAAAGTATTGATTCCCGATTTGGTGGCACACACCTTTAATCCCAGTACTTGAGAGACAGAGGCAGGAGGCTCTCTAGGAATTGGAGACAAACCAGGTCTACAGTGCAAGTTCCAGGACAGCCAGGGCTGCTAAACAGAGAAAACATGTCAGAGGGGAGGGGGAAGAGGGAGGAAGGAAAGGAAGAAGGGAGGAAGGGAGGAAGGAAAAGATTGAGCACAGAACAGATTTGGCATATAGTAAGTTCTTTAAATGACCTGGATTCTTAAAGTTTCTGCCCATTAAACACATGCATGTGATATCATCCAGACATAACAGTTTTTCAAATGAAATCGCACTAAATGAGGTCATACCAGATTAAATCTCACTCTCAATCAATGATTAGTCTTTTATAAAAAGCGGACTGTTTTGTGGTTGCTGTTTTGAGACAGGGTCTCACTCTGTAGTCTAGGCTGGCTTCCAACTAACAACCAGCTCACCTAGATTTCCCAGGTGCTGAGGTTGTAAGTGGAGGAGACAAATGACTGACAGTAGAAAAAGATGTGGCCAGTATCACACGGGGGATGCCATATTACAACAGCTGATGATGCTGGAAGGACTTACCGCAAGCCAAAGGATGGACTATCGGCAATGGGCAGACACAGCGAGAGGTGTGTAACAACGTCCCTGATATGTCTGTTAATACGTCACTGTTGTGTCAAAGCCACAAGTTTATAGCAACTTGTGTGGTAGCCTTTGAAAACTATAAACCTCGATTGATGGATAGAGATTGCTATTATTTCATACATTCAAAATTTTTCATTTCTCTTTTTAAATAATATAGTTTTATCATTTCCCCCTTCCTCTCTTGAAATCCACTCATATGCCCCTTCTTGCTCCCTTTCAAATTCATGGCCTCCTTTTTTTATTAAACACACACACACACACACACACACACACACACACACACACTACTAAATACATAAATAAAATCTGTTCAGCCTGTATAATGTTATTTACTTTAGCTTGTATTGTGGAGAATAAGGCAAATAGTTAATATATAGTTTCCTTCAGTGGGAGGAGTCTCCACAGCTTTGAGGCCAGCCTCACCGAGTCCACCTGGAGTTGGAACAGGTTTCCAGACCAGGTTTGGTCCCTCATCCAATACACAAAGTTGACCTGTGGCTCTGGAAACATTGACCCTGATGCCTTGGTAAACAATAGAGTAAAGCTTCCTGGCATAGCTGGGTAAATGTGGCATTCAAATCAAGGGATCGGAGCTCTCATTTTTCCCTGCCACTGACTAAACAGAGCTGATGTTCTTCCAGATGTGTCACTCAGAGATAAGAATAGACCCAATGAGTACAAGAAGGCCACTGACTTGCTTGAGTTAATTTTATAACCTGCCACTTTGCTGAAGTTGTTTATCAGCTGTAGAAGTTCTCTGGTGGAGTTTTTTGGGTCGCTTAGGTAAACTATCATATCGTCTGCAAATAATGATAGTTTCACTTCTTCCTTTCCAATTTGTATCCCTTTGACTTCCTTATGTTGTCTAATTGCTCTTGCTAGAACTTCAAGTACTATATTGAAAAGATATGGAGAGAGAGGGCAGCCTTGTCTAGTCCCTGATTTTAGTGGGAATGCTTCAAGTTTCTCTCCATTTATTTTGATGTTGGCTACTGGTTTGCTGTAGATTGCTTTTACTATGTTTAGGTATGGGCCTTGAATTCCTGCTCTTTCCAAGACTTTTAGCATGAAAGGATGCTGAATTTTGTCAAATGCTTTTTCAGCATCTAATGAGATGACCATGTGGTTTTTTTCTTTCAGTTTGTTTATGTAGTGGATTACATTGATGGATTTCCGTATGTTGAACCATCCCTGCATCCCTGGGATGAAGCCTACTTGATCATGGTGGATGATCGTTTTGATGTGCTCTTGGATTCGGTTAGCAAGAATTTTATTTAGTATTTTTGCATCTATATTCATCAGAGAAATTGGCCTGTAGTTCTCTTTCTTTGTTGGATCTTTTTGTGGTTTAGGTATTAGCGTAATTGTGGCTTCGAAGAATGAGTTGGGCAGTGTCCCTTCTGTCTCTATTTTGTGGAATAGTTTGGAGAGTATTGGTGTTAAGTCTTCTTTGAAGGTCTGGTAGAATTCTGCACTAAAACCATCTGGTCCCGTACTTTTTTTGGTTGGGAGGCTTTCTATAACCCCTTCTATTTCTTTAGGGGTTATGGGACTATTTAGCTGGTCTACTTGGTGCTGATTTAATTTTGGTATTTGATATCTGTCTAGGAAATTGTCCATTTCCTCCAGATTCTCCAGTTGTTTTGAGTATAGACCTTTGTAGTAGGATCTGATGATCTTTTGAATTTCCTCAGTTTCTGTTGTTATGTCTCCCTTTTCATTTCTAATTTTGTTAATTTGTATACTGTCTCTGTGTCCTTTGGTTAGTCTGGCTAAGGGTTTATCTATCTTGTTGATTTTCTCAAAGAACCAGCTCCTGGTCTTGTTGATTCTTTGTATGGTTCTCTTTGTTTCTATTTGATTGATTTCAGCCCTGAGTTTGATGATTTCTTGTCTTCTACTCCTCCTGGGTGAATTAACTTGTTTTTCTTCCAGGGCTTTAAGGTGTGCCGTTAAGCTGCTAGTGTATGCTCTCTCCAGTTTCTTTTTGGATGCACTTAGAGCTATGAGTTTTCCTCTTAGCACTGCTTTCATTGTGTCCCATAGATTTGGGTAGGTTGTACCTTCATTTTCATTGAATTCTAAAAAGTCTTTGATTTCTTTTTTTATTTCTTCCTTGACCAAGGTGTCATTGAGTAGAGTATTGTTCAGTTTCCATGTGTATGTGGGCTTTCTGTTGTCAAGCAGGCTGAGAAAGAAATTAGGGAAATAACACCCTTCACAATAGCCACAAACAACATAAAGTATCTTGGCGTAACTCTAACCAAACAAGCGAAAGATCTGTACAACAGGAACTTCAAGTCCTTGAAGAAAGAAATCGAAGAAGACCTCAGAAGATGGAAAAATATTTCTTGCTCCTGGATTGGCAGGATCAATATAGTAAAAATGGCCATCTTGCCAAAAGCAATATACAGATTCAATGCAATCCCCATCAAAATCCCAACTCAATTCTTCATAGATCTAGAAAGAGCAATTCTCAAATTCATCTGGAGCAACAAAAAACCCAGGATAGCTAAAACTATTCTCAACAATAAAAGGACTTCTGGGGGAATCAATATCCCTGACTTCAAGCAGTACTACAGAGCAATTGTGTTAAAAACTGCATGGTATTGGTATAGCAACAGGCAAACAGATCAATGGAACAGGATTGAAGACCCTGAAATTAACCCACAGACTTATGGTCACTTGATCTTTGATAAAGGAGCCACAACCATCCGATGGAATAAAGATAGCCTTTTCAACAAATGGTGCTGGTTCAACTGGAGGTCAACATGCAGAAGAATGCGAATTGACCCACTCTTATCTCTTTGCTCTAAGATCAACTCCAAGTGGATCAAGGACCTCCACATAAAACCAGACACACTGAAACTATTAGAAAAGAAACTTGGGAAGACCCTGGAGGACTTGGGCACAGGGGAAAAGTTCCTGAACAGAACACCAATAGCGTATGCACTAAGATCAAGAATCGACAAATGGGACCTCATAAAATTACAAAGTTTCTGCAAAGCAAAGGACACTGTCCGAAGGACAAAACGGCAACCAACAAAGTGGGAAAAGATCTTTACCAACCCCACATCCGACAGAGGGCTAATATCTAATATATACAAAGAACTCAAGAAGTTAGACCGCAAAGAACCAAATAACCCTATCAAAAAATGGGGCACAGAGCTAAAAAAAGAATTTTCACCAGAAGAAATTCGGATGGCTGAGAAACACCTTAAGAGATGCTCAACATCATTAGTCATCAGGGAAATGCAAATCAAAACAACCCTGAGATTCCACCTCACACCAGTCAGAATGGCTAAGATTAAAAACTCAAGAGACAACAAGTGCTGGCGAGGATGTGGAGAAAGAGGAACACTCCTCCACTGTTGGTGGGATTGCAAAATGGTAAAACCACTCTGGAAATCAGTTTGGCGGTTCCTCAGAAAATTGGGCATGGCACTTCCAGAGGACCCTGGCATACCACTCCTGGGCATATACCCAGAGGATTCCCCTACATGCAATAAAGACACATGCTCCACTATGTTTATAGCAGCCTTGTTTATAATAGCCAGAAGTTGGAAGGAGCCCAAATATCCCTCAAAGGAGGAATGGATACAGAAAATGTGGTATATTTATACAATGGAATACTACTCAGCAATTAAAAATAATGAATTCATGCAATTTGTAGGTAAATGGTTAGACCTGGAAAATATCATCCTGAGTGAGCTAACCCAATCACAAAAGAATGCACATGAAATGCAATCACTGATAAGTGGATATTAATGAGCCCAGAAGCACTAAATACTCAAGACACAAATAGCAAGTCAAATGATTCCCAAGAAGAAGAAAGGAGAGGACCCTGGGCATGTAAAGATTGCATCCTGTTTAGTAAAGAAACCGAGGGGGGAGGGGGAATGATTGGGGAATAGTTGGGGGGGGAGAAGAACTATGGGAACTATGGTGGGTGGGAACTGGGAAAGGGGAAAGCCTTTGAAATGTAAACATAGAATATAGAAAATAAAAATAACTAAAAAAAAAAAAAAAAAAAAGAATAGACCCAATGTTTCTGTGTTTCTATACCACCTCTCTCTCTCCCTTCCCCCCTCCTTTCTCTCTCTCACACACACACACCCCACGATGGCCAGCTTGGTGTGGTGGCTAGCACTTCTGATTACCAGCACTTAGGCTGCAAGTATAAGAAGGACATGGGTTCAAAGACAGCCTGGACTACATTACATGTAAGATCTAGGCCAGGTTGGGTGCTACCTAGCCAGACACTGCTACAGGGAGAGAGAGGTGGGCAAAGCAAAAAAGAAGAAAAGAAGAAGAGACAGAAGAGGAAAGAGAGAAGGAAACAGGGAAGAAGGGAAGAGAAAGAAGAGAAGGAAGAGGATAAAAGGAATGGGGGCAGAGAAAACCCCAATCTGGCCATCTTCATTCACAATGACAGATGTAAAATTCAAACTACTTTTAGATGTTACATGTACCCTGTCCAGTTGGCAAAGCCGATAAAGCTGGTTAACACCTAGCCGGGCGGTGGTGGCGCATGCCTGTAATCCCAGCACTCTGGGAGGCAGAGGCAGGCGGATTTCTGAGTTCGAGGCCAGCCTGGTCTACAGAGTGAGATCCAGGACTATACAGAGAAACCCTGTCTTGAAAAAAACAAACAAACAAACAAACAAAAAAAGCTGGTTAACACCATACAAACAAGACCTTAGAAGAATCGCGACTTCTCAGGGCAAACTTGGCTCACACATCACTCCTAAGGGCCGATTGTTTAGCAAACGTCTGACCCTGGCAAATGCTATGCTAAATGCTACCACTGACCCAGCAGTTCCAGTTCACAATACAGTGTATACTCGAAACACTGGTGGGAACAAAGGTTATTGTACTGTTTGGAAACAGTACATTGAACAACACCCAAATGTACATTAGGAAAATAAATTTTAGTACACAGAATGGAAAGGTCTGCTGCCATAAGAATCATACTTCCATGGACCAACCTCTGTGATAAAAGCAAGACAGTGCCCTGCGTAAAGAATGTTATTATCTGATCTAATCATCTGTCTGTCATCTATATGGCTATCTGTCTCTCTATCTCTCCTTCCCTCCCTCCATCCCTCCCTCCATCCATCTCTCCATCCATCCACCTATCTTCTACCTACCTACCTACCTGCCTGCCTGCCTGCCTGCCTACCTACCTACCTACCTACCTACCTACTTACCTATCTTTGTGTTGAGGCAAGGTTTCTCTGTGTAGCCCTAGCCATCTGGGAACTTACTTTGCAGTCCAGGTTGGGCTTCAACTGACAGAGATCCCCTTGCCTCTACCTCCTGAGTGCTGGGATCAAAGGTGTGCACCACCACTGCTTGGTTTATTATCTGTATTTTCTTTTTAAAGATTTATTTATTGATTTTATGTATGTGAGTACACAGTCTTCAAACACACCAGAAGAGGGCATCAGATCCCATTACAGATGATTGTGAGCCACCTCGTTGTTGCTGGGAATTGAACTCTGGGACCTCTGGAAGAGCAACCAGTGCTCTTATCCACTAAGCCATATCTCCTGCCCTTATTACCTGTATCTTAAAAAGAAAAGAGAGAGAGAGAGAGAGAGAGAGAGAGAGAGAGAGAGAGAGAGAGAGAGAGATCTGCATTTGTTTGTATGTAAACGTTTTGTATTTTGAAATTTCATTTATTGGTCTTGAAATTAGTCCAGACCTGTGGCTTTCCCCTGCTTTTACCCCACAAGAAACATCCCAGTTACTTTTCTGAAAACATTGTTTCTCCTTGTGTGTTTCACTTGCTTTCCAGTGCCTTGTTACCTCAAACATAGAGATATAGATATGTGAAGATTGCAAGCTTCATAACCAGAATTTTAGTACATACAACTGTGAAACACGCTGATCTCCCCACACTATCTTTATTTAAACACAGAAACTTCCTACTCCACCCAAGAACACCGGCAGGCTGGCTCCAGCCACACTAAACATTCCTATTTTACTGGGTTGTTGTTGTTGTTTGCATGTGTTTTGCCTGCATGTATGTATGTGCACCACATGTGTGCTTGATGCCTATTGATGTCAGAAGAAGGTATTAGATCCCATGTAACTTTAGTTACCAATGGTTGTGAGCCACCACGTGGGTGCTGGAAATCCAACTCCGGTCCTCTGTAAGAACAGCCAGGGCTCTTGACCTCTGAGCCATCCCTCCAGCCCATAAGAATGAAAAGCCGGGCAGTGGTGGCGCATGCCTTTAATTCCAGCACTTGGGAGGCAGAGGCAGGTGGATTTCTGAGTTCGAGGCCAGCCTGGTCTACAGAGTGAGTTCCAGGACAGCCAGGGCTACACAGAGAAACCCTGTCTCGAAAACAACAACAACAACAAACAAACAAACAAAAAAAGAAAAAAAAAGAATGAGTGGGAAATTTTTCCAAATGACATCTCTACATCTGTAGAAAGATGTTGCATTCATTTCCGTATCTACTATGATAAAGTGTACAGATGGATCAGAACAATAGAAAAGCGCTGTGTCTTACAGCTCTGGAGGATGGAAATCTGAAATAAAGTGCCATAGGCCCTCTGGATCCTGAATGGGCACATGTCTTAGCCTTCTCCAAGCTCCTGGCACTTTGCTGGAACTTTTTTTGGGGGAGAGGTGGTGTGCATTCCTTAGCTAACAAAAATGGCAATCTGATTCCACTATCACATGAGCTCTCAGTCCTGTCTTCCCACAGCTGACAAACCACTTCAGCACATACATAGGTCATAATGGGCTAAGGGTCACAACACCCCCCCATCTTAATTAAATTAATTAATTTAATTTTTTATTTATTCACTTTACATCCTGCTCACTGTCCTCCTCCCAGTCACCCCCTCCCACAATCCTTCCCCCCTCCCCTTCTCTTCTGAACAGGTGGGGGTCCCCCTGGGTATCCCAACCCCCCAACCCAGGCACTTCAGGTCTCTGTGAGGCATGGTGCTTCCTCTCCACTTCCTCAGCCCAGCTTGTAGAACATATCCCAGACACAGGCAACAGCTTTTGAGACAGCTCCCATTCCCACTTGAAGACCAAGCCTTGCATCTGCTATGTAAGAGTGTGGAGGCCTAGGTCCAGCCTGTGTCTGTTCTTTGGTTCGTGGTTCAGACTCTGAGAGCCCCAAGGGTCCAGGTCTGTTGGTCTTCCTGTGGAGTTCCTATCCCCTTCGGGCTGCCAATCCTTCCTCCTATTCTTCCATAGAGTCCCCAAGCTCCATCCACTGTTTGACTGTGGGTGTCTGAATCTGCGTGAGCTGCTGGGTGGAATCTCTCAGAGGACATGTTCCTGTGTGCAAGCATAAGAGAATGTCATTAATAGTGCTGGGATTGGTGTTTTCCATGGGATGGGTCTCCTGTCAGACTGGTTGTTGGTTGGCCACTCCCTCAGTCTGCATTTCTTGTAGTCCGTATAAATTTTGGATTGAAAGTTTTATGGGTGGGTTGGTGTCTCTATTGCTCCACTGGGGTTCCTGATAGGCTATTGGAGGTGGCCTCTTCAGGTTTCATAGCCCCAGTGTAGTGAGTCACAGCTAAAGTCACTCACATTAATTCTTGAGTAGGTCTCTGTCTCATCCTGGAGAAGTTCCCCACCTCTTCATTTCTGTCAGTTGCAGATTTCCATTCATTTTCTTGACCATCTAGCCATCCCTCCTGTTTTTCCCCCACACCTGATCCCAAAACCCCATTCCCCTCCCCTCCCTCTCCCTCCCAGTTCTCTCCCTCCCTCTGCTTCTTTTTTTTTTTTTTTAAGGTTTTTTTTAAAATTAGATATATTCTTTATTTCCATTTCAAGTGTTATCCCCCTGGTTCCCTCCTTCCCCCCCCCCCGAAAATCCCATAAGTCATCTCCCCTTCCCCAACCAACCCTCCCCCACTTCCCTGTCCTGGTATTCCTCTACACTACGACATCAAGTCTTTCCAGGACCAAGGGACTTTCCTCCCTTTGGTGTCTAACAAGACGATCCTCTGCTGCCTATGTGTCTGGAGCCATGGGTAGCACCATGTGTACTATCTGGTTGATGGTTTTGTCCCTGGGAGTTTGGGAGTACTGGGTGACTCATATTGTTGTTCCTCCTGTAGCGCTGCAAACCCCTTCAGCTCCTTGGGTCCTTTCTCTAGCTCCCCCATTGGGGACCCTGTGCTCAGTTCAATGGCTCTCTGAGAGTGTCCCCCTCTGTATTTGTCAGGCACTAGCAGAGCCTCCCAGGTGATGGCTATATCTGGCTCCAGTCAGCAAGCACTTGTGAGCATCCACAATAGTGTCTGGGTTTTGTAACTGTATATAGGATGGATCCCTGGGTGGGGTAGTCTCTGGATGGTCTTTCCCTCAGGCTCTGCTCCACACTTAGTCTCTGTATTGCCTTCTGTGGATATTTTTTCCCCTTTCTACAAAGGACCCAAGGATCCATACTTTGTTCTTCCTCCTTCTTGAGCATTATTTGATATGTGAATTGTGTCTTGGGTATTCCAAGCTTCTGGGCTAATAATATCCACTTATCACTAGTGAGTGCATACCATGTGTGTTCTTTTGTGATTGGGTTACCTCACTCAGGATGATGATATTTTCCAGTTCCACCCATTTGTCTAAGAATTTCATGAAATCGTTGTTTTGCCTTGTGTCTTAGTTAGGGTTTTACTGCTATGAACAGACACCATGACCAATGCAAATTTTATAAAAGACAGCATTTAATTGGGGCTGGCTTACAGGCTCAGAGGTTAGTCCATTGTCATCAAGGCAGACATAAGGCACCATCCAGGCAGATATGGTGCAGGAGGAGCTGAGAGTTCTACATCTTCATCTGAAGGCTGCTAGTAGAAGACTGACTTCCAGGCAACTAGGGCGAGGGTCTTAAGCTCACACCCACAGTGACACACCTACTTCAACAAGGCCACACCTCCTAATAGGGTCACTCCTTGGGCCAATCATATATGAACTATCACATCTTGCTAAGTGAGATAGATTCAAGCTTCCTCTATTGGGCCTTTTTTGTTGTTTAGCTTCTTCGGGTCTGTGGAGCTAATGCCCCCATCTTAACTAATTGCATCTGCAGCAGCCCTGTTTCCAAATAAGGTGACATTCTGAGAAACTGATTTTATTTTATTTTTTATATTTACAAACTTTTTTTAGAAAGTTTTATTGGTTCTTTGTGAACTTCCCATCACCCACCCTAATCCTCCTCATCGCCCATGCCCCTTGGACCTGCCATCCCTCCACCCTTTTGTCTACACTTCTTTCCTTGCAATGACTCATTGCAATGACTCATTGGACTGATATGAGTCCTCTGGCTTTTGCTGTTCTATCAATACTGGAACCTCACAGGGACTCCTCTCCGATATCCTCTTGTCATCCCGTGTCATGGAGAGCCTGTTGTTTTGAGTCTGTGGGACAGGCAATCCTACAATCCTCTCTTCATGCACTCCAGCTGCTCATCGGTGGGGTAGATGTTGGGGTGGGCCTATTCAAAGCCCTGGACCTGGGCCTGAGAGGTATCTGAGCTGGTCACCAGGGCCAGCTCTACCTGGCTGCCCAGGTAAGGGACATGGCCAGTTTACACGCTCTCATGACCCAGGGGCCAGCTCTCCTGCTCGCATGATCCCGGGGCCAGGTCTCCCACCTGCCACAGGTTAGCACCTGTGTAACTGGGGTAAGTGGGGAGGAGGTCACCTCTCCCTTGTCCGTGCTACCACACAGGAGATGAGCGGTGCCAGGTCTCCCACATGCATAGCCTCGGAGCTAGCGAACCTGAAGCTCTCACAATGGGCAGGGCCTCCTCTCCAGAGTAATGCAGCCGGCTAGGGTCTGGGTCAGCTCTCATGCCCCCAAGGCCAGCTCTCCCATGATGCTCAGAGGAGGGGAGGGGCCAGTTCTGCACAATCCTCAGACATGTCCCTGGGCAGAAGCCCAGACAAGGGACATATGCCTGGCCTTTGGCGGTAACAGATCCCTCCTGCTGCTGCTGCTGCTGCTGCTGCTGCTGCTGCTGCTGCTGCTGCTGCTGCTCCAGGGCCATGAACCTCGATGTGGCCCCAGTTGTCACTCTGGTGCCAGGTGGCATCACCGTCTGCTCACGTCAGGCTGTTCCCCACTACCCTCGAGTCCTTGTGCCCAAGTCCCCCTGCTTCTTTTCTGTTCCGTTTCTCCACCACTTATTTGCATCTCTTAGTAGCACGTGAGGTCTCTGAGTGTCTGGGGTCATCTCAGGAATGGTCTCAGCAGTGCGATATCCCACTCATGTATCATGACACTGGGCAGGGGTCATCTCGGGCATGGCCCCTGAGAAAGACTGCTCTTTTAAAGTTCAGTAGAGTGTTCCTCTGAAGACATGTACCTTAGAGCTTTATAACGTCTTGATAGTTTGGTTCTGCAGATTCAACCCAGGATTAGACGCATGCAGTGCAACCACACCACCACTGGGGCTATCCTGTATGCAAGAGCATGCTAACCCCTCTCTCTAACTTTTCTCTGGTTATTATTTTAATTAGGTCTTTTAGTGCTAGAGATAAAACCAAGACCTCGTCTATGGTGGGTAAAGGCCCTATCACTGAACTAAACCCACAGCGAATTTCCTATGCTTTTAAAAATTTACAGCCAGGCGGTGGTGGCACACGCCTATAATCCCAGCACTCTGGGAGGCAGAGGCAGGTGGATTTCTGAGTTCGAGGCCAGCCTGGTCTACAGAGTGAGTTCCAGGACAGCCAGGGCTATACAGAGAAATCCTGTCTTGAAAAATCAAATCCAAAAAAACCAAAAAAAAAAAAAAATTACATTTTACTCAATTATTTAGTGCACATGTGCCACAGTTGCAAGGGTGGTGGTCAAAAGCACAATTTGCAGAAACTTGTTCTCTCCCACTCTATGGCTTCTAGGGGCCAAACTCAGGCCAATAGGGTTAGCAGCAAGCCCCGATTTCTGTTCCTGCAGAGATCTGATTTCAGGCCTGACTTTGGTATTGTTATTCCAACTGCTCAGCAGCACCTGCATCTTACTTTGGAAACACTCTCTCCCTCACCTTCTGATTGGTTCTAATGAAAAGTTGATGGCCTATAGCAAAGGCAGGAAAGGAGGTGGGACTTCCGGAAGAGAGTCAGGAGGTGGGACTTCCGGTCAGAGAGAGACTCTGGAAGAGAGTCAGGGGCAGGAGATTCACCAGCCATCTCACCAGTTCTTTTTGCTTTTAATTATTGTTTTTCCATAAGTTTTAATTTTGTGTTCATGTTTCTTTTCTTTTGTTCTTTTTTTTGCATCTGGTTAGTCAATAGTTTGCCCATTTTTGGTTTTTTTTGTTTTTTTAAATAAATTACTTTGTTTTTCTATTTCTAACCTAACAGCATATGCTTTTTTTAAAAAGGCATATGTAATTTTGGCAGATATAACAGGACTTTCTTTGGGTCTGCCAGCTCCCCAAAACATGACACAGAGAATTACATTTATTTATGAATGCTTAGGTCTTATAACCAGGCTGGTTCCCAACTAGCTCGTAACTCATTTAACCTGGTTATCCTAATCTAAGTTCTACCGCATGGCTCTTTAGTTATCTCTCCTTCAGTTACGGCCTGCTGCTTCCCCTGAATCTGGCTGGTGAATCTCCTGCCCCTGACTCTCTTCCAGAGTCTCTCTCTGACCGGAAGTCCCACCTCCTGACTCTCTTCCGGAAGTCCCACCTCCTTTCCTGCCTTTGCTATAGGCCATCAACTTTTCATTAGAACCAATCAGAAGGTGAGGGAGAGAGTGTTTCCAAAGTAAGATGCAGGTGCTGCTGAGCAGTTGGAATAACAATACCAAAGTCAGGCCTGAAATCAGATCTCTGCAGGAACAGAAATCAGCATTTGTATAATACAGAGGCAGTCTTTACACAGTGCCCAGAAAAGATCATCCCTACAGGCAGATGTATAAAGAAATTTTGATCCAAATTATAACTGTAATATATAGACATTTTTAATTAGAAATTTGTTACATGGTACCCTATTTTTGCATCATATTACTGGTTTCTTCTCATACTTTTTTATTACTCTGCGTGTGTGTGTGTATATGATATATCTATGAGAGCACGGGTGTATCATATTGCATATGTGGAGGTCAAAAGGACAACTTGGGGAAGTTGGTTCTCTCATCCCACCCTGTGGGTCCTAGGAATCAAATTTAGGTAGTCAAGTAGATTGCCCACTGAGGCACCTTACAAGGCTAATAGTGTGGTTTTTTGTGTATAAGCATCCATTTTCTACAACAAATGAAGCTCGTGGAGGCTAAGTCTGTGCATCATGTTCCTTTGGGGCAACAGCTACTGATGCTGTAGCTATGCAGCTGGAGAACACACACACACACACACACACACACACAAACACACACACACACACACACACACACACACACACACTAAACAACTTCCAAAGAACCTACCTACAATGATTCAGCTGGTGATCCTGGTCTTGTCTCATAGTTTTAAGTATGGGCTAGAGCTAACTAGTGAGCTTCCGACAAACAGAATGTAACAAAAGTATCGGGACATTGCCTCTAAGGATTGGGTAACTCTAAGCTTTCTTCTTTGTTTGCTTCATTCAAAGTGCTATTATTGACAGAGCTCTCTTATTGACAGAGGACCGTGGGCGTGGATAGGGGTAGAGTATTCTGTATTATAAAGACACACTAGCACTCCACACCGTAGAAAGGAATCTCCACATCCTTGTTAGTAGCTTAGCACAAAAACGATGTTAAAGGTTTGCTTGCTGTGTTAATTTCCTTCTTGCCTGAGGCCCCTAGGGGAGGACAAGGCTTTTCACCAGCAGAAAATGACTTGACTTTTTTTTAAATGTATTTTTTATTGGATATTTTATTTGTTTACATTTCAAATGTTATCCCTCTTCCTGGTTTCCCTGTCTGCAAACTCCCTATCCAATCCCTCTCCCCCTGCTTCTATGAGGGTGCTCCCCCACCCACCCATCCACCCACCCACTCCCTCTTCACTGCCCTAGCATTCCCCTACACTGGGGCATTGAACCTTCACAGGACCAAAGGCTTTCCCTCCCATCCATGCTACATATGCAGCTGGAGCCATGTGTACTATTTGGTTGATGGCTTAGTCCCTGGGAACCATGGGGGGGGGCGGTCTGGTTGGTTGATATTGTTGTTCTTCCTATGGGGTTGCAAAGGAACCCCATTCAGCTCCTTCAGTCCTTTCCCTAACTCCTCTACTGGGGACCCTGCGCCATGTCCCTGCACCAATGGTTGGCTGCAAGCATCCACCGCTATTTGTACAGCTCTGGCAGGAACTCTCAGGAGACAGCCATATCAGGCTCCTTTCAGCAAGCACTTCTTGGCATCCACAATAGTGTCTGGAATTGGTGACTGTATAAGGGATCAATACCCAGGAGGGGCAGTCTCTGGATGGCCTTTCCTTCAGTCTCTACTATACACTTTGTTTCCGTATTGCTCCCGTGAGTATTTTGTTCCCCTTTCTAAGAAGGACTGAAGTACCCACACTTTGGTCTTCCTTCTTCTTGAGCTTCATGTGGTCTGTGAATTTTATCTTGGGTATTCCACTTTGGGGCTAATATCCATGTGTGTTCTTTTGTGATTGGGTTACCTCACTCAGGATGCTATTTTCTAGTTCCATCCATTTGCCTAAGAATTTCATGAATTCATTTTTTTTAATAGCTGAGTAGTAAGTACTCCATTGTGTAAGTATACCACATTTTCTGTATCCATTCCTCTGTTGAAGGACATCTGGGTTCTTTCCAGCTTCTGGCTATTATAAATAAAGCTGCTATGAACATAGTGGAGTATGTGTCCTTATGACAGGTAGGAGCATCTTCTTGGTATATGCCAAGGAGTGGTATGGCTGGGTCCTCGGGTAGTACTATGTCCAATTTCCTGAGGAACTGCCAAACTGATTTCCAGAGTGGTTTTTACCAGCTTGTAATCCCACCAACAATGGAGGAGTGTTCTTTTCTCCACATCCACTCCAGCATCTGCTGTCACCTGACTTTTTGATCTTAGCCATTCTGACTGGTGTAAAGTGGAATCTCAGGGTCGTTTTGATTTGCATTTCCCTGATGACTAAGGAATGACTTATATTTTGAGAAGTGCCTGAGCCCACACGGTGACAATGTGAGGGAAAGGAGGCAAGTGATGACAAGGGAAGAAAAGAAGCACAGATGCCACAAATCCTCCACATGGGATGGGTCACCTGGCCAGAGGGACAAGAGTGAAGTCCAGGATGTGACTGCCTTCACACACACACACACACACACACACACACACACACACATATATACACACTAAAATTCTCTGTCTGGAAGCAATTTCAAACGTTCATAGGATGTCAATCCACCATCTTCTCTGATTGTCAGCTCTCTGAATAGAACAGTGTTAAGATTCCATTTCTGTCTCTGCAGATCACTTTCTGCAAGCGAGGGAGGCTCCGATATTGCAGTTGCACCCTGGGGAGGGGGCATATGAGACAGGTGCAAGGGAGGTGTCTTAGTTAGGGTTTTACTGCTGTGAACAGACACCATGACCAATGCAAGTTTTATAAAGGACAACATGTAAATTGGGGCTGGCTTACAGGCTCAGAGGTTCAGTCCTTTGTCATTAAGGTAGAAACATGGAGCATCCAGGCAGGCATGGTACAGGAGGAGCTGAGAGTTCTACATCTTCATCTGAAGGCTGCTAGTAGAAGACCGACTTCCAGGCAGCCAGGGGGAGGGTCTTAAGCCCACACCCACAGTGACACACCTACTCCAACAAGGCCACACCTCCTAATAGGTTCACTTCCTGGGCTAGTCACATACAAACCATCACAGGAGGCCTTTGACCAGCAGCCTGTATACAACTGAAATGCCACTACTGGGTGGAGAGAACCTAAGTCTTGTGAGAAACTGAAAGCTAGAGGCCCCAACTAAAATCCATCTGGGGTGCTGACCCCAGAAACTGCAAGGTGATGCTGCCATGGTTTGACTCACTGTTTCTGGGGAGATTTGTTATTCACCCACAGATAACCAATACTGAGACAGACACTTTACAATTTATACTTATGGGCGGTCATGGTGCAAATCTTTCATCCCAGTACCTGGGAAGCAGAGGCAAGTAGATAGGTACGTTCGAAGCCAGTCTCGTCTCCAGAGTTCCAGGAATGCTAAGGCTACACTGAGAGCCCTGCCTTGGAAAACCAACACACGCACGCATGCACGCACGCACGCACGCACGCGCACACACACACTATTCCAGCCTATGTATATGTGCACCGGCACAGGCATAGACCCTCCTACCATCTAACCTTGACTGCAGTTTCCTTTATTGCCTGAGCCATCTTGCTGCTCCTGTTTTATGTCATTTTAAGAACGTTTTGTTTCCAGACTTTAGCAGAGACTTCTGGTAGTTTTCAAGAACAAACAGTAAATAAATATAAAAGAGAGCTGCCGCCGTCTTCTCTTTCTGTAGAAATACAATTTAAGCCGGACTCAGGCGTCCCCGCTAGAGGTGACATGCTCCCAAGCTTCTTTCCAGACTGCAAGGGTGCACTTTTACCAAAAGTATAAACTTCTGCTTCTCTTGTTCAGTGTTAAAATGATACTCTATTCACCGCGTGTTCCTTTCTAGGAGCTGTGCAGATAAGACTTAGGGTGTGGTCCCAGGGCAGGGTACGAGGAAGCGTTTGGATGAGGACAGCTCAAGTCGTTGGGTCACCTACCAGCTCTATTGTGGGACCACACAGCAAAGAGAAACAAATCTTCTTAGAACCACTGTCTTTTTGGGTCTGCTCATTACAGAAACGTAAGCATACCCCTAACTAATATATCCAACACTGAGTCCTTCACCATACGTCACTGTCCGCACATGATATTACATACCTTAGAATCCAGAAGTTACCAGGCAGGGGCAGACAGATTTGAGAATCTGAAGCCAGTTTGGGTTACATAGTAAAGCCATGTCTTTAAAAATAAAATACAAAGGGCCGGAGAGCTGGCTCCCTGGATAGAGCTGGCTTGCTGTGAGCACATGGGGGACCCGAGGATGGGGCTACACGGCACCTGTAACCCCGGCACTGTGGAGGGCAGAGCCAGCCTCACTCCAGGTTCTGTGAGAGCCTCGAAGGAAGGCGGCCCAGGGTGTAGCGCAGGACCTTCGACACAGTGCATATTGTTCTGACTGGCTCATGATGCCGCTGGAGATTTTCACAAGAGTCTCTTAGGAAAGACAAAAAAAAAATGAAGATTAGTGTGTCATCATAGAAGGAAACAAAAAACCACCTGGACTTATCTCAGGGCCCATAAATCACTAAAAACTTGAGTCAAAGACAAAGAAATCTAATTTGGTACCACATTAAGTATGACATATTTTAGGTCTCTCTCTCTCTCTCTTTCTCTCTCTCAATAGAAAGTAGAAAGGTTGGAGCAACACATTTAGGAGACATGAAATTCAAGGGTCTTCATGGGAGAACATATTTTTCAAATGTATTTTAATATTTTTTTAAATGCAACAGGCTGGGAGCTACCGTAATGTCAGCTGTTAAAATCAAACTTTGGGGAAGGGGCTGGAGAGATGGCTCAGCGGTTAAGAGCACTGGCCACCTCTTCCAGAGGTCCTGAGTTCAACTCCAGCAACCACATGGTGGCTCACAACCATCTGTAATGGGATCCGGTGCCCATACATCTGGTGTACTCATATACATATAAATAAGTAAATCTTTTTTTTTTTTTTTTAATCACCGTAGCTATGGGGATGGAAGCAACCGCCTCCTCAGTCACACACGACTGGGTATGACGTCACAGGGCTGCCACAGCAGCCCCATGCGGCTCGGAAAGAGGAAAATGCAATCTCTGAACAACTTACTGCCGTCTTAGCACCTTGACATGTTCTCCAGATAGGACTAAGGAGTAAGAGATGAGAGGGGACCACATCATCTTTGTGTGTCAGGAACCAAACACCTCCCAGCCTAGTAGGACGAATGGAGAAGCGAGGGTGGTGGCAGGTGTTCAGGCACAGTCTTTATTCAGCCAAATAGCAGGCTTCACAAGGGCGGCCAAGAACCTCCCCCCACCCCCGCCCCCCCAGCCTTCTGCTCCCAACTGAGGTTTGGATTATAGTTTTGCTGCGGGCCAATCACCTGGCCCTCATTTAGCTGTTGCTTCTCACTCCCTGCAATGAGGTACAGAGGTCATCTTAGGATCGCAGAGACCCGGAAGGGAGGTTTAGCAAAGCCCAGGAAAACACATCTGCAGGACGTTTCCGTGGCTCTTCTAAAGCAGCGCCTGGCGCCTTGTAGTCGCTCAGCACCTTGTTCCCTTTGGGTCTAAAGACTTCCCAAGGCCAAATTTGGGGGGGGGTGGGAGGGAGGGAGAGGGAGAAAGAGAGGAAGAGAGACCAACAAAACAAAACAAAACAGACAGGACAACAACAACAACAACAACAACACACACACACACACGCACACACAAGGCGGGTGGGAGAAAGAGAGATTTCTATTTTTCTATAACATCACTCGGTTTGACTTTTCACATTTCTGCTAAGCTTACACTAGTTTGAAGGAGGTGACTGGCCTGTGAGAAGGAAACGTATCATGAAGCCAAGTTTGGAAAACTCTGGGAATTCTCCCTAGGAACCAGACTCCCTGGAAATTAAGTCTAGCAGAAACCAGGCAAAGGTTGGGGCTGGGATGTGGGGCGTGTGTGTGTGTGTGTGTGTGTGTGTGTGTGTGTAGTGGCGACCAGTTTCACCTTGAACTCCAGATTTGAAAGGAGGGTCACAAAGCTTCCAGGCTTCTAGCAGCGCTTGGAAGGATGCGCAGGACAGGTGCACGCGTACTCTTTCCCCCTTAGGGATTGGTCTACAGGAGCCCGAGGGAGTGGGGTTGGCGCATAGGTCATTCACGTGGACCGGTCCATGCAATTGTAAGCATACACTCTGGCCGGCAGGTAGGGGACTGGGATTGCCCGGTTGGCTAGGAACGGGGCGGTGACTTGCGCAAGGTGGTGGCGGACACCTGGGTTTGCCCGTGTGCAGGGCGGGCGCTAGGACCCGGGTGGCTCACCTGTTGGCTGGCGCCGCGCCCCGTAAACCCTGCGTCTGGAGCACCGGGCTGCGGAACGCGAGGCCAGGGCGCACGCCGAGGACACGGACGCGCGTGGCTGCGGGTCGGAGGAGCGGGGTCGCGGCACACGATGGCCGAGCTGCTGCAGAGCCTGCGGGATTCACAGCTCGTGGCGCGCTTTCAGCGCCGCTGCGGGCTCTTCCCGGCGCCGGAGGTCAGTCCTCGGGAGAAGGGCGCGGGTCTTTCCGAGTAGGCGACGCGGGGTCCCCGAGGTCGCTCATCTCTCCGACCACCCGGGTTAGGTGTTTGCTAAGGGGAGGAGGGCGACGGCCGCCTGCTTACCTGCCGCTCCGGCTCCGGGTGACTCCTAGATTGGGATTGGAGGGCTCCATCCGCCGCCACCCGGCTTCCACTTTAGGGAAGGTACGGCGGGGCACAGTCATCCGATGCCACCCTCTCTCGCTGCAGGTGGCAGTCAGCCACGTCTATTCAGACAACACTCAGCGCCTTTGCTTGCATTCGCGGAAAGACTTTCTCCTTTAATTACTTTAGTGAGTAAGTTCGCCAGATTCCACCCAAAGTGTGAGGGTTACGTAACTGAAAAGAGGAGCGGGGACGTCCTTGGCACTGTCCTGGGACACAGCCGGAGAACTCCCACAAAGTCCTTTGGTGGCTGCCGCATCCCCCTTCCTGCTCTGTACAGACTCGGGAGTCGCGCGCTTAGCTTTGCTGGACCACAGGCTCTGGACTCTTCTGGGAATTCACAGCCCCGCCCCCCCCCCCCAGCTAACCTCAGGGATGGGGGTCCAACACGGTCTCCCTCCCGACGTCCCCCTAGTTTTGGAGGCCCTGGTTGGTCTTTTCTGATCGGCTCTCGTGGCCTTTTTGGTAGAGGCTTTGCATCCCGAGCAAGGTTATACAACCCGACTGCAGCGTTGCGTTATGCGGTACACTGGGACTCCTCCAGGCTAAAAGGACCAGGCAGGCGGCAGACGGCTGCTAGGAAAAGCTTCTCTCCCTTAGGCACCACCAGCAGCTGCCCTTTCCCTTGGCTAAGCAGAAAATAACAAACCAGGACAGAAGCAATTCTACTCCGCTCCCCCCCCACCCCCCTTCTTCAATGTTTTGTCCTTTCTCAGAGATTCTGGTGACTGGAACGTGACACGTCCTTATATATAGATAACCAGTTAAGAACCTGGCGCTTGTGTAGGACCGAATACTAGAGGATACAGGGTACTTGGATTACAGAATTCATTTGAAAGATGTCAGCGGGCTAGTTGTGTGTTCTCAGCTTGAGACATTCCTCTTTATGGTATTTTCACTTTATAGTTCCTTCACTGTGTTGCATGGCATGCTGATAGCCTTTTGACTAATTAAAGACATCTCTCTTTGCTAGTGCCTTGTCTCAAAAAGTGCTAGCGCCTAAGCCCAATGCCCCTGCCTCACCCCCACGGGAGGGAAGCGTTTCCTGTACAGGCGCGCTGCTTCTACTCAGGACCAGCGCCACCCGACTCCTCTCCCCAGTACCTGCACTTCCTAATTCAGGAAAGCGAGGGCTGAATTTTTCCACTGGTGTTTCTTAAATTGTTTTTATACAAGTCCCCTTGATAACTTGACTGCACATTCTGGGGGAGGCGTCTTACTTCTTGTAGTCCTAGATGGTCTGGGGGAATCAAGGAGTGGGGCTCTCATTCCCCCGCACACACCCCACACTTGGATTACTAAAGTCCATGAAATAAAGTTCAGGATAATAAATCCCTGTGGTAGCCATAACAGGAAAAAAATTAACTCAAGACCTTTCGATAAGGGAAGGGTTTGTGCGTGTTTTTAAAAGGTTTGTTTTAAGAGATGTGGGAAGGTTAATCCTTAACAAACACACGGAAAGTTCCCTCCAGAGAAGTAATGGCATCCCTGCCCCCCCCCCCCCCCAGATAACTCACAGAGTTTTAAGGGGACCATTGGGACAACTCTGCCCCACAGCCCTGTTTTCTTTCTCCCTTGGCTTTTTCAAACCAGGTGGTGACAGACCAGCCCTTCCAGCATTTTCTTTTTTCTCTCCTTTTCTTTTCTTTTCTTTTCTTTTCTTTTCTTTTCTTTTCCTTTCCTTTCCTTTCCTTTCCTTTCCTTTCCTTTTCCTTTCCTCTCCTCTCCTCTCCTCTCCTCTCCTTTCCTTTCCTTTTCTTTTCTTTTCTTTTCTTTTCTTTTCTTTTCAAGACAGGTTCAATCTGTAGCCCAGGCTAGCCTTGAACTGGCAAAACTCCTGCCTGAGCCTCCCAAGGGCTGGGGTTTTAGGCGTGGACTATCAAACCAGACACCCTTCAACTTTCAAGGGCAAGCTCCTACACACATCTTGGCTGTCTTGCGGTTCCTTCTGGTTCTGGGAACTCCTCTCCCTGCTTCTTGAGGCATGTTGGCTGCAGAAAGGCCTGCGCTGTGTCACTGTGCCTTTGTGTGTGGAATCTGATGACACCACCTTCCTCCCGTAGATGGAGCCTCCAGCACTGCCCCTTGGACTCGCACCCGCTCGAAGCTCTGTGAATTTTGTGGCTATCTAAGCATAGATTACAGTAGAAAAAATCAATAGCTTTTAAGATTTTAAACAGAGACTACTGAAGATCAAATTAAAATATCAAATGATTTTCTTCCCCCTACATAGCCTAGGAGACAGTCTTGGAACATTGATTTAAGATCCTTCAAACAGTCGAGAAGTTAATCCCTTCATTGGAGTTACTTTAGATCTCGAGGAATCCAATTCATCTTCTGCGTTTTCTGTATGTTGTTTAGTCCTTAACACTGAACGAGTAAGGAAATGGATAAGGACTTCCCTGCAAATTCGAGTAATTCCACACACTTTTAGGTTAAAGATTAACTACATCTTTTACAAGCTAGGGTGCGGCTCAGCTTGCATAAAGCCATCATTGAAAAAAAAAATGGACTGGGGCCTTAGACATTGCCCAGGAGGTCCGAGGCCCCAGAGTTGAGAACAACTCAGATAGTTGCATAGTTTCGGGAAGCCACATCTCTGATTCCGAAGTCTAAACTGGAACCTTCTGGAGCAGAAATTCCAGGGCTTTAATGTATGCAACATTATCAGGAAGTCTGAGTTATCAGACCTGCCCCGACCGAGTGGAAGTAAGATAGAGATACAGTACCGCACTATCTAAGATAGAGATAGCTGCTGTTTACCCCATAACAGGTTTGCAGGATTAACCTTTGGAGGCCATACTTGTGAAGCCTTGGGAAGTAGAGTCCTGCTCCCAGCTGGGATCCTAGGACTCAGCCTTGAGGCGGAGGCCAGAATAGAACCAGACTTATTTGTTCTGAGGTCAAGCCAACTTTCCGTACAATGGTGTTTTAATTTCTGACGCCTTGCTTGCCCAACACATTTGTGTCAGGCTTTGTATAATCTTTCTTCATCATTACATTGGACTGGGCACGGATTTTCCAAACCTCACTATGCTCGATAAATACTTCTGACAACTGCTCACACATAGTTCTAAAAGTTGGTTGGGGAGGAATCAAAACTAGGCAGTGTTGAGAAATACTTTGTTCTGAGCTGGGCAGTGGCACGAGTCTTTAATCCTAGTACTCGGAAGGCAGAGGCAGGTGGATCTCTGAGCTCCAGGCTAGTGTAGTCTACAGAGAGTTCTAGGACAGCCAAGGCTACAAAGAGAAATCCTGTCTCAGGAAACCAAAAGGCCCAAACCAAAATAACAAAAAAACTTTGTTCCTGGACATTATAATGGTATTTGACACACATGGTAATTTAAAAAGAAAACAAAATGAAAAGAATGTAGGAGAGACTATTACTAGAAACTGTTAATGTAAATGTTGCAGCTCTGAGGGATAAGGTATCCTGATAGTCAGAATCGAAGGATCAACACAAAGTCACCCTCCACACCAAATCTCACATGTGATTTATTGTGAAAGACACGGGAATGTGACTGCCTCTGCTCAAGAGCCGCGGAAGGAAGCAGAGTGGAAGGCAGGCTTATGTAGGGTTTTGTGGGGATGGAGTTTTATAGGGTGGCCTAATCTTGGAGCAAGCTGAGGGACTGGTGGGTTTTTAAAACTTAGAAATGCTCTAGGACTTTAAAAAAATTAAAATTAAATTACAATTAAAAAGGGTCAAAGGACCAAAGCAGTGAAAAGCCACCACCATTGTCCTTTTTGATGAGCAAGAAGTCCGGGAAGCAAAATAAATGAGAAGATCAAAATCTCACAACTCTAAGTTTTTACAAGTAAAACTCTACTAACAAAGAGGAAGCATGCCCTGGAGCGAAGCTCAGACCCGCACAAGGGAGTCTCGGAAAGACCTTTTAGAGCTCGTTTTTTGGTCTACTGGTTATCTTTCTGTTGCCATGATAAAAAAAAAAAAACCAGAACCGCAGCAACCACAGAAGAAAGTGTTCATTTGGGTGAATGGTTCTACAGTGAGAGAGTCCATCATGGCGGTAAGCTGTAAGCTCTCCAAGAGTCTGCTGAGTCCTCTTGTCATCAAGCAGAATGCTGAAGTAGGATGCATGGCTTTAGACCCTCAAAGCCCGCCTCCAGTGACGCACTTCCTCCAGGGAGACCACGCCCTCTAAACTTCTCCAAGCATCAACTAGGGACTAATTTTTCAAATCCTGGAGTCTAAGTGGGGGCAGTTCTCATTTAAATCATTCTCGTGTTCTCGTTGTTTTATTTTCAGTCTGGTTGCATTGCGCTTGTAGTTTTGAATGAATGAAGTCTGCAAAATGTAAAACAGTAAAACTTCTGTTATCAAAAAATGTGTTGGGGAAAGATCGGTTGTTTAAAAGTTCTCTTTTCTCTCCACACTTTGGCGGCCCTCTATGCCCGCTGTGAGTCTATGTTACACCTTCATTGGATTACGGGTTTGCTAACTTCCGGAGGGTTGGGAGACTGGGACCTGGGCCTTGCTGTGTCATCTGGACTAATCTGGGCCTCCTCTCTTGTGTCATTTGCACAAGGGCAGAGTGGAACAGAATTGTGTTTTGCTGAATGGCTGTATGTTGTAGTCACTTAAAGAAGCGAAACTTTAAAAGAGAGTCAAATAAGCAAAATAATGTCCGGAGTAGAGCCCAACAGAACTGCCTCTGAGTGACTGAGGGGCTCTCAATTCCCCTTTCTGACTCACGCCCTTAGGGTGTTCAGTGGTTATGGCAAAAGTGGTCATGAAAACTGCGATGTTTTGACGACATCGAAGCTCACCTGGCTGGCAGGTCAAACTTCCAAGTTTTGATTCTCTTTTGTGGGGTGTTCAAGATTGAAAGGGGAAACGCACCACTTTCAAAATATAGATTTACATGACTCCCCCCCCCCCCGCCTCCTTCAAGTTACAGATGTTATCACTATTTCAGAGGAGAAAGTTTGAGAAAACATGAAGGAAAAATTTACCATGCCGGTATTGCCTGATAACGACTGCTCAAGCAAGGTTCATTATTTAGTGGCTTCTTGTTTGCTTCAGCATATGGGAATTTTGTTGGTCTACTGCTGGACCTTTAGGTTATTGCCAGTTTTCATATTAAAAATAACAGCATCTTTATACAACTGTATTTCCACACACCACTGGTATTCTCTTAATTTAAATGAATCTATGAAATATCATAGATATATGCTATGACCTCTCATTGACTTTTTACCAAATGATCCCAGAGGTGGGATATGATTGGGTGAACAAGCATGAACACACACTGTCCCCTCCTTGCCAAGGTGACCCCTTCATGACTTCTCTCCTCATTGGAATAAATAGGCCACTTGTACCTGTATCTCCTCTTTGCACCCCTCATTTATAACCATTTATTGATCAGCCGCCATGTTTCTGGGACAGTCGTCTATCTCTGAGACACAAAGATAAATGAAATTCAGGACCTGACCCAAGGAAAGCTCAAATAAAAATGGCAACATGAAACAAATATTAGAACAGAACGATGAATTCAGGGTCTGGAGAGATGGCTCAGCCCTGACTGCTTTCCCAGAAGACCTGGGTTCAGTTCTTAGCACCCAAATGGCAGCTCACAGATGCCCACAGGCTCAGTTTGAGGGTAGCCAAGGCCTTCTTCTGGCCTCCATGGTCACCAGACAGGTGTACTTGGTGCACAGACATACATGCAGGTGAACCACCCACCATATAAAACTGTGTGCTCTTGGTGGAGAAATAAAAGATATATGGGAACACATAGTGAATGCCAGTCTGCGAGTCCTGACTAGCATTCTTCAAAACTGTAGAGGTCATCACAAACCACGAAACTGGGAAACAGTCCCAGGCGAGAGGAGCCTAAGGAAACCGAGGACTGGGATAACCAGCCTTGGGCAGGACCATGGGAGATAAAAATAGGCCTTAGGTGAAACCAAGTTTGCATAGAGGATGGACTTATTTATGTTAATGATGATGTTGCATTCTGAAACAAATGTACCATACTAACTCAGAAGGTCAGTACCAGTGGAGATTGGCAGGACAATGTATGGAGAGATGTGGCTATACTATTTGTCTATTTTTTTTTTTTTTTTGTAAATTTAAAATCGCTCGGAAAGTAAACTCTATTTAAGATTCAGTACGTGGTAGGGGAGTCTAAAGGCGTTCAAATGGGGATTCCTTTGTGAATATGTAGACAAGGACAAGAAAAAAAATCAACACGGGAAAATGAAGCATCTTAAAACGTCAGCCTTGGGCTAGAGAGGTGTTCAGCAGTTAAGAACACTGGCTGCTCTTCCATAGGAACTGAGTCCAAATCCCAGCACCCGCACAGAAGCTCACAACCGTCTATAACCCAGGTCCAAGTGATTTGACACTCTCACACAGATATACATGCAGGCAAGACACCAATGCACCTAAAAGAAAAAGAAATTATTTTTTAAAATTTGGCCTCAGTGTGAAGGGGGAGAGAAAAAGGTTTTAGTAACAGAAAATCCTTTTTGGCAGCTGAGCCGAAAGGCAGGTCCCCGAGAGCAGCTGAGGTCCTGAGCAGAGAGCCATGGCCTGAGGTGATAATTCCATGCTCGGCTTAGCATGCAAGTGTTGGGTTTGATTCCCAACAAGACACATATGCATGTGTACACATGCACATGCACTTACATGCACACACACACACACAAACACACACACAAACACATATGCGTACATGCACCCATACAACCACACGCACAAACACACTGACTTTGGAGAGAGAGGTAATCACACACAGCACGGGAAAGGCTGGGGAAGTAAGTACATGTTGAGTTCACACTCCATCTACCCCATTGATCACCTCCTGCCAGTTCACCCCTTTGGCCAGGTTCCATCAGAAGGTCCAGCTGATCTTCTGAACTTTTCTCTGGAGAAAAGTGGAGGGCGGATTTGGAAGAGGGAATGAGAAGTCTCAAGCTCTGGCGGGTGAGGAGCTCTGCGCTGCCGTTCTGACTGGCCTGTCGGGCTTGTAGCCTTAATGTAGCAGAATTTGGACTTCGTCCCAAGGACGTGAGGATGGCGAATCGGTTTCGTTCCTTAGGCCAAAATAACACCAGCAACACAGAGCAGCGATTTAAGAAGGGATCTCAGGGTGTCTCCGTGAGAACGGGTATGTGATTTACAGTAACACTCACCTGGGAATTAAGAGAGTTGATGCAAAAGCCTTTTAAAGAGTCGCAAGATTCAAACAGCAGTGCAGACAGGACTCACCTGAAACTAGACCTTAATGTCTGTTTGGGGTTCTTTGTGGTATGTTGTCTTTCTCTTACAAAAGACTTCTTAAAATGTAGGTCATCACGTTGCAGACTATGGGCCCATCATTATAGCTTTGTGCTGATCGGATAAAGACCAAGTCATTGAACTTGTAGGCTGGACAGCATCTTTTTTTGTTTGTTTGTTTGTTTTTCGAGACAGGGTTTCCTCTGTGTAGCCCTGGCTGTCCTGGAACTCAGTCTGTAGACCAGTCTGGCCTCGAACTCAGAAATCCGCCTGCCTCTGCCTCCCAAGTACTGGGATTACAGGCATGCGCCACCACGCCCGGCTGCTGGACAGCATCTTATAAAATGGTCTGGGATGAGCTTCATCCGCCTGGTATCTGCCTGTTGGTTACTGACTAATAATCCAATCAGATTTCTAACGGGGATGTAGGTTGAATCCCATCTGCTTACCCAGGGGAGAACACAGGACCCAGACAGACACAAGGACTTAAAGCAAGTTTGGTGATGAACTTTGGGGAAGAGGGGAAATGCCATTCAACAGAAAGCTTAAGGCTGAAGGGGCAACGGGGAAAGCAGGTGCTGGGGCAGAGAAGAGAGCCTTGTGTGTTGCAGTGGGAAGAGCGGAAGGACCGGAGGACCTCAGAGCGGAGGTGGGAGGCCTGTGAAAGCCTTCAGAACTGCTGGGTGTGGTGGTGGTGGGCTGCTGGACAGGGAACTGCCCGTGGAACGCTTTCCTTTGAAGGGAGTTCTCTGCAGAAAGGGTCTCTGTAGGCTTGGATTGGTCAAAACCTACTCTAATAAGGGTTCTCAAATGATAGCCCGCCATCCAAAGGTAGGGGAGAAACGGTGGTAAACAGGACGAGGGGATGTGGACCTGTTTAGAAGTGATTCTTTGGGAGCAATTCTAACTTCTGTTAGGATACTAGAAGTCTAGTTAAGTAGTGTCAGGATACCAAACACGAATCAGCAGCAGCGTCAAGATCCAGCCCAAACTGCCAGGCCTCCCTCTGCCAGGGGTGACCAGCTTTGCCAGGAGAAGCTCTCTGCTAAGCCTCTCTCAATGCAGTGAAGATCAGCGAAGATGTGAGACCACCGAGACCACCGGAGAATGGCACAGCTAGCTACGCAAGCTGCCCGTCGAGTCCTATTTATATTCTCCAAACATCCCTGGTCCTATCATGGGTCTTGCCTCACTCCGCAAAACACCCCGTGAGCCTGCACCGTGGGACACAACCAGAAATTTCCGCTTTGGGTCTCCCTGTGCAGCCAGGACATGTTGATCCCTGCCGCTTGTGTAGATTTATTTATTTTAAGATGTTTTTTCTAAATCTCTGCATATGTATATATCAAATCCCCTCCCTCAGGGTTCAGGGAACCCCGTGGAAAGGATGGCAGAAAGAGTGTAAGAGCCAGAGGGGAGGGGGGGCACCAAGGAAACAAGCCCTCTAAGCCACACGATAGATGCTCATCTGGACTCACAGGGACCGAGGCAGCGCGCACAGGACCCGCGTGGCTCTGCGCCAGGTCCTCGGTGTATAGATGATGCCTCGTACTTTAGTGGTTTTATGGGATTCCTGAGGGTATGATCAAGTGGGTCTCTGATTCTTGTGCCTTTTCTTGGACTCTTTTCCTTCTCTTGTTCGTTTTGTCTAATTCTGCTGACATGGTTTTTCTTTGGTTTTATTTTATCATTATATTTTTTAGACTTCTTATTGATTCTTTGTGAATGTCACGTCATGTAACCCAGTCCCACCCATCTCCCCCTCCCCTTGCAACCTGCCCACCAACAAAGGAAAAGTGTCCCTGCTGTGGAAGCTGCGGGTGTCGAGGTGTGTCCCACTGACACCCTTTGCCTACGCTTCCTTGCTTGCACATGTTCACCGCAGTGAGTCACTGGGCTGCCTCGAGGCCTCTGGCCTCTGCTGTTCTGTAACACCGGAACCTCACTGGGGCTCCACATGGATATCCTGTTGTCCCGTGTCATAGAAATCCTGTAGCTTTCAATCTGCACGAACAGCCCCTTCACACAGTCCAGAACTGGACATTCTGTTTTATTATTATCCCTTAGGAGGGATAATAATAAAAAACAATTAAAAATAAATAATTTAAAAAAAAAACAATTTTTTTTGTTTGTTTTTGTTTTTTTGGATTTGGTTTTTTCGAGACAGGGTTTCTTTGTATAGCCCTGGCTGTCCTGGAACTCACTCTGTAGACCAGGCTGGTCTCAAACTCAGAAATCCGCCTGCCTCTGCCTCCCAGAGTGCTGGGCACTTGTTTGTTTTCTAATGAGAGATATGGTATGAGGGGAAGGTAGGGGAGAAGGAGGAACCAGGAGGAATAGAGGGAGAGGGAAAAATAATCAGAATATATTATATAAGAAAAATTGATTTTCAATAAAAAGGAAAAAAACTAGATTAAGTATATTAAGAAAATAAAACCTGGCTTATAACGAAGTGCCGTGAAGGTATTGTGCACCTTGGCTCCCTAAACTTTCAGTGAAGTACAGTACAGTTGAAAAGATATATAATAAGGATTTGTTAAGGATAGATTTTAAATAGTATATAAAAAGTAATAACACTTCCCACCTGTAAGGAATCTCATGAAAAAGTTTTGGTGATGCCAGGCAAGGTAGCATAGACCTTTAATCCAGCTCTTTCATCAGTAGGCAGAAGCAAGTGGGTCTTTGTGAGTTCAAGGCCAGCCTGGTCTACACAGAGAAAACCTGTCACTAAAAATAAAACAAACAAAATGTCCTTGTGAATAAGTGGAATCCTGTGGTGTATCCGTGTCAAAAACTTGGTTGTAGCTACTTGTACATAAGAGGACAGGAGCCTCACTGTTGGCTTCTTTAGGTTTTAAGTTGTGGTTCCAGGACATCCCAGCAGCTGATATGATTCTTCCAAAATTCTCTTTCCTCAGCCATGTGATTTGATGATTTTATAAAATAATATTCTTTAGTAGTATAGAAATATTTATTTAAAATTCGTGCGTGTGTGTGCGTGTGTGTGTGTGTGTGTGTGTGTGTGTGAGAGAGAGAGAGAGAGAGAGAGAGAGAGAGAGTGTGTGTGTGTGTGTGTGTGTGTGTGAGAGAGAGAGAGAGAGAGAGAGAGAGTTTGAGAGAGAGAGAGAGAGATCAGAAGACTTTATTAATGTTATACGTGGTTGTGTGGCACCATGTGTGTGCTGGGAACTAAATCCCAGTCCTCTGTAGGTGCTCTTAACCACTGAGCCATCTCTCCAGCCCCACCTTATAATGTGTGTAACTGCTATGGCATCATTATTTCTTCTTTTAGGTGCACATGCATGTGTGTGTGTGTGTGTGTGTGTGTGTGTGTGTGTGTTGTATCTGGGTGCTCATGTAGCTTGAGTTTACATGTATATCCATGTATGGGGAGGCCATGGGATGACCTGGAGGGTCATTCCTCAGGAGCCCTTCACTTACTTTTGTGATGCAGGATCTCTCACAGGCCTCTAGCTAGACAAGTAGGCTACCCTGGCTGGCCACCAGACTGGCTCCAGCAAGCCCCAGGGACCCATGGGCCCTGCTTCCCTCCCGCATCTGCCTTTTTATTTATTTAAAGTATGGTGTCTATGAATCAAACTCAGCTCCTCATCCGTGCTCTCTCCAGCCCTGCTGTCTTTGTTTCTACCACTTCTGTTGGATGGGAATGGGTGGGAATGGAGGAAACTGATGGGAGTCTATTATCCCTCTAATGTGAAATCCCTCTGCTCACCCAGATAGCCCAGATACCCTCAGGCCTGACATGTGCCTGGAATACAGACAATTCGATACCTCCCACCCCTGTGGTTCTAGGGTTGAGACTCAGGCATCCTGCATGCCAGGGGCTCTATCACGGGCTCAATGCTACGTAATAAATGGAAACGTGGTGGACTGTGAGGCTCGCTCGCCTTTCCCTACGTGGTGTCAACATGAACGCAAGCCTTCTCCTTTCACAGTGGAGGGTGGGACTAACACTCAGCTGGCTGCATCTTCTTTCAGCTTCCCAGCCGTTTCCAGGACCCATTCCCGCCCCTTCAGCCGATGAAGGGGTCTGATTAATGAATGACTTGTAGTTGTTTTCATTTCTTTTCACTGGACAGCGTGAAGGGCGAGCGTGCACACTGCTGAAACTGTGATTGTGCTGAAAGCCTTGTCACGCCGAAAGGAGGCCCAGTGACTGTGTTTCGGGAAAGCCCGTTGACAGCAAGCCGGGGCTGATGCTGATTTCCTTCGTTTGTAATTAAGGTGTCAAGATTTCCACATGTTTAAGAAGCAATTGCATTTTCTGTTGCCGTACTTTTTTTTTTGTTAATCATTAAACCTATCTCCTGTTGCCCTGATAAGAAAGCTGATCTTAAGCCAAGGCATTCTTGCATTTGATGTAGCACACAATTTCTTTGGCAGAGAACACCTTCCTGGTCTCCAGGCAACCCATTGAGAGTGTTCTTGTCTGTGTCAGAGACCTGTGAAAAGGCTGATATTTGGGGCATCCACTGGTCTTCATGATGCTAAAATGCATTCCTCACTTTAGGAAAATAAAAAAAACTGAGACAATTCCAGGCAGGACTGTAATTCTCGTCTCTGACGTATCTTCTTGCTTCAGTTTGGGATGAACTGATGGGCAAAGTGTGTTAGAGAGGAAAATTCCCCAGGCTTCGGCTGCGCTGGCCAGAAAGAGCAGAGGCTGACCACCTAAGGTCTTGTGGGTGGTCTTAGGAGTCTGGGGAAAGAGAAATAATGTCTTGTCGCCATTTTGGATATTCTAGCCCACGTCCTTGGAGTTTAGCAGTTTCCTGGTTGCTCCGGATAGTGCTGGTTGTGTAGTAATGGAGTTGTTACAACAACAACAACAACAACAACAACAACAACAACAATAAAAGCCCTGTTCATTCTCTGGGCGTGTTTTGATTTCTTGTTTCCAGAGAATTTTATGGGAAAGAGTTAAGTAAGTCAGAGATTGCTGGGGGCTGGCCATGGGGTGTCTGAGGAAGAGGGATGAAGGAAGAAAAAAGATTACAAGGCAAGGTGCTGGGAGCTGGAAGCCTGGAGCTTCATTCGCAGGGAAAGGATGGGTCCTCTTTTGAAAAATACCGTCAAAGATCCCTGAAATGGAACATCAAAGGTTTTCTTTTTAAGTGGGAAAAGCAAATGAAGTCCTCTCTTACTGTGTGGTTGGCTTGCTTCCGCTGGTTAGAACCTGATCTTCTGATGATCCTCAGTTAAGAAGGTGCTTTAAAAAAATTTGTTGTTGTCTTTTAAGATAAACTTGTGTAGCCCAGGATAACCTCCAACTTGATAAGAAGTCCATGGTGTCTTTGAGTTTCTGCTCCTCCTCACTCTAGTTTCAGAGTTCTCGTATTACAGGCAAGTACTCCACCCCTGGGTAAGATTTATGGGGTCCTGGGGATTGAACTTGGGTTTCTCCGCATGCTGGCCACATCTCTAGCTGGGAGATTGATTGTTTAATTATTATTATTATTTCCAACCACTACAGTAATGCATGTTTATGTCAGATAAAGTGGAAGACTAAAATATTTAAAGTCTTGTCACAACGGTGTGACAATTTTAGAGGGGAGTGTCAAGGACATTTTCTAGATTGCTGTTGTAAGGCACAGAACATGTAAATAATGAGCAACTGTGTACACTTGGAATTAACGTCATCTACCTGTATCTTACACATTGGCCACATCCTTGAACATTACTTAATTGTATAATAGTTGTGTAATCGCGTTTCACTTTATAAAGGTTTCAAGGTATGTATTTTTGGATTATTTCAGTGTGTATCTCTGGATCTCTGCATCCGTCTAGATATCCGCAGACTTATCCTACAGCCCTGGGCTTCCCTGCAGCCCAGTTGCCTTGTAAGATAATGTCAGCCATTGCTCCTAGATGTCACTCAGGTCTGCTGGCTTCCTGTCCGCTCCTAAAAACTACCTTGTCTCATTGACGTTATTCGTTAAGGGATATTGTAGCTTTCATGTAGCAGTCATGAAGACAAGTAGATGAACAACTTGGTAAACCTGCTGCTGCCTGTCCTTATCTCCCGGGTGAAGCTGTAGAACTTTCCAGAGCTTCAGAAGTTTCTCCGAGGCTCCCATTAGTCACTGCCGTTCTCCTCACCTGGTGCTGCAGCTTATCTTCCCATCTTGGCGAATCCGTCGTCTCACCTTGTCTTGAACTTGCAGGAAGGGAATTACGCTGATACACAGCAGTAGTTTCTTCATTTTTAGGCTGTGTAGCATCCACCACGTAAACACAAGACAATTTGTGTGTCATTGTGTGAAGTCATTTAGGTCTCTGTGTCTAAAGGTCAACATCTTTAACTTTTGCATGAGACAAGTTCTATGTGGTCCAGATCGGCCTCGAACTCTCTATTTAGGTAGAAGGAGAAGACCAGCTCCTATAGGTTGTCATCTGACTCCATGCATACCGAGACAGGTGCCCCCACCCACCCACATACGATTACACACAGTGAATAGACAAATATAATTCTTAAAACATGGTGCAATGTTCCAAACAGGGAAGTAGTATGAGACCTCTGGGCCTTCTCCAGATCTTCCTGATACTGTGTTGCTTCTCTGGGCTCTAATCCAGGATGACAAAGTCTGTGGCGCTGGCACAGCTCTCTGATCCAGTGTGGATCAACTCTCCAAACCTTCCTTGTCTTCTCTGACTTTGATGCTCTCAGAGTCCATAGAATTCTGCAACATGGGTTTGTCCGATGCATCTCTGCCACTGTTCGGGACACGTGTCCTTGTTCATGGCATTGTATCAGGAAGCACATAAAATATTCATTTAGTCTATTGCCAGAGATGTCAAACATCATCCTACAAATGACTGTAATAGCCTTCCAGGTTATTTTTCCCCTTTTCTTTGCAATTATCAAATAAGTATGCTGAGCATAAAAAATATCTTTTCTCTCTGCATATTTCTACCAACTAATTTGGGAATCCATTAGTGAAATTTTTTTTTAAGGAAAGTAGCAGTTAATTTGATAGCAAAATGAAATATTCCATGACTTTGCTTTCTTATTTCTTTTATTTTTAGCAAAGCAGACTATTTTAGCAGACACTTATGTTAGTCTTTATGATAATGTCCTAGGAATTTCTTATATTCACACTTTTCTGTATGTTTTGTTTTATTTTGCAATATTTTCCTTATTAGCTTCTTACTTTTTTTTTTTTTTTAAAGACAGGGTCTCACTATGTAACCTTGGTTGTCTATAACTTGTCATACAGAATAGGATGGCTCTGAACTCACAGAGATCCGCCTTCCTCTGCCTTCTGAGTGCTGGGATTAAAGGTGTGCACCCCCACACCTGACCTCAATGCTTTGTTTTGTGTGTGTGTGTGTGTGTGTGTGTGTGTGAAAACTGTTCACTGTACATCACCTAGCAAATCTTACCAATAATACATTTTTATTCTTGTCAGGAAAAAAAGATACTTGTAATCTGGATGACAAAGAGAGTATGGAGCAGGGACGGCGCCCTCCTGGGTGTCTGTGGGTGTCTCTTTACCTTTGCCATACTTGGAGCCGTCTTCTCTTCTTCCCTTCTGTGACTTCCGGGTCAGTCCCGTCATTTGGGCCTCAGAAAATATCTGTGGTTCGTCAGGGACCTTGAGCACCAATTGAGGTATTTAAAATAGCCAGACAAAATATACGTTAGGCAGTATATATTTAGAAGTGTTGCCCATGATCCATAACAGTGCAGAGAAAGGTGACTCGGAGAGTGCTCCCTTAACCTCTGTCTCCCCATCTGGGGGCTCTGAGGGTGGCCCCAGCGCTGCCTCTTCTCAGACAGAATGGAGCCATCGCCCCCTGTGCTCTACTCCTATATTTCTGAGTAATCATTACATCTGGACAGAGAAGAGACAAACACCCACTGACTCCTTATCTTTCCTCTATCTGCATACCTATGAAACCCTGTTCTGTTCCCTTGATATTAACTGAAATTTTGGTTCCACAAGGTATGTGTGTGTGTGTGTGTGTGTGTGTGTGTGTGTGTGTGAAGTTTTTCAACACAATGGGTTATGAATGGTCTAGTCTTCATTTTCTGCTCACTGCCCGAGTACCACCGTGGGATGAGAACTGTCAGTTCTCACCCTCATTTCGAGTGCTTTTGGTGTAGGCAGCCATAGATTACAGGCCTGCCTGTAATCTTATGAGTTACGAGAATAAATGAGTTACGAGAAGGTCCATGATTTAGAAAAAACATTTCGTAATCAATACTTTTATTCTTCTACTTCAGCTGACCCCAGGCCTGGTTGATTCACTGGATTCATAACTGTACTGGCTGGTTTTGTGTGTCAACTTGACCCAGGGGGAATTATCACAGAGAAAGGAGCCTCCCTTGAGGAAGTGCCTCTGTGAGATCCAGCTGTGGGGCATTTTCTCAATTAGTGATCAAGGGGGAGGGCCCCTTGTGGGTGGTGCCATCCCTGGGCTAGTAGTCTTGGGTTTTATAAGAAAGCAAGCTGAGCAAGCCAGGGGAAGCAGGCCAGTAAGTAACATCCCTCCATGGCCTCTGCATCAGCTCCTGCTTCCTGACCAGCTTGAGTTCCAGTCATGACTTCCTTTGGTGATGAACAGCAATGTGGAAGTAGAGATGGAATAAACCCTTTCCTCCCCAACTTGCTTCTTGGTCATGATGTTTTATCCAGGAATAGAAACCCTGACTAAGACAATAACTAATAACAGACAAGCATTCCTTTTGAAAAGAGAAACTTGTTTAGTGCTTTAAAAGTTTAGTGGTGAGCTGGGCTGTAGCTTAATGGTAACATGCTTGTCTACCGTGCATGAAGACTTGCTTTCTAAATGAAGTGTGCATGCTGGGATGAGTGTATGCGTGTGTGTGTGTGTGTGTGTGTGTGTGTGTGTGTGTGTGACTGGAATTCAAACCCAAGGCCTTTGCATGCTGGGCAAACACTTTGCTACTGAGATGTTAGCCCCTGCCTTCTTCCTTTGGCTTTATATGTCTGAATATTTGGCCTACATCTATAGTTGATTCCTGTAAAGTCCTGAAGAGGGCATTAGTCACCGTGGAACTGGAACGGCAGTTGGTTATGAGATACACTTTGTTGCTGGGAATCAGACCCAGAGCCTCTGGAAGAGCAGTCAGTGTTCTTTATTAATTACTGAGAATCCAGCCCCACTGCCTCCAACCCCCTCTTTTTAAATTTTAAATTTTAGGCAGAGTCACCAAATTGCACAAGCTGGCTTGAACTCACTCATTTTGCATTTTTGTGTCTGAGGCTGTCTTTGAACCTATGACCAGCCTGCCACTGCCTCCTTAACTGCTGGGACCTGGTCTGCTGCACCAGGCCCAGCTTTTGTTGCTGCTTCCCCCATGCCCTTTCAGTGCTGGGGACTGAGCTTGCTGCCTGGAGAACCACCGTCTTTTTGTCTTCTCTTCCTCCATCAGTCTGTTCAAGACCCACCCACAGTCCTTTCTGCCCATCCCAGAGTATCTACTTGCAGCACTGACCCTGAAATCTAACATACTCACTGCTCACCTGCAGCTGAGAAACAAACCTCTTGAAAGAGTGGCCAGAGCTCTGGGCTCTCTCTTGTTTGTACTGCGTGTGGCTCCTGCTCATGAAATTCACTGGTTTAGTTTGAACTAAAATAAGATAAAAACAAGGAGAAAGGATTTATGTGTGTGTGTGTTTGTGTGTGTGTGTTTATATATATATAACATATATATCTATATATCTATATATCTATATATCTATATATCTATATATCTATATCTATATATCTATATCTATATCTATATCTATCTATCTATCTATATATATATATATATATATATATAGAGAGAGAGAGAGAGAGAGAGAGCTTGCCACACCCATGCATACTTTCATTGGAAATCACTAGTTTAAATTACAAATATCATTTTCTGATATTCATAAACCATGAAAGTTGATTCTGCTTTATTTAAACTGAGTTTTCAATGGTGAGGGCTGGGACGGTTGGGCGGGCGGGGAAGGTGACTCACCTCAGTGGAGACTTGCTGGGATCCCGAGGTCAACAGAGCAGTCTCTGGGTAGAGGGTGGAGGAACCTCCTGTGCCTTTAATCCTTAGATTTCTAGTCTCCCACAGGGAGCTTTTATCATCAGAAAGTGTTTATCAAATAGCTAAACAGAGGAAAAATTTTCCTCAACTATATTCTTTTTATTATTATTATTGTTATTATTATTATTATTATTATTATTATTATTATCAAGAATAGCTTTTATTAAGACTCCATTAGAAAACGTCAGACTTTAACACTACTCCAGAACGGAAGATGAGGAACGGGGACTAGGGGATAACCACGAACTTGGCAGCCTCGTGCAAGGATCTGGCTCCTTAAACCAGTCATTCCCAGAATTCACAGCAAAAGATGGCGTTCGCTGTAAGTGGTTGTGAAACAGGAGTGCTGGGTTTCTGACTATTGTGCACATCACAATACTTAGATGTCCTGGGTTGTCTCTCGAGAGAAGTATCAACCCCTGATTCCAAGTGTACGAGAGATGCACACTTGGAAGCCTTGTGATTGTGAGTAACATAGTCACACCTAGCCTAGTGGGCTCCAGAGAGACAGCACATTATGAATAAATAAAATGGAGAAATAATAGTTTCTCCTGGTATAAATGTATATTTGAAATGTCAAAATTAATAGTTCTAAGAGAAGATTGTCCTCTACTTCAAAATAAAATAATGTTGAAAAGTCCTTACAATGAATCTTGCATTCGCTTTCATTTTTATTGTTAAGTACAGCTATGAAAACCAAGTCACACGGGCTTAAGCGCTTCTTCCCAGCGTGGGGGGTCATGGGGCAGCGAAGGCCCAGGAAGGCATGTTCTCAGATGTCCTGCTCCCTCCTGTCCAGAGCATGCTCCTCCCTCTGCTTCTTCCTGGCCCCCACCTTTTTCACTTTGATGTTTTAAAATCAAAACACAGTCTAGTAAGGTCTCAAAAATGACCGGCCGTCACAAAACTAAGGCAGCGTTAGGCTGTGCAAGCATCGGACCTCCTCAGCTATATTCAATGAAGGGAAAACATTACCAAAAATGTCATGAAAAAAAAAATTCTAGGCATTTCTAGGCACAAAAATAAAAAACCTAAAAATGAAGTTTATAAATATACCTTTAACATAAAAACATGCATGTAGCATGATGGAATGCAAAACAGAGCCCAGAAATAGACTCACATAGATTCAGCCCTTATTTTTCAACAAGTTGTCAAAAGTACATAGTTTGCATATCACAATGATCTCCAGCTCCCCCCATGTTCCTGCAAATGACACTCTTTCATTTGTCATGGAGATGGTCCCTTTGATAAACGATGGCTGGGGAAACTGGATGTCGCCGTGTGGAAGAGCACAGCGAGATCCATTCTCACCTGTCTCCGTCTCCTCCTCCTGTGTCCACCTAGGAGCGAGGAAATTATAGACCCGCACATTTTGGAGATCCTGACTCATGTCCTTATCCTTGATGAAGACCTTACCCTCTCAACTCTCTTACAAGTTCAATGTTTCTTGTGTTTAGGATGATTTTAAACTATTCTCATTCTATTTAAACTCTACTATGAATGTTCTATGCTTTTGAAAAAGATTAGACAGTTACTGTCCAGGTGGTTTTTTTGTTTGTTTGTTTGTTTTTTGTTTTTTGTTTTTTGTTGTTTTAAATCAACTTGATACAGCAAAAAAAAAAAAAGGAGGACTCAAATTTAGAAAACGCCTCTATCGGATTCCCTGTAGGCAAGTCTGTGGGGATGTTCTCAGTTAATGATTGATGCGGAAAGGCCCAGTCCACTGGGATTCAGTGTCACCCCTGGGAAGCTATAGGAAAGCCGACTGACTGAGCAAGCCTTGGGGACCAAGGCAGTAAGCACCCCTCCATGGCCTCTGTCCGGTTCCTTCTGCTAGGTTCCTGCCCTGCTTGATTACATTCTTTCCTTGGTATTCCCTGATGACAGATGCAGTCTGTAAGCCAAACAAACCCTTTTCCTCCCCAAGTTGCTTTTAGTCGTGGTGTTTTATCACAGCCACAAAAGGCAAACTAAGTCACTAACGTTGATCTGTTGTGGACAGGGAAAATTCTGCTACACATCGGTAAGATTAGTTTTATTTTATTAAGTACCACTGACATCTGTTGTGGTTTGAATGGCAAATGTGTCCTTCCCATGACTTCAGTCATTTGAGCACCTGGCCACCTGGTCTCTAGTCGGTGGTGCTCTTTGAGGACATATAGAGTCATCCACCTTCACTGGGGGGAGGGTTCAAAGGCACTGTCATTTCCAGTTCACTCCCTGTCGTGCTTGTATGTGAAAATGTGAGCCCTCAGCTTCCTGTTCCTGTCCCATGCCTGTCTCCTGCTCCTGAGTCTCTACACCATGAAGAACTCTCATCCCTTTGAAACCATAAGCCAAAATAAACTCTTTAAAAGTTGCCTGGTCGTGGTGTTTTATCATAGCAACAGAAAAGTGACTAATGTAACATCTTTGCCACAAAGTTCCAAATATCAACTGTACTGGTCATGACCCTAACCTTGAGGGAACATTCATCAGTCGCTGTGATGTCCTCCTATAGACTTACTTAATGAAATAAAACATTCACATAAAGACCCAGGAAACATTATGTAATAGTGTTGTCTCCTAGCTCTTCCTAATTACCATAGGAAATGCCAGCAACTTAGAAAACATAATGTTCTTCTGCACTAATGGGAATTTCCTTAATGCATCGAAAGACTCTGGTGTCAGAAAGGATCTCTTTAAGCTAAGGGACCGTATTCTTAGAGAGCTCAGAAATAACTTTACAGAGGCAGATGTTGATTCCCCTCCTCCTGCCCTCCAGTTAATTTTTGGCATGTGTTCTTGTTGTCATTGCTATTTCTTTAAAAGTTGCTTTAGGGTGTCTCTTTTTTATTATTGTAGGACCCAGTTTAGCTCTTCGGTCATCCCCCCCCCCCCAGCCATGTCGGACACATGTTTTGTATTTGATCTTTGTCTCTCTTCATCTGGTGACAGTGAAGAGGGGTTGGCAGCGGACATCCCATCATGCCGCCATGGTCAAATGTTCTTCATTAGACGCCAGGAATTTGTTAAGCTTTTATTTTAAAATAAAATATTACCATCTAAAGAAACTTGAATGGACATTTTCTGTCTCCTAAAAACTGAAAATTCAATTTGAGCCAATTCAGCAATGCAAAAATATTGTTTTCATTTCCTTAAATCTAAAATAATTTCTAGGTAGTATTCATTCTAATGTAATGTCCGTTGGGATTGCATCAACACTATGGGTTACTTTAAGGACAGTTGAACTCTTCATGATGTGGACTCTCCCAAGTATGGTAGAACTCTTTAATACCCACTAGTAGAATTTTAGTATTTTTCTATAAATTCTTGCTAGATTTTTTTTTCTTTAGATACCTTATTTTCTGTTACTATTGAAACAATATCTTTGAAACTGTGTTTGCTGTTTTCTGCTGGTACATAGCAAGGCAACTACTGAACCTTCAGTCTTGTCTTTGCCACCTTGTTTAACCAAATAAATTTCTTCTTGTGTCTACGATCTTAACTCTGTGAGCTTGCTACGGAAACAATAAGTACAAACATCGCTTTATTCTTTCCAGTTCTGGTGCCTTTCAGACTCTCCTTTTCTTCCCCTCCTCTGCTCTCGTTGCCTCGTTCTTCCTTTCCTACCCCCTCCCCTCTTCTCTTTTTCTTTCCCATGTCCTGTTTTTCCATGTTACTGCATAGAGCAGCATTAAATACTAGCGACAGTGAACATGATTGACCTGGTCTTGACTGTAAGACCGCTGCTTTAACATTCTACCACAAGATTTGTGTTTGATGTTTTTAGTATTAGTAGTGTGTAAGGGTGTATGTGAGCATGTATGAATGTGTGTGTGTGTGAATGTGTATTGTGAATGTGTGTGTGTGTGTGAGTGTGTATATCTGTGTGTGAATGTGTATGTGTATGTATGTGAGAGTGTGTTTTTGCGTGTGTGTGTGTGTGTGTGTGTGTGTGTGTGTGTGTATATCTGTGTGTGAATGTGTGTGTATGTGAGAGTGTGTTTTTGCATGTGTGTGTGTGAGTGGGTATATCTGTGTGTGAATGTGTGTGTATGTGTGTGTATGTGAGAGTGTGTTTTTTTTTGTGTGTGTGTGTGTGTGAGTGTGTGTGTGAGTATGTATTTGTGTGTGTGAGTGTGTGTATGTGTATGCATGTTTGTCTGTCCAGAGATTAACTTCAGGTGTTGTTTCTTAGGACATTTTCCAACAAGTGTTCTGAGACAGGGTCTTTTCTGGAATTCTTTCATGTCGTGTGGTATGTGGGCAGAAGGACATGGAAGCACATAGCCACATAGTTCACATTTGCTTTCTTATACCATCTCTGAATAGTGGACTCTGACCTGTGCACCAGTCACGTGTTTTAAAGTGCAGCACTGTAGCCTCTTGAGGCACCCCGCCATATTGGTTTCTAGGGTTCCTAGACGGGAAGTTTGCAGGCTTTCTCCAGGTGGTCTGTATCAATCAATATTTTTCATGAAAACATTTTCCCAGGTCCAGCCTCTCCTCATCTGAATTCATCATGTTCTAGGAAGTATATTTTAGAGCAGTGGTTCTCAACTATCCTAATGTTATGACCTTTTAACCCAGTTTCTCATATTGTAGTGACCCCCCAGTCATAAAATCACTTTCTTTGCAACTTCTGTAACCATAATTTAGCTACTGTTATGAATCATAATGTAAATATCTAATATGCAGGATATCTGATATGCAACCCCTCTGAAAGTGTCATTCAAAAGGGCCCACAGGTTGAGAACCGCTGTTTTAGAGTCTGTCTCATTCTGAGAATAAATATTCAACTAGAATTCATGAGGCATCCAATGCGCCAGACCTGGATTACAACCTGAGCCCACAAGGGTGGCTAACTGTGTCACTTAATTCCTCTTGAAGAACACCCCCAGTCCATCCAGGAGGCAGATATGTGCAAGGCTGAAAAGGACAAATTATTTCTCAAAGATCATCAGAGTGCAACTGAACCAGCTTTTCCTGGCTGAGATTCCTTAACTCCCACAGGAAAAACACTAAACCAACATTTTGGAAGAAGTTGATGCAAAGACCCCTGATGGAAATGTTTAGAGGGTTTAAAGCTTACCAAACATAGAATTAGGCACAGCTGAGAGTATGGGCACAGGAAAGAAAACAATAAATGTGGACTTTGTAGGAGGAAAAGTCCTTGGAGATTTTTTATTACAGTATGTGACATATACATTTCATGCTTAGGACTCCAATATGGTAAGTTAAGAGAATTTTAAAGTGGGAAAAGGAATTGTGAGCATGAATAATCAGATAAAGCTTCAAGCATGTGGGTACCCTGCTCCTGTTGATTCTGGCCAAAACTTTCACCCCCCCCAAAAAAAAAGAATTAACTGTTTAATGACCAGTAGAGATGATCCTTCTAGATTGCTGACTACTTAGGAGAAAGAGGCCACCCTGGATAGTCCTACTCGGAACGTGGGCATTGTGTAGAGGGAGAGTGCTGTGAAGACCCCAACTCTAGGGGGTGGCCCTTCTTGAGCCACAGAACTGAGGCCACAAGCCAAGGTCTGCTGGATTTGAAGTAGGACTTGGTTAGATTTTCTGGTAGCTGAAGATCCTCCTCCTCCTTATCCTTGTCCTATTCCTCCTCCTCTTGCTCCTCCTCCTCCTCCTCCTCCTTGTCCTCTTCTTCCTTCTCTCCTTCCTCTTCCTTCTCCTCTTCCTCTTTCTCTTCCACCTCCCCTCCTCCATCTTCTTTTGCCTCTACTTCCTGAGTGCTACGATCAAAGGCCTGTGTTACCACGCCCAGCTTCCAGCCCAACTTTCTAATGAGCATATGTTGAACTTTATTTCACAAATTTATTTCATTTATAATCCGATATGACTACAGTGATTCATTTTCATGGCTGAGCTTAGAATCACTTAGGAAACTGATGGTGCACAACTCTCGGTGTGTCTGTGAGGATGGTTGTGGAAGACACTAATGGAGTTGGGGAAACCCCTCCCCTAGCTTATGGGCGGTACCAGCCTATGGGCTTGGGATGGAGACAACACAAGGGGAGAAGGTGGAAGCCCACTGAGTACCATCATTCTGCCTCTCACTTCTTGCCTTTTGTCACTCACACAGCTGTCTCCTTCCGGTTACTGCTGTTATCATTTTCTGCCCTGGTCCCTGGAGCCAAGCCACTGTGGACTGAAGTCCCATTTCCAATCCATTATTTATCACACTTTATGTTGCCATTCAATTAAAGCCTTCTCCGTCATTTACGAAAGTAAACACTATATGACAAGGCTTAGAGATGGAGGTCTTATGTATTCTTCACTCCGTAGGTGGAGCCTAAGTATTTGGGACATGATGGTGGTGTTGTTGATAGAAATGAGTATGTGGGCAGGAAAGGCAGGATTGTGGTTGCGAAGGAAGATTGTAAACTCAGTAGATCAGATCAGAAATTTGGCTCAAGGTGAAGTAAGCCATGTTAGAAGTCGCTTGAACTTTCTTCTTCAGTGCCAAGAAGTCTTGGAGCTGGGTGAGTGCTGAAGGTTGTTTGATGCTTCTCCAAAGACTCATACCATTTGTGTCTTCAGCTTCTTTGGCCAAAGTTGGGTTGTCTCATGATATTAAGACAGCTCTTGTTGCTTAGCCATCAGAACCATGCTCAGGTTAGAAGATAGTGAGAGACAGCAAGCACTCTGCGTCTCTCCCCTTTGTTGTTAGTAGTTTTGGTACCAGTCTCCTGCTCTAGAACCCTGGCTGGCTTTAAACTCACCACGCTCCCATCTCAGCCTCTTGTTCGCTGGGATCCTAGAAGGTCACCACCACACTTGGTTGTGGAGAGTCTTATTGGGGTGCCGTGCTGCCTGACAGGAACTTGAGGATTATAAGGAATCCTAGTAATAAGGGTAGTATTAAATCGACAAAACATCTCCAATGCTTGACTGTAATAGCCAGTTTCATTATCTGTTTTAATCTGATTGGGAATACCCAATATAGAAAAACAGGACAAGCAATGACTAATTACGTTTTTAGTTGCTTCTCCTGTTAAAGCAGTGGCAACTAGAAAGCCTGAAAAGGTGTCAATAGTCACATGTACATATTTTAATCTTCCAAAATCAGAAATATGAGTAACAACCATTTGCAATAATTGATTAGGTATACGTCCTCGAGGATTAACACCTTTATGTGGTACAGGTAGAAATTGAGGACATTCAGGGCAAGTCTTTACAATTTGATGTGCACATTAATCTGTTGGCAGCCAAGATACATGACTTAAAACTGAAAACGAACCCCCAAACAGAGTCACTAATATAACAGGCTGGCAAGCCAAAGACGGGTAAGATTCTATGTAAAGCCTTACTGACCTAAGACAGAGACATACGCCAAAAGGCTATGTTTATTAATAAATACTAATAAGACAGTGTTTGCTTATTAGTAAACACTAATAAAGCTGTGTTTGTTCAATTAATACAAACAAGCTGCACATGATCTTGATTAGTAGTTTACAGCAGGAATTTTTATCTTAGGGTGGAACGAGAGAAGCAGGCTTCAGGAAGATTCTAGGCATGGACAAGGAAGTAGGCTCAGGTATTTTGGTCATCCTTACACACCCTTGGAAACAACTAACACTGAAGTGATTTGGGACTTTGCTTACTGCCTTGCCAATTTTGTGTTTACTGTCTTGCTTATTCCTCATTGTACCGCTATTGATCTCAATTCCTGCATGTAATTAAAATGGTATAAAAGGGGATTGAAAATTATTAAACCCACCTTCAGTCTCAGAATTGACTGGGGTCATACTGCAGTTTTGTCTAATTATCTCTTTCTTTTCCATCCTCACTCCTGCGCTGGAGAACCTGTTGACTGACTGAGCGGGCTTGGTCACCTGGTGTTTGCATTCTTTTTGTAATGAAACTAAAGCATAACCAATTGATCGCTCCCCTTTCTGCCTCTCATTGACAGGGCTGGGCCACAGGGTCATTGGGTCTGATCCTGACAGGGAATATGGGAATGTAGAGGTAGATTGTCTGTGATTGACTCGGCTCTTTCCCTGGGGTCTGGCTTCAGTGTGGGTTGTGCTAGCAAGTCAGTGGATTGTATCCAGTAAGCATTTATTTAATGGTGTCTCTGCGCTCTGCTTTGATAACTGCGCCCCTGGGACACTCACGAAGTATGGCTGTCCTCAGCTGGAGCCTGGATATCTAGGGAAGGGGATGGAAGTCATCATGGCATAACCCTAAAGGAACTCAGCCTGATAAATAAGATGCACAAGACAAAGTTAAGAAACAGGCTGCTTAGGCCAAAAGGAGAAAACTCCATGAGGAGTAGGGAACACACTCTTCTTTACTGTGCTGTACATGGGTGCTTTGGTTTAAATCCTCCAGATGAGAGTTTAAGCATTCTACAGATGTTTATTGAGTGCTCACCATATGCCAAACACCAAGCTGGGCATACAGCATATAGGAGTGACTATAAAGAGCAAATCTCCTTTGTTGTTCTTATAGACTAGTGAATGTGCTTTGGTCAAAGAAGACTCCCATAGTGAATAATTTCATAAGATTATAATGGCACTGAGAAATCCCTACCACATAGAGATCTTGTAGCTGTCTTTTTAAGCTGAGGTAGTACATCCCTTGTGTTTGTAATAGTGCTGTGAACAATCCTACTGTTCATATAAGACTGCAAGGACTTAATGCATGAGGAACAGTGCTAAATGATTTGTTCCTGATAATGTGTTTACGATTTTGAGTCAGGGGCTTGCTTATGTAGTTCAGGCTGGCCTCAACCCCATCATCCTCTTGCTCAGTCTCCTCACTGCTAGTGTTACAGGATCGCACCACCATGCCTAATTCATCTTTATTCCTTCTACTTATTAAAAAAAAAAAAAGTTGACTATGTAAGCTGGAGAGATGGTTCAGCAGTACCAAGTATATAATACTCTTGCAGAAGATCAGAGTTCAGCTCCCATGTCAGGTGGCTCATGACTGCCTGTAACTTCAGATCTAAGGAATCTGACCCCCCCCCCTTTCTGGCCTCTGTGGGCATCTGTGTTCGCATGTACCCTCTCATACACAGATTCACACATATTAAAAGAAAATCTTTGCGAGATCTGGTGACCTTTGCCTTTAATCCCAGCACTCCATGGCAGAGGCAGAAGCAAACTCTGAATTCAAGGCCAGCCTGGTCTAAATAGTGAGTTCCAGGCTGGCCAGGTCTACATAGCAAGAACTCTGTCTCCAACAACAACAACAACAACAACGAACAGCAAAGCTGAAGTATGATATGTGGTGTTGTACTAAGAACATTTGTGTGCATCTCAGGCTTATGAAATCTCGTTGAGTATAGAGTATATGTGTGTGGTGTGAGCACACGCCTGTGTACATATATGCACATGTTGGCTTCACAGGAAGACATCAGGTGTCCCATCCTATTACTCACCAACTTATCATTGTGCGACAGTCTCTCACTGACCCGGTAACTAGGTTAGCGTTTGCATCCTCCTGTTTCTCTTTCCTCCCTGCATAGTGTTTGGGTTACAGGTATATGCAGCCTTGTCAAGTCATTTGGGGGGGGGGTTGTTGTTTATTTATTTGTTGTTTTTTGTGGTGGTTGTTTATTTGTTGTTGTGTTATTTTGTTTGTTTGTTTGTACAGCAAGTTCCAATATCCACTGTGCCATATCTCCAGCCCCCATGTGCATTAATTCTCTTGGTAACTTCTGGAGATCATGTCCAGTGGTTACCCTGGACCTTCCAGGTTGTGCTCTGTGATGCCTGCATCATGAGAAACCTACCTAACGATGTGTTCCTCAGAACAGTTCCCTGTTGTTAAAGGATTCATTCCAGTCTAGTGCCAGGTAGAAATAAATGTAGTAAGGACATTTGTAGCTGGAAAAGTGTAGAAATAGAGAGAGAATATGCCTCTGGCACCATGAGACAACTACTGTCCCTATGACACTGCCAAGACACTGAGGCAGGACATCACCCAAAATGACGTGTTAGCGTCCAGCCACACCTAACTTTTGATTCAAACCTGTGAAGCACATGCTTGGGAATTCGTCCAGAGCTGAGAATTCGGGAATCATTTAGTGTCTGCATCTCAGTGAGACTGGGGGCTCTTGCTGGATTCTGTATGAAAAGAATCCAACACAGCTCTTTTGAATTTTATGTTCGCTCTGTGTGAGGAACACCACATTTGACCCCCCCCTCCTCCAGGAGGGGTTTCTGCTCATCAATTCAGGCTGATGACGCAAACGACCGCATCTCTCTGTGTTGCAAGCCTTGTGACATTTTCCAGCACGAGGGATGGTAAAGAGAGCATACATAGATCTGTGGTCTGACAGGTTGGCTTGGGATAGATAGTTCCTGTCTCACTTGGGAGCATATAAACATGGACTGACAGGTTAACCTCTCAGAGGGAAACTCCCTCTCCTGCAAAAGTGGCGTTAGTCCTCATTCCTAGTATGTTATTGTGGCAAGTGTGAGAGAAAAGGCAGATGACAGGCACCCCGAAAGCGCTTATCGGGTACCCACTCCATGGCTAGCATTAGGAGACGCTACATTATCTGATGTTGAGTTCGCAGCATGGAGCAAGTCTCCCGCGAAACATGATGTTTTCTGTGCAGAAGTCTCACACTCAGAGATTTTATAGACTGCGAACAGCCTGGTGACATGACGCAGGATGAGGCTCCCCCGGTGGTGTGTCTCCGAAGCTCAGCATGCGACGTGTTTTATCTGCCCGGCTTACATGCTTGCGCAGACAGCAGAGTATGGAAGCAGTCAGACTCCTCGTTATGACAGTGGTCCAGAGCCAGGAGCCAATCATCCAGTGACAAAGAGCTTGGTGACCAGCTGTTCCCCATCTCCAGTGAGCCGAGAGCGGGAGGAAATGGATTTAAGCTGCGTGGAGGATTGGGTTATTTATGGCAGAGTTCGCTGAAGCTGGAGGTTGCTCAACATTAGGACTGGATTTCAGAGAGGGGCTGGAGAATTCCCGTCGGTGGAGATTGTGAAAACATGTTCTTGTTTGTGACATGACTAAGAGGCTGCCTTCCAACTGTGCTCTGTCTTGTCTCTGTCTCTCCTTTTTCAACCCAGATGGTCCAATCGAGCCATCCCTAACGGACCGGAGAAAGGCAGGGAGGTTGGTGTGCAGGAAAAGGGGAAGACATGGACACTGAACTTGTCAGGACATTGTCCACGTTGGGGCACCCTGACCACGGGTTTTTATATTTTAATGAAGTTTACACACAGAGGTTAAATTAGCTGGCACTTAGCATTGCAGCGCCTTCCTATAAGATGAAAAAAATGAAAGGTCTCATGTTTATGGCTTTGATCGATGTCGATTGCATGCATGGATTTTTTTTTTTTTTTTTTTTTTGCTGCTATTGCTGGGGGTTAAATCTAGGGTCCCATGTGCACTGAGCTGGTGCTGTACCACAGAGCCACACCCTTAGCCACACCCTTCTTCCCTTGTAAACGTATCGTCTTGCACATATCCCAGCACCTGGGAGAATCAAAACTTTAAAGTCAGCCTTACTTTCTAGGAAGTCTGTCTCAGAAATAGCTAGAAAGTCCTGGGGAGATAGCCCAGTTACCAAAGTGCGTGCCTTGCCAGCATGGGGACCTGGGGTTAACCCCCAGAACCCCGTAATAAAATGTCAGGCATGGTTATGCGGACTTTGAATCTCAGTGCTTGCAAGGTGGACCCAGGCAGACTCCTTACGCCCTTAGTCCAGCCAGCCGTACCCCACAAGTTCCAGGCCAGTGAGACAGGGAGAGGAGAGAGAGAGAGAGATCCTGTTTCAAAAACAAAACAAAAAAGGAGGAGGTGCCTGGAGTTATTCTTTGGCCTCTACATGTATATGTGCACATACATATGACATCCCCTCCCCCATTTGTGGATATCTGCCCACACGCATGTATATATGAACACCTGCATATACATACATATATGCTTTCACACACACATGTACTTGTACACTTGTATACACACAGAGAGAGAGAGAGAGAGAGAGAGAGAGAGAGAGAGAGAGAGAAACAATCCCAACTAAATAAAATAAAAGAATATAGCCCTTACCTGCAACAGCTGCTTCTTGCCACAATTCCTGTGCGAGGCTATACGCTGTTGCCAGAGTGCAGCTTCTCAGAGCAACACCGTTTGGGGGCGGGGCTTTTAAGCTGTTGTACCCGTCAGTGTTTTAAGAGTCAGGTTTATGGCCCAGTGTGTGTGTGTGTGTGTGTGTGTGTGTGTGTGTGTATGTGTAGACATGCGGCTGTAATTCTGTGTACCTCGGCATTCACCTCTGCTCCGTGAGGTAGTGATGTTGGCACGCTGGTGCCCTCAGCAAGGAAGGGATGAGCCGATGGCTGAACCGATGCACACCCATGGGCTGCAGGGTTTCCCCTCCCCCACCTTTAACATGAGAACTCTGTATGTGTGGGCTAAGCCATAGCAGCTGCTGACCGCTGATTAAAAACCATCCGACAGTGTCAAGTTTTATCTGCTTCAATCTAAAAATACTCCTGCCCCCCTCTTAAGAGCAATGAGTGTATAAAGTATTCCGGGTTGTCTCTTGCATTGAGGAGGGGAAGCCTCCCACCTCCTGTACTATAAAATGCTCACTTTCTGCCCTGTGTCCCGAGTTATTTACCAGCAAGCTGTGCCTGGCAGTAGGCGATGACGTCAACAGTGGCCTCGATAGCGTGCATTATCTTGTTTGCGGGTCACAGGAATCTATCTTCCTGGGTCTCTTGGTTATCTAAGTCCCCGGAACTCTTTCGCAGTATTCTATGCATCTGTGGAAACGTTCCCACAAGACTGTCTCCTGCTTGCTGTCTCTTCCCGTCCTCATTTAGTTAGCGATTACCATTCTCTACAAATACCACTAGTTTGGCATGAACTGGGGACACAGGGGAGAGTAAAACAGTTGCCTCCCACAGACAAGTAGGCAGCTTTCCCACCACAAAGGTAGAAAGAGTTCCTAGCCGGAGCCCGTGATAGGAGTCTAGTTGCTTACCAATGGTGCATTCGTGTGAGGAAAACGTTGTGTGAAAGGAGATGGGGTCCGGGGGGCGGGGGGGGGGGACTAGGCCTTCGTGGTTTTGAAGCAAAAGACATAGAAGGACCACGGTATGCTTTCTAACGTTTCTATTTGTCCTAGAACTCAGACCCCAAATGAAAGTGTCCTCCCCCTCCTCACCCCAACCCTTCCTCCCTCTCTTTCCTCCTCCTACTTTAAGGTCACTTCATGGTGGTTGATGAGTATTCTCCACCTCTGTGTGCATTTCCTTCACACCTTAGAAAGTGTATTTTGACCAAATGCACAGTGTGTTCTTATTCTCTTCATTGGAATTCCATCCCTACCTCCTCTGTTACTTTAATTTTAAAAACAATGAACAAATAAAGCTGGGTGGTGTTGGCGCACACCTTTAATCCCAGTACTTGGGAGGCAGAGGCAGGTGGATTTCTGAGTTCGAGGCCAGCCTGGTCTACAGAGTGAGTTCCAGGACAGCCAGGGCTACACAGAGAAACCCTGTCTCAAAAAAAAAAAACAAAAAAAAAACAAAAACAAAAAAACCCAATGAACAAATAAATAAAAAAAAAAAAAACCATGCTAAAGAGAAGAGTATATGGAAGATCACTGGAATTGGAGAGATTTAAAAGAAAAACTTCCCACAGAAGCAAAATTTTCAGAGTACTTGTGAAATGGTCCCTATGAAGGGATCATGCTCTTCATGTGACCTCAGAAAGATTCAAGGTACTCTTTAGATCATCAATTAACACTTTGAAAGTCACATTAATTACTTAGTGAGCACACAGGACATTCATTTCCTAGCAACAAGGGGCCAAGAATGATCTTAATGTACATGGGAGCCCAAATCGTCTGTGTTCCAGTCCGTGCCGCTGGCCTGACCACGTGGACCCGACCCCGTGGCCCACATCCGAAGGCCAGTGTGCTAGGCTGTCATCATTCCATACAGACCCAAGGACCCACCTCACATCCAAGGTCCAGAATCTCTTGCTTGCTTTTCTGTTAACCACAGTCTCTGAGCACCTTTCCTACAGTGTTTCCGATAAATGGAAACAAAGGACAGAGAGCTAGAAATGAGGGTGTGTGTGTTTAAGAACCTGTTTCTATGTTCACTCCCCAGTAGAGATGAGGCCACTGGAAGCAACCTTCGCAACAGCTGCTGTTTCCTGAGGACTTGTAAAGAATCATCACCATGACCCACTTATATTTCCTTAGCATGTTCTGAAATCAGACGCTGTCTACAAGTTGTATATGCAACAATGTACTTCATTTTCACAACTCTAAAAGATTGACTATTCTGTGAGATAGTTACTTTTTTTTTTTTTTTTTTGTAGTCAAGGCCCCAAGAGATTAAATCACTTGCTTAAGCAATTGACTAATTGGTTAGGTATAAATAGGTCAGTTTGGAACTCAGTTCACTAGTAACTAAGTTCCTGGGGAAGGAACCCAGATGGTGTGAATATTCCGAAGCTCCCAGAGAAGTCCTTTATGACCACCCTGCAACCAGAGGTGCAGGCGGCGGGCTCACCTCTTCACTCTGTTCTTGAGCAAATGTTTACTGAAGACAGGTATGGCCGCCATGCTCAGCTCTGGGGATCCTGTAGGAACATACGGTGGAAGTCTGCCTCCCAGGAGCTCACCGGCTAACCGAAGCTCCCAGGCACGAAAATAAGGAAGCAGCAGTGATAGGCATGTAGTGTGGGAGGTAGCCGAGACTCTGGAGCAGGAGCCGTGGAGGAGGTGCCTGTGGGAGAGGTGCTTACGCAGAGGCAGCTCTGAGCTGGCCAGGGGACCCCAGGCGGAGGATGTGCCCAGCACAGGATGGGGCTGGACAGTGCTCACCACTCTGAAATCAAGGATTGACAGGAAGCAGGAAGGAGGCGGCACTGAATGGAGAAGGGATGGGCAGAGGGGGAGAAGAGATGGAGGGAGGACAGAGCTCAGGCTCTTGGAAGCAATTCTTTCATTTGGACTTTATCTGGGCACAAATTAGGAGACATTGCTGTGCTAAGGTGTGGTCTGTCTGTCTGTCTGACTTTCCTTCTTTCTTTAGACAAGCTTTCTCATTAGATGAGGTTAGCCAGCAGGGAGCCCGGAGATCCACCTGTTTCTGTCTGCCAGCACTGCAGTCCCAAGTATGCACAGCCCCAGCCAGCTTCTAAGATGGATCCCTGGGGGGTTGAATACAAGTCTTTCTGCTTGGGTAGCAAATGTTTCACTGCCTGAGCCATCTCTCTCCAGTCTCATTAGTCTTTACTAAAGAAAACAATGAGACATCCATAAGCCATAAGATTTGGCTTTTGAAAATGTATTAGCTGGATATGATTAACCATATCTACTTGTAGGATTTTAGAATAAACAGGATGGGTAAGGTGACGTGCCCCGGTCAGCACTTAAGAGGCCGGAGCAGGACGATTACAAGTTCAAGAGAAGCCTGGGCTGCATATAAAGTACAGGCTGTAAACTTGTCTAAAATAACTGACTGGGGAGGACCAGTCCACTGTGTTCACTGTGGCAGCAGGGTTCAGCTCCAAGCAGGACATTTGTACAGTCCCCTCTAAGACTTAAGGGAATGTCACAGAAAAGGGGTTAAAAAGACCATTAGAGTCAGGCGGAGTCTATGAAATGCTGTCTTCTGAGCACGGCAGCCATTGTAGCTGTGAGTTCACAGCAGACGAGGCCGCCCGCTTTGAGCCTGTGTGGGACTGATTGGTCAACAGCCAGTCACGTATGACAGAGAGGCTTCTGAGGCCCCGCTTCTCCCTGCTGAACCCTGGCTGCTGATGGATTCGGAGGGTCATCATTATATAAAGGCAGTGGTGGCACACGCCTTTAATCCCAGCACTTGGGAGGCAGAGGCAGGCGGATTTCCGAGTTCGAGGCCAGCCTGGTCTACAAAGTGAGTTCCAGGACAGCCAGGGGTACACAGAGAAACCCTGTCTCGGAAAAAACAAACAAACAAACAAATAAAACAAAACAAAAAAATGTGTACCCACCTGTGATGCCAGAGGAACTCCGCCATATGGTTCCAAACCTGTGGTCACTCAGACAGGTCTGGGTAAACTCAGCGGGTCACAAAACAAAACAAGAAGACATTATCGTGGGAAAGGAACCTGCAGTGGGGCAGGATGGGGGGGGTGCCCATGGGGGTGGGGGGGAGGACAGGAGTGACAAGGAGATGAGAGACAGTGGGGGCTGAGTAACCAGAGCGTATTATGAATGAAGTTATATATGTATGACAGAACAAATAAATTCATTAAAAAAAAAAAAAACAGAACAGAACAGAACAGTGAGGCAGTGGGATGGCCCTGTACGTAAAGGCACCAAGCCTGAGTAGCTTCTGTCCCTGGGGTCCACATGGTACAAGAAGAGAATCAACTAGTCCCCTGACCCTCTACATACATGCCACATCACAAGCACATGCATGGGCACTCGTGTGTGCTCGTGTGTATGCACACACACACACACACACACACACATGCAATAAGTAAATATGATAGCTTTTTCAAAGAAAAAAATAACGAATGGCTTATACTAACAAAAGAAAAAAAAGTGTCACCCTGAGAAATCACAGTGACATAGTGACCGGAGGCAGCTTTGCTGGAATCACAAAGCATCAACGGTCTCACGTGCGGCACACCCTGACTGTGTTCTGTACCCCTCTGTCCAAATGGGGAGCCCATGTCCACATGTGTCTCTTGAAGCTCTGGTTACATGTGACCAGCATGACGGAGGAACTGGACTTTTTCTCATTGAATTAAATTTAAACAGCCACACATGGGTACCACATTGGACAGCACGGCTCTGAGCAACTGGCAAACCCAGCCTTATCTGTGTTTCTTTCCTCCCGCCACCTCTGCCAGGCCAGTCTCAAGTCCAGATGGCATTTTGAGGCATGCACTATACAAATTACTGCATTTAAGTTTAATCCTCTGAAGAGAAGGTGGCATGTTCTCCCAAGGAATCCAGATGACGGAAGGCACGGGAGATTAAGATGGCACACCCCAAGGATGCACAAGTTCGGGAGTCAGCCCAGCTAGTGCCCCACACGAGTGTCACCTCTCTGCTCACAAGGGCACAGAGGTGACAGGAGCGTGACCGTGGCTTCACTGCACGCAAGTAAGCAAGTCCACAAGTAGACTGTTCTGAGGGAACACAGACAGAGAGGCTATTTTTTCCTGCTTAAGTTGTGGGTTGCATGTGACGACAAGAACAAAATTGTCCCTTCTGGGTCCTGTCACCAAATTATTAGTTAAGAAGAATCAAAGAGCCGTGAAAGGGTCTTTCAACTCTGGCGGGTAACTACTTCTCACTCCCGCAGTTCCTCTTAGCTGCAGTGATTAAAACAAAGTCTCCTGGGACCTGCTTTTCTTTTCTTTTCTTTCCTTTCCTTTCCTCTCCTCTCCTCTCCTCTTTTCTCTTCTCTTTTTTCTATTCTTTCTTCTTTTCTATCCTTTTCCTTTCCTCTTTCTTCTCTTCTCTCTCTCCCCCTCCCCCTCTCTTTCCTGCCTTCTTTCCCATCCTTTAGAAGCATGGATGTAGTCCAGGCAGAGCCTTATACTGTATTAATGCTGTCAACTATTCGGTGGGTTTTCTATTGTTCTCTGCTTCCTGGTTCTTTTTTAAACTACCATGTTTTCCAAACATGGGGCATACAGGATGGCAGACAAGCACCCCCCCATATAGAATTCGTGGCTCAAAACATCTATTAAGTGGCTAATCGATGGTTGGATTATTGCCTTCCTCCTGTAACCTGTGAGACCTAGAAAGCTAGGTTGTAATCTATAATCCTTGGACTCAAGAATCCTGTGAGGGATTGTTGCAGGCTCAGGAGGCAGCCAGGGTCACTTTTAGGACAGGACTTGGACCTCTCCAGGACATTCTTCAGGATGTCATGATGCTATGAGCAGCTCAGGTCTCGGGTCTAGATCACCGCCTCCTGAGGCAAAGCTGTTGTTCATTTTGGGCCTGACCTGAGCTTTGTGGCATGAACAAATGAGCTTGGGCATTTGGGCAGGGAATGCAGTTTCCAGAGGCGTGGAGAAAGATCTAGAAGATGGGCCTTGCTCTGTAAAGAAGTCCACAGAGGGACTTGCTCTGAGAGTCAACATGGAACTTCTAAACTACACTTCAGTTTGTAGATCCTGAGCTAGAACCAGGACTGCCTGTGTCTTTTTCTCTCAGGAGCACTAGCTAGCTTTCAGCCCCTGCCCGTGGGAATGAATGAACTCTGTTTCCTGCCGTTCCTTGTAAACCCAGAGTGGGACAACGCTGGATGGAGTTGCCCTCTAAAACCCTCTTCTGTAAAAACAAGAAAAACAGCAAGAAAATGGAAGGGGACTAGTTGGGAGGAGGAAGGAATCAGCCGTAGGGGAACAAGAGAGAACAGGGATGGGTGTGGTAAGGGGCTGGAGAGAGGGCTCAGTGACTAAGAGCACTAACTGTTCTTCCAGAGATCCTGAGTTCAATTCCCAGCGACCTCGTGGTGGCTCACAACCATTTGTAATGGGATCTGATGCCGTCCCTCTTTCTGGGGTGTCTGGAAAGAGTGACAGTGTGTTTACAAACATAAAATAAAGAAATAAAATACATTATATTTATGACATTATGTACATGTAGAAAAATGTCACGTGAGCCACTGTCTCCTTTTGCCTCCATACGTTTAAAGTCCCTCCCTGAGTTTTCCTGGGACTATATAAAGAAATGTCTAGGTGAGGCATCAAGACTGACCAAAAATGAAATTCCACTCAGGTCTAGCTTGGTGGGCCAATGAATTGAATTGAGATTACTTACAGGATAATGGATAAGGAGTTTGCTACAGGGGTGTGGGCAACTTATGAATGGCTACACTACAAAAGAGTTTCAATCCTTGCAATTGGGAAATGCTTATAAATTTTTAGATGAGATGTGCCTCTTATATGCCATCTTGTGACCCACAGATCAGAAGAGGTCAACTTTGGATGTCATTCCTAAGTAGCTGTCCACCTTGTTTTCTAGTTTTTGTTTGTTTGTTTGTTTGGCCAGGACCTCCCATTGGCCTGCAGCTCTTCAGTTAGGGTATACTGGCTGGGTATCACCTCTTCAGGTCTGGGATTATGAATAACACCACAAAGTCTGGCTTTTTAAACATGGATTCTGAGAACCGGTTTTTAATGCAAAGAGAGAGCTATTTCTGATGGACAGATATTCCCCGGTTGCTCTGATGACCAACAGCAAAAGCCATGCTTGGGAGATACTTCTACCGCATAGTCCTAGGACTGGGGGTGTATCCCACGGAGAACTTCACTAATATGATTGGAGATGTGGAGCCCCAGAACGTCAGGGAAAAAATTAAACAAAACAACATCTGTAGGTAGTTCATGTTCACAGCTGTAACCGGACCTCAGTGTGTTCTAGAATGTAATGGATTCTCGGTGGGGACAGCTCACACTGTCCTGCTCACACATTAGCCCTTTCACACTTTAGTGTGTGATAGAAGCACTAGAGACCCTCACCACAATTCCAGGGGACCCTAGATCCAAGTGGGGCTAGGATTCTGAATTTGTAAGTGACGTCTATGCTGTTGTCTGGAAGACACACTTCAATGGACAAGGACTTGGATGTTACTGAAGCTATCCTTTTTTAACAAGAGACGTCTCCATGCACGGCAGTCTGTGAGATGTATGACTGGTTTAATATGGCAGGTTCTCTCAGATGGGGGGATGGGGGGGGCTCTGTGTGCTTGGACCGCCGCTGGCCATCCTCTTTATATTTGTTTTGTTTTTGAGAAGGGTCTCACTATGTGGCTGGAACTTGATATGTAGTCCAGCATGTCCTTAAACTCTAAAAGATCCTCCTGCCTCTGCCTCCTGGGTGCTAGGATTAAAGGCAGTGCCACCACTCCTGACTCCATCAGCCATCCTGACAAGAGGTTACAAGACTGCAAATGTTCTTTTTTTTTTCCGTTCCAAGTCTTCGAACCCACAGCCATCCCGATTTCTCGTTTCCCTTGGATGCACAGAGGCAACAGACAAGCCATCAGGGTCTAGTTTCCTTCCTTACCGAGAAGTAGTAGTCCTTGGGCCCTTTCTGACACATTAGGGTCATCAGCTGAGGTCAGCCAGTACTTTCTGGAAAGCATCTTTCTGTGGAAAGAAATGAGAACCACATTGAGCACACTCGGCCATCCCCGAGGTCTGTTTCTGTAGGTGTAGGAACCGCAGTCCGTGTTTGCCGAGCGGGAATCCCAAGCGTCCTGTGCTGGTGGTGCTGGATCCTGGTTGAAGCCCAGAGCCTGCGGGTGAATTCGGGGTGGGTCGGCGCTCAGCCTGTGCAGTCAGTTGCCATCCGTGGAAGAAAGACTCACTTTCTCTGGGTTTCATCAGATTGTTTTGGTTCCTGTGGTTTCTTACTAAATAGCTATCATCAAATCCCACATGGCAAAGCCAAGGCCTGACACAGACACGGGCATTACTCATCTGGAGGGACCTTGAGGCTCGCTGAGGACTCGGTTTTAATTTCAGATAGACAATGGGAGCATGCAGAGGTCACTCTCAGCCAGAGCCTGCTTCCCCTGTCCTCTCTGCCACCCGTTCAGAATAATTTCCTTGCCTCTTTCTCTTCCATCCCGATCTTTCCTCTCTCCTCTCTTTAATTTGTTTGCTTCCTTTGCTGGATATCCCACCAAGAGCAGATAGCCTTCTAAAATCCTTTTTCTTTATACTATCAATAGAAACAATGCAAGCACTCCTACCATTGATTAAGCATGGACCATGTGTCCGATTCTCCATGCGTGTTCATTTGGTCTTCCCGAGTAGACCTGTGAGCCTTGCTTTTGCAGGCTCACAGCAGAACAGGGCAGCTCAGAGGTCTCCAACAGATCTGCCATTGGGTCCAGGGTATAAGAACACCCAGACCCTCTGAGACTCTCCTCTCCTTTCAACTCAGCCAACGGCTGCGTCAAGTTGAGTAAGGGTCTGAACTTCCAACCCACAGAGGCCTTGGCCTAGCTTGCTCTAAGATGGATGCGGGATGGTTCTTCTGCCTTGGCTCATGTTATGGCCCATGCCTGTTCTCAAGTCAGACTTCATCTCTCCAGCAGCTTGCCTGAGCCGTGTCCCTTAGACGACCTCAAAGTTCACCCCCAAAGCTTTTGCACGGGATGAAAGAGCTAGGCGCGGTGGCACAGTACCACACGTGGTGAGAGCGAGAAGGCTGAAGGCAAGGATGAGAGACTTGAAGGCCTTGGGAAGATTTCAGGCAGGGCACCCTGTCAGTGTGGACATGTGAGAGAGTGTGAAGGAGAGAGAGAGAGAGAGAGAGAGAGAGAGAGAGAGAGAGAGAGAGAGAGAGAGAGAAAGGATAGAATAGCTTCCACGTGCTCTGGGGGGTGGGGCAGGGGGAAAGGGACTGTACCAGGAAGCATCTTCCATGAAACAGAGTCAGGCTCAGGTAACCACTCGTGCTCAGGGGACTCCTTGGGTGCCCCTGCCCGCCTCTGCCTCCTCCATCACGAGGGTGAAGGGAAAAGTGCAATGCAGCAAAAATGGAGTCAAAACCAGGACGTGGACTACGTCCCAGTACTTCAGAGGCTGAGGCAGGCAGATCTCTGTGTTCGTGGCCAGCCTGGTCTACAGAGTGAGTTCCGGGATAGCCAGGGCTACACAGAGAAACACTTTTGAAAAAACAGAGCAAAACCAAAATCCTCAGACCTAGTGAAATGCTCAGGGCACGTTAAGTAATGCCACAACATTTAAGAGAATGCAGCCACAGTTGAGTGAAAATACCTATCTCCGCCCGCAGCTTTGAAGTGGGAGGGGACAGCAGGCATGTTCAAAGAGGCTGAGCCTGAGGAGTGGGACAATAGGTAACTTGGCTCTTGCTTTTGACTTTTCAGATGGTTCCAAGTGAAATGTGTTCATCAAAAAAGAACACAGGATAATCAGATACCAAGGAAGAAAAAACGAAATATAAAAAGCCCCAGCTTTCATCTCAAAAAAATAAAGTAAAAAAATAAAAGTCACGGGGCACAAAGAAACCAGAAGGGGGTCAGCAACAGACCGGGTGGGGAGCCCATTGTCTCCCCCACGGCGTGCTGTTTCTTCAGTGTTTCTTTTATGTGTGTACACACCATTTCAAAGCTCTTCCTGAGTTTATTTTTGTGACTGGTGATTTTTAAGCTCCATTAGACCAACCCTTCCTGTGGGGAGTAACAATTTGAAACTGTGGAGGAGGTTGAAGGGATCCCTTACAAGCTTTCTGTGTAAAAAAGACTTAGGGGTGCGGGTAAGGCCAGAGCCTCTGGGTGGAATGCCCTCTCCTGTTTCCAGCATGTCCTTTCCCAATCTGCTCCATCGTGGCTGCACATTATCTGCTGCCAAGTAGTGACAAGTCACCTCTGGGAGGTTGGGTTGGACCAAAGAGGGAACATGGTTCCCAAATCCTGTCTTGTTCCTACCATCCTGGGTTCCTTTAGACTTGTAGAAAGTGGAAGGGGGTTTTAAGATGTGGGGGAGGGGTGTCCTGTGGAGCAACTACAGGACACCCCCTTGTGCTACATCCTTCTCTGTGGCCACACACTTCTCCCAGGAGAGTCTTGGATAGAGAAAGAAGCCAGCTAGAAGCTCTGTACCCAAGAAAGAAGGAAGAAGTCCTCAGATAAAACCTTGACTCGGTATTGAGCTAGCTGGGTTTCCGGTTACCATTAATTTTAAAGTTTGCTTTTAACGCCAACACGAGGAAAAAGATTACTAAGGAGAAAACCTCACGCATGTCTGAATAGCTGTCTTATGCTTTGGTGACTTCTTTTAAAGCTTTAGAAAATGATTTTGAAGTCTGCAGTGTGATGCTGGGTACCACGGCACATACCTGTAACCCTCTCTCAGGGAGCCGAGAGGAGAAGGGTGTGAGGCCAGGTGGGGCGTTATCAAAACTGTAAAAAACTGAGGGCAAGCCAAACCAAGGAAGGAAAAAATGACTGAGAGAAGACAAAGAAGGAAGGATGGAGGAATGAAGGAAGGAAGAGAGGATTGGGTAGGGCTTAGTGGTACAACTATTACCTAGTAGTGCAAAGTCCTGGGTTTGCTCATTCAAACTGAAAAAACAATTCTTTAGAGGGAATTCAGACCAGATAGGGACATAAAGCAAAGTTAAAAGGAGACAGACAGCCCTGCCATGTCTGTGTTCTTCATTCTGCAGCACCCCCATCCCCGTGTGTGTGTGTGTGTGTGTGTGTGTGTGTGTGTGTGCCCTTGAACATGTTGAGGGGGAATGGAATTTTCCAGATTAGAACTAATGAACCCACGTTCACAAGACTCCTTCTTGAACATCACCTCGATCTTCCAAATGTCATTTTGATAAGTTAATATAAACAAATCAGAAACATCTGCAGCACACACACACACACACCCTCCAACACACAAGAGCTTAAAATTAAATGGAAAAAAATGTTTGGCACAAGTGTTTTGGGTTTTAGCGGATCCAGAATGTTTTGAAAAATAGTCTTAAGACGTTTTGGAAGTCTGAAGGACAGCTGGCTGGCTCTTCTTTTAGAAATGGCGGTGGTTATTCTGTTCTCTATGTCGCCCCCACGCCCCACTGCTCTTCTGCTCTGTGGAGGGAATGTTCTTGCAGAAGCTCAGGCCTTGGTCCTCTGAAAGGTCTGTGCACTGTCATCCCCTGCAGAAGCTGATGTTCCTCTCTAACCCATCCCTTGATTCTGTTCTTAAGCAAACCCAAAACTCTGGATTTCAGAGCCGGGGGTGGGTGAGAGGAGTGTTAATTCATAAGGAAACAAGATTGTGTCCAATTGCAAAGTCCATTTCTAGACTCAGGTTCAAGGCCATGGAAAACCTAGATCATTGTATCCTACTCTTAAGGTTTTCTCTTTTGGTAGCCCAGGCTCACCGTTGCTGATGATACCCAAAACAGTCACTATTCCTTGAGAAAAAAAGACAGAGAAGATATCAGCTGTTCAGAGCATGCACTGAGATCTGAAGGATCGGCCAGGAGAAAACCGCAGTTGGGTTGTATAAAGGATATGACTACTGTTTTTAAAAGCTGCACAATACCCAGACCCCTTCACCCTCCTTGGTAGTCTTGGATTTAGACAGAGGGACCTCGAGAGAGGCCAACGAAGCAGAAGAAAATGATTCATGTGTGGTTTCCTTTCCAGCTTTTGTTCAAAGAAGTCGTCCTTCCGTGTTAAGACAACAGGTAGATGGCCCAACCTGTAGTCCTAGCTGGACCCATAGATGAAATATGAGACCTTTGCGTGCTCTTCATATTTCTTCCGCTTTGCCCCTTTCTTCTTTGCCATCTTTCTTGGTAATCGCCATTGTTTTCCTTATGGGCTAGAAAGCCTTGATTGCCTAATTTTTTTTAATAGCACTTAAAAGTGGCATAATCATGCTAGCTGACAGATTTGTGTCAGGATAAGATGTGGCTGCCTCATGGCAAAGTCGCTGGGACTCCTCCGTAGCTTCTGAGATCATCACTGCTAATAATACTTCCCCATTAAATTTATTTTTTCATTTATTTACCTTTTGGTTCTTGAGCTTGCGATCAGGCTTGCCCTAAGTGTGCTATGCTATCACTGGGCTGCACCCCAAAGTCATCTCTATGAAATTTAAGAATTAAGAGGAAAATATCCAAGTGGCTCATCCCACTATAGATTAAGTCATAACTCCCTTAGCCTCTTTTAAAATGTTCCAATAACCAGGGTGGGTCTCCATACATCTATAAACAATGCATTTAGGGGGCCAAGGAGTTTGAGGCTAGCCTGGGCTACATGGTGAATTCCAGGATAGCCTCTGGAAACACCCCCCAGCAAATGCTCCATCAACATGCTTATTGTTCCTTAGGTATTATTCTCAAACTTCCTCTAGACAGAGCATCTGCCTCTAACTTCATCCCCATCATTCATACCCGTCCCCTAGGACACAGAGCCACTTTCTGCTTAGGGGGACTTTTACTAAATGTCTGTCTCTGACCTTCAGTCCCCACTAGAACCAGTGCCTGCTCTCCATCCAGAGTTCAGCTCTCAGGCTACTGCTTGAAGATAGTCTTTTGACATATGAGCATCTGTCATCCTGTAAGCACGGTGCTGCCTGTGATGTAGTTATGCTATAATGGGGAGAGCCCGGAGAGGGCCCTGGTGACTGGTGCTCCCCCTGCTGCTGCGCCCCCCCAACTGCTCCTGGTCCCTGCTGCTGTTGGTTCCTGCTGTTGTATTTGCTGGGTTTGTTTGTTTGTTTGTTGTTTTTCTGAATTGCTGGTTTGCTGCTTGCTGGGTTTCTGGATTGCTGGTTGGATAGATCCTGATCACAAGATTGGCCTTCAGGAGCTCGAAGACCCTACTCAGCAGGAAGTCGACTAAAGAGGTCTACGCCCCTTTCCCCTCTAACCTTCTTTCTCGCCTACCTAGTGTCATGGGGTTGGAACGGATTGGGGTGGAGAACGGTGGTAGCTATCTGAACCCAATAAAGTAGCCAGAGAGTATGGTTATACCCGGCCTCTCAGGAATGAGGTAGGAGGGCCAAGACTCTGTAAGACGCCATGTTCCTCACCATTTAACCTTCCCCACGCCTGTGCTCTGAGTAGAAATTCTGGCTGAAAACAGCGCATGAGTCAGCAAAAACAACCAGAAGATTTTAACCCTTGGTCTCTTGGTTTGGGGGGCACCACTCCCCACGGAAAGGCATTTCCCAGTGACTTCCTGGTCCAGTGAGTAGTATCTGTCTCCCATATGCTGACATCGGCCTCCTCTCATAACTTCAACAGTTACCTACCTTGATGATGCCCTTGGGTGAGCTTGGAGCAATGGAACAACCCCTGGCCACTGAGGACAATGAGTCAGAGTTAGATTAACCCAGTTATGTTAAGGTGTATCCATTCCTGAAGGCATAGGTAGAAGCGGCAGAAGACTCCCTCCCCAATCCGCTGGGGTTAGACAAAGAGAAATCTAGAATTTCCAGTGTTGATCTTAAGAGTGGTATACTCTTCCCTGAGATTTTTATTTCTCCTTGGGAAAAAAGAGAGAGAGAGAGAGAGAGAGAGAGAGAGAGAGAGAGAGAGAGAGAGAGAGACTTCTGTTTTAGTTAAGTATAAAAGCAGATAGTGTCATAGAGACCCTAATGACAGGTGATCCTCCTATATGGGAGGCTTGGCTTTTAGGCCAGGATTAAGGTGGTACAAATGTCCTTGTTAGGGCAACGAATGAGGCTTCTTTTCTGTGTTATGCAGGTCTGAGAGGGCAAGATTGGTCTTCAAGCATGTGACCCCCACCTCTCTACTAATTTTGGATTTATTATCCAGAAATTATGTAAACTTCCCCCCAAATCAAGGACAGGAGCTCCAAGCCAGCTTATTTTATTCTGCTAATGTGTCAGTCCCCTGGTCAGACTGCTTTTGTTGGAGTGCGTATTTCCTGAGCTCTTCCTTTGTGATCTTCTATAGGGAGGTGCCTGACCCCACTCCATTTTTGCCCTTAGTCTGTGGCAGGACTTCCTGGAAGCTTCATTTTGCACATTTTAATCTGTTGCTTTCCATTACAATACCCTGTACTCCTGTCACCATTCATTATGTCCTTTATGGCTAAAGATTAAATCTTGAGTCTTACTTTTGTATTTTGAAATCCTTTACACTTGATCCTGATTACTGAGGGTGTGACCCAGGCCCACTGGTGTGCCTCACCATCCCTTGGGAGCTTCTCAGACTCCTTACCCAGGTCAACTTACGTTTTAACCGATGGTGATTTGATTGTCCATTAGAATTGAGAAGCACTTTGCAGAAGGGTTTACTGCTTTTGCTACAACGACCACCATCTTCTTCTTGATCAGTATTACCACCGTCCTCCAACCACCACAACTATCATTGTTGCCATTGTTATTGTTGTTGTCATTGTCGTCATCGTCGTTGTCGTCGTCGTCGTCGTCGTCATCATCATCATCATCGTCACGGCAACACCTGGCTTCCAGCTTTCACTGGGAAATTGTCTTCCATTGACCTAGGTGCCATTAGTGTGTTCTATAAAAGACCTTTAGGTGTTAGAGTCATTTAAAAATAAAGTTTGTAATGGGTTTCACTAAGAATGAGCTCCTTGTACTGTCCCTGATGAAGGTGGCCTACTTAGATGTGGAGTCTGTCCTATTGATGTCTTGAACTTGACTTTGGAAGAAGAAAAGAGAATAGACAGGTCACCGTCAAGGCCAGCACAGGTCGGACTTCCCCAAGGTCACACTTTGTTTTGACTAAAAGCCACTTCTTGTGTTCCTCCTCTGAAAGCCTGGGCCGGCTGCCAGGTCTGCTGGGCATTCATCTCTCTGCCGTCTGCATCAGCCCTTCTTAAAACTCAGCCACGCTCACCTGGGTGGATATTCTTGGCATTTAGGACTTCTGGGTATGTGTTTAGAAAACAAGACGCTGCTCAGATATTCTGAACACAGCTGAATCGAGGATACCGGGCACTGGCTGGCTCTCAGGCCGCCAGCCTGGTTCCTGTCGCTGTCGTATTATTCAGGCTCGGACAGCAGCCCTGCAGAAGACGAACTACCTGCAAACCGCAGCAGATTCTCTCCAGAGACTTGATGGGAAGGCTGATGTAGGAGAATGCGCATTTGGAGAACCCATAGCCAAACAGGAACGTGTGCTAAGAAAACCCAGAGCACAGGAAAACAAAATGCCCCAGGAAAACACAGTCAATCTGTAAGATCCACTAAAGACAAAAAAAACAAACAAAACCAAAACAAAACCCGAAGGTGTTACACAGCCTGGAGTCACGCCTGCGGGCTTAATTCCCACTTTATTACCCTGTTCGCCAGACCTTCCTATTCGGCTGTGTGGCAGAGATCCGCAATCGAAAAGCATTTGTCTTTTGTTATAATAACAGAAAACATCATAACATGTATTGAACTGGAAGGGGCAGGAAGAGCACAGTACGGAAGCCACATGCCAAGGACAAAGAGAAATCACCGGCAACGTTTTAAGAGCTGTTCTCTGTCACCGTCTCACGCCTCTGTAACGTGGCATGCTCATCTCTGTGTCTCCTAAACAAAGACCCCAGAACACGGCGCCAGCGTGGAGGCCAATTAGGCCCCTTACACTCAGCAAGCTGGGAACAGGAAGTAGCGATCGATCAGGATGAAGACTCCTTTCTCCTCCTTGTGTCCCTTTTCACTCTCCATCTCTATTTCTAACCCTTGTTCTTGTCTCTCCAATAGTTCCTGAGGAGAGAAACATACACCAGAGAATTGGAACTCTGGTTCTTTCCTACGCTATAGTAAAGCCCTATATGCTGAGATCTCCTTCAAGGGAAACTCCTATTTAAAAACAAACAAACAAAATAAATGGGTCTGTGTGAATGAGCGTGCAAGTGTGCCTCGGTGTGGTTGTGTGGAGGTCAGAAAACAACCTTCACCGTCCACCTTGCTTGACACATTTCTTTGTTGTCCACTGTTGTATCCTGTAGGTTCCCTGGCCCGTGAGTTTCTGAAGAGTCTCCTGTCTCTGTCTTGCCATGGCGGTGCTGGGATATAGATACTCATTGTCTTAGGGTTTCTGCTACTACAGCTAAACACAGTGACCCCAAAAAGCAAGTTGACTTATACTTCTGTATCACTGTTCATCACCAAAGAAAGTCGGGGCAGGAACTAAAACAGAATAAGAACCTGGAGGCAGGAGCTGAAGCCGAGGCCATGGAGGGGTGCTGCTTACTGGCTTACTCTCATCAGCTTGCTCAGCCTGCTTTCTCATAGAACCCAGACCCACCTACCCAGGGATGGCAGCACATCCCACAGTGGGCTGGGCCCTCCCCCATTGATCACTAATTGAGAAAATGCCTGACAGCTGGATCTCGTGGAGGCAGTCCCTCACCTGAGGCTCCTTCCTGTCTGAGGACTCTAGCCTGTGTCAAGTTGACATAAAACAAGCCGGTATCCTCATGAATCGTTTGGCTCTAAATGGGTTCTAGAGATCTCTCAGCTCATGTCCTCAATTAGCACAGCAAATGCTTTATCTGCTGAACCATATCCCCAGCTCAGAAACTAGAGGCTTTTTACCACTTTACTTGGGTACCTATAACCAAGGCTTTAGTGGTGGAATTACTTAATTATGTCCCAAAAAACGTTACCTGAAAAATTCCTTTTGTGCATCACTGTCTTTCTTGCTTAGGGTCACTCTGCTGTCGTTCTCTCTCAATTCATTTCGAAGTAAATTTTATCCCTGTGAGCGAGGGCTGCTCTCCTTCCAACATGAGTAACCTTGTGCCTCTTGACTTGAGTCTGAATTCTCAAACTAAAAGGTGACCGGTTTTAGTAAATCCAGATCCTCCTCTGAATGCAAAAGACATTAAACGTTCGCTCTGTGTTCCAGGGTCCCGTGGGGGAGGCAGGGACACAGGGATAAAAACCAGAGCCTCTCAGAAAGCGAAAGGAGAGAGAGATGCATACCTGGAAGAGAGCCAGTCCTATTGAGTATAGCTATATTTGTGCAGTTTCAAGGTCGGCTTTGTTTTAATGCCTAAAATATAAAAGAGTTGTTGGCTGTTTTCAAGGGCTCTAAAGTACTGGCCCTTTAAAAATCTATTTCCCACAAATTGTCCTCTGCAGGGCCCCTCAGCAGACCAGACGGGAGCTCCTCCCACACCTGCTCCTTGGAGTCTCCCCAGGTCACAGTGTGGCTACTGAGCCTTGTATGCAGGCAGAGGGTGAATGTCTCCAGAATAAGCACATGTGACTCCCCACCCCCACCCCTACCCCCAGCCCCCTTATCCCTCTGGGGATTCAAAGACCTCCGACTCAGCATAAAACAAAGCAAAAATGCAGAGCTGTAAGCCTTTAGGAAGCCTGCCTGTCTGCTAGTGTCTCCTCCCTCCTCATTTTCAGTGTCTGCATTTCAGTTTTAGAATGGGTATGACTTTCAGTCAGTTAAAATTCTGCTTTACGAGTCTGGCATCGTGCCTGCCACACACCCTGTATGTAGTCCTAGCACATGGGAAGCCAAGGTAGAGCACTGCCAGGTTTGTAGCAATTTGTGATACATAAGAGTTCCAGGCCAGCGGAAGTTACATACATAGTGAAACCCTGTCTCCAGAGAGCAAGGAAAGAAAGGGGAGAGAGACAGAGAGAGAAGATGTTCTTTTGGTTCACTTAAAGAGTAAAATGTTTCGTTGCTAAATTTGTCACTGATATGCCATAATATAAAAGTGTTTCCCATGGTATTTTACTTTCATTTTTCCTGCCGTGACAAAATACTATGGCAAATATCAAATGTGTGGGGAAAGGTTTATTTTAGTTTTCAAATCTAGGTTATAGTCCATTGAAGTGGGGAAGTGAAGACAAAGCCACGAGCAGAGAGAGTGAATGAGAACATACATGCTTGTGCTTGTCCACTCCTAAACGGTTCAGGACTCTCTGCCTAGGGAATAGAGTTGCCCACGGTGGACTTGTCTTCCCACATCAATTAACTTAATTGAGACAATTAATCCCTACAGACATGCCTACAGGCCAACCCAATGTAGAATATTTCTGGTTGACGCTCTCTTTTCAGATAGTCTAAATTGTGTCGAGTTGACAATTAAAGCGAACCGTCATATTCTGTTAAGTGCATTGTCTGCTTGGTCTCGGCACGTCTCCCTTCTACTCATTCAAGGGTAAGGTAAGGACAGGGGATGATAAATTTCAAGAACATTTTAACATTCCTTACATGAACTAGCTATATTTTTTTACACCATCTCTGTGGTGTGACTTTATTAGTCCTATTTAAAAAATGAACTAAAATGTAGGGGCAAGTTCTTTTCTACTGTCCCTAGATTAGTTACCTATTGCTATTAAAAAAAAACAAAAAACAAAAAACAAAAAAACTTACTCTTAACTTAGTAACTTAAGACAATGGAAACTTATTCTCTTAAACCTCTGGTAGTTAGAAGCCTAAGATAGACCTTTATTGACTGAAATCAGCTTGTCACCAAGGTCACCAAATTCCTTTTGGAGATTCAAGAGAGAAGCCCGTTTCCTTACTTTAAGCTTTCAGAGAACAAACCCCTTGCACCCTTGGCTTGTGACCCCTTCCTGCATTATCGAAGCTAGTCACACACTATCCCCACCCTGGTCTTTGATTCTGACATTTCTGACCCCCTTGTCCTTTTTATCTTAAGTGATAGAAATGGAGAAAGTTCTCTAAGAAAGGGAAAAAGACTTGCCCAACAGGGGAAGTCAGTCTCTCAGCTTGGAAAACAGGTCAAAAAACTTGGTGCCACACCTCCACTGCATCTTGTCAAGGACTCCTGTGACGACAGAGCCCACGTGGAGGATCCAGGAAAGCATCTCTATCCCCACTTCATTGTCTAATTGTGTTTTCAAAGCCACCTTTGCTCTGTAAGGGGATGTAGCCCTGCATTCTAGAGACTACGGGATAGAATCTGTACTATACCGTCCTAACTGCGTCTGCTCTCACCTGTCCTCAGAAGCTAAGCCGGGTTAGGTCTGGTTGGTACTTAGATGGGATGAGTGGACATCTTTGAGAAATGCACCATTTTCCCATCTGAATCCAGGAGCCCATATGGTACTGGTTCGCTCTGAAACTCCTTAGTACATCCCCAGCCTTCTTTACATACAAGACAGAGGCTTGGGTTTGTTTTGTGTGTGTTGATGTATGGACGGAGAGGGGAGCTTCTGGTCCTTCTGCCTTTGATGCTTTAATCTTACAAAAACAAACAAACAAAAGCCCCAAAACAACAACAACCAAAAAACACTAATGTCTCCTATGCTTCTGTGTACAAGTGGGGCTGATCGATACCCACAGATGATACAGGCTGATCTTAATTAGACAGGAGGAGGCAGCACCCTGGTGGTGAGTTTGGAGCAGGGTTTTTCCAGGCGTGTTGAATGAACTCAGGAACTTCCCGGTCTTTGTCTTTCAGGCTCCTGGAGAGAAGTATATTGTGAAGAATTATTTCTACTATTACCTGTTCCGGTTTTCAGCTGCTTTGGGTCAGGAAGTGTTCTACATCACGTTTCTCCCATTCACCCACTGGAATATCGACCCTTATTTGTCCAGAAGATTGGTCGTGATATGGGTTGTAAGTACTTGGTCATTATTACTAGTTATCGATCACAGACACATTTAAGGTATTGAATACCTGCCTTGATATGCAAGTATCTTACAATGGTGATCTTTCTATTTTCAAATCACTTATAAGAGAATTTGCTGGCTAGTCTATTTTAGGTAGTGCATAGAATATAGGTACATCTTATTTGCAAAACTCAGACCAATCTGTGACTTCATGTACTTTGATGTTCCCTATCCTATAAGGAAACAAGACTAGAGAAAAGAGGTAAGAGGATGAGCTTTGTATGGGCCCCATGGGGATATGGGGTAAAACCTTCCAAGAGGCTATTTTAGCACAAAATTGATCAAAATCTAACTGGAAGCCATAGACCAGAAATTCCAAGCAGTGGGAAGCAATAATTCTTCATACGATCGAAAAATCAAAATGTCCGAGGCAGAGTGTCCAGCTCTATGGGTCTAGCAGTTCTCAACCTGTGGGTCGTGACCCCTTTGGGGGTGGCGGAGGAGTCAAACAATATGTGACTTTCTCAGGAGTCACATATCGGATATCCTGCATATCAGGCATTGACATTGTGAAACATAACAGTAGCAAAAATTATAGTGGCAACGAAAATAATTGGATGTTTGGGGTCACCACATCGTGAGGAACTTTATTAAAGGGTTGCAACATTAGGAAGGTTGAGAAGCACTGCTGTAGGGAGTATCATAGCTGCGGCAAGCCCATGTGTCCCGTAGGAATCCTTACTGCTGTTTCCTCAATAACCCAGTCTCTTAGCCTTGCTTGGGAGAAAGCCCTGGGTGGTTTTTTTTTTTTTTTTTTTTTTTTTTTTTTGTCATTGTTTTTGCTTATGGGCGTGTGTGTGCGTGTGTGTGCGTGTGTGTGTGTGTGTGTGTGTGTGTGTGTGTGTCTTCTCATGCTCACATGTGTGGGTGCATGTATGTGGAAGACAAGAGATTGCCCTCCTCAGTTGCTCTACTTTTCTCTATGTGTATGTACAATATCCTGCATGTGAACACTCAAGCATGTGGGGTGTATACATGTGTGTGCGTGTGTACAACTATGTACGTGACTTTCGCTGTCATAGTACCTTACATAGTTTTCTTGAAACAAGGGTGCTTTGTATCCTGAGCTAACCTCAAACTCACTATGTTCCTAAAGCTGACCTTGAACTTCTGATCTTCCTGCCTACACCTTTCAAGTGCTGGGATTATAGGAATGCACCACCACTCTTGGCTTTATTCATCTAATAGTGTGGATTGGCCCCAGGGCCTTGTCCCTCTGTATTAAATGAGCCTCCTTCCCAACCTGGCTTAGACATCTCTTTTTTTTCCCCTACTTTCCTTGACAAAATGGTATTTTATCCCAGAAGATTTAGACAAGCATTTGGTTAAGTGAGCTGAAAAATAGCAAATCATTGTCTTCCTTTTCTGTTCCATATAAGTGTTTTTTTTTTTTTTAACTTCCTGGGTTCAAAAGCATCTTGCATGAAGGGACAAGACAATTCATGATTGTGCCATCCGATTAGAATTCCCACAGGGGCGACCACTGTGCCCTGGAAGATGAGCCAACATCTGAAATGTGGTTGTCTGAGCTCTGGGTTTGCATTTGGATGAAATGACTCCCCCCTCCCCACTAGGTATTTCATGGCATTTGTTCATAAGACATAAGAGGAAAAGATATAAGAGGTACATCTATAAGAATCAAAATTGGTGGAATATAGATATACCAAAAGATGAGAGCCCAGGCTAGCCTAAATAGGGCATGCTGATTCAAAGGTGACTCACAGGTTGGTCTTTGAACGTGGCCTTGACCAGGGTTAGGGATATATCTCAGTGGTACACGTATTAAAGTTTTGTTGTCTTTTGTTTTTTTTTTTTTGAGACATCTCAGGATATAGCCTTGGCTGGCCTGAAACTCGCAGTGTAGACCAGGTGGGCCTTGAACTCATAGAGATCTGCTTGCCTCTGCCTTCCTAGTGCCATGATTAAAGGAGTGCACCACCACACTGGACTGCTCAGTGGGACAAGTACTTGCCTGGCATAAACAAGACCCTGGGGTTGCACCCTAGTATTAAGTAAAAAAAAAGAAAAAAGAAAAAAAAATACATGCCTTTTTCAGGATGTTCCCTTTGCCTTATTTATTTACTTTAAATTTGATGTATTTATTCTTTTTCACGTTTGTTATGTGTTGAAGGTGTTACGGCATGTGTGTAGAGGCCAGAGGGCAGGCTAAGGAGTCAATACTCTCCTTCCACTGCGCGGCTCCCGGGCACTGAACTCAGCCCATCAGCATTTTTGCCAGGTGCCCTTACCCGCTGAGTCATCTCGCTAACTCCTTTCTCTGTAGTTCAGGCACTACTGTCTTACCCTTTGTGACCTCTTGGCGTCATCTTTTAAGCCCTTTGAGTTTGAGGTGTCTGTCTCCTGGCACTTAATGTTGCTGGCCTGCCGTTTTCCTGTCCCTAAATAGCTTGCTCAGCAGGGACCAACTTTTGGGAAACCTGGTCCTTGCTCTTTGAATTCTGGTTCAGCTTCGATTTGTCTTTGTGGCTTTCCTTGCCACGCCCCCTAGTCAGTTTTAAAGAACGTATTATCAAAGATATATTCCCGCTTATCTGACATATATACATTATTTTAAAGCGTGTGTTGTCATACCTAAACCATTTCATTTTTTTCTGATGATTTTATAAGCCCTTGGTTGATTCTCGCAGTTTCTACACAGGGCCACCTTCTCTCCTAATAATTCATAGCTTTTGACCATCTCCCTGATCGGAAGCAAGGCATGTTCCAGATGAAGGGAGAGGAGGCTTGCTCCTACCTCCATCACAGCTTGGTCCTAAAAGGAGCACCTGGCTGATGTGACCTAGATTGTGTATCTTTGTTCCCAGCAACACTGGGCCGCCCAAACTTACTCAAGAGAAGTGGGTTATGTTTTCTAAGCTTGCAGGGAATCCAGGAACCACAACCTCAGAGGACTGGCCGCAGGGACTGGTGTGGATGTCAGGCACACCATGGTTGTGAATGTTTCCTCTACCTCCTGCTGTCCGTGTGAAGGTGTCTGTCTTAATTCCAATTTTCAAGACAGTCCGATGCAGCTCACTGTAGAGTTCCGTCCCATAAACCATCCTTCTCTGGCCACTCCCTTACACTGGCTGTTCTTAGTGCAAGCAGCTGTGGGCAGGGGTGGGGAGAGATCACTGACTGGGGAGCCAGTGCCGTGGACCAGGCTCTGGAACAAGGGGGACCGGGTCTGATGCAATAGGAAACAGAAACCCTGTTGGAGGCGTGTATTGATTCTAGCCTGCAGACCCCACTGATTCAAGGACACAACTAGAGAGCCCTGCAGGCTTGTCACAGGGTCACACATGTGCTATGTATGTGACACTTAAAAGAGGGCCCTCTGATGTTCAGGAAGGAGAAAAGGGGCAAAAGTCTGTTGGAATGACATTGAAGAAGCGAAGGTTTTGTGATGTGCCGTGCTGGCCTCACTGATTCCTGTCAGCGTGGTGAATTCCCATCAATACCAAACTGTATTTGAAATGACTGCCAGACAAACCTGGTGTTAAATTATTTGTAGTTTGCCTGCTGCTGTTCGCAATACAATCGAAGGGGCAGTGTGGTCAAAGCTTAGTGACTTGGCAAATACACACACCTTTCCCCCCCCTCGTTCACTCGTGCCTGCGAACCCGTTCTACTGCTGGAGGGTGTGGTGTCTTTTTATGACCCCCTGGACATCACTACCGGGTTGATAACATATCTAAGGAGATCAGGCTTCTCGACTGCCACCTGCTTGTCTCACAAAGGAGCTGCTTAGAGAGGTGTGGAGGAGGGCCCGCACCTCGCACCCCCTGGCCTGGGGTCAACTTCATAGAGCCAAAGGATGCCTCCGCAATGTGATTATCTCCTAATCCTCTGTTTAAACTGCTCCCACCAGTCACTTCAAACGCTTGCCTGGCTTGTGAAATTGGTTCTCTCTCACTTGAGATTAATGAGTCTCTAAGCAGAGCCAACAATGGCCAGATTGAACCGAACCCCCCTATAACTTGCCCGGAATGCAATAGAATTAGGCGTCCCGGATTCTGCCCTGGCCCTCTGAAGTAGAATGTGTAATTTAGCCTTAGTTAAATATTAAGTAAATGTCTTGCCGGGGTTGTTAGACTCAGTATATTGGTTTGGTCTTGACACATAATAGAGAAAAGTATTGGGTTTAGTGTAGCTTAAACCATGAAAAACAAAAAAAGCCTTAAAACTGACACATGTGGTAGATAAATACGTCTGCCTCTCTGTAATTATCACATTATCTGAAAGTGAGCCCTCCCGTCCCTTTCTGTTATTGGCATACATTCACTGTACATAGTGTTGTGATTCACAGAGGCATTTTCTTTCTTTCTTTCCTTCTTTCCTTCCTTCTTTCTTTCTTTCTTTCTTTCTTTCTTTCTTTCTTTCTTTCTTTCTTTCCCTTCCTTCCTTCCTTCCTTCCTTCCTTCCTTCCTTCCTTCCTTCCTTCCTTTTTTTTTTTCTAAGACTGTTTCTCTGTGTAGCCCTGGCTGTCCTGGAACTCACTCTGTAGACCAGGCTGGCCTTGAACTCAGAAATCCGCCTGCCCTCTGCCTCCCAAGTGCTGGGATTAAAGGCGTGTGCCACCACCGCCCGGCACACAGAGGCATTTTCACGTAAGCACATAATGTTCTTTGTTCATGCTCCAGCTGTATGCCCCTCCCTTCCCCACCCCTCCCTTCCCCTGCTCCCCTTTCCCACCTCGTGCCTTTAGTTCCCTTAATTCCCTTAGAGGATTTCACTTCTACCATCATGGTGCATTTTTACGGTGCATTTTTACGTGTGTGTGTGTGTGTGTGTGTGTGTGTGTGTGTGTGTTACTTCATATATCTACATAAACTGGCATCCACAAATGATATAAATAAATAAATAAATAAATAAATAAATAAATAAATAAATAAAACGTGCTGACTAGAACTTCCAGGCATGATAGTTTGGTTTCTACTGCTGTGGGGAAAAAAAAAAAAAAAAGACCAAAAGCAACATGGGAAGGAAAGGGTTCATTTGGTTTAGGGGTTACAGGCCAGGACTCAGAGCAGGAATCTTTGGATGAATACTGATCTGTGGCTTGCTCCCCATGGCTCGCTCAGCCTCCTTTCATATTGCAACAGGACGGCCTGCCAGAGGTAGCACCGCCATGGTGAGCTGCGGCCGCCCACGTCAATCACTAACGTGCTCCCGTAGACCTGCGCACAGCCCAGTCCAGTGGAGGTATTTTCTCAATGGAGGGTCCCCCTTTCCAGACCACTCGAGCTTGTGTCAAGTTGATGATGGTATAAACCTGTAGCCCTGGTGCTCAGAGACCGAAGCAGTAAGACTGCATTCAAGGACAACCCGGGCTGTTCAGGGAGGCCTTGCAGAGAGGTGGGGCAGAGGGAGAAAGAGAAGGGGAACAGGGAGAAGGAGGGAGAGGAAGAGAGGATATGCCCGTGAAATTGAATGGACAACTGGGGACCGTGCCCACCTGCTCCCTGTCACTGTCACCCTTAACTGTTCTCCTCCAGCTCCTAAGCCTGGGGTGACAGGCATCTCTGCCCAGCACTCCTAACTCTCCCTTCTGACGTGTCAGTGAACTTACGTGCGGGTGGGGAACTGTCTGGAAGCTCGGGTAGGTATAAAGTCAGTGGAAACACAGCGTCCCGGAGGAAGACCATCGTTAAGCCTGCAGTTAGACTAGCTCCGCGTGGGGACGCAGAGCGCATGCCTGACACATTTGGATGCAGAGTTGAACATCTCTCTGTTCCGCTTCACTCTGGTTCCCCGGTGCTCTGACAAGAAAACTAGAGCTGAACACAGCGGCTCCCCTTTGGAAGCCTAGAGCTCAGGAGGAAGAGGCAAGAGGATTGCTCTGCGTTGGGGCCAGCCTGGGCTATAGAGTAAGACCCTGTCTCAAAAAGAAGACAATCCTATTCAGACCCCACACCAAGGCACATCCTGACATGGCAGAAGGTCAGGGATCCTGTTTCTCTTTTATACCGTGGCTCCATCATCTACGTACAGGCACATCCGTCCCTCGGCATCTTTATACACGTAACGTTCTGGGCTGGCTTTTCTCCACAATCTATTCTGCCTATTAGTAAACCAAAAAGGAAGAAACTTAGTCAATAGGCTAGGGAAAAATCACTTTTATTTTCAAATAAGAATTTCAATGACTCTTTCTTAGGACAAACAAACAAACAAGCAAACAAAAACCTCAGCTGAGCTTGGTGGTGCATTCCCATAATCCTATCACCTAGAAAACGGAGGTAAGCGGTTCAGAGTTCAAGGCCAACTCTCAAATATCCAAACCCAAACAAACAAAATCAACAACAAAAATAAACACCAGTTTTAAAATTTCAAGATGTACGCTCTCTCTCCCCCCTCTCTCTCTCTCTCTCTCTCTCTCTCTCTCTCTCTCTCTCTCTCTCTCTCTCTCTCTCTCGACAGGGTTTCTTTGTATAACCCTGGCTGTCCCGGAACTCACTCTGTAGCCCAGGCTGGCCTCGAACTCAGAAATCTGCCTGCCTCTACCTCCCAGAGTGCTGGGATTACAGGCGTGCGCCGGCTAACAGTTTCTTTATAAAGCTGTATGTTTGAGGGGAGATGGTTCCCTGAGGAGCTTTTTATAGGGCACCCACTCTGTGCCAAGTGCTGTGTATACCTATAGCCCCATTTTACAAAGGAAACTGATACAGAGAGAGAGACCTGACCTGCCGAAGGGGATGCCGCTACTAAGTACAGGCAGCTGTGGTGGCACCAAGGCTTCCACCCGTTGGTTCCTATCCGTTTCCGTATGTCACTTCAAATGGCTACTGCACTGGCTCAGAAATCCCTTCACCGTTTGGTTAGAAGGGCTCCACTCACATCACAGATCCCCGTGTGTTCCACCCTTTGTGCTCTGGTTGCTGTGCTGTCTCGGCCTCACCCCCTCCTGCTGATTACGTGTCCCGGATTTTTTTTTTTTTTTTAAAACACCTCTGTTGAAAAGCCCGGAGCATCCCTGGAATCTGAAGGCCGGTGACGGTGACTGTGAGGAGCTTTGGTACCGCGGTTTCTGAATTAGAGGGAAGGCTGCCCCGCTAATCTTAGGTCCCGCTTCTATTTCCTTATCCTAATTTGCAAAGCAACCAAGTGGAAAAGACTGCCCGAGGCAAAGAATGGGCCCTTTGTCCTTTCAAGGAGGTGGGGCTTTGATCTGTAGGGGACTGGGCATTTTCTCCTAAAGGTAGGCCTACTGCCCAGCGTCTGGCCTCTGGGTACCTTCATCTTTCTGTGTTCTTGGCCACAAGGAGAGATGAGAGTGCTTTAGTCTCACAGTGGTGCTGCTGTAGCATGGGGTGAGGGACATGCTTATATTTAACTGTTCTATCTGGTCATATCTGGTTCCCCTTCATATTGGCCTCTGGAATGTTCTGGAACCTCTAGGCCAGCCCAGCCCCGAGAACCTAATGGCTGTCCTCTCTGATTTCTTCTCTCCTTTCCCTGTGCAGGATGGACTTCCCCCAGAGGCCTTCTGTCCCCTGGGAAACAGCAGAGGACTTTTTAGTAAGAGTACCCTTGCACAGGGTATCTTCCTGGTGTATCTGCTCCCAGACACTAGCCCAGTCTTTTTTGCTTTGCCAACCTCTGTAACTATACACAATGGCTAGAGGTACTGGGTTCTCTATGGGTCTTAACCCTCAGGAAACAGAGCCTTCCCGACCCTGGCTACAGGTGTCAACCTTCACCCCCCAGATAGATCTACTTTCCCTCTTGATGTCCAAAGCCCCAGCCACAGCTTGGGCTGAATTCAACTCTCGTGTTCTTAATCCATTCTCCTTGAGACAGAAGGCAAAGTCTTGACTAGTAACCGCTCGTGACTAAATAATACCACAAAATGTGTCAGACTCAGCCACACTGAAGGTGTGTGGCCCAGTGGGACTCTTCCTCAACTGGACTGTATGCTAGTATCCAAGACAAGAAGAGCTCTCCCTGCAGTGAGATCTGTCTCTCAGGAGTCCTGACTAGTGATGGGCAGGGTGTGGAGCTAGGAAACACCTCAGAATGGAGGCTAGGCCTGTCGCCCTCCTACACCTAAAAGCTTTGGGGGCCAAAAGGAGGGAACTGAGATTTGAAATCAGAATGAAGCCTCTGTAGGCTGCTGTTGCCTCTCTCCTGTGGTTATATCGAGCATGCTTTGGTGGGTTGGTGGGTTTAAAAATGCTCAATTAATTGTGCTTTTCATTCTGTAAGGAAACATTGAGGGCTGTACCTATAGCTCAGCGATAGAGCATGTGCCACGCCTGGGTCCCAATGAATAGTAGTGAGGAATAAGGAAGAAAAGAGGGAGGGAAGGGGAACCTACTGAAAAACAACAAAAACTCTATAAATCCTACCATGTTTGTTGGTTGAGGGTTATCTACATCTGTCTGTCTGTCTCTCTGTCTGACTGTCTTTGCAGGAATCACAGTAGGCAGTGTATAGGCTGCTTTGTGATAAGGGCTTTTATATATAATTAAAAGCAACTCTCAGTTGACAATTTTAGAAGTTAGAACAAGCAATGGGATTAGAGAAGATTCATCAGTACTTCCCGCTTGAAAAATGGACTCAAAGGATAGTTCATGACCCTCCAGAATTAGAGGACTTGGCTTCTAACCCTGGTTGGTGACAGTTGCTTGCCCTATGGTTTGTGTGGCATGTGTTGTGTATGTAAAGCAAGAGGAGAGGCCTTAGAGACAGAGCCAGGCCTGGGTGAGCTGGTCACTGTCTCGGCTTTGTAATTGCAGTAATAATTAGCCAAACAGCATTTGCCTTGAGGCCTCAGTTTGATCGATTATAAACTGTGTGTCCAGCAGGATGCCCCCCTCCCCCCACCCCTGGGCTCTTTGCTCTCTGGTAGTTTTGTGATTATGAAAATTTTGGTGATTGAGCATCTTTGAGAATAGTCAAATCTCTTTAATTCTAAGTCCTGGCTTCCACCATGTATCTACTCTTAAAAAAAAAAAAAAAATTACCCTGCGCCTAAGGGAGAGATGGCTCAGTGGGTAATGTACTCCCCTGTGAGAACGAAAGCTTGAATCCTCAGAACCCACACAGAACGCGCCAGGCATAGCAGCCCACGTACAATCTGAGCTTTCAGAGGCAGAGGCAGGGGATCCCTAGAGTAAACTAGTTAGCCTAGCAAATCAGCAAGCTCTGGGTCCAAGTGAGATTCTTCAGTGTGGATGGAGAAGGATCGAAGAAGACACGCAGCATCCCCTCAGCCTCAGCATGCACACATGTGAACACATACATTCACATATGCATGTATCCATGCACATGTGTGCACATCTATGACATTACCCACGTACGTACACTGCAAAGAATAAACTTAAAGAATACTTGCCCTGGGTTCCCCCATATGTCTTTGTATTGAGTTGGCTTTGGAGTCTTCCCGTGAGCCACAGATAGGGAGAATTTCCAGGAATCTACAAGGGACTCTTAGGGGAATGATGGCCGGCCCTAGCCCAGATCTGAGTCTCTAGGGAACATCTGTTCTTACAGAGGACAAAGGACCAAGGACAGCGGTTTGGTGAGGGCACACACACTCAGGGGCCTGTTACGGGTCCAGAGGGAACCAACAGCGAGCGCCATCACAAGCTTCGCTCTCTAGGGTTGGCTTCGGGGAGCGTGAACATAGACATCCACTGTTCTCCCTGCTCTGTTCAGATTTAACTGAAGAAAGATGTTGCGTTTTCTGTTCCTTTTAACATTGAGTTTCTTCTGGCATTCCCAGGCACTGAAATCAGAGTGTGGGGGGGGGGCGATGTGTGTGCAGTGTTTTGTTCAGTTTGAAAGCGCTCTTCAAACATAGAAACAGCAGTTGGACTCTGTTGGATGGAGAACGGCGTTTTGAAGGACTTCCAGAAACGTCTAGCCTGGAATTGGTGGGTGGCGAGCAGCAGCAAGCTTGCTTCTTTCCATACTCTCACAGTGTGAACAAATACAAGGACACGCACAGTCCAGAGTCGTCACCTGAGAGTAAGGAAGTGCCTACATTAGGTTGGTCTGTGAGCATGTCTGTAAGACATCTTCTTGGTTAGTAATTCGTGCAGGAGGAGGGCCTAGCTCACAATGGGCTGTACCGTTCTGCACACAGAACCTGGGCGCCAAAGAGCATTCCTCCCACGGTTTTTCGTTTCAGTCACCAAACTCGGGTTCCTGGATTCCTGAACGATGATTGTGACTTGGGGTTTTCAGATGAAATGACTGGTTTATCCCAGAGATCAAGTGAAACCAGGACTTTACTTTTGCTCTTTTCTTTACTAGACTGTAAGAAAGGATCCAGGCAAGGGAGAATGTGGCACCGTCAATATAAACTCGCTACTTGATCACACACACACACACACACACACACACACACACACACACCCATAGCATGCCTGGTAACTGTGTGAGGGCTCCTGGGACAGCTGTTGTGAAACAGAGAGAGCTGGAGGGGCTGAAGGGACGGCTCGGCTGTCTGAGCTTTGAGGCCTTTTCCCTTCTGGAGACCGGATTCAGGAATTTAAACCTAGATTTATAATAAGCAAAGAGTTTAGAACCTTGTGTCAAAGGTGGGTTGTTAATGCTCTCCACAAAAGTCTGCTAGGCAACAAGGTATGTTTGACTATCCTACGGGGCAATCAGAGGGGTGTGGCTTTGACACCGAAAGGATTAAAGCAAGAAAAACCCTGCCAAGGTCTGAGTTACCTTAAACCGGGTGCCTGTCTTTAAAAACAAAACAAGACAAGCAGCAGTAACCTAAAATGACGTACTGAAGGCTGCACTGACTTGCCATCTGGCTCCCATGGATTCTAATGTTGCGTGTTTATGCGTTCCTGAGACTTGTGTCTAGGAAATTTTATGTGTAAGACAGGAAAACATACTAAAGGCTGTCGTAGGGTGTATTTCTTTAAAACAGAAACATAGAGAGCCACGCATGCATTAGAATGTGGTTCAGAAAATGTGTGTGATACGTAGCACAGAAGTTTTGTGAGTGAAATTTTCCGAAAAGCTAATTTGGGTGACTAGCATGCAAATTAGAACCTAGGCCATCGTAAATATGCCTTTGTGGTTATTTGGACATCTATCAACCTTTACAGTTTGAAATTGGTGCATTATTATTATTATTATTATTATTATTATTATTACCAATGCTGGGGATTTAACTCCGGACATTGAACATGCTAAGCATGTGTCTGTCACCACACGTTACTATTGACAGCTACATTGCAATTATTTGCATTGAAACAGTAAATGCTGATACAAACAAGACAACCAGCAGAGGCATCTTTGAACACATCTCATAGAGCATTTTCCAAGTCTTATGGTCTCCTAGACATAGCAAGCCTAAGTATCTTTCTGTAGTATTAAGGGGGAAAGGGCCATAGAGCCATGGATGTGAACCATGGGTGTGATGAATTAGTTATCCACACCAACACCTTGTTCCTAAACTCTATCTGGGTGTACCGCCACTAAATCCGAAAAGACCTGAAGGAATGCACTGGCCCTTTAAGATGAGCTGTTTATAGCACAGTGCCTGGGGCCAGCCCATCACCTCCACTTTGGAAACAGATGGCTATAAGCAAATTAGAGATAGGTAGTGTAGCATTTCTGTCTCACCAGACAGGATATGAAGGGCCTGTATGGCATGCCTGTAGAAAAGAATACAGGAGCCAAGAGGCCATCAGGTCTTCTTTATAAGAGTACTAATTTGGAGCTGGGTGGTGGTGGCGCACGCCTTTAATCCCAGCACTTGGGAGGCAGAGGCAGGTGGATTTCTGAGTTCGAGGCCACCCTGGTCTACAGAGTGAGTTCCAGGACAGCCGGGACTACACAAAGAAACTCTATCTCGAAAAACCAAAAAAAAAAAAAAGTACTAATTTGGTAATTTCACAAGAGCATGTCCTTTCGAGTATACTCGTAAGCACATTCAGCTGTGATTTGTACACACTAATACTTCGAAGCAACTGAGGATGGGGCACAAAGATGGCCCAGAGCTCTCCCAAGCCTCCCCTCCTGCTCAGTCAGTGTCCTACACGGAGCCTAAAAGAAACGTCCTTGACAGAAAAGCGCTGCTGAGTGCTCTGACTCCACCCACGGAGAGCTCACGGCTCTCTTCCAGAACTTACCTTGAATGACTTCTACCGAAATATCTTCTTTTCTTTTAAAGGTTAATCACAACAAAACTAGTCTCAGGCTGGCCTTAAACTCAGGATCTGCCTGGCTCCGCCTGCCAAATGCTAGTATGATAGGTGTGCAGTACAGCACTGCGCCTGGCCTTGTGGTCTCTGCTGCAGGAGACTTCTGCTGCTTCCTGCAGGAGTCCTTCTCTAGGAGGTCCCTCACCTAAATCCTCACTTATTTCGCTTGCCAAATGATACTGCACAGCTCAGCCTCACCCAGTGTAGTTTCCACTGCCAAGAATCATTTGGGGCCAAAGTGATTTTGTGGTTTGCTCTCCTTACACAGCCCATGGTCCTCGTCGTCGTTGCAGATGGTCTCTCAGCAAAGCATCTGCAATCTTTCTCCTGGCAGAGCAGCACACAAATAACGGGGCCCCCTTGCCTCTCGGCTGGTAGTTAATAGACTACTTGGGAAGACGAAGCAGACATGGTAAGATCGTTCACTGCCCGCGTCAGAGTGGCTTTCTGTGTCCACTGTTGCAGACTCATAAGCATTAGTCAGAACTGTAATCAAACATAATGGTGAGAGCTCCTCCCACACAAACCAGTCCGTGGTCCCCATCTTTCCTCTTAATGTGTTTTAGAGCTGCCTTTTCCAGCTGTAACTGGAGCTGCCCAGGACCTCCTCCGCTGTGTCTGACCAGTTTCCCACTCAACCTCATTCCGCCTAATAGCCTGTAGGCAGTATTAGCTGTGAGAAGTACTAAGTTGCCTAAAAATACATGGAAATTTAAATTCTCTAAGTACTCCTGAACTATTGATTAACTGCATCAAATAACGATGTGCTCCTCTGTAAGCCATCCGGCTTGTTTATTCTGCAATGGCAAGTGTTTTGCCATTTTTTTACTTAGCTTTCTCTCTCTCTCTCTCTGTGTGTGTGTGTGTGTGTGTGTGTGCATCTGTGCTAATGTGTACATGCACAGTAGCAAATGGATATTTGTATGCACACAGATAGTCCAATTGACAATTTTATTTATTCATTTGTGCATGTAAGTGTGTGTGTGTGTGTGTGTGTGTGTGTGTGTGTGTGTAAGCATGTAGAGGTCAAAGGACAATGTTGTGGATTTGCTTTTCTCTTCTGCCCCATTGTGGGATTTCAAATTGAACTCAGGTCATCAGACTCTTTTGCAAATGCCGCTAGCCTAGTGGTTCTCAACCTGTGGGGCTCGACCCTATTAGAGGGTGAGTGACCTTTTCACAAAGGTTGCCTAAGACCATCAGAAAACACAGATATTTATTTACGTTACAATTCATAAAAGTAGCAAAATCATAGTTTTGAAGCAGGAATGAAATAATACTGTGGTTGGGATTACCCCGACATTGGGAACTGTATTAAAGGGTCAAAGCAGTAGGAAGGTTGATATCCACTGCTCCAGCCTCTCAAAGAGCTGTCTCACCAGCCCTGATATCATGGAGTTTTAAGTAGATGTAGTGACGTATGTAGAGGTAGATAGATGGGTGACTTGCTCATTCTCATTCCTCCATGTGTTTGGTAGATCAGAAAGAGCGAGACTTCTAATCTAAAATGATTAAATGACCTCTCAGAGCACAGGGAGCTGAACCAGAGGGAGTCATGAAACAGACCCAACCATCTTGCAATTTTCCTGTCCACCGTGTCTTTTTTAACATTCATTTATTTCTGTCTGTGCACATGTGTACGTGCATTGCGCCGTGTCATTCATTCGAAACACAGAGGATAACTTGTGGGAATCAGTTCTCTCCTTCCATCATGTAGGGCCTAGGGATGCGACTGAGGTCAGGCTCCGCAGGGAGAACCTTTACCCCTGAGCCAACGTATAAGCCTTGGGGCCATATGTTTTCAGGCCTCCTACTGATGTTTTCTACACCAGTGGCTAACACGCAATTTTCTAAGGAACTAGGGTTATGCATTTGAAATAAAGATTTTTGTCTGCCCTAGACAGACAATATGTTATATTCCAGAGAGTTCTAGAAACGCTTCTTCAGTTTAGGCCAGGATCATTTTTATTCCTAACTACAGTACTTGCCTGCTGGGAATCAGATGCGGGACTTCACTTAAACAGTCACAGGCCCATCCCATCGGGGTGCTCTCTTGTACTTGAAGTCCATCCTCCTCACAGGATCCATTCCAAATGAAAAGCATGAACTTTTAAACACATCTTAATGTCCCGGCCCTTTAAAATTACCCCTGAGGTATTTTTCAGTTGAGCTTCAACCTGAATCAAAACCTTCAGTCTTTCCCTAATCTGTCTGCTCTGTTTGTGGAATCACAGAGTCACTGATGATAGCCACAAGCCACCAAAGCATCCTGGTCCCTAATCCTCATTTGTGTGTATTCTACTCCATGCTTCTTGGCTGGTGTTCCCTTTCTGCTAACCTCGTCCCATCTCTTGCCTGCTGCCCCAGGCCCAACGGAACCAGCATCTTCACAAATGCCACTGACCCCTGCATCTGCCTCCTGCCAGATGGCTCGTTGCCCTCATCTGAACCTGGCACCTGGCAGGAGCTCAGTTAAGCCCTGGGTTAAATAAATAAAGGTTATTTCTGCAAAGACGATTTCAGAGGCCAGTGTGGACTACACGCAAGAGCCCGCCTAACGTCAAGACTGCGTAAGATGTCTTTAAGTCTACGCATAGAAGATGCATATGAAACATTTGGGTCCCATCCCAAGGCTCTCCCTTTCTCTCTGTCTGTCTCTTTTTCTATCTGTCTCGCTTTCTCTCTTTCTCTCTGTGACATTGCACAATTTCAAACCATCTCAAATTTGAAACATCTATTATCCCTAGCATTTTGAATACAAACCATCAACCTAGAGTAGCTCTATATATTTCCTAAGTGCCATAAGATCTTTAAACCAGAGGTGTTACTGTCTTCTAAAAAGCATCCGCTCTCTGCCGCTGTTGAAAAGCTGCAATTTATTAAATTTACTCATCTACTAAACATCGCACAAGGACCCACCCTGTGCTGACCATTATACGAGGTGACTAGGCACAGAAAGAAGCCAGTTTCTGTCCTGCTCTCATGGGGTCACACGTAGGCAATCCGGACAGTGGCAAGCAATGGAAGATCCTTGGAGTCCTCGTCAGGACATGCTCAGAGCCCCCTCCCCACTTTAGAAAACTGGGCGTTTTATGCAAGCTTTTAAAACTTAAGCCTTGATAGATGAGAAGTACCCAGCTGTGTGACTATCTAGAGGGGAAAGTCCAAACATAAGAAAGTGCTGACTACATGGGGACCGCGAAAGGATGATTATTACTGAGTAGAGGCGGACACTGCTTCCTTCTGGAAGCTTCCAGGGTTCCTGGGATCCTGGTGTGCTTCCTACAGAATTTCCTTTGTCACCCTTGTACCAAGTGGAGGTGAGTTACTCGCAGCAGACCCGAGCCCAGTTTTGCCTCAGCTGTCAGCCTCCCTGAGCCCTTGCTGGTCACTTTCCATGGAGGGTACCCCCCCCCTCAGATCTGTGAAATGAGAAGGCTAAAGAGGTGGTCTCTACTCCAGACCACGGTGCTACTAACATTAGTGACTGTGCAGGGAAAAGTCACCGAATCCCCAGAGGTGTCATTATCTCATTCGGTTTATCAAACACAAGTTTCTGAGTGCCTGAGGAGAGCCGGGTACTATTTGAGACTTTGAACAAAAACAACCAACCAAAAAAAAACACAAAGATAAAACAAACAAACAAACAAGCCAAGGCAGGGCATCCACTCCGGGTGAGGGATAACGATAATAAAGGAAATGTACTTCAGATGTGGTGGTACACATGCCTGTAATTCCAATACTTCAAGGTAGACAGGAAGTTCAGAAGCTCAAGGGCAGTGCTGGCTTCGTAGAGAGTCTGAGACCAGTTTGAGGCCCATGAAACCTTGACACAAACAGGCAAAGATAGATGTAGAGAGGGGAGGCCCACCTAACTCCCATGAGGCCCTTCGATCAGTCTCCAAAGCTGCAGGAAAAATACTTGAGAAAACTCTCACTATGCAGTCGGGGTGTGAGCACAGTTAAGTTCTCTGAAGAAAACCAAAAGAAATGTGGGGGAGGAGTGAGGCTCGAGCCGTGCCAGGCGAAGATGTGGGCCCTTCCTGAGACATGCTGTTTGGTGCAGGCTTGACTTACAGTTCATTTGTCACACTAGAACTCTTTAAGCCGTTCTCGGACGGTTGAAATTTATGAATATCCTTTTGCGCCGATTCCCGTTCGTGTTTATTGGGAAACCAACCTTCCCAGGTCTTAAACAGCCTGACGGGCAAACCTTGTTGGATAGCGAGATGTTAGGAAGGGTCGGGGCATCTCTCGGTTGCTGTTACCAGTCTTTAAAGTAAAATATGGGCGGTAATAAATATCTCATGAGATGTGGTATCCGGCGATGATTCTGTTCAATTCCTTTCCTTGTTACCATTACACAAACCTCAGCCTTCTAGTGGAATGTGGAAACGGCAGAAGGGTAAGAGTGTGCCCCAAAGGCAGATTCTTGCAGACTCAAGCCAAACCTTTCCATTAAAAAAAAAAAAAAAAAAAAAAAAAAGGTCGTGGGGAGGTTACTGGTGTGGCTATTGCCCTGTTTGGGAGATGTGAATGGTGTGGCCAACGGACCCCTCTAATAGCCTCTCAATAACTAGAGTTAATCACTCACTGGCCAAGTGGGCGAGCAGTGTGTTCCAGCTTGCCCTCTGGCTTTGCCTTGCTGCCCCGGCCCCCTTCTCTGCTCCCTGCAGTGAGCAGGCGGCAAGCTGGAGATCTCCCAGACTTTCTGTCCCTTCCGGCTTAAAGACCTGGCTCTCCAGGAGGGAAGTCGTCTCACCCCATGGAGAAGGGCTTTCTTCTCTACCCTGAGAATCCTTATCAGAAAGACATGCAGCCAAAGAGAAAGGGAAGCAGGAAGAAAGAGGAGGGGGAATGATGGCCTTTCCCAGCAAATATCTTGGCAGCCAAAAGGGAAAACTTTTGGTTTTCAGGCATCCTGTCGGCTAGAGAACAACGCTTGTATGTTGCTAAAGCTTTTCAGATTCACATCATCTTCGTTTTTTTAGGCTGTAGTCATTCAGGTGGTAGTGAGTTCCTTTGTTTGGGATTGAGCTCTGTAACTTGATGTCTTTGTTTGCCCCCATCAGAGGGTTCTGATTCCCCTTCCACAGAACTTATTAGAGCTGAAGAAATTTGACCGAAAGTCGGGAGAACTGGATGCCTGTTCTCTGGGCCGGAGACCTTGTGTCGTTATGGTCTTCCCTTTGGCTTCACTGGAATATCTCCGAAGCCCTCAGCGGGCAGAAACATGTTGCCAGAAGCGCAGCATTAAGCCGCAGGGTCAATGGCACTAGTCTTTCAGTTAATCTGCCTGAGGGGTGCTGGTCCCTGAGATATGAGAGCCTCTGCTTGAGACTGAGAGGCCCTGGAAGAGAGTTATGTAGTTGGGGCAGACCTCAGGAGAGAGGCTGAATCTTCGCCCAGGAACCAGTTTTGATCTATGATCTTTGATCTGTTTATGTTCCCAGTTGTGTAGTGATAGAGGAATAACATGGGGCCTGGGGATAACTGTGGATTCTAACATTCACTTGAAGGTCTCTTTGGAGGAAGAGACATGAAGCAGATCAGAGGGAAGAAGGCGGTGACAAGCTGATGGAGTTCAAGAGACATGCTGTTCATTTGAGGGTGCCAAGGAAAATCACAGATACACCTGCAATCCCAGCACTCAGGAGGCAGAGGCTGGAGGATCTCAACACATTTGAGGCCAGCCGAGACTACGCAGTGAGTTCCGAGTTAGCCAGAGTTACATAGTGAGGCCCTGTCTTAGAAAATCACATACCCAGTGTCTAGATTTGAGGGCAGCTTTGCCACACGTCGTTGATAGTCACTCCCGATTGTGACAATCCTGTGGCTGGAAATGAGTTTGAAACTGGCTTTTCCCATGTTGGTAAGGGTCCATGACATCAGACAGAGGATGGATAAATCACTGGAGGAGTCCATTTGGCTGTGCCCCTAGATTGCCCGAGCAGACTCACATCCAGGGTGCCTCCCCGAAACTGCGTCATCTTAAGTGAATTTTCTTCCCTACTTCCTGCAATTATGGACCTCATAACCTCGTTAGGCTTCATATTGAGTTTTTAATCCTCATATGTTCCCTTCCCTCTCCATTTCCACTCCGTCTCTAGCTGCTAATTCAGTTTGGGCTGCCAATGACTGAACACCTCATCCTGGGCTGACCTCCCCCCTCCTCCCCCCCCCCCCACACAGACACATATGTATGGCTATTTTAACAGGAGGAGATGTGGTTGGCAACATCCACTTTCTGGACCAAGAATGTGGAGAGCGAAGAGCCTGGGGGATGGTTGCCTGCTGTCTGTAACATTCGGTTCATCGTTAAAATGGAAATCCTAAGATGCTGGAGTTTGCGTTACCAGGCCTCTGAGCATACAGGCTTCTTCAACAGTGTTTCCCTGTTGGAAGTGGTTTTAATCCTGTTGGTTGTAGCAGGAGTTGCAGGAGCTGGCGCCATCAGTCAAGACTTCTTTCAGAACAGTGCAGCGAGCTGCTCATAAGAAAAGCAAGTCCCTGAGGCTCTGAGGATGCCAGTCAGAACCGGATTGGGTGGCTTTGCTTATTCCTTATGGTCTAATCATTTAGAAACAAATCTTTCTTATTCCGTTGGTGTGGTCTTCCCTCACTTCTCTGTTGCCTTCCAATAAGAACGTGGGCCGGTGACAGATATTCTAAGGTGGCCTCAGCTTTAGAAGCTCAGAACATGGAGAGGCCATTAAAGATAAACAAAACAACAACAACAAACCCATCTTTTAATAAAAGGAGGTCTGTGACTGTAGCCTAAAGTCAGGTTCTTAATTGATGGGGTCAGCAAGACTGAGTGGGCCTCTCCCCCCACCTCCCCACCCCCACCCCGCCTCCCCCCACCTCCCCACCCCCACCCCCAGCCCCCCACCCCACCCCCCCACCCCCGCCATCAGTGAGGGGAGCCTCCTCACAGAAAGATTGAAGGATAAGGAGAGGAACAGAGAGCTGCAGCTCCTCTTGTCTTGAGTTAATCCAAGACTGGACAACCTTGGAGACTAGATCTGTCCCAAGACACACCGGTCAGGAAACCATTCCCCAACTCATTCTCGCCCCTGTCCCCAGAAAACTTGAGACATTTTGCAAAAACTCAAATAATTTAATTTTGAGAGTTACTTTCTTATTTTTGTTAAGGATTTTAGATGTTGATGCTTCTGTTGGGAGGAGATGGGGGAAAGGGGGGAAATCTATTTTTATGACTATCCTGACAAATATTTTCTCAGTCTTCGTGATGAAACAGAACTTTCCCTGGGGACCATTGGAATCCATTTGGCTTCTGAATTTTAGATAGCAAGTAGTATGAATTTTTGGCTTTTGAAACCCCATCTTACTATGTATAAGACTGGCCTTAAACTTAGCTCTTCTACCTCAGATGCCCATCAAATTGCATGAGTTTTAATAGCAAAAAAAATTAAAAAAAAATAAAAATGAAAGATACTTTAAACTCTTGAGCATCAGACTTCAGAAAACAAAAATTTGGCTTATTTTCATTAATTCATTCTTATTCTGGGATTGTTGTAGGGACTGTGAGATAAAATATCCATACACTAGACACATTCATATAAAAATGAGTTACCTATAGTTATAGGTAACTGTATAATTATAATAATGTAATTGTGATTTTTAACTCCTTAGTCTGCAAGATGATTTTATTTAGTCTTATAAGTTTAAATATATACATCATAGATTAATCATATTTCATAAATATAATTAACAGGGGACTGGGGAGATGGCCTAGGTAAAGTGCTTACTCAACAAACATGAGGATCTGAGCTTGGATTCCCAGCATCCATATAAAAGCCAAACATGGGGTTATGTATCGATATCCCCAACATGGAGGGTAGAGACAGGTAGATCCTGGGACCTTGCTAGCCTCAAGCTTCAGGTTTAGTGAGATACTGTGTCTGAAAAGACTGAGATGCAAAAGGACGCAGGACATTGATCTCTGGCCTCTACAGCTTGTATAGAGGCTACTCATACATGTACCTGTGTGAGCAAACACTTATGCATCTCACACACATATACATTACACACACACACACACACACACACACACACACATTATGCACATATATAAGGCAATGGTTTCATGAATGTTTCATTATTAAATGTTCCACCAATTTAAAGAATAATGTTAAAGGAATAATAGCATGAGTTACATGAGAGGAAAAATCTGGGAGGGACTTTTGTCCCTCAAGAAACACTTGGGAACAGTGAACTTAGAGCTCATGAGAAAAACCTCTTCAGCCAGATTGGTAGGAGGCCCATGGGGAAAGACTCCAAGCCACTTAAAACTTGGCCAAGCCAGGCTTGAAAATACATAATAGCCAGTCATTATGGTGTTCTCACTCCATCATGACCGAGGATAAATGTGCCTGCTTGATGGGGGAGGCAGGTAGTCATTATGTGTGCGAAAATCTCTACTAGCCCACATGATGCACAGCGTGTTCGTTTGCCACCCCAGAACTCCCATCTAAATCCCATCAGATTTATCGTCCATTTTCCCATGTGCCTACACACATTTCTATGTAAATCCGTTTAAAACATGCAAATAGAAACTAAATATATTCTCACAGCATCTTGGTTTTCTCATTGAGCTGTAATTTTGTTTAAATGTCGCATAATTTGTTTAGCCACTGTTCTATCATGCATATTTACAGCTCTCGGGGTTTTGTTGTTACTTGGGTATCTGCTTATTTGAATGAGGTGAGCTGTGTGGTTTTTCTCATCCATGTGTTGGATGACTCCTAGGACTGAAGGCTCTCAATGCCGTCAACCCAAGAGGGAGTAAAAGATTGGAACCATTCCCGGGTGGGACAATGGTGGCAGATATTTGGTAGTTTTTTTTTCACGTCAAGAGACATCTTCACCTTTCAGCCCCTAATGGCCTCCACCGAACTCCAGATGGCTCTAATGCATTGATAGAACTTGGACTATTTAAGGACCAGTCTCTGTTCTCGGGTACCACGTTTGCTCCTGTTTGACTTACCGGTGTAGTAGTTTAGTCAGGTGCTAGGTGGTGATTTATTGTTAAAAGGCAGCGGCGTTCGAAAGGTCAAGTTCAGCTCCTCTACACAACTCTCCTGTTGGGCTGACGTGTCTACATGTCACATTCCACATCAGCTGTTGTCTATCGAGGGCTTCGAAGTGACTTTCCTGTGCTGCACACCACATCTACGCATCATTGATTGTTGTGCCTTTAGTGTTTCCTGGCAACGTTTCAGCAGCAGATTTGCATTTGGTCAAATGGAACACTGGGAAAAATGGGCGTCATAACGACATTGGTTCATTTTCTCCTTTCTCACCTGCCGTTTGTGTGCTTTGGCCTTACGTATTTTTGTAGAAGTTGGGCATGTAACATCAATCTGGCTTTCTGTTTTCTTCTTTGGTGAGAGGTGTTTGCGCAATTTCCATGCTTATATGCTTCCAGTTCAAGAATAGGTTTTCTTTTCGTTTGAAATGACACGTTTCTTCCATTGACTGGCACACACAAACCCACACACCCGTGCAAACCCCTGTCATGCCCCTAGTTAAAGGGCTCTGTGTGTTTTTTTCTTTTTAATTATTGTTATTAATAAAATTAAATCCAGAAGTCTGAACGGGCACTCACCGTTTGAACTTTTCTGAGTGGACGGTAGGCCTCTAGCATGTTCCAAAGAACTGCTTTTAATTCACTCCCTGAAGCAAAAAAAAAAAAAAAAAAAAAAAAGAGAGCCTACAGAACAGTGTGTATTCCTGGAGGGACACAAACAAAACTGAACCCGAGTCAACAGGACCACCGGCTAAGGAAGCCTGGCAAGTTCTGGACTTGCAGACTCCATGGTTGCAGCAGGGCATAGAGAAGCTCCCACACTGTGGTCCTGAGGAGACGGGTTCCTCAGCTGGTGGAGTCTACGTGGTCTGAGTGCTCACCTCTTAGGGCTTTATGGAACGGGGGTCCAGGGGAGGGGTTAAATGGGGCTGAGGAAGTGAAATGTAATAATCCCAATAGCTTGCTTCCATTGACATCAGGATTCTCAGGCATTGTCGCATTGTCCATAGCAACATTGTCCATAGCAAGATTGTCAATTTTGGAGTAAGGGAATTCAAGGACACGCAGAAGAGATCCACTCTGATCTCTGGTTTCTTTCTCCCTATGTTATTATTTGTGCCTGTGCATGCTTAAGCACATGGCGGTAGCTGTGGTGGCGGTTGTGGTGGTAACAACAGCAGCAGCAGCAGTGAAATGGAGCCTTGCATGGTTTACATCTTTAATCCTAGAACTCAGGAGGCAAAGGCAGACAGATCTCTCTGAGTTTGAGGCCAACCTGGTATACATACTGAGTTCCTGGACAGCCAGGACTATGTAGAGATCCTGACTCACACTCTCCCCACTATCCCAAAAGAAGTGAGATAGAGGGGCTGGAGAGATGGCTCAGCGGGTAAGAGCATTGACTGCTCTTCCAAAGGTCCTGAGTTCAAATCCCAGCACCTACATAGTGGCTCACAACCATCCATAAAGAGATCTGACGCCCTCTTCTGGTGTCTGAAGACAGCTACAGTGTACTTACATGTAATAAATAAATAAATCTTTAAAAAAAAAATAAGAAGTGAGCTAGAGGAGCTAGTGAGGTGATTCACTGAGCAGAAGTGTTTACTGTGCAAGACCTTGAGTTCAGACGCTTAACACCTCTATCAACAGCTGGGCACAGCAGCGCATGCCTGTTCTCAGCATTCTAGCACTGGGGATGTGGAGACAGGGCAATCCCTGGAGGCTTGCTGGCCAACGAGTCTAGCCAAATCAATGAACTCTAGGTTCAATAAGGGACTAATCAAAAACCAGGATGAAAAACAATAGAGGAAGACAGTCAACACTGAGATATGGCCTCACTGGGCACAGGCACCACGTGCATACATACACGTGTGCACTCGTACACACATGCGCATGCACACACACACACACACACACACACACACACACACAGTATAAATTGGTGGAAAAGCTGCCCTTCCAGGTTAACTCCCTGTTCCTTAGTCTCCCACAGCTGATGAATGACAAAGTCTTGACGTGAGGACACCTGCCACTGTGGTAGAGGAGACAGTAGGCACCGGGTGCAGTCAGAAGGAAGATGTTAGGGTTTGTTAAGATGTGTGTACGTGAGCAGGTGTCATTTGGAAAGGCGCTCTTGGTCCTCCCTCCAATCCCACATCTGCTTTGGCTTCCCTCGATCCGGGGCTGGGAGTGCTCCCCGTGAAGGACTGGCTAGGGCGGCCAGCGAAGGCGCGACTGTGTAGCTCTGCTCTCAGAACTCCTGTAGCCGCTTTAACGGTCACAAAGTAGTTTCAAGGATCTCCTGCTTCCTAAGCAGATGGGTTTTATTACACTGCGGTGAAAAGTAAAACCCCGCTGAGCAGGGATATGTTAGACATGGAGAGTTTCCTTTTGGATGGTGATAAAGAGAAGGCCGGGACACCAGGAGAGAGTGTGTCAGCTCCTCTCCAAGCTCCTTTGACATCCAGCCTTCTGGGATAGGTGCGTGCTCCTCCATGGTGCAAGGATGTGGTTCACATTGAGAGGGTTGCTCTACTGGGCTGCTGTTGATCTGAGAGCCACATCTGTCCACCTGTGCGTCATGCAGATTGCAGGCAGAGCCAAGTGACGAGAGAGGTTAATAGCCAGGGAGAGGGGAGGGCTGGGTGGGGGGAAGGTCATGAGTGCGCTATACTCAAAACACAGATGAGCACATTTGTATCTTTCCAAGATGTCAGCGACTTCCTGATAATCCCACTTTCCTTGGTAGTCTAGCCAAAGCGAACACGGGTTCCTTTATTCCAATATTAATTACTAATATTAACTCATATTACATAGCGCAATAAATACACACGCACACACATACGTCTGAGTTACAAAATGGATGTAAACAGTTAAAGAGACTGCAGCAGAATTTCAAGGGTAATTTGATAGAACGTAGATGGAACCTGTGCCCATGTGCCCCCACCTGTCTCCCAGGAAATAGTCGTCTATCTACCTGGGCTGTGTGGTTGGTGCCAGACAGATGGGACTGTTTGCAGGTGTACCCAGGCACACAGTCAGCTACCTTCAAAACTGAAACCAGAAGCTGCTTGTAAGTTGGAGCCTCTCAGTGCACAGTACAGCCTGAAAAGCCAGTCTGTCCCACAGTATGGAGGAACTTGCAGCAGGGCACACCTGGTCACAGTAATAAATGCTTGATGTGCATGCACCATGACCTGAGCTCAGTCCTCAGCAACCACAGAAAAGCTGGGTGTGGAGCATGCCTCTAACCCTGGTACTGGGGGCAGGAGGTGACAAGAAGATCTTCAGGCTTGGTGGCCCCTCCAGTATAAGGGGGAATGGTGACCTCCAGATTTACTGAGTGTCCAAAAATCCTGTGTCAAAAAAGAAAATGAGAGCAATTGAGGAAAAATACCTGATATTGACCTCAGACCTCCACATGTGCACACATGTTCCCCCCTTCCCATGTGCACACTAATGAGTACACTACATACACAAATAGAGATCACAAGCAAGAAAAAGGAAAGAGAAAAAAAAAAAAGAAGAAAAATGGTTAATATTTGTCGACAGCCCAAACCCTACAAAACCCCTGGCCATCTCAAAGGACCATGCGAGGAAACCAGCAAGTTTGCTGAAGCCATTAGTGATCTGCAGTGCTTCCTGTGTCCCCTCCTCCCGGATTTTTGCTTTTATGGCCAGGCCTTTAGGGCCTTCCCCCTACGAACAGGATGGATGGTGGCAGTTAATTAGATCCCCTTAGGACGGAGGGCCTTCAACAATAGAGTGAAGCCCTTTATTCATGGTGAGTCCTGTTGAGTTAATCATTAGACTCTTTAACTGAGACATCAATGAAGAAATGGTTGTCTTCTCACTTTAAATAGTCTTTTTTTTTTTTTTTTAGATCAGTTTTAGGTTGACAATAAACCTGGGCAAAAATTACAGAGTTGTCGTATGCCCTCTGACCCTACTGACAGCATCCCGCAGTAGAGTGATACCTTTCCTATAACCAGTAACCCCACATTGACACATCCTGGTCACCTAAAGTTAACAGCTGACATTAAGCTTCACTCTCTGTGGTTTATATCCCTTGGGTTGAAACCAGTAGACAATGACACATATTTATCATCAGAGTATCAAACAGAATGGTCTCGCTGCCATAAACAGACTCTGTCTGCCCACTCATATTTCCAGCTCTCTACCCCCAGCAACCACTGATGTCTCTATGGTCTTCAAAGTTTAGCTTTATCCTGAATGTAATATAGTTGGGACCACATTGTGTAGCCTTTTCAAATTGGCTTATTTTACTTAGCGATATGTATCTAAGGTTCTAACATGCCTTTCATGGCTGGATCACTCATTTGTCTCTATTCTGAAGAATAGTCCATTCTTGGAATGTACCACAATGTATGTATGTGTGTATGTGTGCATGTGTGCATGTGTGTGTATGTGTGTATGTGTGCATGCGTGTGCATGTGCATGTGTGTATATATGTGTGTGTGCATGTGTGTGTATATATGTATGTATGTGTGTGTATGTATATGTGTGTGTGTGTGTGTGTGTGTGTGTGTGTGTGTGTGTTACTAAAGAATATATTGTTTGTTCCCAGGTTTGGCCATTATGAATAGAGCTTCTATAGATAGATACTCATGTGTAGAGCATATGTATATGAACATGATATATATGTATATGTGTTTGTTGTAATATATGTGTATATATAGATATATATAAAATTTCCATGCCTAGTATGATTCCCAGCCTATGATAAGAGCATGTTTAACTTTATAAACAAATTTTTTAAATTGTCTTTCAAAGTGATCTTACAATTTTGCTTTCCCACTAGTGATGAATGGGTGTTTCTTTTACTCTGCATCCTTACCAGCATGTGGTATTGTCAGGTTTCTGGACTTTAGTCATTCTAATACATACATCGCTGTGTTAATAATATATAATCGATGACATATAATGTTGAACATTTGACATCTCAGACCCATCCTTTTTTCTCAATTCTGTCAAACCTACAACTTCTATTTGTTTTCTTCAATGCTGGGAACCAAACCCAGGGAACAAGACAAACCCTCTTCCATGAAGCCTGAACCCCCGCACTGGATCTTGGGATGCCCATCTTAGATCCTTCAGTTGGGCCAGTCCAACTGTTTTCCTCAGAAGGGCAGAAGGGAAAGGGAGGATGAAACACTCAGGAGAGGAGGAAGCAATGTTACCCTGGACTATAACAAGCTGGCCACTCATCAAGGAGTGCTCACACACCCCAGAAGCTTACTGAGGCAAAAAAATAAAATAAAATAAAATAAAATAAAATAAAATAAAATAAAATAAAATAAAATAAAATAAAATAAAATAAAATAAAGTAGAATAAAATAAAGTAGAATAAAAAAAGTAGAATAAAAATAAAATCAAAGTGAGCATGGGCCACATGACTTCTGATTTCAGACATCTGACCTCCAAGCCCTAGGTGACCACTAATCCACTTTGCCTCTGCAAAGTTCCTAGTCTGGACATTTGTCGGAGTAAAAGCATTCGGTGTGTTTGTCTTCCCTGTCTAGCTATATAAGCAGCATGCCATCACCTTTCAGATTCTAACTACGCATTACTCCTACTTTCTTGGCACAGAATTGCTGGGTAACACAGCCTACTATACGCGTGTTCTTTTCAGCTCAGAACGCCTTGGATTACTTTAAACCCTGTCATCGCTTGGGCATGTCCACGTGAGAAGCCCTCACAGCTGTGGCCACGCCTCCAAACCTGCTCTTTTGTTTGGGCATCTCTAGTGTGCCAAGTGCAGTTCCTAAGACACAGAAGTGTTGTGCAGAAGCCACAGATCCCACAGGCAGCACTTGCCCCGCACAGTGAGAAACCCCAGTGAAGAACAAATAAGCCAGGACCCAACCTTCCTTCCGTTCGTACCAATAGGAGCAGCCTTGGAAATGCCCGTGCCTGTTCAAATTGTGTTTTGAAATATACTGAGTACTTACTTGTTCAACAGAGGCTTCAGACCAGAGGCATGCAAGAGGCTCTTTAACGTGGTGGAAACTCATCAGCCGGGCGTGGTGGCACATGCCTGTAATCCCAGCACTTGGGAGGCAGAGGCAGGCGGATTTCTGAGTTCGAGGTCAGCCTGGTCTACAGAGTGAGTTTCAGGACAGCCAGGGCTACACAGAGAAACCCTGTCTTGAAAAAACCAAAAAAAAAAAAAAAAAAAAAAAAAATGATGGAAACTCGAGGGTCACCAAGAACCAGTTTTCACAAAGCAGTATGGTTCTGTTTATTTGAAAACCGTTAGCACCCCCAGCCTCCTTCTGGTCCATGCTAGTGGTACCTGTGGTGGTGACTAACCTGCAGAGCATCCGTTGCTGCTGAGAACGAGTGGCTAATTAGTCTCATGATGAAAAGCACTTCCGCATACCTGGAGAGCTCTGGGGTCGCAGTCCACCAGATTCTTCTGTCTTATTAGTACGATTTCTCGCTAGTGGTCATTCTCCCGATAGTTATGAATGTACTTGATAGTTTTACATTATTAGAAAGCAAAGGCAACACAAAACACCTTTCAAATTTCCCTTCACTGCTGGCCTGTGTTGCATCGGTATCTCTCACGTGGATTCTCCATTATTTTATCAGTTGCTCTCCTCCGAGCCATCCCTGAGATTCCCACCCTAGCTGTTTCCAGCAGAGGGGTCTGTTAGGCATAGAGGTCAGGTCAGACTGTGTCTCTGCCAGAATCTCCAAGCAGAATCTCATCGCCATCCAGCCCCAACCCAGACATCTGTTCCTTATACTTCAAGAAAACTGGAAACTGCTTTTTTTTAGACATAATTAACAGATGGTACAACCAATTGCCTCGTGAAGATAGAGTTTGCAAAATACTCAATTACCCCTTTAAAGAATGGAATCAAATCATCTTTAATATATTCATAATATGTTTATACATATTTTAAATGTCCGGTTTGGCCAACTGGCATGTGGGCCTGTCCTGGTGTCACTGCCACAATGAGGATATCTAATGAAAATATCCAGGGATGGAGAATGGGCCAGTGCCCAAAAGCAGAGTACTGCTCTTGCAAAGGATCTGAGTTCAGGTCCCAAACACCCATATCGGGCAGCTCAGAACCATCTGTGACTCCAGCCCCAGGAGATCACACACCCTCTTCTGGACTCTGTGGGAACCTGCAGTAGTGTGTGTGTGTGTGTGTGTGTGTGTGTGTGTGTGTGTGTATGTGTATGTGTGTGTGTATGTGTGTGTGTATTTGAGTGCACATGCATGACCCCAACCTCCTCATATCCCTTTGTGTCTTCTCCCCTTCCTAGCAAATAAATATTTACTTTCTCTCCCTACGAGGTAGTTCACATTTTTAAGAATTTTATATAAATAGAAGTATTTAGCTGAGCCATTTGCTGTGTGTGTTGCTTCATTCTGCAGCTTCGTCTCTATTTAAATATATGTCAGCAGCTCGAGTGTTTTCATAGTAGCATTCAACTGAATGACGACAACACATTTTACTCCCCTTCTGATGGGAGTTGAGCTGTTTCCAGCTTGGGACTATCAAACAAACAGAAACAAACAAAACCTGCAATGAACATTCATAAGCAAAACTGTGTGTGGCACATGCTCTCAGGGGTTGTGAGTAAAGGTCTAGGGGATGTGGCTGGATCACATGACTAGAGTACTTTTAACGTCTTTAGAAACTGCCAGACGTTTCCAGAGTGGCCGAGCATTTGAATTTTCTCAGTGCCTAAGAGAGCTCCAGATTTTATTTTATTTTTTTATCCTCGCCACTGCCTGGTGTGCTTGGTTCCATTTGTCTTAGTCATTCTCGTGGATGTATGCTGCTGTGCCTCATTTGTTCAACTCCAGAGGTTCGAGTCTCCTAGTAAGTTGTACAGCACTCCCCACTCTCACTTAACCAAGCCCTTGTGCATTCTGTTCTTGCAACCAGAACACCTCTCTCCCTTCACTCCTCTGAACTCAGCCCTGGGGTCTCTGGATCCAAGTGTCTTCCTACATGTACTGGTCGAGTCAGCTTTGTGTGTTACTGTAACAAAATGCCTGAAGTACGCAACTTAAACACAAGAAATATTCATTGTGACTCAGTTTTGAACGCTTGAAATCTGTAAGGCCTGTTGTTTGGGCCTTGTGGTGGATGGGGTAGCAAGCATATGCCAGGAGAGGAAGCGTCTTGCCTCATGATAGCTCTGAAATAAAGAGAAAGGAAAAACAAGTTAAAGGGCTGCCTAAAGGTTGCAGTGCCTCCCCTTAGGATCCAGCCTGAAGCTTGCACCCACAGAGCTCTGTGGACAGCTTCCTGTTGAATGTGTTCTTGTGTTTAACCAGGCTGTGTGCAGCCCATTCCCCCACTGAAGGCCAAGGGGATGAGACAAAGTGGCACTTCATGGCGTGGCCCTCCTGAGTTGAGCAGCAGACAGAGCGCCATACAGTGAGCTAACCCTTTCCCCGTGTCCTGAAGATTTCAGGTCTTGTTTTCTCATGTTTAAAGAGAGCTGCAAACTGCATCCATTTTCGTTTGGATTTTATTTATTTATTTTTTTAAGTTGAAAACAATGTGTAGGTGTGGCAGTGTTTTTAAGTGGCCCGAACAATTGTCCTAATTCCAAACATCCTCTGAGCATGGAAGGGAAAATAAAAATGTAGTCAAAGGGACTCGTAAACTTGAAGAAAATTAGATTTGGTTCAAGTATTACCCAATCTCTCTTGATGTTATGATTTTAAGGCTTCCGGACTGTGAGTTTTCAGTATTTTGATTGAACTAGGATTTGTCGTTTATGACTGTGACATTTTGTTTACTTTGGTGGTGAGGAAGGGGCAGAGGTGAAGTGTTTTTCAGCCGCTTCTGAGAAATTCTTGGTAGTCGGTAGTGTTCTACACTCCCCCCAGATAATAGCTGGATGAGGTTTTACAGGTTCCCAGGAGGGAGGTGGAGACATAAAAAGAGTGTCTCCAGGAGACTCATTCTGGTAATCAGGGATGGTAAAGAGGCTGTGTTTCAAAGTCTATTGGAAATCGCCGTGATTCGGCGGCTGTCTCTGAGGCTTTACAGCCAGGGGATTTGTCCTGCTGTGCACCACAGCTTCTGTGGGGGTTTTAACCCAGGCACTGTGCCTCCCTGGGGGGTGGGGGGGGGTGGGTGGGGGCATACAGTGCCAAATTAACCTGCCGCTTGGAATGTGGAGAGAAAGCATCAGTGTGTGGACATTCCTGGCCATCAGCTGCCTAGTCCAAAGGATTGTGAAATCGGCCTTCAGAAGAGTTCCGTTCCAAGGCAAGAGGAAGCCGCGGGGCGAAGCCCTGGAGACCATAGTTAGGATGAGAGGCTCCTGTGACTAAGGCCATTGGCACACTGACCTGTGGGGAGAGTGGGGGAGGGTGGGGGGTGGAGGGGTGGGGTGGGGAGTCGCCTGCCAGAAAGGGGTCCTGGGTTCCTGCATTTAAGGAGAGAGGGAGGGAGACAGGTAGACCACTTCAGGTAGATGGACTGGAGAAAGAGAGGGAGGAAAGAAGAAATGAAGGGGAGGGGAGACTGAGAGTACAAAAGAAAGGAGAGGGGAGGGGAGGCGGGGCAAGGAGAAGAAAGGGGGGCAGGGGAGGGAAGGGAAAGGAAAGGAAGGGAAAGGAAGAAAAGGGTAAGGTAGGGAAGGGAAGGAAAAGGAGGAGAGGGGAGGGGAGAGGAGGGGTAGGAAGGCAGGACCGAGGTTCACCGTTGGTGGTACGGTCTGCCAACCCTGGGCCATGAGTTGAGTTACAAAGTTAGGTGCTTGGGTAGACACACTGCTCTCGTCCCGTTTCATGGGTCACGGGATGACCATATAAAGCTCTTTGGCAAAAAACAAATGAGTCTGTGGTTGACAGCCCCATTCATTCACTAATTTTAGAGATCATACACAGCAAATCCTGGTTTCTGTCTTCTACTTAGAAGAAAAGATTGTGTAGAGACTGGATATATGACTCAGCAGTTAAGAGTATGCGCTGCTCCTGTAAGAGACCCGGGTTTGGTCACAGCATCTCCAGGGACAGTCCACAGCCATCAGTCACTCTAGTTTTAGGGAATCTACACATATATACGTGCAAGCAAATCTCTCACATACATAAAATAAATAAATCAAAATAATATTTGTTTGTTTGTTTGTTTGTTTTTTAAAAATGAGGGAAATTTCATCATGAAATGTCCTCATAGGGGGAAAAATATTTTGAGCAAATTCGAGGTCGGCCTTAGACAGTGGTCTAAAGCATGGTCTCTGAAGACTCCCTCCTTGGCTGAGAGCAGCCCCTAACACGTACACAAAGCTACTTGACCTTTTGTTAAGGATATCATGAAGAGGCTCAGGGGATGACTCCGTTGATAAAGTGTTTGCTGTACCAGTAATCAAGACCTGAGTCTGCCCTACAAGACAGCTTATACTTACCTCAGCCCTTTGGTTTTTCAGCTGGTGATGTACATCGGCCAGGTGGCCAAGGACATCCTGAAGTGGCCCCGGCCCTCCTCTCCTCCCGTGGTGAGACTTGAAAAGAGGATAATCGCAGAATATGGGATGCCGTCCACCCACGCCATGGCGGCCACCGCCATTCCCTTCACCCTCCTCATCTCTTCCATGGACCGGTACCAGGTAAGGTGGGGAGGGGCATTCACATCCCCGGCCACTCGCCTCTAATTGTGGAACGAGGGAGCAGAGAGAGGAGCAAGTCAGGATCTCTCTTAAAGCTGCTTTGAGGGACAATAAGATTCACGGGGTAAAAATTAAGGGCTTCTGAAACCTATAGGGATGTCGGATAGTTTCTTCATAACATGAGCATTTGACTTAGCTCCCAAATCGGAGATATATACATATACATATACATATACATATACATATACATATACATATACATATACATATACCCATACCCATACACATACACACACACATACACACACACACACACACACACACACACACACACACACATACATATACATGCCTTTGAGTGAGGATGGGCCGCAGAGCGAGGAGCACAGCATGGGCTGCCCCGTTGTCCTCTCCCCCAAGGACGTGTTTATCTGAGCTATTGCCTAGACAGACAGGGATCTCTGCTCTCTGGGCTTGCAGCAGACACAAATGGTTTACAATCCTTATAAATGATCCTCCGGGGCAAAGATGATCCCACCAAATCCCTCTGCCAGACTATTCTGGCCTGGGGTGGAACAGAGTCAGGTACCCCCAATTACCTCCCAAGGATGACTCTGCCCCCTGGTTAGGACCAGCTACTAGAAATGACGCCTCTTTTATTTTACAACACTATAAATGACAGGAGATTAATAAAGGTTGAAAAATAGAGGAATTTCATTTAATATCTGCTTAGATGATAATTATAGTAGGACCTTTCCAAATTACGTGATTGCTGCAAGGAAGATTTTTTTTTCCCTCCTGCTATTTGAGACACATCACCTTGACTTGGTGTTTAATTTCCTAAATGTTACCCACTAGCTATTGGAAGCTTCAGGTTTCATTGAATCTGGTGGTCTTATATAGCTAAATGGCAGTAGTGGGTCCCCCTGATCTTTATTCCAGATATCCCCAGCCACTCCATATTCCAAGTTAGAGAGATGCTTCTGTCAGCCAGCATGGTTGGCCGAGGTCAAGACTGGGTCAGATCTCAGGTCCGCCTCTACAGCAGCCTTCCTGGCCACACAGACATAGATGCATTTCCTCACTGTGACAAGGACATTCCTAGGAAGTTGCTGCACCCACTGTGCTGTGACTTGTTGAAATGCCGTTCGAGGACCCAAAAGTGTCTGAGGTCCTCGGGACTGTCTTGACTTCATGCTGACGGTTGAGCTGGCTTCCGCTTATACTCCGCTTTCAGCAGGACACAGTGGGCCTGAGCCCAAGCCGAGGACCCAAAGCATCCTCGGTACCCAGTGAGACCTGTGAATATTGCTATCATTTAGGGAAAAACCAAAAATCATTAAGGACAGAACATCACAATGGCAGGAGGGCGTGGCAGTGATCCTGAAGGACGAGAGGCATAGGACAGACTTCCTCTTTAAAGGCATGCCCGAGGGACCTCGGACCACTGGGGTGTACCTCCTACTGTCTACATCACCAAAGTTTACAGCAAATAGTGCCGGACTACAGTGACCAAGCAGTCACCTGTTGGGGCATTTCATGTTAAACTCAAAATACATTCTTGGTTCCCAAATCAAATGCCATTCTAACGCCCTGTGAGGAGAGGCGGGCTATAGGAAGGGAGCGGCAGCTCTTGACGCACTCACTGTAGAATATTCCTGCTCCCTCTGCTTCCACAAGTGCAGTCATCTGACATGGCTCCGGGTCCACCATCTTGCCTAGAAATCCAAACACTCCCTTAAAGCTATCCAATTCCAATGTCCTTTATGGCTGGTAAGGTGTGGTAGCACCCCTAAGGCCTGAGCCTAAGCACGGTTTCCTTCCTATTTAGCCTTTTGTGATGAATACAGGAAGCTACTAGGTTTATTTACTTGCAAACAGCTCTAAATGTAGATTTGCTAATCTATTTGTGCACCAGAGCTGATATCTGGCCGAAGCAGTGCATTCACTTTAAATCCCTTCTGATGGAAATCTGAGGCTAGGTGGGAGAAAGATCTTTAAAGAGAAACAGCCAGTCGTGGTACTACACCTGTAATCCCAGCACTCCAGAGACTGAGATAGGATGATCACACATTTAAGGCAAGCCTGGGCTACATAGTAAGATCTTGTCTCAAAAAAGTTTTTTTTAATATTTATTTATTTATTTATTTATTTATTTATTTATTTATTATATGTAAGTACCCTGTAGCTGTCTTCAGACACCCCAGAAGAGGGCATCAGATTGTATAACGGATGGTTGTGAGCCACCATGTGGTTGCTGGGATTTGAACTCGGGATCTTCGGAAGAGCAGTCAGTGCTCTTAACCACTGAGCCATTTCTCCAGGCCTGAAAAAGATATTTTTAAAGAGAATATTTTCAACTAAGTGTTCCTGGACTCAGTGTTTCCTGGGAAAGAACAGAAGAATATGGGCTTCTGGCTCTGACGGAGCCACTGACTCTGGCTTTGTGTCCGTACATCTCTCTGGTTCCTGTTGTGGTGGGCCAACGTGATGACTGACAGGAGAGCATCCTGTGTTGAAGTAATGTGGCCATGACTTTCTGTCGTGGTTAAAGGCACCGTCCTTTATAAACAGCACTGATTACGGACCCCAGAACTCTGTTTCTAGACATCTCTTCCTTACCTGCCCTCGTTTTTAAAATGTTTTCTGATGGTTCGATTGCTGGTCTGTCTAGGGAATATAAGATTCAGGCTGGCAATTGTTTCCAATGATTTCCAGTCCCAACTGTGATATCAGATCAGATAGGTCTGACTAGTCGGGTGGTGCGAGCCTGGAGCCTTGGCTACTCAAGAGGATGAGACAAGAAGATCACAGGTTCAAGCCCACTGCCGGCAACTTAGAGTCTGTCATGGTGAAAAAATAAAACAGCAAATAAAAGGGATTAGTGGTAGAATGTCTACTTAGTTCTAAATTCACACACACACACACACACACACACACACACACAGAGAGAGAGAGAGAGAGAGAGAGAGAGAGAGAGAGAGAGAGAGAGAGAGAGAGGCATCCATCCGAGCATGGTCTAATGTCCTTCTTTCTCTCCTCTGCAGTACCCTTTCATTTTAGGCCTGGCGATGGCTGTGGTGTTCTCCACGCTGGTGTGTCTCAGCAGACTCTACACGGGGATGCATACGGTCCTGGTAAGGCTGGGGGGGTGGGGGGGGCAGGCCTGTGACTGAAGAGCGCTTGGTCTGAGTATTCCTGCGCTCCTTCCGCGACTTCCTTAAGCTTAGCTCATCCGTGTATACGGACAATCCCAGCTGCTCAGGAATCTGAGCCAGGAGGATCAGGAGGTCTATGCAACGCAAGAAGACGATCCCAGACTATAAAGGTAAAGCGAGACCTGGAGACTGCCGTGTCCTGCAGGGTCCGTTAAACGAGGCACTGTGGGAATATAGAAATGACAGACCCTGAAGAAAAGACAGACATGTCTATGGAAGAGCTGGGAGCAGATGGGCCCTGCCCGCTCTGGTGAAGGGCACCTGCTTCACTCAGGTTATTTATCTGATAACCCAGAGGAGGAGGAGGGGGAGGAGGAGCAAGAGGAGGACGAGGAGGAGGAGGAGGAGGAATCAGTCTCAGTGGGAGGTCTCTATAGGGGCCAGTTTCACTGAGGTGAGGGTGTGGTTGCTTAGTTCTGTACACATTGTCAACATCAGTGGAAGGCTTTCCTGTTACCATGGGTCTCAGGCATTGGGCCATACCAATGTCACCACACACAGCCACCCAGAGCGTCATTGGCTCCTTACTCAGGACTTCCGGTTCTCCCACAGGAGAAGCGTCTCAGTAGCAGAGCCCCTGTCTTCCTTCTTCAAGGCTCTTGGTTCAGTTCCCGGTACTACAAAATCAATCGATCGATCCATCAATCAATCGATCAGTTATGTTAAGTCTCAGAATGGGTAGGGAGGAAGGGAAAGGAAAGCAATATTAAGATAAAGCCAGACTCGGCAGGACACTGTAATCTCAGTACTTTGGAGATGGAGGCAGATGCTTGAAGTCAGCCTTCGGTACAGAGTGAGTTCCAGAGCAGCTTGGGTTATGTGAGGCTTTAAAACAAAACAAAACAAAACAAAACAAAACAAAACAAAACAAAACGTATTGGAGTAATGACAATAAAGTGAAATGCATTGGTTGTCGCTGTGACAGAGTGTCTTTCTGGAAGAACTGACAAGAGAAAACACTTCTGTTGTCTCATGACTGGAGAGAGAACAGTGCCTCACGGTAGAAGAGGCATAGCGGGATTTGTGAAGGCGGGAGTGTGTGGATTGGACCTGACACCTCACCCCAGCATACCAGGAGTCAGAGAGGCTGGTGAAGGAGCAGGCTCCGACTACCACCTTCACGACCGTCCCTTCAGTGACCCATTTCAGGCATCCAGACCCCATCTTCTTCTTTTTTTTTTTTTTATAAGATTTATTTATTTATTATATGTAGGTACACTATAGCTGTCTTCAGACACCAGAAGAGGACATCAGATCTCTTTATGGATGGTTGTGAGCCACCATGTGGATGCCGGGATTTGAACTATGACCTCTAGAAGTGCTCTTAACCGCTCTGGCAGTGCTCTTAACCGCTGTGCCATCTCTCCAGCCCCAGACCCCATCTTCTGAGAGATTCCACAGCTTCAGAGAATAGTACTACGTGGTCCACTACGAGGAGGCCAAGTGTTCAAACCCATGAGCCTGTGAGGGACGTTCCACATCCAGACCATAGCTGGAAATAGACTGACATCAGAGATGGAAGACAAGCTTAGCGCAGCCAGGGCGTGGGCAGTTTCTTATCACACTGGGTCGCACACACTGTGTGACCCTGACACAGCAAACAGGGTAAGGCTAGCATCTAAGCTCAAGGAAGTGAGAGAATTCACGTGGGTCCCACCTAGGTCCTCACAGACTTGGCGTGTGAAATCCTAGAGTTGCTTCTGTCCTTGGATAATCAGACGGGTTGGAATCAGAGCTTCCTTCCTTTTTATACTTTTCAGGGTTAGAGTTGCTGGTGGCGTCAGAGATTACAAACAGTACGGTAAAAAAAAGTCCTCAAGTATTCAGGGCCTGGGAGTTGCAGAGCATAGAGCCAGTTGTGGTTTGCCAAAGGGACACCATTCCTCAGTCCACTCTGTACAAGAAAGATGTCTTTAAAAAGAAACGGGCCTTTGACAGCGGTGTTCAACTCAGCTGTGAAACCGCAAGAGACATTAGCAAAAGGCCTTGTCAGGGAAGGCCATCTGCCCAGGCCTTCTTGAGTCTCTCCCTGGTGCCAGGACTGAGTTCGCACGTCACAGTGGAAGAATGGGTCATCATAGGAGAATGCAAAGGGAGTGTCAAACGAGAGCAACCGGAAATAGCAAGTTTGAGATCATCGTAGGCTACATGAGATAATGCAGCAGATTCCATATTAAATAAAATATCTAAGTATAAACTAAGAAATCTGCCATATGTTTCCATGGTATACCTCCCCTAATCTAAGTTCCAAGCAACTTACTATTTGTTTTTTTGTTTGTTTGCTTGTTTTTGTTTTTTGTTTTTTTCCGAGACAGGGTTTCTCTGTATAGCCCTGGCTGTCCTGGAACTCACTCTGAGTTCACTCCAGGCTGGCCTCGAACTCAGAAATCCGCCTGCCTCTGCCTCCCAGAGTGCTGGGATTACAGGCGTGTGCCACTCGGCTGGAGAGATGGCTCAGCGGTTAAAAGCACTGAGTGCTCTTCCAGAGGTCCTGAGTTCAATTCCTAGCAACCACATGGTGGCTCACAACCAACTGTAATGGGATCTGATGCCCTCTCTTCCAGCATGCAGGTGTGCATGCAGATTAAGCCTCATTTACAAAGCAACTTACTATTTGAGTGAAAGGGGGCCCAGATCTTAGCCATTAAGATGGTGCTGTTCTACCTACCAAGGCACATCCTCCCTTCTCTGTCCCAGCACACATTGCATCTGCTGGCTTCGGAGATGGGGGCGGGGGGGGGGGGCGGGGGGGGGAGCAGAGCATTCTCAATTCGCCACACCACTTCTCCACATGACAAAGACGTTCTCTGCAGATCCCTTCCTAGACCTCAGCGTGGAACTCCACGGGACTCTCCTGGGTGTTTTGGCATTTCTTTTATCTAGTGCTACTTTTTAATTTCCATAGGTTTCCATTTTGGAAAGAAAGAAAAAAAAATCGATCTCAGGTTAAAATTAAAACCAAAGAAAACACAGGAATGCAGAGCTCCAGACACACAGCAAAAAAAAACACACAAATTCACTTCAGTCGAACACAGTCATTTTTTTTTCTCTTTCCTTTTTAAGTGGCTTTTGGAGATGGAGGGGCAGATAGTTGCTGGCAGATTGATTGGGCCTCTCATTCCTCTGCAAGGAATGGTTGCAGCCACTCTTAGGGAAGGACGGAGTGCGAGCAGCTCCTCCCCTCCCTGGCCGGCTTCCACTGCTGGAGCTCACTGGCTTTTCCTTACTCACTTCTGCCCTTGTCTTATAACGCTGGCTCAGGCCCAGAGTGCACCAGGCTGCGGGACCAGAGCCTGGCTCAGCGCACCGTGAGTCATGCCATCCTACTGGCAAAGGGAATGGCTGTCGGCAGAGTGGGATGGTGGTAAATTATAGGTTACTGCAGTTCTGTATTCAGCTTGATAATTTCTGATGGGCGTCAGGCTTGGAACAAGATCTAGGGATATCTTGATCTCTCGGAACAAACCCACCTGCTCTCCTGGGTCTCAGAGTCTACTGAAGAAAGCAGATATGTAAACTAGTGATAATTTGGCACAGATGCTATAATTAGCAAAGGCACAGCTGGCCTGTGCCAACGAAGGTAATGTGGTTCCTTCCCAGGACCCCACAGGAGGCAGTGGTCCCACCATCGCTACTTGTTCAAATCCCCTAGAAATCTTTGTCTTTTTTTTTGTTGTCTGACAGTTTCATATCCCTGTATAATACAATTTAGTTGTTTTCACCTCCCTTTCCCTCTCTCACTCCCACCAACTGAAACCTTCTCCCTGGGAAGTTTCCTCTTTACTTTCATGTCTTCTTCATGGGTGGCTCTCTAAATTTAATTAGAGCTGTGTGGTGGTTTGAATATGCTTGGCCCAGGGAGTGGCACTATTAGGGGGTATGGCCTTGTTGGAGTGGGTGTGGCCTTGTTAGAGGAAGTGTGTCACTGTGGGTGTGGGTTTTAAGACCCTCATCCTAGCTGCCTGGAAGCCAGCCTTCTGTTTGCCTTCAGAACAAGATGTAGAACTCTCAGCTCCTCCTAGAAGTGTCTTTCCACAACAGTAAAACCTTAACTAGGACAAACTGCTTCTCCAAGGTGGAAGGGTATTTATTGGAGCGCTGGACAGCTTATCAGTGGCTACCCAACCGAAGAAAATGACTCCTGCCCCACCAGCAACCATTAACAGCCAGTAATCCCTCAGGAGATGTGGGTCCGTGGGGATCCCTCCATAATCCCATGGATATCTTTTTTTTTTGGGGGGGGGGTTTGAGACAGGGTTTCTCTGTGCAGTTCCGGCTGTCCTGGAACTCACTCTGTAGACCAGGCTGGCCTCGAACTCAGAAATCCGCCTGCCTCTGCCTCCCAAGTGCTGGGATTACAGGCGTGTGCCACCACTGCCCAGCTCCCATGGATATCTTAAAAATACCTCTGGCCATATCTGTATCCCCACAGCTATAGCAGTATTAGTCACAATAGCAAAAGAAAAACAAAATTTGGAAGTAACCTGTGTCTGCTGTTGAAAGAAGAGATAAACAACATTTAGTGTATATCTATAGTAGAATAATATTACTCAGCCTTATATAAGCAGGAAATTATGATTCGTGCTGTAAGATCAAAACCAAAAGTATCATATTAAGCGAAATAAACAATTAGCATAAGGACAAATATTGTAGGATTCCACTTGACTGAAGAATTTGGGGTAGTCATTTTAAGCGATAGAAAGTCAAGTATAGTTGTTGCCAGGCTGAGGGTAGGAGTGGGGCATAGAAATTATTTCTTGAGTATAGAAGATGAATTTTGCTCTAGAAGGAGTTCTGGAGATGCATGCTGGGGGTGGTTGCAGAGATATGCTGTACCTGACACCACTTTACATTGGTTAAGATGGTGAAATGTCTATGATGCTTGTGTGTAGGAAAATGAAATTAAATTAAAAGTTTTGCTCAGGGGCTGGGAAGATAGCTTGATGGGCAAAAAATGTTTGCCCACACACACATGATGACCTAAGAAACCCTAGAACCCGGGTAAAGCCTTGTATTGCAATCCCAGAACGCCTATGGGGAGATGGGGAGAGAGACTCCCTGGAAGCCCACAGGCCAGGTAGCCTGGTGTAGGTACCCCAAAAACCAAAAGACTGTCTCAGACAAGATGGAAGGCCAGGACTGATACCCAGATTATCCTCTGACCTGCACACATGCACCATGTACACATAGGTTCTCTCTCTCTCTCTCTCTCTCTCTCTCTCTCTCTCTCTCTCTCTCTCTCACACACACACACACACACACACACACACACCTGAACAGCATCAGGTGTAAGGTGGAGGGACAGTGGAGACAGCTGTGATTCTCTGGGAACAGGACTGTGTCATCGAGGTGGTTCCCACTTTATATGAACGGTCCTTGGTACTGGAAGAAGAATGGCTTCTTTTGCTGGACCTCCTTCTCGTCGGGTGTGAACATCTTGCTGTCCGGGACAAGGTTTTGTTGACAAGCTCCAGTTAGATTCCTGGGCAGTTCCACATAAAGCGTGGAGAGCTGTAAGCCTGCTTAGCCACGGCCCCATCCTTGCCAAACTACCTCTAGCCCTGTCTCAGAGAAGAACCTCCCTATTACCAATGTATGCAGGATGCTAGCCCTTCCCTCCCACGCCTCTGACATCCAAGTAGTCACCATGATGAGTCAATCCTGACTCCTCCATTTGTCCTCACCCCACTGAGAGGATTTTGTTTCCGATTACCTGTTTCCATTTAGAGAGAAGTTGCTCTCTGATCCAGGGTGTGCATGATGACACAGCCCCGTCTGGGCTGGGCAGCTATAAGATGCCTGTATGGGCCTTGGGAGATGTCAGCGCTGTTGTACCAAACATGGAAATAAAACACAGCGTCGCCGCTGACATCCTTGACTGGCTGAGGTACCATACCAGCGTCATCCTACCTCTAGGTTCACCAGTCAAGAGAAGACAGCACATCAAGCTTCCTTCCTGCTTAGGGCAGTTAATATTAAGTCTTACATTTCCTATTTGCTACTGTGATACACGACATACAGACTCATTTTTTCTCCCTTTGTGTTTAATCTCATGTTCTTGGTTTGAAGAATAAATCTCTTAGAGCAAGATGGAGGCCAGGGATGGCAAGAAAAGGTGAGGAGAGGAGATGTCTTGAAGTGTCTGGGGTGGTTCATAGACAACTAACTACTTCACTCAGCTGAACATCCAGGACCAGAAGCAGGTGGCCGTGAGGAGGGTCTTTATAATGTCACTCTCGATGTGTCCCACCTCTCAGAAGCTCTTGGATCAAAACTTGGACATATGTAGGTGAGATTTGGGTTGGACCCAACACTCCTTTAGCTGTGGGATGGGGTCCGAATGCAGAGATGGGATCCTGCGGGCTATAAAGTAGTGCTCAGGACAGAGACAGGAGTGAACCCAGTGAGGTCAAACAACATGTGGTCACCACCTGCCTGGTCGGGAATGCCCGTTGCAGGTACCTCTTCAACCCAGTTTAAGCCTAAAGAAAATGCCTCGGCTTTCGTAACCACAGAAAAAGGAGGCACCAGTCGTCACTGGGAGAGAGGCCTGACATTCTGGGCCTTGCAAAAGCTCCTGCTCTTTCCCTTCATCATCTCTCCACAGTGGCCTCATGCCGCCTGAGCATTCTTTACCCTGAAGTCAGAGCCTGGGAATTCTGGGCTTAGGTTGCTTCACTTCCTGTCCTGAAAGGATGCCTGTGATGAGAGTTTCAGGAAACATTTATCTTACTGAACAATGCCTCCCTCTGCTGCATCACCAGGCCAAGGGCTATCTGGGATCAGGGCAGGCGGCCCAGGAGCCAGCCTCTTTAGGCAGAGTTAACCCTTGGCAGGGGCACTTCTCCCAAGTAAAGAACCCTCAGTTATCAGAAGGCAGGCAAAGTCCAGTGTGGCTTTTTTCCTGCTCTGTCAAAAGCCCAGAAAATAAACACAGCACAGTGTCTGTACTTGTGCAGAAGGCTGGCCACACTGTATCACCTGTGATGCCCCCAAATGATGCAGCTGCACAGGGACCAGTTCAAAGCCACCGATCGATGAAGCAGCGTCCGGTGTTTTAACGGGAAACCAGCCCGGCATTGTTGGTGGTGGATCAGCAAACACAAGAACTGTGAATCAGTGGTGGACAGTCTCTTATTTTGACTTGACCTAGCCAAAGTGCTGCTGTTTGAAATTGTCTTCAGGCTGTCTGATCTGTGGGTAATTATGTAGATATTAAGTTTTATTTGCTTACTTCTCCCCACCCCACCCCACCCCCAAGTAGCATTTTAGTTTTGGTTGGAGTTGGAAGATGTTGAAAAGGATTGTCAAATATTAGATTATCTGCAGACCAGAGGAGCTGTATACTGGCTCTGGTCGACGGTATTCTGGGTGTGTTTTTCACGTCGTTTGAAGCCACTTATAAAAAAAAGAAAGAACTTACTTTAAAGTGCCTCACTTAATACTAGGAAAGACCCAATTATAGCGTAAATCAGATGCCACCAAGCCCAACCCTGTTATACCGTTAGATAAGTCTGTTTGTGAGATGAAAAAGGACTTTGGTTGCATTTCTGAGCGTCTGTCACCATGTTGGTAGGTCTGCTGTCCCGCTTTACCTGGGAGACAAATATTTTTATCCTCTTGTAAAAATAGAGAATTATTTCTGGTCTCAAATGAAAATGTCCCTAGTGACCCAATATAAAATATAAAAACCCATGTTCAGGGTCAGAGCGTGGATCTGGATCTAGCATTTCTGTATGGTTCGTCTGGTGATTAAGGGAGTCCCAGTTACTGGAAAAGAAATAAGAAGGGATCAGCTGGACTTTTCACAGAGTCGAATGTTCAAGCGAGTTTGTTCTCACATTGGACATGCCCTTTGGGACTGTGTATCGTGCTGGAAGCTGCAACTTCTCGTAAGCCCACGGGCCTCTCCAATGGAAGCCGCAGCAACCTTGAATTTTTGTAAAGTTAACTGGATAGAATTAAAATAAAAAAGGATTCCCTTCTTCAGCTCTCTGGGAAAATCTGTGCACCAGCCTGTGCTGTGGTGCTCCCCCTGGTTGCTGGGACGGTCAGGGGACGAATGCTGAGATGTATCTTACACTGAATGGGCGCCCTAAATCGGTGTTTGCTTGTGACATTGGAGCAATGAAAGGATGAACGGCGAGCGCTGGGGTCGGCTCTTCCGCTAACTCCTGAAGCCTGACAAGAAGGGCCGTGTGCAAACCCCATCAGTTCTAACAGCAAACGCTCTTCTTTGTTTTCTGAGCAGTAGTGCCTCACCATCCTGCCTCTGAGCCCTGAAAAGGCTGGGATTACACCGCACCCAGTTTGAGGACAAATGTTAACACAGTATACACCATTTCAGGAATCGGACACCCTTTAGGAGACTCTCAAATGCTTGAGACTTTTTTTTTTTTTTAAAAAAAGTTATTATTTTTATTATATGTGTCGGGAAGGAGGTGTGTGCGTGGGAAGGTGCCAAAGTCAATGGATCCCTGGGACTGGAGTTATAAGTAGGTCTGAGTCACCCAACGGGGATGCTAGGGACCAAACTTGGGTCCTGTTAAAGCAGATTACAGGCGGGCTCTAAACTGCTGAGTGATCTCCCCAGTCCCAGTGTGTGTGTGTGTGTGTGTGTGTGTGTGTGTGTGTGTGTGTGTGTGTGTTGCTACCTGTGTTCAGATGCCTCCAGAGGCCAGAAGAGGGTCTTGTATCCCCTAGAGCTAGAGGTTGTTAAGAGCCAGACATGAGTCCTGGGAACCTAACTTGCATCCTTTGGGAGAGCAAATGCTCTTAACTGTGGGCCTTCTGTCCAGTGTAACTCTCAAGTGTTAAAGATCAGCAGTTCGATGCCATGAAGACAAAAACATATTATGTCAAGAATACGCCGGTACAGTGGCACAAGCCTTTAAAACCCGCACTCCAGAGGCAGAGGCGGTGGGAGCTTTGTTAGATTAGAGGCCAGCCAGAGCTACATACTGATAACTGTATTGAGAGAGAGAGAGAGAGAGAGAGAGAGAGAGAGAGAGAGAGAGAGAGAGAGAGAGACCTCTTTGTCTGCCTCAGGAGGAAGCTTCCTGTGTTCTTCACGACACCTCAAAAGCCACTTGGAAAGTGGATTAATATAAAGATCAACTAAGCAAAGGCTAGCTGACCAGTTAGCAAGAACAGACGGTTCTCCCAAGAAGAAATTTAAATATCCAGCGAATATTGTTAAGTTCATTTGTATTTTCAGGGATGTTTGAAACATAATAAAAGAGGGGCCAGAGATGGCTCAGCAGTTAGAAGGCACTGATGACTTGAGTCCATACTGAATCTGCGTCCTGTCAGCATCTTGTTAGGAGCCCGTGCAGACTTCGGTGTGAGCATGTGCTTGGATCGGGGCAGCCTGCGACCCAGTGGGCTGTGACTCCTTTGAGGATAACAGTCCTTTTTCTTGCCCTCACCTTCGCCCTAGTTCCCAGAGGGATTCCTAGCACTGAGGTTGCAGTAATCAGCCACTGGAAGGCTACCAGTATCAACAGGTTACGGGCTGTTAATCAAGGTGTTTTTTTTTTTTTTTTCTTTTTTTCCAATTACTTCTTTGCAATTTATTGAGTCAGAGTAGGAAATTTTCAGCTATGGGCCTGAGCTCATCAGATCACAGAGTACTTTCTTTTTTCAGGCCCATATGTAAACCTCTACGAGTAGAGGGTGGCAGGTTTAGTGACATTGGACTGGTGTATAGGGAATAATAATTTTAGCTGTCTGGGAAAGCAATTCTCTCCCTCCCTGCCTCCCTCCCTGCCTCCCTCCCTGCCTCCCTCCCTCCTTTCCTCGTTCCTCCCTCTGCCTTCCTCCATCCCTCCTCCCTCTCCTCTCTTCCATCCCTCCTCCCTCTCCTGTCCTCCATCCTTCTCCTTCTCCTATCCTCCCTTCCTCCTTCTTCTCCCCTCCTTCACCCTTCCCTCCCTCCTTCCTCCCCTCTCCTCCATCCCTCCTCTCCTCTCTCCCTCTTCCTCCATCCCTCCTCCCTCCCTCCTCCCCCCTCCTTTCTCCCTCCTCCCTCTCCTCTCCCCCTTCCTCCATCCCCCACATGCTGTCTCCCCCTCCCCAGCACTAGGGCTGCAGGCACTCCTGGCCATGCCGAGCTTTTCACACGGGTTCCGGGATCTGAGCTCAGGTTCTTGTATTAGGACTTTACCCACTGAGACAGCGCCCCAGAGCCAGTTCTCAGGAGGGGAGGGCACCTCTCAAGAAGTTCTCAGGACATTCCAGGTATATCTCATTGAGTCAACGGGATGACAGAGCACCTGGGAATGGGGAAGGACGTTCCTTGTCTTCTTGTGGGCGTGAATGTCACCACAACATGAAGAACTATTAAAGGACGGCAGCATTGGGAAGGCTGATTAATCACTGTTCTAATTGCTCTTCCGAGTATTAGCTACCCCGTAGGATAATCCACTGCAACCTTGTGAGGGAAGTCCTGTTTTTCCAAATGATGAGACCTCTCTGTGACTGAGATGTCCAGGCTCACCACAGATGGAGGGTGGCCATACACACATCTTGACACTCTGGGAAGCGAGATGCCGGGGTCTGTCCCTCAGGTGGAGGGAGATCTGCACAGTTCTACCTTGGGGAGCTTAGCTTTTGCCCACAGACCCAACGTCCAGGGCACAAGCCAGCATTCCCCAGGAGCATGGGGGAAGGACAACAGCAGACTTCCTCTCCCTCCAGGTGTGAACAGTCGTGACACCTGGGGCCCGCCAAGAATTCAGATTCCCCTTTGTGTGCACAAGTGTCCCCAGAGCAGAATCTCACTCCCAAAGATGACTTTTTCAGTGCATTCTGAAGCTTTCATTCTCATGTGTGTTTCACCAAAGAAAGTGGGAGGCCCCGCCGCACTGCATACGCATGGCCCCGTGCTGGCCTCTGTGGTCTAGCAAGTCGAGGTGGACTTGGTCACTCACCAGTGTGCCCCTTGTCCCTCAGCGTCGTCTTGAGAGTTTATTAGACATGCAGTCGGGTCCCGCGTGGACCCTGCGTCACTCGAAGGTGCATTCGGGAACGTCCCTGTGGGGTCCTTACGCGAGGTGCAGTTTGAAAGCAGTCCATACGCGTCACATCCCCCGACAAGGCAGGGGCAATGCCGATTACACACAACCTGCATGGGCCTGTCAGATACCTCCATCGCACGGAGCACGACTCTGCTCTGTTCTCTGGTTACGCAGAGGCCCTGCTGCCCACCCAGGCTCAGGAAAGATCACTCAAGGGTCTGACGGTGTCTTTTGTGTCTCCCGGCAGCTCGGCCTTCCCCTCCACCTGCCAATCTCACGAGCTCCCGGGCAGTTGTCAGAGACGATGATAAAACCCTCCTGGGAACATGTCTGAGCTGCTGTCATAATCCTCTTGGCCTGCCGAGCCCTGCCATTCGTCACAGACAGACTCTTCGCACACACGGGAATTTGGGGTGGGGAGTTTGGTGTAACAGCAACCACTGCTGGGACTTGTTCGACTCCGCAGAGCCAAGCGATGCAAGGGATGGTTTTCTGAGTAGGACGAGGTGTGGATAAAGTTAGGAAATAGATGCCGGACCCCAACATATCCCTAGTTAATATTGAAAGCATACAAAACTATAATAAACCTGATTGTATAATTTCCCTAAGAAATGTAATGCTTGTCTTACTCTATAGTGTACTAGAACCACTTAAAAGAAACATCCTGGGCTGGAGGGGTGACGGAGAGGGTAAAATACCTGCTGTATGGAAGCATGGAGGCCCGAGTTCGGATCGCCAGTGCACTCAGAAGCCAGGACAGTAGCACACGCCCATGAGCCCAGTGCTGATGCCGCAGAGGCTCGCCAGATGGTCTAGCTGAGCAGCCTGGGGGCCGTGAGACACCCTCTCTCTAAGGTTAAAAGCGAGAGGCCCAGAGAGATGGCACAGCACTCAAGACTGAGTTCTACTCTCACAGAGAATCCAGGTTGGGTCCCCAGAGCGCATGTTGGTTGGTTCAGACCACCTGTAATGGCGGCTTCAGAAACCCGACACCCTCCTCTAGCGGTACCCACACGCGCGTGTGCACACACACACACACACACACACACACACAAATAAATAATAAAAAGATCATATATAAATAAAATAGATTCTGTTCGAATGTACTCTATTTGCATATATCCTATTTGAACATAATCATCAGATAGTTTTACCTATAACTGTTTTCATCTCAATAGCATCAAATAATCATCTACTTACTGGAGTATCTTTTTTTAATCTTTCCAAATTATGCCTTCCAAGTACAAAATTAACATATACCAAAGGTCTTTTTATGAATGTCTATTTACTTCTATTCTATGTGTAGAATATTGGCTTGCATGTATGTATGTGCACCATGTCTGTCCCTGGTACTGCAGAGGACAGAAGAGGGCACCAGGTCCCCAAAATTGAAGTTACAAATGGTTGAGAGCTGCCATGTGGACGCTGGGAACTGAGCCTGGGTCCTCTGCAAGAGCACCGAGCGCTCTGAATAGCTGAGCCGTCTCACCAGCCCTGGGGCAAAGGCTTTATTCAATTCATGGAATCATGATTTTGCCAGCAAGCTTTTATGAAGGAATCAATAGATCTCCTCAGAAGTGTACTGAGCACATTAAGGCTGCTGGGCTTTACATGAAATGGATTCCGCATCCTATAGAGTCCCAGAGGCAACACGTCCTGATCTTTGGCAGAATAATTTTATTTCTTAAAAAAGTACTTTTTCTTTTATTGAGAATATATGTTTCCTCACACAATGTGTCCTGACTAAGGTTTTTCCTCCATTGCTCCTCCCAGCTCCTCCCCTCCCCCCTCCCAACTGGATCCCACCCCCTTTCTGCCTCCCATTAGGAAATAGACAGGCTTCGTGAAAGGAGTAATAATAAATTATAATTAGATAAAATCAAAACTAAAACATCAGAATTGGAGAAAGCAAAACCACAGAAGGAAGACAGCCTAAGAAAAGGCCCAAGAAGCAGATATAGACACAGAGACCCACTCGTTCACATACTCAGCGATCCCATCAAAACACTAAACTGGAAGCCATAGAAAATATGCAAGGGGCCAGTAGGGTAAAAAGAGAGAATATATATATATGTGTGTGTGTGTATTTGTATGTATGTGTATATGTATATACATATACTCTTTTTATATTCATATAGACACACATATACATATATACATACACATCCAAATCAGACAATATATATATAAATCATATGTCTATAATACAAACACACACACATATGTGTGTGTGTGTGTGTGTGTGTGTGTGTGTGTGACAGAGAGAGAGAGAGAGAGAGAGAGAGAGAGAGAGAGAGAGAGAGAGAGAGACAACATTATAAGACTAGGAACCTCCACTGATACTGTTTAGCTTGCTTGGTATTGTTTGTATAGTGCCGAGCATGAGGAGTTTGTTTCCACAGTGAGACTCCCTGCAAGTGGTTATCAATTGCAGATCGCTTCTGGGCTAGGGTTGGGGGGCATGTGTCTACTTTTCCTTTCAGCTCTAGGACCCCATCTAGCGCAGACCTGTGGATGCTGCCTCCGTCTCTGTGAGATAAGAGCTTTGCTCATGTTGCTTTATTTAAAGGGCCTTGTTTCCTGGCGTGCTCCACCCCCTCTGGCTTTATGCTCTTTCTGCCTCCTCTTGCACAGGGTTCCCTGAGCCATGAGAGGAGGGATTTGACAGAGAGAGAGAGAGAGACATCCCATTTAGGGCTGAGTTCCAGGCGCTCTCAATCTCTGCATAGCATTTGACCGTGAGTCTCTGCAGTTGTTACCATCAGCTGCGGGAGGAGGCGTCTGCACCATTGCATAGATCAAAACTTTTGTGGCTCTACGCATCCTTTGGTAGGGTGCAGGGTGCCTTCCTGTACCAAAGACGCTAGCACACAGGAGTGAAGGCTCTCTGTAGGCACCAGCCTCGACTTCCCCATGTTCAGTGAGATGTGTGGGTGTGGGCTTCAGCAATGGAGCCTTGCCATCAGTTTGTGGGGAGCAGCCCATAGCCTCTAGGGTAACATCCTGAGTTGTGTGGGGCCTTTCCCATGTTCCCTTTGTTCAACAATTTGATTCGATGTAATCCAATCGCAGGACTGGATGCTTCATTCCGTGACAAGAGATGTTCACCTGGGGCTCCATCTCCCCCATCATTTGGCAATTTTGTTTACATTGCCTTCATATATGAATGTATTTTAGGAGTTCTACTGGACTAGGCTCCTATACCATGTCTCAAATGGCCTCTGAGTTCAGCTGTCTCTCCTGCATTCCCTCCCTCTTCCTGTCCCCTCCCGACTTGATCCTCTGGTTCCCCCACCCCATGCGTCTGTAACTATCCATTCCAGTTCCCTTTCCTAGGCAGATCTAGGATCCTGATTTGCTCAGACTAGTCTGAAGCCTTGATCCTCTAAACAGCGAGGCCAGCGAAGCTCTCCCTCCTGTGACCTTCAGATGACCTTTGTCCTCGTGCGACATCAAAATGAGGCCCTGTCTCACATCCACGTTCTTGAGACAGGGTTTCATGCAGCTCAGTCCTGAATCCCTGTGGCCAGGGCTCACCTTGTGCTGCTTAGTTCTCCTGCCTCCACCTCCCTGGCGTAGGATCACAGCCATGGGCCCTCACGATCAGCTTCAGCTTTTATAATTTATCAATTTGGCGGAGGGGGGGCACTTGCTACTCTGCCCTGCTCTGTTATGTCCATATTTTGTAATATTTTAATACACCCACAGAAATCCATTCCTTGTCAAAAGTAGCAACTCGATTTCTATTGAATCTTTAAATAGTCTCCCTTTGCTCTAAAACTACGACCCGAGGAAGCTGGTGTCCTCTTTTCTGCCCCGTGTGGCTCCTTCCCAGCATCGGAGAGTTTTCAGAAAGTCTTTTCAAGCCTCTCTTTGTAGCCACAGAGCGCCGTGCTTCCTGGTCCTTAGTCCTAGATTTGTAACGATCCTAGGCCACATAGAGTGGCTTCAAGGACAGCCATGGCACACAAAGCGGACCACGGAGTGGCCGAGCACCCACTCTCGGATCCCACGACAGCAGGTCCCACACTGTTCACCTCTCGGGCCATGGAGCCAGAGTGCTGCTTGGCTTCCTGCTTCTGATCGAGCTCTGTTTCTTTCCTGATCTTTATTTCCTGTGTGGTGTCTGCACGGGTCTGGGCACACATGCGTGTGGTGCACATGTGTGGCACACCTGTGTGCATGTGGCACGGGGCCACAGGCTGACACACCGGGCATATCTCCCTTGTTGACCCTCCACTTTATTTACAGAGGCAGGGTCTCTGGTTGAGTCCAGAGCTTCCCAATTCCGCTAACCGAGCCAGTCTGTCTCAGGGACTCCATGTTTGGGAATACAGGTGGGCCACCACACCCACCTGGCATTTACCGAGGTTCTGACAATCTGATCCCCAGTACCTGTGCTACACTGACCTCTGAGACAGATTCTCACTCTGTAGTTCGGGCTGGCCAGGAGCTTGCAATTCCCTGGCCCCAGGCTCCTGAGTGCTAGCGGTTACAGGCCCAGGTGTGGCACCTGGCTTGTCTGTAGACATTGACGTATGATTATTGAAAATTAATACTTTTGAACAGATATGTTCACTTTTCTTCCCCCCATACAAATGCTAATTACATAACACACCGGTTTCTCTCCGAAATCACTAATATGCATATTGGTGAGCACTGTGGCCTCCCATTTGCCAACCTTTATTGAAGCCTGTCCTTATTATTCTGAGAAATGAAATTAAACTTACGATAGCACAGGAAGGCATACTCCAAGATGTTCAGGAGTTGATGCTGACACATTTCCAGAGGCTACCCTTGTTACTCTGGAACAAGAGGAAGGCCAGGTCTGGCATTCAGAGCAGTCTGTGCATCTTGGCTTTGCCTGGGTTCCTGGCTTCAGCTCACTCTGTGAGACCCTCAGGGCTCGGAACAGGCCCTTCATGATCTCAGCAGGGGGTCTGGCAGAGGGGAAGGTGCCTGAGCCAGAGGTCCCCAGCCTCCATGCCTCAGTGGGCCAGGGACCGGAAAGCATTCTTTGCCAAGTTGAGCGAGTGTCTGGCTCTGCCCCTCTTCCTAGCCAGACAACCTGGGCAGCCCTGGCCCCTCAATAGTGTTCTTCAGGGGAGATGCTGGGAGATAGGATGAAAATTTGTCCCAGTAAACCACACAGGAACGGAGGGTCAGAACTCACCAAGGTAGACGGAGGGGTAAGGGCACACCGTACCACTTTCCAGAGACGTTCGCCAAAGCTGAACAAGTCCCTTCTGTTTGGCTAATGCACAGTGTCGTGTGCTAATAGACGTCGTCACTAAACTCTGCCTGGCGTTCCTTTCCTCGGAGGAGTCCTCCTTCACTTCCAGGGTACCTGGTTTATGTTACTCACATCTGCATGTGACAGAAAGCTTGTGTTGCTTTGGTTTTCTGCATCTGGCTTCTCTTGCTCAAATGCAGTGACGTCGACTCCCACTCATTGTCCTGAATTGACCTGATTCATTTCTGCCTTTTGGCTGGATGAACCTCCACTGTATACATGTAACACATGGTCTTTACCTGTTCATCAGCTGACAGATACCGAGGCTGATTCCATAGCGTGGCTACCGTGAAGAGCCTAATGGTATTTTTATTAATATAAAAACACTAAGCTGGGCATAGCGATGTACACGGCCAGGCTGGCACTCTGTAGGCGGAGGCAGGAGGATTAGGAGTTCAGAGTCATCTCTGGCTGCATTCAGAAAGCAGTGTCTCTAAATAAAGAAGTACTATACTGATAGGAAAAAAAAAGGCAGAGGTATTAACTGCATAAAATTTAGGAAACTATGGCAGTGAGTCAGTAGAGCATACAAAAGATAGAAATCGTCTGTAATATTCCCACTCAGAAAGCCCATTTTATTCCCTTGTGATATTGCACCCATATGTGCATGCATGAGTGTGTGTGTGTGTGTGTGTGTGTGTGTGTGTGTGTGTGCCTGCTTAAGATTAGACTTTATTATGTTCATTACATCTCACTTACTGCTAACTTGGAAGCCATGGGGAGGGACGTGAGATTTCCAGACATGTGTCTTTTCAAATGGAAAATCTTCGTCTTCTGTTATTAAATAAGGAAGCGGCGTGCTTCCTCAGCTCATTTGGTGTGTGAGCCGCAGGACATGTTCAGCTCAAGCCTTTTCAGAGCCTCGCTGTAATGCGGACCCCTTTCTTTAGGCTAATTTTTCTTGCTTGCATTTTCGGGTTTTTCTCTAGTGGAATACGTTACCTTTGGTCTCAGTTGCATAAACTGAAATAGCCCAAGAACTATTTTCAAGTGTAAACTAATCCTTCCTTCCTGAGACCAAGGCTCCTGTATTCTAAGCTGTCATCTGACTCACTCTGGAGGTGACCTTGAACTTTTGACCCTCCTGCCTCGGATGCCCTGAGTTCTGGGGTAACAGATGCATGCACTATGTCCTAGTTTATTCCATGCTGATGTTGGGGGTTCCTGCATGTTAGGCAAGCACCCCACAGACAGAGCAGTCTCCCCAGGACCAAGGTGATGGGAACTTTCATGAACAATTTTACTCTTTGTTTTCTTCAAAATCCTTGAGTAGAATCACAGGCCTAAGTGTTTCTGTAATGTTGCATGCTTTGTGGTTTAACTATCTTCATCTCTGGAAATGTTTTTGAAGGTGTTTGTTTTTGTTGGGGTTCTGTTTGTTTATTTTATTTGTTTTGTTTTGGGACTAGTGCTAGGGCCAGCCTGAGCTACAGAATAAGACCTTGTCTCAAGAAAAGTTATTTAAAACTAAAACTTAGAGCATTTACAGTTCTTTTATTTAGAAGTATTTACAAAATAATTTTGTTATAAGAAATTTACAGTGCCGAACTTGGAAATCTCACTAGTTATGACTCAAGTGTTTTTCTTATAAAAATACCTACATACCTTTATCATAGTATTGCTTTTCATGAATGAAAATCCAAATGTCTGGCTAGGGGGAGGGGAGGGGAGCTCCAACTTCAGCCATGTTGCCTACAATTAGTTTTGCCTCAAATGCTTGGGGCTGTGGACCAAAATAATTTAGTTTGGTTTGAAGATGAACACAATTCGTCTATAAAGACTATTCCAACCAGATGGCAGGGACTTTGGTAACCGTAACTACAAAAGAAGACAGGGAACCAGGGTAAAGTCTTATTTATCCTTTGAGGCAGCGAGTAGCCAACACCCCAGCCTCCTGGCTCTGCAGTCAGTGTCTGCTCTGCTCTAGTCCAGACGCTTTGAGAAAGACCGCAAAGAAACCGGCAACCTTAGCTCAGCCTTGGCTTTCTGGCCAGACACTTTTAATGAGCCCAGAGGAAAGTATCTCATCGCAGCAAAGACAAAATAAGGGAAGTGTGTGAAGTTCGCTCTTCCTCTTCCGAGAGAGGCACAGCCCTAGAGCCGAGCCTTAGAGACCAGCTGGAAGAACCTGCCAGGTAGAGATGGCAGAAGCACACTATAGCTAAAAGGAATACAAAACAGTACTCCGTGCTTTTAACAAAAGGCGGGGGGGGGGGGGGAAGGAGGAGGCTGGGGAGGGGGGGGCGTCAGCCTTGACCAGAGAAACTTCTGTTTGCAGTGGGCAGCAGTAGAGCGGGCAGAGACTCAGAACCGGTCAGAGTCCTGGAAATAAGTGTCTGGACTGGAAATGAGTGCACAGTACTAAACAGGACACCTGCTCCACCCCCTCCAAGGCTCAGGGAATGTTGTGGAAGAGAGAGCAGAAAGAAAGACTGAGCCAGAGGACAGGGAGGAGGGCTGTGTGTGAATAGATGTTGTCATGACGTATCCTTGCACTCAAGAACTTAGAGCAGCAGAAGCAACCGGAACAAGACCTACAGTGGACTGAACGCATAAACAGCCTATCAGGGAACTGGGAGGGGCTCATGAGGATCCGCCTCTCCCCTAATTGGAGCCCCTAATTGTTATTAGTGAGTTGTTTTTTTAATTCATATGTGGAAGTTGCCTATGCTCCATTAACTCACTGTGTAAACCAGGCTAGCCTAGAACTCATAGAGATCTGCCTGCATGCTTCCCAAATGCTGGGATCAACAGTGTGAGCCACCACGCCTGGGAAAGAAAGAAAGAAAGAAAGAAAGAAAGAAAGAAAGAAAGAAAGAAAGAAAGAAAGAAAGAAAGGAAGGAAGGAAGGAAGGAAGGAAGGAAGGAAGGAAGGAAGGAGAGAGAAGAGAAAGAGAAGAGAATTGAAGAGAAGAGAAGAGAAGAGAAGAGAAGAGAAGAGAAGAGAAGAGAATTGAAGAGAAGAGAAGAGAAGAGAAGAGAAGAGAAGAGAAAAGAAAAGAAAAGAAATTTTTTTAAAAAAAAAATTTAAAAAAGCAAGCAGACCCGCTTGAGTGCCGTGGGAAAGCAGCGAGAAACTCCTGGAACGTGCTGAGGACTTTGACCGTGTTCAGGCTCTACACTGGTGTCCCTGGGTTCTATTTAGTCTTGTTCTAACTTTACCTTCTCTGAACCTAGATTGTGCTGGAGAGCCAGAGTGTAGACTCCTGGCCGCACTGGATCAGATAGAGGGGAGCATCTGTGCTGCCTGGTTTTAATGATTTGTGACATAACCTAGGACCGTCTGGGAAGAGGCATTTTCTCCTGTGGTACTTATACCAGTGAAGCGGGTTTAAGGACTTAATGGGGCATTCATCTGGTAAAGTTTACTATTCAGTGTTTTGTTTTTTTAATGCAGTAAAGAGTTTAGAGCCTTCACACTATCTGCCAAGAAAGGGTGGTGCCACCTCTGTGAATACTATAATTCTTGTGACCTAAGATGTCACAAGATAACAAAATATGGTTAAATGAACACAAAACTGCCTACCACTCTACTCAGAAAGAAATTCAGAATTTATTCTTGGGATACAGAAATGCTCTTGTGAGAGCGTATGTGACCCCCATCCCACGGTGACTGTGTATAGTATTTCCTATCCTCACTTTGGATTCTTAGATCTATACTTTCTTCGGATGCATGCAAGAAAGTAAAACCCGCGTGCAGACATTGCGTTTCCAGTGCTAAGCGGCCATTTTTCTTTTCTCTCCCGGCAGGATGTCCTGGGTGGTGTCCTGATCACTGCAGTCCTCATTGTCCTGACCTACCCTGCCTGGACCCTCATCGACTCCCTGGACTCTGCCAGCCCCCTCTTCCCTGTGTGCGTCATAGTCGTGCCGTTCCTCTTGTGCTACAATTACCCTGTGTCCGACTACTATAGCCCGACCAGGGCGGACACCACCACCATCGTGGCTGCCGGGGCTGGAGTCACCCTCGGATTCTGGATCAACCACTTCTTCCAGCTGGTGTCCAAGCCCACCCCGTCCCTTCCTGTGCTTCAGAACATCCCACCCCTTACCACCGACATGCTGGTTTTGGGTCTGACCAAATTTATGGTGGGGATCATGTTAATCCTCTTGGTTCGTCAACTGGTGCAAAACCTCTCCCTGCAAGTATTATTCTCCTGGTTCAAGGTGGTTACTAGGAACAAGGAGGCCAGGCGAAGACTGGAGATTGAAGTCCCTTACAAGTTTGTCACCTACACGTCGGTTGGCATCTGTGCCACAACCTTTGTGCCAATGTTGCACAGGTTTCTGGGATTGCTCTGAGCCCAAGACAGTTGCGAACTAGTCTACCCATGTGAGATGCAAAATGGAGAAGATGTCGATTCAGGTAATCTCAATGTCTCCTGTTGAAGGAGACCTTAAGTCATAGTTTTATTTCGCTGATTAACATAGATACTACTGCTGTCGTAACCAGCCGTGCGATTCATCTGTAAGGACGCCAGGCTCAAACCACGGCTGAAGTCTACAAGACCACCCCTCTCCTTTCTGTTACATGGACTTAGGACATGGTCTTGGGTGGGCAGGAATTGTGGCCCGGCTTGGAATGGCTACAAGCTCCAGAGACCCAGTAGAGTTGAGGTAATATGAAGGCAGGATAGCTCTTTCCAGTTACAACCTTGCCTAATGCCGAGTCTCAATCCCCAAGCTGGAGTTTTGGTCTGGGAGTAAGGGTGCCACCATGGAAAAACCGCAACTCCTTGGACAGAATGACTTCTCGGGCTGTGATCAGACTGGACTGTGCCTGAGTGAGTGGCGGGACTATTCTAGAATGAAGTTTCCCGTGAGGAGACTGAGGGCAGTAGAGCCGCGAGGCCACCGGAAGAGCTTGCCCATCTCCTCCAGGCACTGTTGGTCAAGCAAGGCACTCATCTTTCTTGCACATACTCTGCAGTGTCCAGGGATTCAGTTTCTACACCCGTGCAAGCAACACATGACGGGCTGCTGGCTTCTCACGGGTAGCAATGAGGCCACGCTGAGACTCCTCCTGCACTCTCCTGCTGAGCCCAGAAGGCACTGGAACAGCACAAGAATGGATGAGTGTCCTGACCGAGTTAGGCAGCCCTGACCTTGCCTCATCCCTGGGACGTGATCTCACCATCGCTCGGCTACTTTGTATAAATGTTTTCAATTATTCACCTGCTGGGCAGAATGGGGGGGGGGTCTCCCTCTCTCAAGGCTTCCCAGCTCTCCCGTCCTCTTGGCAGTTTTAAGATTTTCAGTTAAGAACTTTAAGATGTTTAGATCTGAAGAGTTTTCGTGCAAGAAAAACTGCAGTCTGTTTTTGAGAAGGTAAGCCAGTTAACTGGAACACCTGTTAACCCTAGAGTGGCCTTCCCCAGCTCCTCCTGTTAACCCTAGAGTGGCCCTCCCCAGCTCCTCAGGTCTAAGCAGGTGTTCATGATGCCCACGGCAGAGACCTCTTTCCCTGCACTCAGTTTCAGACTACGGATCAGGTGCAACGACACGCCAAAGGGGTTGGTGTAACTGGTAGTTGTTGATTTTTTGAGGGATGGTGTCAGTGAGCCAGTGTTTCACTATACACACAGATTGGACAAAATTACACACACACACACACACACACACACACACACACACTTAAAAGCTACTGAGGTTCCAGCTCTTGTATTCAGTGTGAACACCAAGGCCAACATTTGCTCTGATTTTAAGTACATCCCATGGCCTACGTTGGAATGATGTTCTTTGAATATAGTGTTTTAGTTTCTGAAGAATACTTCTTAGCACATGGTTTTAATCCCAGAACTTGGGAATCAGAGGCAGGCGGATCTCTGAATTTGAGGCCAGCCTGGTCTACAGAGAAGAGTTCCAGGACAGCCAGGGCTACACAGAGGAAACCCTGTCTTGGAAAACACACAAAAAGAATCATTCTTAACAAAAATGCCCATTTTTAACTTAACAGTTCTTCTCCTATTTATCATAGTTAAGAACAGGAATTGGAAACGGCCCAGCACCTGCCTGGCTTTGCTGACAGTATCTCAGCTCCGTGGCTGGGGAGCCACAAACCCTGGCCTGCAGGTGTGCTTCCCGGCGTCCCCAGCGTCCCCAGCGTCCCCAGTGTCCCCAGCGTCCCCAGCACCTAGCCTTGCCATTGTGGCTGTTGATGGGCCACTCTCTGCTGTTTCTCCCCTAACCCCCAAGCTACCAGACTAGAGCTTGTAATGCCGGTTAGTGTCCACACGGGGTGACTGTAGTTGGTTGGTCTGAAGCCTGAGGACAGAGCTTCTTCCACAGGTATCTGCAGGCGAAGGGCTGTGTGTATTGTCACGGCGGTGGGTGTGGTGACTGGGAAGTTTAAGGCTCAACCACAGGGAAGTTGACAACTGAGGGAATGCATGCGAGGCTGTGTTCATATAACGTAGATGGAGGATGACTATTTTAGCCACACAACATTAAACCGTGGCCTAAGAATCTGTCATGACCGATCGCTCTTGGATGGACTTGGGAACAGCAATGGAGGGGAGTGTACTCACTGAAGATGCCAGATTTCGTTCTGGAGTCCTACAGTGCTGGTTTTAAGTGATCACGTTCTGCCTTTGGTGAGCCTTCCCAATCCACTGTAGTCACTTCTTACGGGGCAGCACTTCACCCTAGCAAATTCTCCTTTCAAAAACACGCTGTCAATTTCTCTCTGGAGAGAGAGTGCCCCCTGCTGGCTCAACTCGTCTTAGCCCAAAGGCCCTCTTGCTCTGGGCTGGCCTGGTCACCAGAATGTGTTCCTGTTAAGTCTAGCCCTGGCCCACCTGGACTCCACAGCTTTTCGGCTCCTCTGGGAATCGGGAAGAAGGACACATCCTTTTCCCGTCTTGCTACTCCGCTGGACGAAGTCATCAATCTAGAACCGGCTTTCTAAACAGCTGCCCGTTCGGGGTCATTTTTGTTCAGACCTGTACCATATGCTGGAAAAAAAGACATAGGCAAGACCCTTTCATGGCAGCCACTCCACACTGTGCCTGGTGACTTGGGGTTTTCTTGCCTAAATACATAACTCATCTTCCCGGGATAATCGCAGCATGTGGTATTTCAGACCATATGTTTCAGGTTTCTATTTTGGAAGCCTTCAACTGTCTTGCTTATGCGGTGTGTGTAAATTTATTCTTTTTTTAAAAATAAAATCTTTTTTTTTTTTGGAGTCTGATTATTAAATCCTTTAAAACCTAACGTTTTGTTTCTGTGGATTTTTTTTCCTTTCTTTTTTCTTTTTCGAGACAAGGTCTCAGTCTGTAACCCAGGTTAGCCTAGAGTGAAGAGAACTAAAATGTCTTCATAACTAACCACCCTCCCTACTGGCTGAGCCGCTTGAACACTTCTCCTGAGTCAAACTTGCCTGACTGTATGTAATGCTCTGCCTGTCTTTAGGCACCTTGATTTGCTCTTTGAATTAGCAATTCAAAGAAGACTGCTCTTAGATTAACCAGTTACGGGGTCACGTAAGGCCGCGTTTACACTCTGAACGGTACAGGCGGCACTCACGTGCTGGGCACCTAAGGATGTAAAAGTTCCAGTCCTTTCTGTGGAGTTCTCCCAGGTCAGAGAAGACATAGGCTCAAAGTTTAAGTCAGATCTGAAGTCGAGGTTGTGTGGAAAAGACCAGGCCATGGGAGGCAGCAGGATAAGGATTAATTTGGGCATGAAGACAAGAGCAAGTCCAGGCTCTGTAGAGAGCATTGAAGGAGCCAGGCTTGGAGGGAAGACCAGATTGTCCAGGCAGTGGGGTGAGACAGGAACAGGAAGATGCCCCACTTGTAGGGACCAGATGGACAGAGGCACTCCCCCGGCACTTACAGGGAGACGCCAGACCAAACCTGCACAGTCACCATGCGAGAACTGGGTGATGATGCGGTGTTTCCACAGGCTCCTGTCATCCTCTCTCAACTATTTCAGTGTGCCCTGGATACCTTCACCCCTGCCCCTCTGACCCACTTGCTCCCAGGTCCCCTAGTTAGAAAACATGAACCAGTGTCCCTTGTGCACACCACGTCCCTTGGGTGTCTCCACTCAGTTCCTCAAATTAGTCCTCAGAAACAATTGCGCTGTGAATGAGGTTTCTTGTCTCTCTGGTGAATGGATCTATTTCTCCAGCACAAGGTTATACACACCCAAGCCAAACACATTTCATTTTAGGCAGGGTTCTCCTCCAAGCCATGTGTGATTATTTCGCTTGTATGCGTGTGTGTGATGGTGTGGGCATCTGACACATCTTCTATTGTTTGAGAAAGTCTCTCCCACTTAGCCTGAAGCTCACTGTTTTGACTGCCAGGACAGCAAGCCCCTGGGATCTTCCTGTCTCCGCCCCCTAGTACTGGGATCAGAGACGTGACATCATGCCCCACCTTCACCCGGGTCCTGAGAAGTCATGTTCAGGTCCTCTGGCTTTCACGGCAACCCTTAGCCCAGTGAGCCGTCTGCGCAGTCCCTGGCTTGCACTGGAAACTTCCAGTGTGCTTTGCTGTTCCAGAAGTCACGTGGAAGTCTTCCTTCCCCACAAACATAAGACTTTAATAAATTAGTTCGGTCTTACTATACATCCGCTGTCCTCTTGAAGTGGGGCACACCTGTAGTACAGACTCACATACTTACATGCACACTAAGACGGGGTGAATGCGGGCCATGAATAGAATGTTAAATTCTTAAAAACCATAGCCACATGAGACAAGGAAGCTATATGAAGCCAAAGAAATTCCTCTTCCTTCGCCACGCCTGTCTATGTGGCATGCAAAAACAAACAAGAAACGCAACGATGGCGCGCTAGGAGTTCCGGCTGGTGCCGCTTTTTCCACTCGCAACACATCTGCCGGCCTTGCTTTTACTGTGACATCACGATCCCCTGGGTTGGGGCAAAGCCAGATTCTTCCCAGTGAAGGTGTTCAAAGAAAGCCAAACCTTTTGGTAGCAAGTCTCTTCACAGAGACTTGGCAACCTGATGCTGACTTAATACTAGCACCGAAGGAGTTCATAATGTGCGAAGAGAGGCGAGGGGTCTCCGGTCTGCAGCTTTGTCGCCTGGAAACCATATGGGTGGCCCTGAGGGAACAAATTATGCAAAGCCCACCAAACGCAGACCATCTTAACCCATCTCAGTTCGACGTTGATAAAAAGTTGTTGAAGGATCCAGAAGATGAAAGACATCCATTGCACCCTATGCAGACCCTAGCCCTGAGCTACCTAGTGACCCATATACTGGAGAGTTCTCCCCACCTGAGCAAGCTTCCTACAGCAGTTTGTTTGCGGGGTACCTGTCTGCTTGTCCTGCTTCAGATGACCCCAAGTGCTCCTGCTATAAAGGAGCAGTACGACTCATGGTTGAGACCTCTGATTGACCCACCCATCTCTGTCTAGTGTACTCCCTAATGCCCAGAGCCCAGTGAGTAGTTTAGCCGGGCTCGCCGCCAGCAAAACCACCTTCTCCTTGGCTCTTAGGAAGGGCTTGTTTGAAGGGCCAGTACAGTATTCTCCTTCGTGACAAAGTGGCAGCTCCTGGAATGTAAGTTCCTTTGCCACCAAGCATGGTATCAAAAAGGCACATTGTATACTGTCACTCCTTCTGAAAGGGCTCATTTGCATGAAGGCTCTCTCAGCTGAGCCCTGGCCCCTCACATTTGCTAACTGAGCTGTTTCTAACACACAACCATGCCCTAGTCCTGGACTGGCTTCCTTAAACAGAAGTGAAGGGCAATGTTGAGAGAAAAACCCTTGACTCAGAGCACTGAAGCAGTCATGAGAGACGGGGGGGGGGGGGGGGGGGGGGGGGGGCGCGCAAGGCTTTGATTGGCCAGACTCAGCTCCTCTTAGCCCCTTGCTGGAGATGCTAATTCAACCAAGCAACCATGTCTGGTGGCCCACGTCCACAGCCATGATTTCTGCCTGTTGGAAATTCAAAGCCAAGCAGAGGATCTGAACTCACACAGTCAGTCACGGACACTCAGCCAGTGGGGGTGGGGTTGGGGTGGGGGGCACTTTTCCTTCTTGTCAGCAAGGTTAAGTAGTTCCTCTTTCTATCGGAGGCCATGCTCCCCCCAGCAACCTGTGGCAGGTACCTTCAGGAGCTGCTGGTGTTCCTGGAGGTGTACAAACACCCTGGATCTTGTCACACACGCCAGCCTCCATTCTATTTCTTCACCTGCTCAGGCTGCCAAGACAGCACAGGCACAGTGGCTCAGAAAACTCGTTTATTCCTCCCTATTCTGGAGGATAAAGGTCCAAAAGTGAGGTGCCAACAAGCAGATTTAATCATAAGGGGTCTTCTGGTTTGAAGGAGGCCACCATCTGGCCCTGTCTCCACAGGGCCTCTTTGTCATCTATGCACCGGAATGGGAGAGCAAGCTTTCTGGTGTCTCTTCTGGAAAGCCACTAATCCTAGCAGGAAGGCTTCATCCTCATAACCTCCTCTAGCCCTGCCTGCCTCCCGAAGACCTCACTTGTGAGAACCATCACACTGACTATACTGGAGAAGGGCATTTGGTCCATAGAAATATATATTAAGTTACTCAAAAGTTCTAATAACATAAGCAGACAGAACTCTGGAGTTACCAGTTGGGTCGAATGCTTTAAACAAGAGGTTCTACTTAGCTTAAGGCAGTTAATAAATATGCCTTCTCAGGTCATTACTTTACTTTTGGTAAAGTGGAAGAAAGAGCCAAAGTCAATAATACAATGCCTCATCAATACCAAAAGCCCAGAGGTCAGCACAGGATGCCTCTCAGCAGCGCTCCCCTCCTGAGCCACTGAGCCTCTCGCGCAGTGCGGGAGCCACCGCGTGCCTGGCTAGCTTCCTCTCAGCTCGCTCCTGTTTAAAGACTGACATATGGATCATGTGTGTCCCTGGCACCCCAGCAGGTCAGAAGGGACTGGATCCCCTGGAGCCAGGGTTACAGCTTTGAGCCATCAAAGAGGTGGGAATCAAAGCCAGGGCCTCAGCACACGCAGTCAGTGTTCTAGCCAGTCACCTCACCAGCCCCCACTATCTCTTCTTCTGCATCAATGGGACCATATGTAGTCTTTTATGTATGGCTTCTTTCTCTTAGCATGCCTGGACTCACATGTTATCAGGAGTCCACTCCTCATAAGGAACGCATGCCCTTCATAGAAAGGCTGTGTGGTCTGTTGTAATATAAATAACACTGACTCTGCATAAAAACTCTGTGTGATCACAAGGTTGAAACAGCTAGATGGTGTTTCAGGTTTCAAGAAACCACCAAACTACTTTCCTGGCTATACCATTTTACATCCTCTTAACAGCAAAATGCACAGTTCCACTTGGACCATCAATATCCAATCCATCATTTAAACATGAGCCCTTTTGTAAAAAGAGTAAATTTTTAAATATGTATTGGTGTTTTACCTACATGCATATCTGCATACCACTTAAGTGCCTGGTGCCCTTGGAGACCAGAAGTGAGTGTCAGTCCTGGAATTACAAATGGCTGTGAGTCACCATGTGGGTGACAGGAATTAAATTCAGGTGCAAGAGTATCCAGTGCCCTTGACACCTTTCCAGCCCCCACAGTGGTCATTTTAAGGAGTGTGCAGCAGTTTGTCAATGTGGTCTTTATCTGTATTCTGATGAGGACTGCTAACCTTGTCTTATGAAGTTGTAATAAACTGTATGTATATGTATATGTATGTATGTATATGTGTGTGTATGTGTATATATATATATATATATATATATAAATACACACACACACACACAAAAAAAACACTAATACTCATGCACAGACTGACATACCACTCACATACACATATATTCACACATAAATCAACTTTAGAAAAAAAGATGTCTTGAAAAGCTGTCACTGCTTGGTCAAACTGATTCTTCAAATTTTTCCTGAAGTACTGATTTTATTGATTAATACTTATTAGGTATAGAAAAGGCTTAAACATTTGCAACATGTGTTCTAGTTGGTGAGCTGTTTCTTTCTATTCAGGAGGAGTCATGAGTAATCCAGAACTCACCCTGCCTGTCCAGGGTGCCTCTCCAGTGTGGTACACGCAGATCACACTGGCTGTTCCACAGACTGGCCTAATGCAGCTTCGCAAGGAGCCAGACAGCACATTTCACTTTATTAAACATTAACGCACAAGTGGATGTGCCCTACACGAAAGGCCTGAAGGACACCGCAGGAGCAGAAAGGGACACTTAGAGACGGAGCCACGCCACAGAGACCAACTTCACAAAAAGGGCTCAATATTGATTTCCAGAGAGGAACAGGGCATGGTCAGCTCAAATTTGGTGATAACATCGGGATGAAGGACACCTAGCTTCCCAATGCTTTGACTCCCGACAAAGATCTCAGCACACCGTCCAGGGAAGAATGCAGAACCTGAAACAGAGAGAGAAGAATCAATGTTTCTTCTGGAAAAAAAAAAGTCAATAGCCATTTAACACTAAAAGCCTACAGGTCTCCTTCAAAAACAATCTTCTTCTCTAAGCCACTGGCCGCGTGGTCAGCACCCTGGCACTGGCTGGTATGGAGGAGCTCGTACAGCTCCCCCAGGAAACAGTCAGGAGAATAAAGCCTGATCTTGGGATCCTGGGGCTGAACTGGAAGGCAGCCGCAGGAGTGGCATTCTTTCTTAGGGAAACAAGTCCTGAAAAGAAGTGAAACTGAGCGTCCAGGGCAGCACAGAGGGAAGCAGGCTCTCCCACACCCGCACCTGCAGGATAAGAGCCTGCTGGGCTCCACTTGCTCCTCGCCACACCATACTTCACTTTACGACACAAGAACCCACGATGAAATATACCACAGCCACGGGACCTGCACATGTGCTCACCAGTCACATCTCCATGCAACCTGCGTCCTGAACAGAGGCCTGGAAGCAATCCGTGTCACCTGCAAGCCCTGTGAAGGAGCCGCGGCAGAGCTCCAGCAGACCCACGCTGGTCCTGGCGGACTCCTGTTTCACCCCAGGCAGTCCGAGAGCTCTTATTTGCCGCCCAGCTCTGCTCCAGCTTCCACCCAGTAACCACTCTGGAAGCTGAACCAGCTGACACGCTGGGAGGCCCACCCACTTCCTAGCCGCCAAATTACCAGTGCCACAGGCTTATCGACAAGCTGGGCTCTGCACTAGTTTAAAAAACAATGCTGATTCATTTCTCTCAACACCCACTTGAAAGGAGATCAGACCCGAAGCTCCTGAAGGATTCAAGCAAAATGTTTACTGGCTTAAACTATAAATACCCAGCAGAACTGGGCCACAAGCCTGCCGTCGGCCACTCAGAGTGAGTGCATTATTTATGGGGGAGCAAATTGCTGTCTCTAATAGCTCCAAGGTCAGCATAATTAAGAATACAGAGTGGGAGGGGTGGATGGGGACTCTACTACTGCTGGGCTGATACCATGGAGACAGTTACACAGACTGCCCAGTCAATGTGCAGATACTTGCTTCTGTTCTCAGGAAAGAAGAGGAAAACATTTTTATCATTCTTAGCCCAAAAGCAATATGGTTGAACCATTTCCCACATCTCATCCAGCTAAGTGATTCTGTGTCACAGTCAAAGCCAGCCAACCCATGAACTCCATTTAAGTGCCACAGCTGGCTCTGCGCCCTAATCCACACTCAGGAAAGGGCTGAGGAAAAGAATGTTATACAACAACTCTGAAACCAAACTGGATAGATAATAAAGAATCTGGTTATGATAGTAATTATTGTTAAATCTGATAAAGAGGATATACTCTTATCCTGTAAAATGAAAATATAACTTAAAAGACAATACTACCCATAAAGACAAGACTGTCAACTACATCTCCAACAACAGGAAAGAGAGGGAGGGAGGGAGGGAGGGAGGGAGGGAGGGAGGAGGGGAGGGGAGGGAGGGAGGCTGTCTTCAAGGCAGAATGAAGAGGACTTTTCAAAGGACAAGCCAAGGCAGCTTTCACCGCAGCCCATTCAGCACCTAGCTGAGCTGTGCCCACACCCCGCCCTCCCGTGGCCAGCTGTAAGGCTGCACACATAACAAGCAGCCCTGGATGGTGAGGGTGTTCCTGAGGAGGACAAGGACACTCCTGAAGAGAACTCTGGCTTGCTCTAAAGGCCACCGGGGAGGAAATACTCAAGACTTTCCTGACAGTCTTGCTGTACAAAAGCTTTCCTTTTATCTATTTTCAATTCCAATTTGATTGGATTCATTTTTACTGAAGCATAAAACCAAACTATTTTAGAATCTAAGCCAGATGTGCTAGTTCTGACAATGTTAGCAAAATAAAGCCTAAGATAAGAAATGAGAATTTTTACTTCATATAACAACATTTTGATTCAGCATTTTTTAGTGAAATTCAGTTATATTCTTCTTCAGTTGCCAGGTTTTCTTTGCCTATAAATTTGGACCAAATTTTGCTTGAGCTCATTAGTCGGGTATTTATACCAATAAATATAATTTTCTCTTTTTCCAGAGAAAACAGAGAAAATCCATATTCAAAACTATTTAACATATCCCAAGGTAAAAGAGTATTGAAAAAGGATTCAAATGTCAAAAGTTCACACTGTCACGTGAGCCCAAAGTCACAACTGCTGCTCAAAGGCTCCTTGGCCACCAGGCTCCTCGCTCTCCCGTAGTGAGCCCGGTCTGTGACCCCGGACCGTCACTCCACTCTGCCCAACTGCACGCCTGCACTTGCAGTGGGACAACTTTATTTTTCACTACCATTTTTCAAGTTTTCCCTTCTAATAAGTTCAGATGACGGCATGGACACCCACCTATGAATCTCACAATTACAACAAGCTAAGGCTCTGTTCTCCAAATATATAAACGGGGAGCATGCCAAGGGCCTTCTGAGATCCAGAGCAGAAGGAACCTCAGGAAACAAGCATGGCACCCGACTTATGCCACAGAACTAGAAACTACATGCAAAGCTACAAAAGCAGAAGCATTCTTAGGAGTTTAGAAACTTATAGAGCAACTCGACCTCCACAGGCAGAACTGTCTAACAAAAAGGAGGGAGAGGGGAGGAGCCTACAGTAAGGTAGCAGCGAGCCCAAGGCCTGCGGGATGGGAGCTGCTGTGACTGCAGCTCTCTACTTGAAAGGAATGAAAGCAAGTTTATTCTGGAGCTTTTTTTTTAAGTGATCACTGCCTGGGAAAACACACTTTTGTTACCCCAAATTCCATGTTCCAGCATAGAACTGATGACAACCCAATTTCGCAGGGGTTTTATAGTTTTACAGAACAAAATAATAAAGGCAAATTTAAAATGGATTGGTGGGTACACCAGAGGGGCAGATGGGGGAAGCTTTTCTACAGGCTTAAAACATTATCTGACGGCATTCTTAGCTCATGGATGGATGGAAGCTACTGTTCTGTTTACAGCTTTTAAGAGGCTTTAATTAATTATCACAAGATATTAGTTCTAATAGTTCTATGAATGGAAGTGTTAATTCAGATACAGAGTGAGGCCCTGAATGACTATTCCATAAGGCTAAAACTAGCCCAAGATAAAGTAACGAGTCAGTCCCTGACCTCTGCACATTATACTGAAACTGCAATCAGTCCATCAGCCTCTGCAAATAGAGGGACTCCTTTCCGAGTTCTTTTCAGAAACTTGTTTACAATGTCCACTGCTGGCCAAAGGAAAGCACTTCAGCTCAGTACCCAGGTGGACGACGGGACACAAAAGTTCTAGCTAGAACTGATATAAAGTCTGCTAAAAACACAAAGTCACATATGAAGGCCATGGCCTAGGCTTTCAGAAAGTCAGACCTGGATTGAAGCCAAACTGACTTTATCCAATCACACTGGAGAAAAGGCAACACGCTGTGTCTACAGAAGAAGCTAGCCATCGCCTTGTGAACGGGAACTAAGGTTCAGACTCTACACAGTCCCTTCATTCTCATCCATGGCGTAAAAGCATTGAATGGTCCAGCACACCAGCTCCCACCACATCTGCATCAACTCCTTGAGACAATAAACTTGAGGATTTGCGTTTACCTGGCACAGCTAACGGCATTTCCAAGGCAGAACACATTTTGGGAAATGTTGCTCTCTATTGCAATACACGTGCAAGTGCAGACAAAAGAAACACCAGTTAGGCACAAAGAAGAGCTTAATTTCCCAAACTTAGCGGGGTGTGAATAAGCCCCTTAATTAAAGTCTTTGTGTCCTTGGGTCATCTGTGGGCCCGTAATCTAGCACAGCACCCCGTCTTTAGCATGTTTTCTGGCTAACTGACCATCAAAGCACTTGGGAGTGCCTTCTCTTGCCCGTTGCCAAACACTTCCACAGTTTCACTTTGCTCCCATCTTTTTAGAGCAATATTATAGCCTAGAGTTGGCAGAAGCTCCCACACACCCGCTCGCTCTCCTAACTGCAGAAAGCATCGGAAGTAGAAGCTCAGGGGTAAGAGAGCAGACCCCTCAGGAGAGCACCGGAGGCTGTGATCAAGCGTGGGGCTCTTCCCCCTCCTCTCACACGCCCGCCACTCCTCAACAGTTTACTCTATCGATCGGTGTGCTCTGAAACATCAGCCACTCCTTCAACCTTCCTTCTCCCTTTCCTCATATTGCCAATACATATTTTGGGATTCAAACTCATAAGTGATTGTACTTTATTACCCAAATCAAGAGGAGGGGGAGGGATTGGAGGGGGAGAAAGAGGAGGAGGAAATTTAACAGGGGCAGAGAACTCTGGTAAAGTAGTGTGTCATCACTAATAACAGAAATTACATTCTTAGACTTTCTGTACAAACATGTCTCCAAATTCTGGAATGAAATGGAAACTGTAAACTGTAGTACAACTGAATATGTCTTAAACCTATTCAAAATGGCTGATTATCTAATATGGGTGACAGAAAAAATATGTTAATAGGCTAACTTTAGAGTTAATACCTATCCCAAACCCTATACTTTTCTCAAAGGAGGGAGGGAGGGAGGGAGGGAGGGAAGGAGGGAGGGAAGGAAGGAAGAATGGAGGGAAGGAAGGAAGGAAGGAAAAGAGTCTTATTCAATTATACCCTCACTGTATGCATGATTTTATTCTTATGAGGTCATTGTTCTCCGGTTTAAAATAAGCAGATGTTTTGAGGACACATAGAATCACACAAGGGAAAGAGGTCCTCTATAGGTAAGGTATTAACTTGTAAAAGGCTTAAGGCTTCTAAAGAGCCAAAGCACCATAACCAAGATATGAACACAAAACAGTTTTTCCCCCCTGATCTCAGAGCACTGAGGAGAAAATGCTTCTGCAAAGACCATTTAATTTGTAAGGGGAGACTGAATAATTTCCGACTGGTAACATAAAACACCCATTTTCTCCCAGATGTATAAATTCTTCACCTTGCATTTGAAGTGAGTATTTATGGTACCTAAAGTCTACAAAGAGAGGGGACCTAATCCTTTGAATTTAATGGTCATCTTTCATCCCTCTCAGAAGATCAAAAGAAAGAAAAACCCCTTACACAACTTTACAGTGCTAATCCCAACACACCTGCAGACACCATTAACTCTTACGGGGAGGCAGTGGGCATGTACTAGACAAGGACCTGGGACCTTATCCTTATAAGAAATCAGCAAAGCCCAGACGATCTCATCTTCTCATAGAGAAATGTCTCCAACAGAACCATCTTTTGCCGGGCATGTGGCTCACGCCTGTCCTCCCAGCACTCAGAAAGCAAAAGCCTGCCAGGCTGAGACCAGTCTAGACTGCTCAGTGAACAGTGTCGGAGAAATACACTCCCTTTCATTCCCTGGAACTTCTTACAACTAAATATTTTGAACTGTACCGCCAAGCCTACAGTTGTTGCTTCTGTGGCTGTCACTTTGTTAACAGTTAATTAACAGAGACCATGCTATGGAAACCCAAGACAGACTTTACAAGGTCTGTCTGTCCTTGCTAAGCATCTCACACACACTCTTACTTCACAACCCGAAGGAAATCAAAATGGTGGTAAAAGCTTAAAGGTGATCTATCCAATTTAACTGGCAATTTAAACTGTAGGTCAGCAAAGGTTCACGTGAAAATTCCTAAAGAGCACCATCCTCCAGCTCTTGTCTCCATGAATCATTTTCTAAATCTTGCCATTTTGAAGACCTTGCAGGATATATCCTGCAGGATGTCTATGTATACACACACACACACACACACACACACACACACAGCAATAACAACTCAACTGCCCAGCCTTCTGAGTCATCGCTTCTTTTCCACTTCTCTGCCTGACCCAGGACTGTTTGTCAACCCAAGTCTGAGTGATGTATTTCTTGCACAGGTCCATCGACATGGTAACAACATGGTTGTCGTAGAGCTGGTGAAGCTAAGAAGACAAGGCAGAGTCTGTGAAATCCAGCCACAGTGCCATACAGAATTGACAGACCTGTGGCTAACTTGTAGCAAACACAATTTCAAACATGTAATTATAATCCGTATGTTATGGTTCTAGAATCTGATTTCAGTTTACCACACACATTAAAAAAAAAAAAAAAACTCAAAAACAAAGACAAGAGTGTTCAGCGTCTGGGAAGATGCTGTATCCTCCTCTCTGCTCAGATCCTTCCAGCTGCAGGGAGAGTCAGAGGGTCTCAGGGTGTGGATCTGGCCAAGCCCTTTGAGCAACAGTAAGTTACAGATGGGAAGAAGAAAAGCACAAGGAGATTAGGAACCTTGCCCAAGGCAAGCAATAATACAGGCTAGAGAACAAGAAGCTAAAGGTGACGGGCCCAAGCCTCCCTCCTGCGTGAGGCCCGCAGGCACAGGGCTGTGGCAGTACCAGGAAGCTGCTGGCCAGCCTGTCCACACCGCGTGTTTGCAAGCTTCCTCTGGTTTACAACAAATACAATGTAAAGAGGGCTAAAGAGCTAACGGTTGTCACTGCTAACTTAGCATGCGCCCAGGCACACACTGTGATGCTATTAATACAGCAGAGTGCTAGCACAACCACAACATTCATTTGGGGAAACAAAATTACATTTAAGATTTTTATTTTTATTTTATTTTAAAATGTGTAAATAAATGAATGTTTTGTCTGCATACATGTAGGGATACCACATACATGCCCCAGAGGTCAGAAGAGTTGCAGAGGGTTGTGAGACGCTTTGTGGATACTGGGAATAGAACCCAGGTTCTCTAGAAACCAGCAAGTGCTCGCTCTTTTTTTTTTTGGTTTTTTGGATTTGGTTTTATCGAGACAGGGTTTCTCTGTATAGCCCTGGCTGTCCTGGAACTCACTCTGTAGACCAGGCTGGCCTCAAACTCAGAAATCCACCTGCCTCTGCCTCCCAGAGTGCTGGGATTACAGGCGTGCACCACCGCCGCCTGGCTAAGTGCTTGTTCTTAACCACCAACCTCTCTCTCCTGGCCCAGGACATTTCTAAAGCCCGATAACAAAGCATCTTTAGTGAATGAATTCTAGATTCCTAAAACAAGGCTTGGATTATTTGAGCAGTAAGTAACACATGTAAAAGTCTAGGCAGGTAAAAAAGGAGCCAGGACATTAGAGCCTACAGCAGAGCCTCTCCTGAACTTAACTTCAGAGCTCATAGTTGGAAAGGAGCTTGCGAACAGCCCTGTCCATCCTCTAGCCGACAGATGAGAATCTGGCGGTGACAGGTAAACAGCAGAACTGAGACTAGAATCCGCATCCCAAACCCTGCCAGGAGCTCTCCCATCCAGGGCTGCTTTTCCTGTGGCAGACTGAAAACCTCTGAAGAGTCATAAGACCCTTACACATCCACAGAGCTCCTCTGCCCAATGAAACTCTGGTCTAGACAGGACACACACTTGTTCTCATTTTACAACAAAGAGACTAACAAAATCATTTGAATTCAACAGCACCACTCACTGTAGTCCCAGCCACTTGGGAGACTGAGGCAGAAAGAATCTGAGTCCAGCCTGAACTACATAGTGAAGACTCACCTAAAAGTAAGTAAATTCAAAAGCCTCTAGCTCCACAGTAAAGGTGACCCACAGCGACACCCAGAGCGACACCCAGCGGCCAGAGTCCTTCGTCCTAGGGCAACAAGCTGCACACTACTGTTTCCATTTTACATATTCATCTTGTGTACGTGTGTGTGTGTGTGTGTGTGTGTGTGTTTGTGTGTGTGTGTGTGTGAGAGAGAGAGAGAGAGAGAGAGAGAGAGAGAGAGAGAGAGAGAGAGTGAGTGAGTGCAGGTCAGAAGACAACTTGCAGGAGCACCTGAGGATGGAACTCAGACGGTAAGCTTTACCCGACTGGCCCAAGCAATATCTATAAAGATATTATTATCTTCACACTTAGCACCTATATCATTTTGGGATCTACTTTTCCAATTTTGTTTATAGTCACATGTTTAAGACATTCTGTCATGTTCCATTATATTTACATATCATAGTTTGCCAAATACTTCTTTCTTTATTACTGTAAATGGGCTTCTGTAAACATGTATTGCTTATGTTTCTTTAATTTCCCAATTGTAGTAGTACACATGTAAAAGAAAAAAATCAAAACAAAAGATGAACCACTGACCCAAATTTATAATAAAATATTCATCTCTAATTTTTAAAGAAAGCAATTATAAATTAATAACAATTTAAAAAATCTGAGTAAAAGGCTTCTAGAATGTAGTTGTCAAAAAGAAATATAGAAAGAAAAAAACAAAACAAAAACAAAAAAACCCTTAAACTTCTGAACATAGAGGCAAGAAGATTAGGAATTTTAAGGCCAGACTCAGCTACACAGGACACTGTGTCAATGCCCTCTAAAAACAGCTACTAGCAAGTCTGAGGCCAGCCTGGGCTACACAGGACACTGTGTCAATGTCCTCTAGAAACAATGTGGTAAAAAGTGATATTTGACAACTTTCTAGTTTCCTAAAATAAACTATACTAGACAAGCTACTTGCTTCTGCAGTGTGATGACTAAAGTGGTTTCTTGCAGTTCAGCCCGAGAAAGGGGGAAACAAAGAGGTGCTGGAAACCACAGACACCTTCCCTTTGCTGAGGAGGACAGCAGAAGCAACACCAGAAAGCCAAAGGTGGGCCAAATGCCTCGCTCTCAACAAACCCGTAGATGAGGGACCTGTCTGCTGACAAAGCGCTCCAAAAGAGAAGACGGTGCGAACCTTCAGGCCAGCTGCCTCCGGGCACATGCTGTATTCCGTGAATCCACGCTGCACTCCCAGTGTCTACGAGAGCCTCAGCTTAGCATTTCAGTCCCTCTTGGCTGTGGTGTGAACACTCATCACAACCACTGTGAATCTTATACTGACTACATATTAGACCCGAGGAAAAGTTGAAAGTCACAGGTTAAATGTGTAACTTTGAAAATTAAGGTCTCAGTGCAAATTCCATTTTCATTATAAATAAATTTGTTTTTAATGCTGGGAAAGGACTTTTAATATTCTGAGATAGATTTGGATGACTAAGGAGACCTTGATACTAACTCTAGTATATATCTGAAAGCTTCTTGAAATACTTCTCAAGAAAGGAACTGACTTTCAGAGGCCTTCAGAAATGAGCCAGGGGCCTCTGAGGAGCTGTGTAATGTTGGGAACTGTGCCTTTACCAAGTATGTTAGACCTTTTTTCTAATTCTTACCCACTTTCTATATAATTATATTTCCTTTTGTATCTATCCCATCCTTTGAAAGTTATTTTATCTTTTAAATATACAAATTGAATGTGATCATTAGATACAGTTTCCTCCATTTCTTCATGAATCATAAAAGGCATTTAGCATATGTGGTGGTCTGACTATGCTTGGGCCAGGGAGTGGCACTATCAGGAAGTATGGCCTCGTAGGAGTAAGTGTGTCACGGTCGGGGGGGCTTTGAGACCTTCCAAGTAGGAGCCAATCTCCTGTTTGTCTTCAGAACAAGATGGAGAACTCTCAGCTCCTCCTACTCACCCATGCCTGCTTGGATGCTGCCCTAGTTCCTGCCTTGATGGTACTGGACTGAGCCAGTCCCAATTAAATGTTATCCTTTATAAGAGTTCCCTTGGTCATGGTGTCTCTTCACAGCAATGGATACTTTGGAGGTTAATCAGTATAATTTAACAAAAATTGTAGTAACATCCGCAAAAACAAAAAGTGAAAATACTACAAGGCGCTCTGTAAGAAAGATGGAACCAGTCTTCAGTACTGGAGTAAACGCCTCCTTTCTGATCTCAGTATGGAAACATCTCCACTAAGAAAGTCAGATTCCAAAAGGAAAGAAATGAGTAACTTACAATAAGATGTTTAAAACCTACATACATAGCAAAAGCCAGAAAAATCAAAGAATTAACCATCTAAAAAAGTACAATATTTATCACAAAAGGTTAATAGTGATACAACACAAAAGGTTCTAAGGCCAATGAATCTAAGGAAATAAATGAACAAGAGGCTCAGAGAAAAGGAAATTAGAATGTACTACAAATGAGAAAATATGCTCACATAAAAAAGATGGAGACAAATGTCAGGGAGACGCTGCTTCCATCTGTGGAACTGAGAACAGACAGACAACACAGAACCTACAACTCAGTGTAAACAAGATGGGCTCCTGGCTGCACCTGCAGTCGGGGAAGCAGAGGTCTAGCAGGGGGTCTCCACCAATGGTGTACCCTTTGCCCCAACAACCCCATACCTCTCGGGTTCTCTTCCAAAAGCACACTGACAAAAGCATCAAATGGCACGACACAAGGCTACACACAGTGCAGCACTGATGGTAAATAAGACAGCGTTCACTGATTCTGGGATTCTACACATAAGAACAGTTCATTTGGGCCAAAGGAACAATGCCCGCATCCGCTGCCTCTGTGTAGGCCGCTGGAACCGAAAGCCAGCTACACAAGAGTGCGCACAGCATTGCTCACTCAGTTGAGAAGGCAGAAAGGCATATACTCACATATGTGCATTACATCTAAAAACAAACCACAGCGGGACAAATGAGAAGAAGCCTGAGGTCAGTGGAGCACACCTGTAAGTCTGTCACCTGGAACTGAGGGCACAGGGACCATGGGGTCAAGGCCAGTCGTGTCTCAAAAAATAAAATTAAATTAAATTAAAAAAAACCAACACACACACACACACACACACACACACACACTCACATATACACACTTTCACACACACACTCTCACACACACACACACTCTCACACTCACACACACTCATACACACTCACACACTCTCACACTCACACACACACACACTCACTCTCTCACACTCACACACACACTCTCTCTCTCTCACACACACACACACACACACTCTCACACACACACACAGAGTAAGGAATGGAATGAAAGATGAGACAAGACTGAGTACGATTATCTATATGTACTTGCTCCATAGGTTAGAGTCTACAGACAAAAGAAATGACTGGATGTAGTGCTTAAACTATTGTCGGCACTCATACAGTTAATAACCTTGGAATTCTCATTTTGAAACTCTGATGACATACACAGCCAGAGGAGTAAAAGCAAACAACAATGGAAATGTGTTAAAAACCAAGAGTTTCAGTGTAAACTAAGAGAACTATACAACTCTGTAAATATCCTCAGGTTCTGAATATGAACTGAAAATATCTACACTGGGATGGAGATATAGCTTACAGCAAAGTATTCTGCCTAACATACAGGTTCAAACCCCAGGACTAAAAGACAAATTAAAACAAACAAAAACCTGTTTGATTTGAAAAGATCAACGCTTTAAAAAACAATACAACACAAAACACAACACAACACAAATAAGTCAATGTCTCTGAATCTCCATAATCTTTGTATACTAAAAAGCCCAGAAACAATGTTGCATGCAGCAACGGTGAACAACCTTAGCATACAGACCATGATATAAATTTGACTTCTCACTGAAACGAATCAGGGATCCATGGCTGACTCTAGTACTAAGGTACAAACTCATCAGGGAGCGCAGGGTGATGAAGAGTTTATTCAGAAGATGCTGATCCCAAGTGGGGGTAAGAACAGAGAGGGCAGGTCCCCTCGGGTCTCCTACAGTTGGAGCCCTCAAAACCAAGCTCCATTTGATAAAATCTGGACTCAAGTGATCCGTTCCTCTCACTGGATTGTCACATGAGCAAGTGTAAGCAGGAGCTGTGTCACAGGATTCAGAGATGTGAAACTGTGACAGAAAGCTCTACCAAGACTGCTCTCTGTGACAGCCCCGGTAGGCACAGGCCTGTGAGCCCAGCTCTCAGGAAGCCAAGGATAGCCTGGTCTATAAAACAAGACTGCCTCAAAAACCAAAACAAGTCTAGAAATCACACAGCAAGAGCTTAAATGCACCTAAGGACTACTGTCCTGTCCCATGTGTGTTGCTTCCTCTAGACACTATCTGTGTGTGACTTAGGTTCTGAGCCATAAATAAAAAAGTTCACATCACTTAATTTTAAAAGTTCTAAATTTATCTTTGTCAAGTGTTAGAAACATAAATTTATGATTATCAGTTAGTTCAATTGTGCTTCCATTTATTATCATGGAGACACTAATACTTTAATCCTGGCAGCAGAAGGATGACAGTTTGGGCAGTGCAAAGGGGCTCAGCAGGCAGAGGGGCTCCCCACCAAGCTGGTGACCTGTCTCTTCCCCGCAGGCAGAGGGGCTCCCCACCAAGCTGGTGACCTGTCTCTTCCTCAGCAGGCAGAGGGGCTCCCCACCAAGCTGGTGACCTGTCTCTTCCCCGCAGGCAGAGGGGCTCCCCACCAAGCTGGTGACCTGTCTCTTCCCCAGCACTACAAAGAGAACTGATTCCCAAAAGCTGTTCTGACCCCATAAAATACAGAGGTATAAATGCCCCAGACCTCCCACAAAAATAAGTAAAAATGTAGGAGGAGGATCGTATTTTAACATCATCAGTCTATGCAGCAACTTCAAGGTCAATCTAGGCTATATGAGACCTATCTCAAAAAAGCAAAACCAAACCAACATTAAAACAAAAACAGAACCCAAACTTTTTCACCATATATAAACCTAAAAGCAAATAGTTTTTAAATTCAACTTCCAAATTACACGTTTAGCTTGGTGGTGCAGCATTATCTAGCCATAAAGAAGAATGGAATTGATCATCCACCAGAAAATGGACAGAACCTCATTTTAAGTGAAACAAGCCAGACTTGGTAAGACAAAAGCTGCATTTTTTCTCATAAGCAATAACTAGGTTTTTAAAGACATAAGATCCAAGTACTTTACATACGGTGCATGTATCAAAATGTCACAAAGATAGTCATATTATACTGTATAAATAACAAAAAAATTTTAAAAGCTAAAATTTGTTGGGCCAATGTTAACCCTTCGGTGAACAATAAGAAGTAAGTTTTATAGAGCACTTGCTTAGCAAAGATGAGGCTCTCAGTGTGACCCCTGAGGGGCATATGCCCATACACATAAAATCATTACATTTTATAGGCGCTATATACACAGTTACACACGTAGCACATAAGCAATATAAAGTATATCTGCAGAATTAATATTTAATCAAAGGGCATTTAAGACAAAAATGTCTGGCCAGTGACTAGAGAGTCAACCAGGTATTCCTGAAGCCGAGAGCTGCCTGCCTTGAGGTTGGGAGTCAGTCCTGGGTAGATTTTAGCAGGACCACTTCCTTCTCTCAAGCTGGGTGTAGTAATTTTCTTCTTTATCTGAGAATAGTTAAAACAAAACAAACGAACAAACCCATGAGCTCATCGATGCACTTTCTCCCCAGGGGTCAAGGTTCCCTAAGTGCAGACACTGAACCGCTTCCTCCCGAGCCTAGGACCTGCTGAAGGGAGGCTTCTACCATCTCCGGGAAGAGCGAAGGCCTGAGAGAAACCTTTCTGTTAAGAGAAAGGGCTATGTACTGTGTAGCTCTGTGTCATCCATAGGAGCTAGCCTAAGGAGGGCTAAATAAACAGTTCTGAATTCTGGAAAAAAGAGTGTATCTAAAAAAGGTCTTTAAGAGAAGTAACAACAACACAAAGGTTGTCACACTGTGTTCTGACACTACCAGAACACTGAACAAAACCATTCCATTTGTGAATATAACAACTGCAGAACACCACCCATGAAGAAAGCTAAGTGTCCACGAGTGGAAAGATTCTTATCTTATGCACAGAAATGAGGCAGGAACGAAGAACCTTCATTCACAATAAGACAGGCAAAGTGAATCATGAGGTAGGTGCGGGGGCTCCCAGGAGCCCTGCAGCCCTACTGTCCTGCTGCCTGCCCCCAGTCTGTCACTACTTCAAAGTACATAGACACAGTACTGGGAGTCTTTGATCACAAGCTGTAGACAACCACTGAAGAGGTCCTCTTTGTAAAGTCGCAAGGCCCCAAGCTTCAAACCTTTTACCAAAGCTGATGCCTTAGATTAGTCTTTGCTGATGGTAGTTTGGATATGCTCTTTAGAACCCCTATATTATACTCCAGGATGCTTCATGTAACCAAACCATAAACTGAACACCTCTACTTCAACAAGCTGTTCAGATGTGTGCCCAATGAATTTTCAAGCTCATGCTACACTAAGGCAGAGTGGCAGGGAAACAGCACAATTTCACCCATGCATTTTCACATTTGAGACCTCTCACAGGTGTCCTGAAAGGGGACTAAGGTCATGACCTCGGGTCAAGCCAACAATCACTAGGCATTACTGTAGCAGATGATACCTAATAACCAGGGTGAGTACATATGGTGCTGCCCTAAATGTGGGCATTACAAGGTCAATTTTCATTTCATGAAATGAATTCTGAGTAACATGAAAACTCAGACTGTCAAAAAACAAAAAAGCAAACTAAAGCTCTGAAGCCTGTCTCATCAAGGATCTTGTCTCAAGTTAAACTGAACTTACCATAGAACTGCAAAAAAAAAAAAAAAAGAAAAAGAAAAAGAAAAGAAAAAGAACTAGGTAACAAGCTAGGAGGAAAAGCTACTGCTGGAGTCAATGCAGCCAGTCACAAACAAAGCCCACCACATTTTACAAGAAATTATTTTTGCCTCTGATTTGCCCAGCAACCACATTACTGTTCTAAACACAAAAATGTTGAGAATTTTCCTTGCCCAGAAGTGGTTTTGTTAAAAGGCTAAGTGCATCTTAACATACATAATTTAGTTTGCAACAAACCACAGAAATGAAGGGGAAAGAGCCTGAAAAAAATATATTTGGTATAATGATCTGATCAAGTACCTCTAAAACACTCTGTGTTGAACTCTTGAAACCCTTAAAATGCTCTGCAGTGTGCTAACAAGTTAAAGGGCTTTTGTTTCTCACTCAGTTCAATCCCATTCTCTCATCGACTTGACAATCTACATCACTTTACTGTCTTAAATTACTGCAGTGCTCAGAAAATGAAAACTATGTGTGACTAGTGACCATGCCTTTCCCTACTGGCTGCATACACCCCCAAGCTGCAGAGAGCTGCTACTCCATCAGTAAGGCTATGCTCTAAAGCCAGCACGTCCCTGGGAGCCATGTGATGATCAACCAAATGAATTTCCAGAGTTCTCTCCCCATGGGCAAGACCAGCTTCTAAGAGGAACATTAAGGTCCACTCCTCATTGTCCCAGCAGAGTAGCACAGTAGGAAGCTTGTAAGCAAGCACTAAGGGACAGAAAAAGACAAGGCCCAAGTCACATGATCAAGAAGTCTGCTAAACAGACTAAGCTAAACTGCAAAGCCGCAAGGGATGTTTAATTATTAAAAAGTAAACCATATGCTTAAGTAATAAAAGACAGCTCAGTAATCAAAAATGGCATGAAACGGTAGTTCTAATTCGGGCTCTACTTGCCGGACTCTGAAGATCTTTTTCTACCATATATACATACGCTGTGTGTGCGTGCGTGCGTGCGTGCATGCGTGTGTGTGTGTGTGTGTGTGTGTGTGTGTGAAGTATCAGTAAGCCTAAAGAAAAGATACAGCTAACTACACTCCAATGACTGAATCCCTGTGCTTACAAAGTGACTCAGGAGTCTGGGAAACTGCCCATTGCTCGTCGGTTGTGGTATATGCATATACACATCACAGGCAGAATGACATTTTTTTGTTGCTGACTTAATTTGACAAGCCATTTATTTAGAGCTTGATTTTTCTGACCATATAAAAAGATAATCATATTTGCCATTAGAGAATCATTAGAGAATCAAACCGAAAAATCCCTATGAAAAATTAAGAGCCATTACTTATAATGACGCTAATTGTCTTCGGCTTGATGGCTTTTACAAAAAGCATCCCTAAGAGAAAAGCACCCAGGAACCAGACACAAGCCCCAGAGCCCAGGGAGCCGGATGTGGCTGCTGATGGTGATGGGAAACTGATGACAGGAAAAGAAAGTGAGTTTTTTCTTTTCTCTTTTCAATGAAAGCCAGTTAGACATACCAGGTAATACTGATCCAGCCACCCATGTGTACACCTTATATCAAAGCTTTTCAAAGTCACAGAAGTTTTAAAAACAATATGGTAATCTGACAGCCAAATGTAGACCCAAAACAAAGCCTGAGCCCTTAAATTCTCATATCAAAAACAAACAAACAAACAAAGCTAGACGTGGTGGCTCTTGCCAACCATCTCTGCACTCGGGAAGCAAAGGAAAAAGGATTGAACTGAAGGCCAGCGAGGCTAGGCTGCCAGATCCTGCATGGACAACCCAAGGGCAGAGTGCGTGCTTGGGCTGCCCAAAGCCCTGGGTGCAATCTCTAACACTGAGAAGGGAAGAAGGTAACAATCTGTCCTAAGCAAAGGAAACAAAAACCTACAAGTAATTAAGACATAGTTATAATCACTGGATAGGCCTGGAGGCACACACCTTTAATCCTAGATTCAGGAGGCAGAAGTGGCCAATCTTTGTGAAGTCAATGAGTTCCAGGACCGCCAGTTATACGTTAAGACTCAAAAAAAAAAAAAAAAAAAAAAAAAAGCTAACTGGTAGTGGTGACAGACTCCTTTACTCTCACAATCAGCAGTCTGGAGCAGAAGAGCTCTGAACTTAAGGCCTGATCTACAGAACTAGTTAGTTCCAGGGGCAGTGGGGGGGTGGGGGTGGGGGTGGGGTGGGAGGGGGACGGAGTGGGCAGGGGTGAAGAGAAATAGATGTGTTTTGTAATTTAAAAACAACTCTAGGCTAAAATAGCATATACTTTCTATTAGGAACATTAGATGCTAATAAGTTCTCTATTGCTTTGAACTTTAATATCCACATGATTCAAATTACATAAGTTTGAGATTACAAAAATGTAATTTTTAAGATCAACACCTACTGGCTGTCATACAAGGCTCTAAGTAATATAAACTATGAAAGTTTCCAAATGTTGGATGCTCTGCTTTTATCTTCTGGTGGCTTCTGAAGCTCAGCCTTAGTCTTACAGACTTGATCCCTCTGGTTGCTCCACTGCAAGGCCTCCCACCACTGCCTCGCCACCGCCACCACCACCGCCAATGATCTTCCTGCCTCCAGACCACAGCACTGCTGCTGCATGAATCCCACTCAAGTACAGACCTGTGATCACTCATCTGCTTAAAGAGAAACAGAAGCTTCAGCGCTTCCTAGCTAGCTGAAGCCCCTGCAGCGTCTGGAGCTCGGAGCCACACAAATGGCCCTCTATTCCACATACACCCTGCAGCACTCACCTTCAGATCTGCCCAAGGGCTCTGCGGGACAGACCCTGTCACTTCCCCCAGCTCACTTCTAGATCGGTACAACTACTGACAGTGTGTGCACAGTAAGACTTGTAGCAACTGGAGGAAAAGCCCTGGGTTTGACATGAACAACTAGGCCCAACCCATACAACTTGCCTCCCCCGAATCGCTTCCCGTATAAAGCCCATACATTGCACTAGACGGACTGGCTCTAAGGTCCAGTCCCAGCACTGGACTCTCCTATGCAAGCATAACACACCTTCACTGGTTCACCCCCGATGAGATATGGATGGCCACGCCTAGTTCCTGCTGCTATCGAACCGCTCGACTTATATGAACAAATAGCCCGACTCAGCTAGATATTTCAGAGCTATTTTTAAAAATGGTTCAAAAGAAAAAAGAAAACAAGCCACAATAAAAAATTAAACAGAAAAAGATTATGAGGATTAAGAAAGTTAATATAAGGAAAGCTCCGAAATATTTCCTCACCAAATCTAACTATAAATAACTGCTAATAACACTTTCAAAATGAAGGTTCTGGTGGAAATTTAGGATGCCAAATCCAGCCCTAAAAACAGCAAGGTAAACAGCAGGACGAGTGATAAAAATACTTTGCTTCAATTGTTTCTAGGTTTCTTGTCAAAGAAAATAAACTTAGAGTCAAGCCACGAGAGAACAAACAGCAAAAGCTTCAGAACTCCTCAGCCACGGAGAAACCAGCATATTAGGCGCGCACACACGTGCCATTTATTGGCCTAAATTAAAGCCAGAGACCGGACTGGGCTCCTGGCAATGGATTCCACCTTGCTCCCTGATTAACGAGTCGTTTTCACAGTGGCATTCTTCTTGCCTGTCTCAAAGCTGCAGGCACACAGGTCATGGGTGCAGGCTGCACTTCAGTCTTCCGGGCCTGCAGCCTGGGCTCCAGCTCACCAGTGCTGGGGACACAATGGTGCCAGAGGCTGCTACAACTCAGCTACTTGCAAAAGCAACACTGCGCAGCAGTTTCTAACAGTTGTGAAGAGCAAACCCCTTGAGGTTCTAGAGGAAAAGGGAATAGTATTTTCTAGAAAAAGCTAACAATTGAAATAAAGTTCTCTGCCCTTTGCTGCCCATGATCTCTAAATCAAAAGCAAAATGAAATGAAACCGGACTTGATCTAAACCAGGATGTGGCCTTTCACCCGCCCAACCCTGGCATCTTACCTGTGGAAGCTTTGATCACATAGCCGCCACTTTCCTCACCGGGAGGCACGTCGAGCAGCTGCATGATTCTGTCCAGCAAGCCATGGATGATCTCAAACCCAGGATTCTTGTTGTAATAAACAGCACATAGATGCCTGTAGTTTTTTGCTCCTACATCTAGAAAAATCAAAAAAGGCTTGGTCATCAGGTCATATCAGTCATTACTTAAGCAACTTGAACGAAGTTAGCAAAAAGAGATTAACAGATTATTTGGCATCAAGAGAAGCAGCCAGACTCAGAAAGTCATGAAAAGATCAAACTTTTTAGCCACCAAATTTTCAAAGGTGTTTACTTTGGGGAGGAGTGACTGGCTTTCAGGGCTGGCCCCAGGTGGGAAGGCTTCACTACAGAACCTGCTTGTGAAACTTGCTGTAAACACTCTAGCAAAACGTACCAGTTAATGATTGATATTCTATATTCATGATACCACCCCAATACTACTAAATACCAAAAGAGTTTCCTGCAGAACACACACTACATTATTTCCATTGAGACACAGAAACCAGGACAGGATGAGTGCAGTCCGGTCACTTCTTGGAGCACTGTAGAGGCTGTGGGAAAGCATTCTGTGCAAGCTCTCCTTAATGGATAAGAGCGAACAATTAGAATAGTAAAATAACAAATAAAAACCTGGGGATAGTGCTGGGGACTGACCTGAGGATCTTGCTGGACACCTAGATCCTGTATTCTTTTTTTTTTTTTTTTTTTTGTTTTTGTTTTTCGAGACAGGGTTTCTCTGTGTAGCCCTGGCTGTCCTGGAACTCACTCTGTAGACCAGGCTGGCCTCGAACTCAGAAATCCGCTTGCCTCTGCCTCCCAAGTGCTGGGATCACAGGCGTGCGCCACCACGCCCGGTTCCTGTATTCTTTTTTTAAAGGAGGCCACAATGTTAAAAAAAGAAACCAAACTAAATTATGTTGTTCAAAGAACCTGCACAGGTTGGAAAAATATGAAGCAAAACAAGGCAGTAAGCATCAGCAGTTACAAGCTGCCCCAGTACAGGGAAGGGCCTGCAGCAGAAGCATCACAGCAGACTCTGAGGATCCCACCAGCGTTCCATCTCCTAGCCAGGTTGTAATTATAGTACAGTATTGTTTACTTTATAATCTTTAAAAAAGCCATATGTGATATATACATAAAATTCTACATAAACCTTCACAATAAGACCTGGAATGAGGGGCTGGACAACTGACCGGGTGGTTAAGAGCACTTGTTGCTCTCGCCAAGGACTCAGGTTTAGTTCCTAGCACCTATCCACACAGCAGCTCCCAACATCCATAACTCCTGGGAATCTGACCCCGGCTTCTAAACTCCAAGGGCACAGAAAAACTTACAAGCAAAATACCCATACATGTAAAATAAAATTTTAAAAATCTTTTTTTCATGGTAGAAGTAAAACAAAGGGTATGAACCAATCCAAAGATATCACACCAAGAGAAATAAGCCAGACGCAGCAGGTCAACCCTAGAAGATTCCCACACAGGAGGGATTGAAGCCTTCTGCATGTGAATGCTACTGAAGGCGGGACCATGCGTGAAAGGACATTTCCCTGTGCTAGCCCCTTCCCATACCTCAGAGTCACCCTCTCACAGAAACAGGAGGGGAGGGTGGAGAAGTGCCACTCGCTGGCACAGCTACAGCCATGTCTGATGACCCTGTCCCAGTGGTCTTTCACAGTGTACACATGCAAAGTGCTGCTGTGCTCGGCTCAGAAACGCTTACTACGAAGGCAGCTCGCATCTGTATTTTAAACCACCACAGTAACTTCTAAAAGTATGTGGAGAATCAAAACTATACAAATATAGCCATAATCAGAAACATCCATGCACAGAGAAAAAGGACTCAAACGAAATAAATCTAATGTTAACAGGTTATGTTTGAATGAGATAAATTTTTTCTATATTTGATCATTTTAAAATCTTACCATGATTAATATGTTACCTTATATAAAAATAATACAAACTGCCAGGGAGTGGTAGCACATTCCTTTAATCCCAGCACTTGGGAAGCAGAGGCAGGCAGAGTTTGAGGCCAGCCTGATCTACAAAACAAGTTCTAGGACAGCCAAGGCTACAAAGAGAAACCCCCCACACCCCACAAAGACTCATAACCCGAGATGAACCCTAATGATTAACTGGATAATGGACCAGCGTAAAAACAGTGAGACATCACTCACAGATCAAACTTCAGCATGTCAATGGCCCTAACAAGTAGGAGGTTCTCAGAGGCACTGCAGTGAAGGAAAGGAGCCAGCCACGGAAGGCCACAGCCATGGCACGCCACAGGACACACGGTCCACTCATGCCAGGGTGGAAAAGTGTATTGCAAGCAACTCAGACTCGACAGTAGTTGTATACAGTAAAATGTGGGGGAAATGTGACTGAATGGGAAAACATGGAGGATTTCCAGGGTGATGGTTTCAGGATCTCAGGGGGAGCGTTTAAAAGGTACATAGCACGTAAAGGAGGATTTAAAGTCCACAGCAGCATTTAACTTTCAAACTAGCCTGCAACTTAGGTAAATACCATGACCTTTAAACTAGAGACACAGAGCTCTAAATACAACTTCAAATGCCTTTGGCCTCGATTTACTTTTTAAATTAAGAAAAAGAAGGAAAGAGAATGCCTGTCTTGGGAAATGACGTGAATACAGGCCTCTGTCCACATGGGCTAAACCAAAGCTCGCAGCAGCTTTTCCACAGGTAAAGTTACCAGCCGTGCTGGCACAGATGGCCTTTAATCACGATAACCAGATACAGCGGCGGTCAAGCCACCGGTAAGCTCTGACCAGGGACTGAGTATCTACCAGGCAGCCATGTCATTATTGAGCCCAAGACACTACACAGCAAGGGCTACTATTGTCTATGAAGCAGATGGAGAAGCCAAACCTCAAGGCAATTAAGTGAAGTTGCCTAAAGTCGAGCTAACTAGCTAAGACTCACCATTATCAATTCCACAGCTATGAAGTTACAAATCAGGACTTGCTCAGGACTGATTTGACCCCACACTCTCTTCATGCCCTACAGCGCACCATAAAGGATTTAGAGGGGAACAGTATAAGGACAAATGCATGTGTAGCCATATAGCTGCTTAATGCAAAGACGTGCATTCTTGAAACATTTTTAGTACAAAGAACAGATGTTTTACTTCTCCAAAGTTTTTATGATTCTTAAAATTTTTCTAAGGCACTGAAATAAATTATTTTTTAAAATCTGGAATCTGTGTTCATCAACAGTATTTTCATCTATGAGGATTATCTTCAGTAAGTCCCGACTGAACAGACACAGAGAAAGGACTGTTTCCACATTTAACACTTCCTGCGTGCTCTGCTTGAGGCACTCTTGGCTTCCTTACACGACGATGCCCAGCGACACCACAGGACTCACACAAACTAAACTAACTTTCTGAATACAGAGCTAACGTCTGGAGAAAGAGGCAAGCACGGGGAAGCAACCACCACGCCAGGCCAGGAGCACAGGGCGGACCCTGTCCAAGGCAGCACGAGGGACGGCGCCACGCTGCCACCCCTAGCAACCCTTTCCACCAAGGACAAAGAACTCTGCTATGTAAATTCTCTAATCCAATGTGAACATACAGACCTATATTAAAGTCAGGCAGGTATAAATGCCAGGTAACCCTCCAGCATGCATAAACTAAAATAAGAGGCCTACTTCTGCTGCAGAAATGTGAAAACACACACACACACACACACACACACACACACACACACACACACACACACGCCTTTCTCCTCCTGAAGGGAGAAATGAAGTGAAACAGAACTAAATGACCCTTTCATACTGCTGACTTGCTCCTGGGTACTCCTGCCATGTGGTCCCCATTTGTCGGTGCCACATGCCTCCACTTGAACACAGGCACGCACTGAAACCGCTCTGCAGCTCCAAACTCAGAGAGAACAGGCCAACAGTAAGGCCACCATTCAAAAGATGCAAATGAGAAGCTGTCTTAGTTTGGTAACCTGTGCCTTGGACTACTTTTTCCTAATCTCCAAATTATTTAAAGTGAACTTTTCTTGATAACGGTGAAATATCTAGACCAAAATCACAGAAGTTTTAAAGCAAATTATGTGCTTTGAGGGACTATAGCAAAAACAATTTACAGTTAAAAAAAAAAAAATTTGTAAAAAAGGAGCTGGGGGTGGGAGTCAGGTGACGGAGTGTTTTGTAGCACTTCATGGTGGCACTGGCCTGTCAGGACGGTCTGAAGTTCCAGGTCATCCTTGGGTACACAGTGAGTCTAAGCTAGCCTAAACTAGGCTACATGAGACCTGGTCTTCAAAAAGATAAAAAATACAATTAAAGTTTCAGGATGTTTATAACATACGTGGGTTTCATTTTGCAATACTTTGAGGGCTGTGTATTAACTTCATCATTTAGGTGTCTCCTCCCTACCCCACCACTGTTCTTCACAATTTTCAAAGGATTTGGTTCTTTATTATTTTGTTTAAATATTCACTCTCCATTCCTGTCACCGCCTACAGAAAAATGACTAGGTATGCTAACATTCCCACCTCCTTGTCTTCTGCACGAGAGAGAGGCCATATTCCATCATAGGAGACTGCATGGCACAAGGAAAGAACTATCTAGATTTCATGCCAAGGCCAGGGTTTGCTGGCAATGCCTCGGCCCTTTATAACTCAGTCAACAGACCTCTTGTGTCATGCCATCAAACAATTCTGCTTCTTAAACAGGCCTGCCAAGTATGTCAGCCTAAATTATCCATGTATTGCACAGACTTCAAAGTCCTGCCTGGACAGAGCTGATCTAAACCACCCAAAGGAGGGGTGGCGAGATGCAGTTCTGTGAGCTCAAAGAATACAACAAATGACTTCTTTTTTTAAAAGGAAAAGAAAAGGGAGTGGCACATGGCGTCCTGAGCACGTGACTCTTACTTATCTCCTAGGCTCTGCCATAGGCTTCACTGCCAGGCAGTGTGGATCCCACTGCAACAATGATTAGAGGGGTACTAGTGGTTTCTGGTAATATCATACAGGGTACAGAGTCTTTCTTATGCTCAAGGTACCCAGACACCAAATAAAGACGCTGGCAGAACAGAACTGTATAGGGAGAACAAAAAGCTTCTGGAATAATCAAGGGCTGGAGATTAGCAGTAGGCCAGACTCAGAGAATGAAGCACATCACTGCTGCAGACCTATCCCCTAAAGAATTTTAGCTTGCTCTAAATGACCACAGCTAATGCAGGGAACCAAGAACCCTGATAGATTCCTGACAGGACTATAAGTCAGTACAGCGGAAATAATTAAACAAAGGTATGGAAGTGAAGGAGGGACCAGATGGGGAGGTCAGCAGCAGTGACTGGGGACAAGCAGTGGGTGTGAATAAAACACAGGGCACAATACCAGCGGTGCCTTTAATCCCAGTGTTCAAGGCAGAGGCTATCAGACTGGAGGGAGGCCAGCCTGTTCTAAACAGCAAGTTCCCACCAAGCCAGATATACTTGTTTAAGAAGAGGAGAACAGGAAGAAACGAAAATGGCATAGTAAAATCCATTTTATAGGTATAATTAATATATGCAATAGTACCATATGCAACATGTATTTATATGTATAGACATAACTATATGCTGGGTATGCTGGCTCGTGTGAACCTGTAGCAGGATGTGCGTTTGAAGATAGTCAAGGTCACATAGCAAGACCTGTCTCAAAACCAACCAAATCAAACAAAACAGAAAAAAATCAGTTAAAAATTTTAGAAAATCATTTACTAAATTATCAAATATTTAAATGTATATACCTAGGGACTGACAAATTGTTATTTCTAAAAATAATTTGTACAAGGGAAAATGATACTAACTTAACGACATACTTTAGGAAAAGTCTTATAACTATTCATTTATGCTCGCTCTGTTTCCATATGGTAGAATATTATGTAACTATTAAAAATGAGATCAATAGTATGCATTCAGATAGGCTAGATTAAGTGTAACTGCATCTGTGTAAGCTATAAAACTACCACTTTCTTTGTAGCTACACACAGATATGCACAAGGACTGGCAGTGAATTAATTCTAGATGTGGAATGTCTGACAAGTTGTAGATCTTATTTTTTTAATTAAACAAAAGAACAAAATTCCTAAATCAATAAGTACATATTGAAAGCTTAAGAATACTAAAAATATCTGTTCAATCATAAAAAAGCAACAGCTTCCCTAAAATGCTTTTCTACAGCAGCACCAAAGTACACACTTTTCTTTTAAAATGCTGCTGAAAAGCCAAGAAACAAATGTGAAAAGAAATCTCTAAAATTCTCAATGCATACAGGGAAAAAAATTGTTATTCCTGAGGGTTGGCTTTTATTTTGTTAACATAAACCTGGAATGGATTTTTATCTATTAAAAAAAATACAGCACTGGATGCATGACAGGGCACATTATACTCAGGCTAGCAGAGCTGAACTTTGTGGGACCAAGCACACTAAAATAACTTTCTATATTAAAAATGATATATTTACTCAGCTAAGATGCCATCTCATATGTGAAGGATACTACTTCAAAAACTGTTAACGTCAGTCTCCTTACACCCATGTTTTTTGAATTATTAATTGGAAATTCTACATGCCAAAAATATGAAATGGTGAAATTAAATTAATCCAGATTGATGACATAAGCCCTCTTCAGCAAGCCGCATTCCACATGTGGATGCTGGGTAATCGTCTATTATCTGAGGCTCCAGAACTGATGGACAGTGTCTCAGAAGATAGGTATTCACAAGCCTATAATAAAATTTTCTTCCTGAGCCTTCATCAAACACACAGGTATACCAAAAATTATAAAGACCTGACCCTTATTTCACTTATTCATGTCTATTTTCTGTCGTGCTGGAGCTAGAACCCAAGGTCTTATGTATACCCCTATGTTTAACACACAGCAGATAAACATGAACATCCGTGTGTGTGTGTGTGTGTGTGTGTGTGTGTGTGTGTGTGCGCGTGCGTGTATACACGCATGTGCATCTGTACAAATCGTATGCTGAGGACACAACCCACACAAAGACCAAACAGTTATGTTCTGTGGCAGCCATGATGCTCAAGGGAGGAAGAAGAAACAAAACTCTGAAACAGATCTTGCAATTAAAGGCTTAAAACATAAATTCTTTATTTCCACATCCACTTAGGAAGGGTAAAAAGAAACAGAGCATCCTCTCACTCTCAGAGGCGTCTGTGACAATGTGAAAGTTTGGGAACTATGTAACTGTAACCTGGAGGCAGGAGTTCATGCACATCCTTAGGTGCCTGCTCCTTCTAGACTTGCCCATCTTTGACCCAGAGGTGCGCTTTCTCTTGCATTTCAATGAGATTCTAGGCACAGCGGCAGCTTCCCTGAGCACTGAGGGAGAAGCTGTGACTGCAAGATCCAACTGTGTTTAAGAAGTGGGAAGGCTGGATTGCGAAAAATGCGCTAGCTTTTCCAGACATGCAGTCTTTTGCTCATCCCTGAAGTTTTTCTGGCTTTTAAAAATATTTTGTTTACAGTTTGGTCATTCCTGACATTGACATGAATGAGCTATTAACATCGGAAACCAGCCGGTAACTCTCACAGCAGCCCTGCATGCTCTGCACAGCTACCCTCCCTGCTACAAAACTGAAAACTTACCCGAGGGCAGAGTCTGCACTCAGATTCTTGTTCCAAAAACACATGCCACTCTGTCCAACAAAAGGGATAAATCAGCTTAGTCCCCTGAGTCATGACTAATTTTTAAAAGTGTTACAGCAGCTTCGGATCTTGAGGCTCAACAAATGTAGTGGCTGGCTCAGCCTCAAACAAGCCAAATGTGCCTGATTTACAGTGGAAGTCTTAATGCTTGAAAAGTGTGCCTGACTTGGTTTCAGAACTGGCAGCCTGACAGCCTCATTCATGATGGCCAGTGAGAGGAGTGCACGTTAGAGTAAAATGTCTGAGCAGGTCAAGCAGGGAAATGCGAGTTGTCTTTTGCCTGCTTTCAGAAGAACTTAGGTCAGACAGAAAAACACAGAAATTCAGATTCCATTTTTGTTTTCATTTTGGAAGCTACATTTGCCAAGCAGACACTCATATGAGGCTTAGGGGTGCTAGAATTTTCTTGGCATTACAGAATGAGTTAGTGGCAGTCATGGCTCCATTCTCTGCATTCCCAGGGTACTTTGCACAGTCCCTCCACATGGAACATGGATACACTGAGTGGCCAGTGAGTTGCATGGCTGTTCCAGGCTCTGCCTCCCTAGGCTTGGTCTTTCACACAGGTGCTGAGGACCTGAACGCAGCTCTTCACGTGCATGTCAAGCGCTCTCCTAGATGCTACAGTCGTTTTTAGTTTTCTGTCACCATGGTTAATTAGACCACCTGGGTCGTGCTTGCCACACATCTCCATTTTTTTGAACCCCATAATTTGGGAACTGCTCACTAAAGAGATCTGGGAAACTTCATTATTAATTGGAAAAATCCCTCTATTATTTATTTTTGGTGGTTTCAACTTTATTATTCAAAAGTTTCATTTAGAAACACCTAAGAGAGAAATGATTCCTAATTCGTCACTTAAAAATGGTAAATTACTGGACGGGTGGGGGAACAGCCTCATAGAAGCATGGGGGGGGGTGGGATAGCAGGTTTCAGAAGGGGGAACAGGGAAAGGGTATAACATTTGAAATATAAATAAAGAAAATATCTAATTTTTAAAAATGATAAATTACTCAAAGAAAACTTTCGATTGATTGCTGCTACACCAGTGTAGTTTTTACCCTGTAGACTCCGACAGAATTAATGCTGAGGAACTCCGGGCAGGGGGCTCTGCATCCGCTTTTGGTATTCCCTGGCAGAGGGCAGCACAGCACAGCATCTCTCCAGGGCTGCTGTCACCCAGGCCCACTTCGGTCTGAGGGTACTCTTTCAAGAAGGAGCAGTCTTTCACTACGAGGCCTGTGGGGTTTAAGGTCGCCTCACTCTCCAGTCACCTTTCACTGTGCCTCTGCCCAGGCTCTCAGCCCGCTCTGCAGCAGTGGCAATGGGATCTTCCAGTGCAGGGCGGTGACTGATTTTTAAAGTAAAGTCTTATGTTAGTATGTTTTGGGTTTCTCATAAGGGGGAAAAAAACACAAAAGAAGAAAATCCAATAACACCAAGTCCCTTAAAGGTTAGGATAAAAAATCAAGTCCCATTGTCTCAGCAAAGCGCAGCGACACTGTCGGCCACTCTGGACCCTTCTGCACTATACAGAAAATGGACATGACCCAAGACAGCGGCAAGAACAGCAGTCATCACTTACCACGTGGCTAAAACTTCCCAAATGCAGTTTCACTGGATCCTTCCCACAGCTAATGAAGCAAGTGCTGTCATTACCCCATTGTACAGATGAGAAGACAGCCACAGAGTTCACATACACTGTGTACCGTAGAAAGCATGACTAAAGCCCACACCTTATGGATGCAGTCTGCAGAACCCAGACTCACTGCTGCTTCCCTACAGATGCTGCAGACCCTTTGCTGTAGGCCAGATGACTAGGAGGGATCAACATGCACTTACTTAGAATACTTCATCAGGAAAGTTTATGTTATGAAATAAGATCCAGGCCCACCTAAACAGAAAACATACTCCATCTCAACAAAAGGAAACATGTTTTCAAGATCATAAACTCAGTAATTTAACTTCCCTTCATTTTCTATTGATACAATAGAAAATATTAAAGAAAAAGTATAAGCCAATGCAAGATAAAGCGGGATCAGAAGGAAACAAACCATGGAGAAATCAATAGATAGTTTCAACTAGGACACAGGCACAGCACAGTTTCAGAGTTCTCCCCATGAGAAAAAGCACAAGAGAAATGCAAATGTCTGAGCTAAAACAAACAACATTAAAACCCAGCTCAGGCTCAGGCTCAGGCTCAGGCACCTAGGGCTGAAACAGCAACGCACTGCTCCACGGCTACAGGCAAACTCTACAGCAAATGTGGTGCCCAGGGCTGCCCCTCACTCTCAGCCTCCAGCCTGTGCGCACACCCGGCCCTGCAGGACCATGAAGGAGCCCTGCAAAACTTTGGAGGAAACAGTGCAGTTTCCTTAATCCTGTACTTATGATTATGAGCACAGCACAGAGGATCAAGAGCACATGAAGCTCAGAGAATAAACATGGAAAGAGACAAAGTTTGCAGACCAACGCCACCCTGCACGCTCAGGAGCTACACCATGGAAAAACTGCGCAAACCCTCAACATGCTTTATAGCTGATACTAAAATTGTTTTCTAGTTTTTAGTAGAGATTTGTCACTTCAAAAAAATCCTACAGACTCCAGCCGGAGTTAGGAGCCACTCACACCATGGGGCTGATGTATGAGGTCAGAGGGAGGCTGCCCGCCAGAGGCGGCACTTGAGGCACTGCTCACTGAGGCCCACAGCGCGCACTTGTCTAGACAAACAATTGAACTTGACTGACTTCCAGGAAAGCCAGGCTTCCAAAATTCCTAAATTTATATTTATTGAATGATCATGCATTCCAAGTGTTAGACAAAAACACTCAGCTATACTAAGTACTTTGAACTTGCATACTTCAAAGGGGAAAATCATAAAACACATTCACAATCACTGCTGCAGTAGGGCTGGGCAATCCAAGCCTGACCAAAATACCATGCCACAAACGTCACAGGGTGCAGGACAGAAAAATTTCAAAATGTTCTGGGGACCTTTCATTCTTCCTTCCTCCCCGCCCTCCACCCCGCACCCCCAAGACTGGTACTGAGGTGAGCTCAGAGACCCACACTTACTTTCAGAATGACCAACTCAAGGCTGCTCAGATAATGATGTGCTAACTTGGATTTACACTAAAATACTCTGAGGCGGGCGGGTAGCAATGTTGAAGAAAGAACCCTGGCTGTGTGTACCGGAGTAAGCATGCTAACTTCTCTAAACAGAGCTGAAATTCACACAGTAAAAAAAAAAAAGCCTAAATATGCAAATCAGAGGAGCTGATTCTTACCTCTGCTAGGATCTTTTACTACAATGTCAGAGATTTCAAACAGTTTGAGAGGAAGGGGCATCTTCCGGTTTGCTGCAATGGTCTTCAGAAGGCCAGGAAGAAGGGTCGTGCGCGCCACCTACAGGAAAACATGGGAATTCGCACCGACTCAGGAACTGGCAAACTGGAGTAAAGGAGACAGAGCAGCCAGCTTCCTGGCTTCAAGGAAAACTTTTGCAAAGGGTGATTGATACCTTTATTCTCAAGTCCAGTTCACTAATATAACTGGAAATATTCTCCATTCCAAATTAACAAAATAAGCACCAATAAATATAATTTATATAGTGAGAAGCAAATATAATGATTATTCCTATCTAAAGATTGGCTATTCCATTATAATTTTAAAACTAAACTGGGTTTTCAAGGTTGCATATATGCAATTTTTTTATATTCTGTCTCCTTTCACAAAGCAAATGAAATAGCCTAGGCTGGACCCCCAAATACTCACACTCAGCCTATACTTGGTTCTTACATGCTTTGAACGGGCTGGCTCGATCCCTCTTACTGAATTTTCCACTTCATAATTGACTTTTACTTACTATTCTCTGCTTTCTCATCCACTTAGAGTAAATGTGAGATAGAAAGATAGACAGACAGAGAGATAGATAGATAGATGTAGTTTTCTGATCCCAACAGAACTGTGAGTTCAAGGCCAGCTTGGGTAACATCACTTAAAGCCAGTCTGAGGTGCCTAGCAAGCCCCTGTGTCTCTAGTCCATCATGGGGTACACGTGGGATCCTGGCCCTCGGGAAGCTGAGGCAGGAGGAAGACTCACGTGCTCGCCTTCAGTCTGGGAGAACAGTGAGTACTGAGCCAGCAGACCATCTCTCAAACAAAGCAGCAAAGTGGGTTCCTTATTGTTAGCCGTTAAATCTGCTTTTTAGTTCTTGTGCTCTAGTTCCCTCCTTTCTACAGAAGATGTTCCAAGATGCTCTGGCGATATTGGAAACCAAGTTCCATACATTCGCACCTATGATAACAGTGTATGCCCTGGGCATCGTAAGAGACCAGTTATGACAACTAATGGCGCACTGTAATAAAGGTTAGTCAACATCTTTTCAAGATCCCTTATATTACTATAGAGCTTAGCAATCTTGCTATATTGTTTCCTGGGTCTTGGGTTTTTGCCACATAAGTTAGACAATTTTCACCTTTTAAAGGAAATATTTACTGTTTGGCCTATCGACCATGTGGGTTCCAGGGACCAAATTCAGGTTGTAAGCCTTGCTGTAAACAACCACTGAGCCACCCTGCATCTTGAGTATACCTCTAACTAGATGCACTGGGGCATGTCTGTAATAATTGCAATAAAAATTTACATATTTTTATTTGCAAATAGTATTTTTCTTCTCCTGCCCATTCCATAAAACATCTACTGTCAGAGAAGAACACAATGTTAAGAATTACATAGAAAAAGAACATGCTTGTGCCCAAGCTATAAGCCACTTTCCACTTACTTTGACCATAAGTAAGTACAAAGCTGTACTCCGCATTAGTGATGACGGAATGGCTATGAGAAGCTGGGGCAATGCAGGAGCTGCAGACTCCAAGGGCCTGAGTACCTAAGCCACAGCGACCACAGCGGCAGCCGAGGCACTTCTCATCGGCTTTCCCTCTGCTTAGACACAGTGGAGCAGGCAGGACACACACTTGGAGGAAGGTAACAGTTATACAATTCTTGAGAAATACAAAATTTGTGTCATACCTGATAAATGAGACTGAGGTATGGGGGTGCATTTAGCATAAACAAGTAAAAATCCACTCCTATCGATGAAAATGTGCTAGGAGTAAATATCAGTATAGCTCATTTGCTACAGTAGGTAGTTCTATAAGTAAACCTCAGAATTCTTAAGTGTCAGCATTTCCAACGCCTGTAGGATTTTCCAAAAACTAACCCAGCATCTATCTACCTTTCACACGTGTGAGAACCAAGATCCACGGAATCTACTGCAGATCACAGCTGAGGTTTGCTCCACACTAGAGTGAAGTTTTCTAAACCCAGAGCCTTTGGTTCTAAGATTTTTCAAACATGTGTGACGGCATGTGCAAGAAAGTAAGCCAGCGTTCACACACACAGGAAGAGACAGTCAGAGCCAGCTATCAGCAAAGCTGTTATAACTCGAAATCCACGTCTACAGCTAACATCCTAGTCCACACTGAGTCATTCAACACGGACTGCTAGTGCAGGACCATTCCATTTAAGTCTTTCCAAACTGGGTAAGAAACTTCCAATAATTGGATCCAGTATTGTAGACCCAGAACAGAGAAATCTTGGGGGGGGGGGGAATGATTGGGGAATAGCGGGGGGTGGGGGGGGAGGAATTATGGGACATATGTTGGGGGGGAACTGGGAAAAGGGAAAGCCTTTGGAATGTAAACATAGAATAATAGAATATAGAAAATAAAAATTAAAAAAAAAAAAAAGAAAGAAACTTCCAATAAACTCAAGAGGACAAGGAAAGGCACAAAGAGCAGTCATCAGGAACTGGCAGGATGGCTTACGGAGAGACATGGTGTGCATTCTAATCCATCTACTATAAATGAATGGGAAAGAGAGGAAGCTTAGACTTTTAAGTAAATATCAATTATGACGTGAAAAACACGGGTAAGGATGGCTGAGCCAGCAGACGTAACAACTAAGAATAGGTTGAATGTGAGCACTTGGAAGTCCAGCCTGAGCTATACAGTGAGTTCCAGGTCAGCCTGGGCTACAGTAAAAGACACCATCTCAAAGACAGGAACAATAATAATAATATTTTCAAACAAGCTAACTGCACTGTCTGGTTAATAATAGTACCTTTTCTTACCAAGCACAAGGCTCTGGGTTCAATACTAATACATATGAAAGTAAAGAGAAGGGGGCGGGGGGGACGACTCCAAATTATCTAAGGAAAGTTCATTAAAATGTTCTACAGATTCACCTCTGAGGTATAACTGGAGAGAGCTTCCCTAAGTCATTTACCACAAATGACTTTTATCCCAATTCTTACCTGGAACTCAGCGGTTTTGGGATTACTTATGTGGACTGCCTTCGTTGAAGAGATATCCACGCCAAGTTTATCCGCAATGTCTTCTTGGGAGCACTAAGAACATGTACAGTAGATTAGTACAGGGCAATGCCTAACTCAGAGTTTAAAAGTATTTCATGCTCTCATTCAGTTTGCTCTACAGGATTCAGTAAGTTAATAATAACCTAAGAATTTGATCTAATAAGTTTAACAATTAATAATTCATCACTTGTAGTTCACCTAGTTTAGGCTCACAGAAGATGCAATTAACCATGAATAGCTCTCTACGAGGAGTTGTAACTACAACAGGGAGCTACTTAATCTCTCCTGTAGAGACGGGGCTTTAGCCCACACCCAGGTCCTTTCTGTACTAGGTCCCACTTACCTTTCCCATCTAAGCTCCTAAGTCCTGTTTTCTGAGCATTATACTTTCACCTGCCTTTAGCTAAAATCACTGTGCCAGCACCACACTCAGCAAGCACGAGGCTCTGTAAGTGACCGCTCTTTAGCTCTTCCATAAAGCTATCTCGAGTGGGACCAGTCAGAGAGCCCCCCTCTTGGTTTCCCCAGGGCTTTCTGGTTACTAGTGCAATCCCAGGTTAAGCCTGCATTGATTTGGGGCAGGACTGTGCAACTCGAATTCACACGGCTGGCCTCTGCTCAGTGGCCTCCGAAAGGCCACTGGCCTTCCCCTGCACAGAACTCACAGAGCTCCTAAGAACAAAGAAACCACTCAGCTCTTACCCGCCTGCAGGATCTACAACAGCAGGCACACGTTAGAGCAGAACTCACTCCTAGATTCAACAACTCTAGTAAGGATTAAAATGTAGAGATACTGTATGACCAATGCCTGAGTGCTAAAAACATAATAAAATGAAAAATAATCAAGTGATGAAAGCTGGTGCCATGAGGTTACTGGAGCCCTTTCTAACTTTAGGACAATTATTGTTCACTGAGCTGTTCTAAAGGGCATCCTCGAGTAGTGGGCCTTCCCGACACTAATGAGTGAAGACGCCTGCTGTCTGCCAGGCAGTTACCAGCAGCTGAGAGAAGGCACAGCCACTCACCTGAGGGGCATTTCGTCTTCACTGTATGCTACGCCTGCCCTAGCAACTCCTGCCTTAGCTCACCTGAAGGCCAGGCTGGCAGGGAACTTCCCATCCTACTCAGGCTTCCAAGTGCTGTATCATATATGTGCTGGTATGCACCTCCATACCCAACTTTGCCAGACTTTCTCAAAAAGGTATTAAACTCTACCAGAACAGAGCCCCACGGAGCTGCTGTGCTGGAGGGAAAGCCTGCACCAAACTGCAAATCACACTTTCTGCAGAGCAGAGGGCAGTTTTGCTTATGAGATTTAGATACACTGATCAGTTCATTTAAAAATGCATTTACATGATGCTACCCACTCTCAGGCAGAGCTACTTTTGTCTGTGTGAAAGGAAAAGGCTTTCCAGTGTATCTGAATGACTCTGTGCGTCACACTAGTGATGGAAAGAGGGAGACAATCAGAAACAGTTCCACCAGGAGTTCCTGAAGTAACAGTAGTTAAAGCCCAGAAGGAAGGTGTTCTTAAAGATCAGCATTTATGTGTCTGCTATAATGTTAGGACTCCAACACATACAAAACCCATAATCATAACCGGGCAGTGGTGGCACATGCCCTTAACCTGAGCACTCTGGAGGCAGAGGCAGGCAGAACTCAGATCAGTTCCTCTGAGTTTGAGGCCAGCCTGGTCTACAGAGTTCCAGGACAGCTAGGGCTATACAGAGGAACCCTGTCTCAATCAATCAATCAATCAATCAATCAATCAATCAATCAATCAATCCAAACAAAACCCATAGTCATTCTAAGTGTCACTCTTAAGGTCAAAGTAGGCATTTTGTTCTAAAATTGAGTCACTTCATAGAAGACTAGTATGCAGTGTTCAAGAGTGAACTGCTTGTTAAGGAATCAAGGAGCAGCTGTGGCCAACTGACTATCACTCCTATGCGAACTGGATGTGGCAATACAGACCAGCAATATTAAGATCTGTTTATAAAAACCACAACAGCCAGAAGAGGCCGTCGGATGCTCTGAGAGTGTGGGCACTGGAGCTTGAACCTGTGTCCTCTGCAAGGGTAGCCAGTGCTCTACTACTTCAAGCCATCTCTCCTGCCCATTAAAACTTTGAACAGGAAACTATGTGAACTCCACCCCCTCTAGCGCCTCACTCCCTTTCTCCCAGACAATGAACACAAATGTGTGACGGATGGAGCAGCCGAGCACACTGCTCCGTGTTCCTCTAGTGCTACAGTTCAGTCACAAGCTCTGGCTCCTAACAGGTCTGGGCTGGGATCTTGGGGGCTGGAGGGACTGACAAGTTACTGACTGCTGTGGAGGACAGGAACACTCCTGAGAAGATTTGGCCCCGTGCACACACAGCTATCGTGCACACACAGCTATCGGTGTGGAGTACACCCTCCCTGCACAGCAGCCTCTAGCAGGAGGCAGCGTATGTACTCCTGCAGGATGCACGGGACTCAGAGCGGTGAGAAGCATAAGCCTAAGTTGTAGCTGCAGCCAGCTTGGGAAGAAAACCAGTCACAAATAGAGGGGACATGAGTGCTAACTTTGTATTTATAGAGTTGAAATCCTTCAGGATGAGGATGTGTTGATTCCTACTGTCACTTATGTACTTTAAAAACAAATGCATTTCTCATTGCTAAGTTTTCTATTTCAATGTGTATAAAATGATGATTGTTCACAATGGAAACAAACGTCTCCATATGCACGACATGGGACTCTAAGGTCAGTCAGTGTACATGATACCAGGGCCAAGCAGTAGCCACCCGAAGCCCTGATTCTCATCATGACTCTGCTGTGTACAGCATGTCAGCTACCTGTCTTCTTTCCGTTTCAAGCTTCCTCCTGGGTGCAGGGCCTGCTAACAAGTCCAACAGCCCTGCAACTACTCTAAAGGCTAAGAACTTCAGGCTGGGGACCAGGGAGACAGGCAGCTGCCCCATCCACAGGTTGTTAAATCAAGCTAACTAGACCAGCAGTCTGGGCACCACAGATAGCCTCTGTCAGGGAAACCCACAAACTGCACACACACTTAACTTCTTTCAGTGGTCAGCATGAGGAGGGGGAGGGGAGTTCCTTCTGATTCTGTAATAACATTCATTTCCTGACTTAGGCCTTTTATGTCAGCTTTTCAACTCAAAGCAAATGTTTGTGAACATGTTCAAAGACGAAGAAATAAATCTAATATGGAACAGTTCCCAAGACCTTAACCAGGGCGGTATCTAGTGGGTACAGCCACAACCAAATTAAGACCAAATATTCCAACCTAACAAATCTGTTTGTGAAATTCACTGTGCACCTTCTACACTTACATCAAATATAAAGCACAAGGTCATCTCACTGGGACTTTCTGTTTCTAGGCCTTCATGATCTTCTATGACTACAGAAAGAAACACTCCCAATTTTTCTTTACTGGAAACTATATGATTCAAGTAACAAAGTTTCTCTTTTAGAATCTGTAAGTTTCAGCACTCTAGACTTTATAGATTCAAGTAAGGAATCACACAATATACCAGTCCAGGATCCCAAGGAAAGCTGACGACGTACCAGAGCAAAAGTCAGTGCTTCGGTGAAGCCAGCGGCAGCCATGTCAAGTCTGAGGAGCTCTGTGAGCTTGTTGAGAGGAAACTGCGGGAAGAGCAACACACCATGACATCTCCCCGCTTTGTTTTCTTCAACAGATTTATCTGGAACACACCATTATAAGGACACAAACGTCCCTCCGGCTAGCACACTGCTAACACCACCACTACACTATCCAGCAGCCTTCCACTCCTCTCTCCCACATGGAGTCTGCCTTCAGGCCCAAGAGGAGAAAGCGAATCTTACAGTTAGAGCCAACCAGAGCTCTATACTGGAAAGCGTCCTTCTTCATAGAGAGAGTCACCACAGGCTCTCAGCTCTCTCTCGTTATCTGGGCATCCGTTCTGTATCCTTCCCCATAACCAGTGCCTCTCATGAATTCCCAGGTCCTGTTTGTCTCAAAGCCTTCCTGGCATTCATTGATCAGTTACTAACAATGGGGTGGTTATCTAAGGGTGCCATCTTACCTGATTAGCTATGGTGTATGTTTTTGGCAGAGCCATCTGAATGTTGTTATAGCCATATGCAATAGCTGCGTCCTCCACAATGTCACATGCATGGATGACATCTGCTCTGGTAGGAGGAACTTCGACCTCAATCTGATTGCCATCACCTATGACTTCTGACTTCAGACACATCCTGGTCAGGAGCTTGGCAAGATTTGCAGGAGTTTCTCTAAAAAACAATGCCCAGGCCATGAGCTGCACTGGAGTATGTAAAACATGCATATATTATGCTTTCAGATAGGTTTCTACCTGAAATAGTAACCTTCCTGAGTCCTGCTCGGTGTCAAATGTCCTAGCACACTGTAAAGTACTCTTTCAATAAATAAGTAAACAAACGCCGCTGTATACTTTATGCTCCAATTCTTTTCTCTCCCACCAAAAATACGTTTGTTTCAAAGCATACCTGATTCCAACTTTCTTGTTGATTAAATCAGCTCTCACCATCTCCTTCCTGTAAGGCAGCTCCTGAGAGGGAAAGTCGACATGAGTTATCCCCATCAGATGTCGCGGCCTAGCCTCTCCGTTCAGTCAGCTCTTGCAGCGTTATTACCCACCAGGAGACTGTTCTCAGAACCACACACTGACATAAACCTGAGGCCTTTAAACATGACAATCAATTTGCTACACCTGACTCATACATGAATAGTCTATGTCAGCCGGCCCAGTGGGCAGAGGAGCTGGCTGCAGGTCTGATGACCGGAGTCCACTCCCTGGGACCCACAGAGAGAAGGAGAGAAAGGTCTCCGTTAACTGTGCAGTGACTTCCACTTCAGTGCTGTAGTTCATGCGTTCTAAATAAACACAATCTATTATTTTTTTTACTTTTTATTTATTTATGTTTTTAATCTGGAGCTGAAGATTGAACCTAGGCTCTTATGTTTGCTAGGCAAGTCCTCTACCGCTGAGCTAAATACCCAAACCCCACAATTAAAATTTTTTTTTTAAAGAGCAAATTTCCTTGTTATCATTTCCCAAGTGGAAAAATATTATGATGTCCTTTGACCTGCCTACCAAACTGCTCCAGAAGATAGTAAAAGTGGGTGGGAACACTTCATAAATTGGCATCGGCTCTCCTTCAAATGGCACAGAACCTTACTATAGTAAGTAAAAAAACACATGCATAAACCTAGGGCTCTCCACTATCTTTGGAAACAGCTTATGAACACTAAGCCAAATTACCCTCAACACGTACACATTAATGAGTGTACACGTATGAAATAATGAAAGCACAGACTGTCTGATGCCAAAGCTCACACTGTTTATCACCTATCTTCAAAACCTTAGCCCGTTCTATAAAGTAGCAAGGCTAGTAAATGACAACAATTTCCATTCACGGTATATATTAAAATCCTGTATTTCATATAAGGAAAAAGTACTCTCCCTTAGGATGTTCTGCTCTGTAGACCTCAGGGCTGTTCTAGACTAAGTTTAAGAGAAAAAAAAAAATCACAAATACCCAGCAGTCCTTCTCAGAAAGCCCACTATTTTAAATTTACAAAAGTACTCTATAACATATAAATGCTTTCATGAGACTGTCTACACAGGAAAAAGCTAACAAAATTTTAAGGCCTATTTCTCTTTATAAAAATATATAGTTTTATTAAAATTTGACAATTCTTCACATTAAAAAAAGAAAAGAAACTTTGATGAAGTTAGTGACTGCTGCTCTTCTACAAAACCCAAGTTAATTCCCAGCATCTACATGATGGGTCACAACCAACTGTTAACTCCAGTTCCAGAAGAGCTCATGTCCTCTTCTGGCCTCTGTAGGCACTGCATGCACAGTGTGCACATATATATGCAGAAAGAAAATCTATACACATAAAAAACTTAAACTATTTATATAAAAAAAAAACCAACTTTCTTCAAATCAGACATTTAAAGAAATTGATCGGCTAGAGAGATGTCTCAGCGGTTAAGAGCACCAACCGTTCTTCCAAAGATCGTGAGTTCAAATCCTAGCAACCACATGATGGCTCACAACCATCCATAATGAGATCCGATGCCCTCTTCAGAGATGTCTGAAGACAGCTACAGTGTACTCACATATAATAAATAAATGTTTAAAAAAAATTTTTTTTTAAATGTTATAAAGCTGTGCACACCTGGGTCACAGCTCTGAGGGCTGAAGCAGGAGGCTCATGAGTTTGATACCATTCCAGGCTACATTCATTTCTGGTCTCTGAAAAACAAAATAAAAAGCAACCACAGTCGGTCGTGGTGGCGCACGCCTGTAATCCCAGCACTTGGGAGGCAGAGGAAGGCGGATTTCTGAGTTCGAGGCCAGCCTGGTCTACAGAGTGAGTTCCAGGACAGCCAGGACTACACAGAGAAACCCTGTTTCGAAAAACCAAAATAAATAAATAAATAAATAAATAAATAAATAGCAACCACAAACTCTTCTTTTGTCCACATATATGGCCTTGGAATGCAACACTGCAGATATACCCAACAGGCAGAGGGTCCCTGTTTCTCCACCTCACAGAGGCCCTCAAATCCAGCCACAGGGCTGGGTCCTGCTGGGAGACCCCTGGCCTTGCTCCCTTAGCACGGGGAGCCCTGGAACATCACCTTTAACAAACTTGAGTCCTGTTTGGTCTCCCATCTCAGCAACACTACTGTAGTTGCTGCTCCCCGAGCTCCACGCTGACCTCCATGAGGCCACGTCCCAATGAAAGCTGGACTCCCTCTTTCTTTCTTTCTTTCTTTCTTTCTTTCTTTCTTTCTTTCTTTCTTTCTTTCCTTCTTTCCTTCCTTCCCTCCCTCCCTCCCTCCTTCCTTGTTTTTGTCTGTTGTAACTAACAATTACTATTAAATGCAAATCAAGTAAAAGTGTGGTTCTGTAATATAGTCCTTGCCTCCCATTTGTGGTAGCCTTGGTTCTATCTACAACATTATAAAAAGCCCAAATGTAAACTACAAAATCTCTAAACCCTGGCAACTCAAATTTTATCCCCAGAATCCACATAAAGTAGATGGAAAGAGATGGAAAGAATGACTCCACAAAGTTGTCCTCTGGCCTCCGGAGGTACACCAGACATCACCACATGCACGCATACACACATGTGCTTACGAACGAACACACACACACACAAATGAACACACACACACACACACACACACACACACTACTAATAGCAAATTTTTTTTTAAAACAATACGATGTTAAACACTAATGTTTCTAGGAAGGGTAACGTTTGTATCTGAACAGACTTTCCCCATACTTTTAAAACTACTTCCATTTCTGATAACCACATAGGAGGAGACAATCAACCTCTATAAACTATGTAGAACATAGTCACAAATACTGGCAGCTCAAGGGTTAAGAGTACTGGACCCAGGTTCTGTTCCCAGCAACCACACAGCAGCTCGCAACCCTCTGGAACTCCAGTTCCAGGGATCACATGCCCTCCTCTGGCCTCCTTCAACACCAGGCCCACAGCACACAGGATGCATACAGGCAAAATACTCAGATACCTAAAATTTTTAAAAATTAGTTAAAAATTTTTTTTTATATTCTGATTCACTTCACAAATGACAAGAAGAAAAAAGAAAAGCAAAGGAACACAAGTTGATGAGAGAACGGTGTCCCTGATCAGAATCAAGCTCCATGATTTGAAACTGTCATTTAACACTGTAATGTGGACGCGGTGGCATACTCTAGTTCTTGGGGAGAGAGGCAGGAGGATCATGAATTTAAAAAGTACCTTTAGCTACACAATGAATTCCAGGCCAGCCTCAGTTACAAAACAAGAACCTGTCTGAAAAGCAACCAAAACAAATTAAGAATAATAGTTTGGAAGTTTTCTACCAAGACCCCATATTTAACATTAACTGTACTTACTTCTCAACCAGTCTGAACAAATTCAAAATTACACTACAGTGACAGCCTTCGGCTATTATAGATTCAAATGTGAACATCCTAACTAGATTTGCAGACCCAAGTAATCACAAAAGGGATGAGACTGTAAAGCCACTTAGTTAACTAGTTCATAACAAACCAGGTCACAGAACTATGATGCTATGAGACAGGGACAGTCAGGCTCCTGCACTAAAATCCACAACACTTATTAACAGACAACCTATTAAGTACTTCCAGGCCTCCAGATCTCCCCGGATAGGCAGCACACCACCACCCTCGACAGGTTACTGAGAACTGGATCCACAAGACACGGTGCGGTGCATGCTGCAAGGGACAGGTGAATTAATCAGCACAGAGAACAGCCACTCAGCAACCACTACAACTGCAAATCTACCATCATCTTTTAAGAACTTACTGGAGGGCATGATGGTACACGCCTGTAATCCCAGCACTTGGGAGGCAGAGGCAGGCAGATTTCTGAGTTCGAGGCCAGCCTGGTCTACAGAGTGAGTTCCAGGACAGCCAGGACTACACAGAGAAACCCTGTCTCGAAAACCAAAAAACCAAAAAAAAAACCAAACCAACCAAACAAACAAACAGCCGGGCGGTGGTGGCACACGCCTTTAGTCCCAGCACTTGGGAGGTAGAGGCAGGCGGATTTCTGAGTTTTGAGGCCAGCCTGGTCTACAGAGTGAGTTCCAGGACAGCCAGGGCTACACAGAGAAACCCTGTCTAAAAAAAAAAAAAAAAAAAGAACTTACTGGAAAGGTATTTGATTTTCCATTAGGAGAAACAACTTCAACTGCTTCAACTCTAGAAAAAAAAAAGATCAGAAATGAGTTATAAATTCTTAAAATGCACATGATTAATAATTATTCTGTTTTATAACTACAGCCTCAACTCGTTGTCTCTTATATCCTAGCATCATTGTTTTGACCAATCTTCCTATATACACCAGATACAATACAATTCTACCATTCCAGGTCCCAAAGCTCACCTCCCATGTCCCTTTCGGCAGAGGTCACTGAGAAAGCTTACTCCCACAGTGTATAAAGCATGCATCCCACATGGACTCTTTAACAATGCTGATATATACTATGCTTTACCAGGATATTATAATTGAAAGCTTAAATCCCTGAAATGCAAATTATAAAAAATAAGAAAACTGGTACAGCCTACATAACACCAGTCATTTTTATCATTACATATTTACTATGAATTATAACTGAGAGTCTAGAATAAGCTGATGCTAATATATAGTAAGGTCATACAGCTTTTCCATACACTTCTCCACCTGTTTAGCTATGTCTCCATCTTTACATCCTCAAATCTAGTCCTTAAATACTACTTAAATTTCACTGCCTCCATGAGGCCTTGCCAGACTGGTCTTACAAACACCAGACTACGGCCAAAAGATTGAACACTTTCCATTTTGCATACTGTTTAGAGATATGTCATCTCCCCAGATGTGAGCCCATGTACTGACAGACCTTACTGGTATTCCCTGAAGGTTCTGCCCAAGCTAAACACAGAATAACGCATATGCCTCATAGGACTTTTTAAAGATTTACTTACTGTGTATGAATGTTTTGCCTGCACATATATATGTACACTACATACACTGCTAAAATTAGGACAGGGAGGGAGGCCTTAGACCCTTGCTTCAGAGCATAAGCAAATGATGGTACTGAGTGAACTTACGTAAACTGATTTTCACAGTGTTCACTGAACATGGTGACAATAATGTCAAGCACGATTTTTGCCTACAAAAGGGAAAATACAAATATTATGGTAATTTATAAGTATATTCTCATTCAATTCTAACATTATGAATATTTACTATAACTTAGTCTTCAAACATGGAATAATGAGCCCTTACATACACATTCTAAGAAAGGAAATAGAATAAAAACGTAGGAGCAGGCTCATTCTTATCTTCAGGTGTTCTCTATTTATGCAGCTCTCTGAGAGTTACAATCCATGACTGAGACAAATCCTTTAGTTCCCCCACCCCAACTTTGGATTATGAGGTTTCAAAGAGACAAATGGCTAGTTACTGGAGTAAATGTTATCAATTTCAGAAGTCTCTGGAGCCAGACTGCTGGAATCTGGCTCAACCACTTACTACCGATACGACTTTGGATGATCTAGTTTATTCTCTCTCCACCTCAGTCCTTTCATTGGCTAAGTGGACATACTAAAACTTTCTACCTTTGGTAGCTATAAGAATGAATGCACAAACACAAAACACATGAACATGCCTAATAAGTAGTAACGGCCAGATACATTCTAAAGGTAAAACCAATCCTTACAGGGGCTGAAGAGATGGCTCAGTGGTTTAGAGCATTTGCTTACAGAGCACCCAAGTTCAGTTCCCAGCACCCACATGACAACTCACAACTATTTAAGACAACTTCAGTTCCAGGAAATCTGGAGCCATTTTCTGGCTTCTACAGCAACCAGGCATGTATGTAGTGCACATATAAACATGCAGGCAAACCATTCATAGGCATAAAATAAATATGGATTTAAAGGTTAAAAAATTATAGTAAAATCTATATCACTTTGTCAGTATTTCTAAAGGCAAATATCACAGATAAGAGCCACAAACCGCATGCCCAGAGCCATCTCCAATGTGGCAACTGTGGGTGAAAGTCTGCAGGTCCTATTTACACACCCAACCTCCTACTGTCATAGGATCTCTCTTAATTCGCCTACCTGCCCATTCTCTCCACTTTACTAATCATGGGTAAGCACATTAAATATCATACAACAAAAGCTTTCCTAGAACTCAAGTCCCACATCTGTAGTAACTGAGAGTGGGGAAGCCCTGCTCCAGTCGGTGGAGGACCTGTATGAAGATCAAGCTACACATCTGTTCCAGATGAGTAGAAGGGGGTGGGGGCTGGTCCAGCCCTTTGGTGGTTCAGTCTCTGGAGTTCCCAACTATACTAACATTTTATACTTTAAAATCAGTCTTGGCCCACAAGCAAACTATATTTTGTCTGACATTATGAAAAGGTGAACAGAGATTTTATTTACCTTAGTGAAGTCAGTCCCTGTGCATTCGATAAATATATTCCTAGTATTTACTGTTATTTTTGAATGATTCCCTGTAAACAGTAACAACAAAAATTTCAGAGACATGACATGAATCAAAACACAATTTAAAAAAAAAAAAAAATCACATTTTAAATCTTGTGTCAGCTAAACCAGTCCTGATCGCCCCAAAGACACACATCTATGGCTTAGACATCATTAAACTGAGAAAACACATTTAAACTGTCTTATAATCACTTTATCCATAGAGGAATTAAAAAGAATTAAGAGTACAAAATGTAAATAACAGATTAGTTTATAAAACTAAAAATTAGAATTTGAGTTCAACAAAGAGAGTTGCTGTTAATACCAAAACATCTAAATAAAAACAAGGAAAGAAACCCTCTCAATCCCACCCCCCAAGGGCCAGGCACTTGCCAGGTGAGCCTGCGTTCACACCACAGAGCCCACATGCTGGAAGAAGAGCGGCAACCCTCAGGACCTGTCCTCAGACCTCCAAACACGCCAGGAACGCATGCTCCCACACAAGCCCAAGTGTGTATGCTAACAAGACACTAAAATACCTAAAACCCCAAAGTATCCTGAAAGAAGAGACAGAACCCAGAGTAGTACCAGATATGCTTACATATGCATAAACATGTGCAATTATGAATTAAATGCTCATCTTATACAATAAGGTTATTACATAACAATCAGCAGTAAAACTAAAGGTTTTGGAAAATATATAAAAAAAATGATCTATCCAGCTGGAGAAATGGCTCAGGGGCTTAGAGTATTTGTTGCTCTTACAAAGGATCTGGGCTCAGTTCCAACATCACATAGTGGTTCATAACCATCTGTAACTCCCATTCCAGAGGATTCAATGCTCTATTCTTGCCTCCAAAGGAACCAGGTACACATATGGTACACAGACACATAATGCAGCCAAAACATTCATACACATAAAATAAACTTTAAAAAAAATTAAAGAATAAAATGTACAAAAGACCTGAGATTCAGATCTAAAGTCAATGACTAACTCACCCCATTGAGAGGTCTACAAAAGCACTAATAAGAAAACACTGCAAAGACCCATGGTCTTCAAGAAGTAACTCACCATTGATGATCGGAGGCATCGACAGAACCACACCATTGCTGTCATAGATGACTGGATACAGGGGCTTACTTTCAATGATATGTAAGTAATGTTTAAGGTGGTTGTCAGTCTAAAAAAAAAAAAAATGAAGTCAAACAAAAGTAGCTATTATTTCTACTATAACCAACTGGTATTAATCTGAAATTTAAAAGAAAAAAGTCAGAAAAACACCAAAAATGTTCTTCATGGCAGGAAGCTACAAACTCATAAACTTCTCCAGTATAAATGGGGATCTTACTGTCTGCCTCAGGCTCTCCTACCAGAGTGAGGTGAGGGACTGATCACTCTCCCAAATGATCACAGGCTTTTCACTAGCACTGCCAAGTCACTGCAAACAATATTTGGCCATCCCAAAATTCAGAAAGATGAGTTAAGTAAGTTAAGTCAGGACCACCGATACTATTTCTGCTTGTTATTTCTAGTGTTAAGTGATGGCTGAGTACCTTCTCATTGTTGAGGCTCTAAGATGCAATAACAGGGGTAGAAATTTTGCAATGGTATTCCTCATGTACACAAAATAGCTAAAAAAAATTTTTTTAATTTTTTAACGGTTCCTTTCAATTTTTTATGTGCATTAGTGTTTTGCTTGCATGTATGTCTATGTGAGGCTGTCAGATCCCCTGGAACTGGAGTTAGACAGTTGTGAGCTGCCATGTGGGTCCTAGAAACCAGGGTCCTCTAGATGAACAGTCTGTGCTCTTAACCTCAGAGCCATCTCCCTAGCCCCTAAGTTTCTAATTATATAGCATGAGTGTTAATTCAATACACATATGAAAATTAAAAAGTATAGTTTACTTATTGGCTATCAATTCTTGTATCACATCAATAGCATCTCAGAGGTTTTCCTTTAGTCTCAGCATTCAGGAAGCAGAGGGAGGTGAATCTCCTTGAGTTGAAGGCTTACACCTAAAACCATCTCATGATTTAGTCAAAGCTACGGCATTAATGATGATGATTATGATTTGTGATGATAATAATAATAACCTTATTTGTAGGGTAAGTATAATGACTCCCTCAAAACCATTGTTGTAAACCATGTATGTTAACTGCAAATTGAGAAGAGAACACATAAATGTCTATTTTATTTTTTGTTAAAAAGAAAAACAAAAAATACCAAGCCAGTGAGATGGCTTAGCAGATAAAGGTACTCTGCTCCTACAAGCCAGGCACCATGGGCTTGAGCCTCAGAATCCATTCTGAAAGGAGAGAACCAATGCCCAATAGTCCTCCGATTTCTACACTGAAGTCAAGCCTACACATTCACACATTCACACACACACACACACACACACACACACTCACACTCACATACATACATTCACACACACACACACACACACTCACACTCACATACATACATTCACACACACACACTTACACTCTCACACACACACTCACATACACACTCACACATACATTCACATTCACACTTACACTCTCTCTCACACACACACTCACATACACACACACTCACACAAAAATAAACCAGAAGACTTCTTTACCTTGTATATGTTCATCAATTCACAAGCTGTGTATTCCTTGGTCTTATTCAGAGGCTTGAATTTGATATCCGAAGGACGTTTCGCAGTGTAAGTAAATGGGCCAGATAAAGTGTCCAAGTCGTGAGTTCCAATAGCAACCAGTGCTCTTTTCCTAAAGTCAAAGAATTGAGGAGGAAGAAAGAGAAAATGAGAGCCAGAGAGCTTAATAGTCTGAAGATAACAGAGATCATGTTTTTAATTTTTATTTTAAACATTTCCTTCAAACAGCCCATAGCTGCTACATAACATCTTTATTGCAATATAACAAATGCTCACAATCATCGAAATAGAACAAAAGTTAGTTAAACATTACTTCAATAGTGGAAGCAAATCCTTTCACTTATTACTGTGTCCTTATGATTCCTTAAAATTAGTACAACATGGAAGTGTGTACAAATGACATATTTACATATAACCATATATATGTGTGTGTGTGTGTGTGTGTATGTGTGTGTGTGTGTATATATATATAAAAAACTCAGATAAAATGTATAATGCAAGACAAAGCTGGGGATTTTGCTAATTGGTAGGGCTCTTGCCTTGCATACATAGGGTCCTGAGATGGAGTCCCAGTACTGAAACAAACAAACAAGTATACATGAATAAAACCTGGAATAACTATGGCTGTACTGGGCAAGATTACTAGCAAGCAGAAACAATCTGTTATCCAATGAGTTCATAATAAACACAGAACTACCATAATGAAATATATGAATTCACTCAGTAAATTTAATGTTAGACTGCCAAATCCAAGGATTAGAAAGTAGAAACCAATCAGCCCTAAAAAAGAAAGAAGGGAGGGAAGAAAGGAGGGAGGGAGGGAGGGAGGGAGGGCAGACGTGTTACACAACAGTCCGCCACGCTCCCGCAGCTCTCGCTGCCGTCGGACCCTGCCCTTGGTCTTTTAAAACCATATTCTACTTAGTTTCAGGCAGACTGTTCCCATTTTACCAGCCTTGCCCACTGCACTCAGAATGTACAATAAACTTCTTTCCTCAAAATAAATTCATAATTCATTTATTATTTTCCTTAGTAATGATTGATATATGTCAGCCTGCTAATACATAGATTTTTAATATAAAAAGACTAAGACTGTTATGTGAAGTCCTAGGGCCAAGTGTGCACTATCTGAGCAAAGACACTATGAAGGGGACACTTACACACTAGCTGCCAAGTTTGATTTGTAATTTTAAGCATTTTTCACCATTGAAGAAAATATCTAGAATTCTAAACTGTCCCTAACCACCCATCCCATCTCTCTCTCTCTCTCTCTCTCTCTCTCACACACACACACACACACACACACACACACACACGTGCACTGACAAGCTTAAATTATTAAGAAATGAAATTTTGCTTTTATATCACTTATCAGTTTCTATTCTATTTAAGGATATGTAATATAACCATCAGTATTATTTTTTTGACCAAAATAACTTGTTTCAAGATCCACACAAAATATCTAAAACTAGGGTTTCTCACCATTACTAAATATGTAATTTTCTTTGTTATTGTTTTGGACAAGCTCTACCTAAAGTCCTGGCTGGCTTGCAACTTGGCTGGCCATAAACTTACAACAAACGCAATGAAGCATTTCCTTTTGTAAGCTGGGTTGGGCATGGTGTCTTTTTTCAGCGACAGGACAGTAACTAGGACAGGGAGGTCCGTGAGACAAGGAGATGTGAAGTGAAGGAAGGAAGGACGGAAGGAAGGGAGGAAGGGAGGAAGGGAGGGAGGGAGGGAGGGAGGGAGGGAGGGAGGGCAGGGGAGACAAGGAGGACCGGGATGACGCCTGACGAACCTGCAAATATTCTGGTGGAGTTTCTCCTGAAGTTCAATGAAGCTGTCGTACCGGTCTTTAGTGAACCTGACGTTCCGGAGAACTGCTGCTACAGCAAACGGGCGCACTTTAGCTGTCTGCAGGGCACAACACCCGAGACCGTTAGTTTTATGGCTTTCCCTTCGTCACAACATTTTACCATAGAAAAGTGGGTGCACTCCTGACAAGGTCACAAATTTTGATTCAAACAGGCATATATTCACATCAACCAACAAGGAGCTAAACAGCATGCAGGAGATACAGGTACTATAGAAACACAATTTATATTTCAGTAAGATTTCTGAAAATATGTTAAATAATTAAGGAAAATTAATCTTTAAACAATTTGCTCATTTGTCTTATTTTACCAAAACGATCCCTCTACATTTTACCTTTATAAAATTTATTAATGTACCACAATTTAGACAGCTAAATCTCCAATGTATCTTATTTATTTAATCAAAATTTTTGGTAGTAGACAGTGAACACGGTGCCTCCCTCACTAAGCTAGTGTTCTATCACTGTCTGTCAGTTCTCAAGCTTTTTCTTCAGTTTGCTTTGGACATTTAAAACAGGCTCTCTTTCTCATGTACCCCAGGCTATTCTCAGACTCAGTGTATGGATGAGGCTGACTTTGAAGTGCTGGCCTCCCTGCCTCTTCCCTCTCTATAGACAGGGAAGCAAGCCCTGTAAGGAGGCAGGAAGGAAACCCAGTGCAGAGTGACTTGTCAGTGAAGATCGGACATCAGGGAGTCGAAAGCCAGGCAAGTCATTGTGAGCATATCTGAAACACAATACAATTGGGAAAAGGTTTCCAGGCAAACCAGTCCAATTTCAGGTGCACAAAGGCTTGAGGTATGACCATAAAAAACGTTTACAAAGTACATGTGACAAGGATGAGGTCTACAGCTAAAAGGCCTACAATCTAGTGTGGTCTCTGACAGACAGCATAGAAGTCAGCAGGCCATAAAGTATGTGTGACATCTCTCCTCAGGATGAGCAATGGTCTGGGGAGGGGAGAGACTGGGATAATCTTTCTAAGGAGCTTGGGTAAGGTCGGTGTCTAAAGTGTGGGTGAGTGTGGGTGAGGTCTGTCTGTCTCCGCAGAGAGTAAAAAGGTCACCAGGTTGTCACAAAATCCACTCTCAGCAGCTCTCTGGGTGGAATGCAGGTATTTAGTTTTTATTCCTCGAAGGAGGAGACACCCCTGTGTGATTAGCATACCTGGATCTCTTAGTGCTTCTCTGTGAGTACAAGAACCTCTGTGCCCCCAACAATTCTGGAATTATAGGCTTGCACCACCATGCCTGGCTCAAATGTGCTTTTTAAAAGCAATTGATACTTTTCAAAATTACCTATTGAAAGGAGGTACTTCATTTTCTTTTATTTCTTAGTAGTAAACTGACAATCTTTTAAAAAGTATTAATTTATTTTATATGTACAGGTGTTTTGCCTTGCATATATGTCTATGCATCACATGTATGCTTGGTGCACACAGAGGCCAGAAGAGAGCATCAGACCCCCTCCCTACAAATGGAATTACAGATGGTAAGCTGCTATGTCAGGGCTGGGAATGGAACCCAGGTCCTCTGAAAGAGCAGCCAGTGCTCTCAACTGCTGAGTCAGTTCTCCAGACCCAGAGATTGACAATTTTTAAGGGTGAGAAACTGAAAACTACCCACCCCTAACACGTGACCACCGGAAATTACATCTGGCAGAAGGGTTAGTTTTACTGCGTTCTCCTTCCCACCTTATTAATACGTGAATAAAGGGGCGGGATGTTAAGGGAAAAGTTACCTCTTCTGTGATGATCAGTTTTTGGATTTCTCCCTTAGGCATTACTCGTTTATATACTGGAGCTTTTATCCTAAAATAATATTGAAGCAAAGTTATTTGAAGTAGTATCTTGCATTTATAAATATAAAGTGCATATATAGAAAATCAATAGAATTAAGGGAATAGGTTAACTTACAGTAAGTCGCTTCCCTTGAATGTCAGAAATAAAAACAAAAAACTACAAGCTCCCTAACATTTCAAAATATCTAAAAATGCAAAGAATAACCCATGGTAATGAGCTTCTCCCTGGAGTCCCAGCAAGGCCACAAAGCCATTAATTAACAGAGCAACTGTTCAAAGCGCCGGACTTAACAGTGTTTAAATTTCACTGAACTTAACAGTGTTTAAATTTCACTGAACTTAACAGTGTTTAAATTTCATTACAACACAAGATTCTAAGCTTCTAAGAATAAACAAAGTTTACTGAAACTGAAAATAGAGCATCTCTGGTCCTATCTTAAGTTACTGCAGCAGAGACGGGATTGGGGAAGCCTGGTAGCAGGTGCAGTTTGAAGGTTTTCTGGGCAACTCTCATCACCTGAAGCCCTCGCTGCTGCTGTGTTGAGTCAGCACTCCCCACTCACACGACTGCCAGCCCACCACTGCCATCTCTGCACCAGCTCCGATGGTACTGCCAAAGCTCAGACGCTGAGGCTCGACCCAGAGGCTGCGCTCTCACAATGAGATGTCGCTGGATATGGGCCATACTTGCAGAGGTTGAAATCACTTCCTAATTCTGTCTAGACATCAACACTCACAAGGTATTTACTGAAAATACAGATCCTAGGAAGGAATGGCTGTACACGCCCATGATCCCTGCACCTGAAGGCACAGACAAAAGGAGCACCTCAAGTCCAAGGCCAGCCTGGTATATATACCAACTTCCAGGACAGCCAGGCAGACATAAAACGGCCCCCATTTTTCCAAACACAAACACCTACATCCATTAATTTAAAAAAATAAATAAGTAAAATAAAGATCCTGACTGGTGGTTTTAAAATCTAGTCATTTAATTTTCAAGTACAAAAGTAACTGAACAAACCCCCAAACTCAAACCAACCGTCATTTTAAATATCTGCATTCACCCAAAGATGCCTTAGTTTCAGAATCCAGCCTAGCAACCAAAAGCATGAAGTCTTTTGCAACTGAGCAGATGACGTGTAAGTAAATGAAAACAAGAATAATGAGTTCCGATAACTATACTTTTGTCTCCACCTCATACTCATTCACCGCCTTCTACATTTACTGCATGCTGAGTCTGAAGAGCCTTAAAAAGTCTTCATTACACACCAAGCGACTAAAACTAGACAAGGTGATCAGCATGCACCCTCCGTAAGTATTCAAAATTTCCACAAGGGTTTCTACCCGGGCACCTTATGATTATTAATGTAAAGGCAAACATAGGCCACCATCTCCTCTGTTTTTCCTTCGATGCTTTAACAAATCTAATGAACTATCTCTTCCGCACGGGATTACTGAGGGAAACCACAGAACCCTGATAAAGGATTTTTATAGTAACCCTGAGATCATATACTCCCAGTTTTAAAATGTTCCCCAAACTTTGAAATGGCTACAATCCACACGACTCTTATCTCCCAATCACGGCTCCTGAGGACCGGAAGCTGTGTTACCCATATGAGGTTTCTCCTAGAAATCTGACCTTGTTTGCTGACAGCAGCAGAGGGGAAGTGGCGAGACGACTCAGCAATGTGTGCAATTCCTTACCTTTCTTTGAAGACTTGGAGTCCCCGAGCCAGTCCTTCCAGACACAGGAGATCATATCTGTTGGCAGGGACATCAATCTTGTAAAGCACAACGTCCGAGGCCCCCTGGGCCTTCACATTGCCTTGTTCCTTGCTTATGATTTGCTTCTCTGAAGTCTAAAGCAAGCCAAAAAGAGATTAGTAAGCTACAGAATATATTTCTTTTCTGCAATAACAACACAAGAATGTTACAATCATAGCAAAGAGAAAACTACTGTTTTCCATGGTAGACCACTATAATGCATCTAAAGCCCCGTCAGTGAAAGGTAGTCCACCAGGAAATCACACACCCCCCAGCAAAAGGTGGTGCACCAGGAAATCACCCCCCCCCCAGCAAAAGGTGGTCCACCAGGAAATCACGCATCCCACTTGTTTTTGCAAATAATGCTTTACTAGAACACAGATAAACACCATTACACATGTTATTTTCTACTGTCATCCACTGAGACAACTGAGTTATGACAGAGGCAATACTTACTATCTGCCACCTTACAAGAAAAGTTTTGCCACCAAAGGAAGCGGAAGAGATCATCAAGAACACAGAGAAGGAAAGTGTCAGAAGAGAACAAATGAGTTACCGCATGAAAGAAAGAGCACAGAAGTACAGCGACCCTGGCAAGGAGTCCCACGGAACATGAGGACAGGAGGGACAGCACCGAGGCAAATCTGAACACCCTGAGAGGAGAGCTGGGCTGACAGTGAGGGGCAGCAGAGGTGGTGGAAAGCCACAGGGAGGCAGCAAAGCGAGGGAGCCGCGACCGCGGCCCTAATGCGGCAGCAGAGCTCAGGAACCTTAGCTACGCCTACGGTAATATGTTACAGCGGACAATAACAGATTTTTCAAAAAAAGATAATCATGGCCAAAAAGTTTTGTTTGTTATTTAAAACAGCAGGGCACTATAAATACCCTTACGAAATTTTCAGTCACAATGACTAAAAGTTGTTATATTCCACACCTGACCTTAGCCAAAGGTTGAACAGTGATAAAAGTTAAATTTCAAGTGTTACTGTTGCCCTTAATGTAGAAATGCTACTTGGTGGCACCCATCAATGACCTGCTAAAGTAACAGAGGGAGCTCTGTAACATGCCATGTGTTCCACCCTCCATGACACCTTCCCGTGCACACTGCGCTAGGCCCGGTCCACAGTAAGGATTACAAGCTGCTATCTGGGGGAAGGAAAACCATCAGCAAGATGGGCAGAGGGGGACAGAGCAGGCATTGTAGGCATACGTGTACATGAGAACGTCACACTGAAACCCATTTCTTTATATGTGCACATACGTGTGCATGAGAATGTCACAAATGGAACCCATTTCTTTATATGATGCTCAAAAAACAGGGGGAATGGGGGGTAGGAAGAGGAGAGAGAAGAGAGGGATGAGCCGTGGCTGGTCCACACAGTCAGTGTTGGGACTGCTCAAGGCTGTCCCAGGCCATTAAAGCACATCTAGTCTGCTCATGAAACTTAAAATCAGAGAAAAGGATAAAAATTAGGAAGAGAAGGAGACAGAGAGAGGGTGGGAAAGGAAAGATAAGAATGGAGAGGGGCCAAAGAAAAATAATTAAAACTGAAATAATGTTTGATTGAAGCAGTAATAAGAGTAATGTTTTTTAGTAAAGAAAGCTAGCTAGATGGCAGATATCAGAGGAGTTCTAAATAAAGAATTGGAAATAACAGAGAAATGAAGGCATACAAATAGAAAGTAACCTGACACTGAGGCAGCCCCCAGGGTCATCTTCAGACTCAGTTCATGAAGCCCATATATGAAGGCTGAGCCTGTGCTGCTACTTGACATACGTCTTACAGGCATCAAAGACCGCATGAATTTCAGAGCCAGAAAGCATGTATGATCATACAAAACAAATCATACAAAACAAATCATTTGTTTCTCCAAAGTGAGGCCTGGCAAGGCAATAAGTAACCCTCCCCAGAACATACTACAGGAATCCCCAAATTCATGACCAGAGACTCACTAAAGTTAATAAAGATAAAACACAGCAAACCCTTAGGAAAAAAAGAGAGAGAGCTCATACATACACACCAATTGGTTATCCACACAAGTGGCCAGCCCTGAAAGCACACACACAAGCAACGTTAGAGTAAAGAGGGTCTCTTTATGTGATTGGAAATATGTGTGTATGTGTATGTCTATACGTATGTATGTAACAACAATTAAAGAGAAAAGAAGCCCTGTATAAAAGACAGAAAGGATGGGGACATGAAAGGGTTTGGAAAGAGAAAAGGGAAGAGGGAAATGATGTAATTAAATTATAAACTCAAAAATAAAAAATTGTTTTAAGTAAAGTCTTTTTAAGGGGTAAAATTTGCAACACAAATTCATCAAACAAGAATACTTCAGGGCTTATCCAATAGTAATAAGAAAACATTTTTAAATATGAGCTCACAGATAGAATAGCTTTTAAAGAGTCTAATACATACAATTTCATCAAGTTCCAGACCAAATTCAAAACACAGTTCGTCAAATTCTTCATCAGCTAGGAGAAAAAACAGAATGCTAATTTTAATGTACTTAGCACAAATGAAAATTGCAAATGAATCTATGAATCTAGTCTACTATTTAATTTCCTAACCCTGAGCATTTGAACATGCATCATATTGCACTATGAAAGCAAAAAAGGTTGCCAGTGGTTTTGTTTGGTTTTGTTTTAAGCTAAGAAACATGGCTTTACAGCCTGAAATATGGTGGGTCTACAGACTGACAAAGTTCTCTTATCTGCTTTGCTTTGTTACCTGACACAGGTAACCCCTCCAAGGTTTTCACACTATCAACCACAGAACAAACCATCAAAGCCACCATACATGAGTGAAAAGCTAGACAGACGCCCGAAGTTCCAAGGAAAAGGGTGAGACTAGTATGTCAGAGGCTCGGAGCCCACTCTCTAGCATCAAAACCATAACAAGAAAAGATCTGCCTGATGCCAAACATCTAGAAAAACAGTAAAAGGGCTGATCACTCTGTACTAATATCAGCTATACACTCTGGTTAGCAATGCTGAGTCTGTACAGACTCAGGAGAAAAAAAAATCATTCAGTAGAGATCAAATGAGAAAGCAAGCTCAGAGTAGAGGTCCTACACAAAGGAATGCCACCAAGTCTCGGTATTTAATGAAAATGCTCTCAGGTATTTTGGAAACCACACTAATCAGGGTTTGATGTCCCTCAGTCTGAGGGCTCAGCACCTTATGTAAACGTCACCAACCTTTCGCCACCATTTTTAGGATGTAACCTTAAAAAGGTGTAAATGGAAATGGACCTAGCCTAATACTCTGAAACACAAAGAACCCTTTGTCAGTCTACGAAACTAGTAAGTTCTTTCTTATTTCACTTTGCTTTGTTACCTAAGACAGCATTTTTCAATGTCTTCATTTACCAAACACTGAACAAACACCACAATTACCAATATATTCTAGTGAAGAACCAGATGTCTTATGTTTCCTGATCCAGGGTGAGGAGCTGGCCTCAGTAGAATGCATGTTTAGTATGTCACCAGCCCTAGGTTCAATTCTGAACATCAAAATAAAATTACAACAAAAGACTTGTCTGGCCTAGATATCAAATTTCAATTCAATTTAACAAATATTTACTGCCATTATGTGCCAAGAAACAGTACTAGATGCCAGGGCTATGAAGATAAATAAATTACCATTCCTGCCCAAACTACTTCCTTCTCAAGCAAAGAAACCGTTAAGTGTAAATAAATAAATTCAGTACAAGGTTCAGGGTGGCACAGTGCTCCGCCTGGGCTCACGCAGCGCTGCATAAAGGATGTCTTCATTAGTAAAGATTGGAGGCAGTGGGTCAGGTGCTTGGCAAAGCTGGGAACTCCTAAGCAGTTCAGTATGGAGGAAGAATGTTTGTGTTAGGAAGGAACAGGATACAAGAGGTAGAAAAAGGGGAGCCCACGACGGCCAAGGGACTGCCCTCTGTCCCACCTGCAGACAACGGGAGGTGTAGCAGCTTTCCGGCCGGGCAAACCCTGATTAGATAGGCCTCCCCTGAGCCCCTTAGCTCTATATCTTCATTTGGTTTGGTTCGTTATTTTTCTGAAACAAGGCCTCATAGGTAGACCAGGCCAGCAAGCAAGTTATATATACCAAGGCTGGCATAAACTCCAGATCCTCCTGCTCAGACTCCCATGTGTTTCTCTCAGTCATAGGGACCAAGCTTGGGTCCTCACATCTGAACTTTTAAGACTGGTGGGAGGATGGAGGAGGACCGGAAAGGGGAGTCTCCTACAACAGTGCAGGTAAAGCACAGAGCTGTTCTCGTAAGCCAACAGAATACGGCAAGAAGGAACATGAAAAATGCTAGAGGCAGAATGTGTAAGGCTCAGTGGTGGGCTCATTACGGAGAAATGGTGAGTGAGCAGGAACGGAGTAGCTCCCAGTTCACGTAAGTGAAAACAAGCAGGCAATAATTGAGGTACCTCGCCTGCAATGTGGTCTGAAATGAGCCTGCCTCCCCTCTGTGAGCTCACTTACGGTGCAGTCACATGAGTGAGCTAGCAAGTTCAGCCAATGCCACCTACAGCGAGGTGACTGGAGTTCTAGAGGACAGCTTGCTTGCCACCTAGCAAGAACGCTAGACAGAGCCACCCAGCTAACCCCCTCTGATCCCTGTCACTCCAATATTATGTGAAGTAACAAAGGCATATGGTTTTGTCCTCCTAAGAAATGGGATAATAGGCCGGGCAGTGGTGGCGCACACCTGTAATCCCAGCGCTCTGGGAGGCAGAGGCAGGCGGATTTCTGAGTTCAAGGCCAGCCTGGTCTACAGAGTGAGTTCCAGGACAGCCAGGGGATACACAGAGAAACCCTGTTGGGGAAAAAAAAAAACAAAAAACAAAACAAAAAAAAAAAAAAAAAAAAAAAACCCAAATCCACAAAAAACAAAACAAAACAAACAAAAAGAAAAGAAAAGAAAAGAAAAGAAAAGAAAAGAAAAGAAAAGAAAAGAAAAGAAAAAAAAGAAAACAAGTGGAATAAGGTTAGGGTAGTAACAGACTAATACAATCTTCGCCTCTGTGAAGGAAGTGGCACCAGAACCAGAACTCTGGGAATAGTTTTGGAATCACAAAGCAAGCTTTGAGAATTGTAAAAGAAAACCCAAGGGCTACAAAAAGGGCTGAAGCTCCATGATCTTGAATCAGGGAAGCGAGGTGGCACTGCATAAGGGAGAAACTCCATCGGCACCACTGCTGCAGGTAGCGGCACTGCAGAGAATGATGGCGTTATGTCTTCTGATCAGTGCTCAAAGAGCAGCTTGTTTGTTCTGTTTTGTTTTTAACACTCACGTACAAAGAGATAAACATAGAAACAGCTATTAAACAAAAAAGAGCCAGGATGTTGGTGATTTAAAAAAAAAAATTTTTTTTGGCCTTCTAAATGTAAAGCAATGCTAAAATTAAGTAAGTTCTGGACAGAGACCAAATCCTAGGCCTGAGATAGAATCGACAGTCTCACTGAAAAACCTTCAGGCAGATCAAAGGCATAATTTGTTCAAACAAAAGGTGTAATAAAGAAATTAAGGGTGCGCCTCACAAATCCAATTAATCAAACAATAAAGCTTAATTAAGAACACTGTACAAAAAAAAAAAAACCTTAAAGTACTAAAACAGCTAATTTCAGAGGGTTTTGGAGTCTGTGGTTTTTAACTAATGAAAAGGAATCCACCAAAAAATTGACCAAAGACTCAGAAAGTTTTTAGAAAAAACACTTCGCAGACACAGCCAGCTTGAACTGAAAGGGGCGGAAGCAAGACAAAAGGAAGTCTTTGAGCCCCTAAAATTCTATTGACAGGAAGTAGAATGAGAAAGCTAATCAGCTGTGAAGCACATGCTTTCTGGGGATCACTCAGAGGGTGGAATCAGAGCCTAGAGGGCAAGGCACAGAGCCATGGAGAATTATCCCAGGCCTGAAACCTAATCAAGACCATCCAGCATTGCCACTCAGTCTCAGAACTGCCATGGACCAATGGCTCCTCTGTGAGTTCCATTTTCTCCCTTGCAGTAGGTAACCCAGTTACGACATCTTAGATGTATGGGAGACACCTATCCTAGTGCTTGAGCTTCTCGGGTGGCTGGTTAACTCACCTATCACAAGATGCTGAACATCCCAAGACCCCTCATGCACATCAGAGGCAGGTTCAGATGTCTCATTGCGGACTTTGATGGTGCTGTAAGATGATGGTTCTAGGACAAGTACATTCTGCATGTGGATGAACAAGAGCCATTTGGTGGCTGTGTGGAGAGACTGATACCAATGATACCTAACTGCCTAGTCCCCTTACAAAAGGTCAGGATTGGCCTCTGTGACAAACAGAATATGGAAAAGGATGGAATAGCACTTCTGAGCAATTATCAAACACAGAGGATAGTACTTAGGCTCTCCCATTTACCTGCTCTCTCGAGAGTTCTTCTTCTGGGACAAATTAACAAAAGCCAAGGTGGAAGGAATTGGAAAACATCAGTGGGTAAACAAGACCCACTGATACCGCTTAAGAAAACTTAGCAGAGGAGAGATGGCTCAGCAGTTGGGAGCACTTGTTACTATTTCAGAAGACCCAGGTTTGATTCCCAGAACTCACACAGTGGCTTACAATCATCTATAATTCAAGTTCCAGGGGATCTAATGCTCTTCTATAACTCAAGTTCCAGGGGATCTAATGCTCTTCTGGCCTCCACAGGCACTAGACACACACACACGATGCACAGCAAAACACTTAGACATAAAAAATGGGTTACGTCTAAATAATAATAATGATGGTGATGACTTAAGAAACAACTTAGAAGCAGATTCTCCAGCCCCAATGAACTCTTGACCTGACTTCAGATCTGCAACCTGGAGTAAGATACAGGACCACCAAATGTCAAATCTTAGCCATCAAAACTAAATAGCAAACAATCAGTTTGTTATATGCAAAAATTGTCAGCTAAATGACAACTAAATTGTATGAACTACTAAAAATATTGAATCTTATTCCTTATTCCTTTAAGCTGTGTTTTTAAAACTTAGATGAAAGACAGAACCAAAAGTAAAACCATGAATAAACCCCTACAATAAAATGGCAAACCCAGAAACCCGTTTGTGTGGCACACAGGTGGCTCTGGCAGTACTTACCATACCAGGCTAGAACAGGGCCAAACTGAAGAGCCATCAGAAACCAGTTCACAAGAAAATGAATATCAAAAAACAAACAGAAAACAAACAACAAAAAACCCAACAGAACTGAACAGAAAGGCAATCACATGGAGGATTTAGAAGACAGAGCTGCTGCAAGGGAATCAGGGGAAACAAATGCCCTGGGTAACAAAAACTGCACAGAGAAATGGAAGGTGATGGTGGCAGCTGGAAATAACAGTAGAATTCAGAAGGCTGGAAACCCTGGAGGTCTCAGTAAGGTGACTTGTAAATGCACAAATGAGACATTATCTGAAAACAAGAGAACAAATGAGAGATCCACACTTCATTTGGAAACTACCCGTTTTGGTGAATAGCCTTTTCCACTTCCAACCGCCACTGAACTGACATTTAAAAAGAAAGGTTTCAAGAAAGAAGGGAAACAATGAAGATTAGTACTAACCCAGCTGATGTCTGCCTCAAATACCATCAATATGTATGAAAGAATCTCAAGAGCCTACAGTTAGGCGTCTATGTGGGGCAATCTAGCTTATTTGATCACTCACCTTTTCAAAGTGGAGGAAAAAGGAAACAGAGAATGTATTAAAACCTTATCTGATAATAGCAAACAGGTTACAAGCTTCATTGTCTTTTAAAATGCAGACAATTTCGTACTTTTCCAGAGACAAGGGTCTGACTAGGAACTGATTCTAAAGGCGTTAAACTTGCCACACACACCATCGTATGCAGCTCAGAGACAACAACCACTAGTAGAGAGAACCTGGTTTAGGATAACAGGGCAAGTGAGGGATATACATAAGCCTATTGTGTAACAGAAACTGGTTAAGAAATTAAAACCACATTCCAAAAGCAAAGCTATTTCCTGTTTCTGAGGACTTAGGACAGTTCCTGGTCACAACTATCTATCACTGTATCACTTGGAAGAATGAGTCAGGAGGACTGCCACAAGTTTAGAGCCAGCCTGGACTTCAGAATAAGGTTCTGTCTCCAAAAGAAGAGCAACAAAAACCGACAAACACGGGGGTGGGGGGTGGGGGGTGGGGGGGTGCAGTGAGTAATATCTAAAAGTCCATCTTTAGAAAAAAATTAAAAGTTTACTTGTACCGACATCAGTGCTGTTATTATGAGCCGCTGTACTTGCTCCATCTTGTTATCATTTTGGCCTCTAATACTCAAAAAAGGGGGGAGGCTCTCATAAAACACTCGTTATGACCTTTATAGGAGCTGATAATTACAGGGTGAAGCAGATATCATTTCAACTTGCTACATCTGTGTAGGAAATGATAATTTGACTAATATTTACCTCCCTTCCTTCCGCCCCACCCCCGATGATTTAGTTTTACAACTGAGAAAGAGAGAAGTGTATCATGAATGCTAAGCCCATAGAAGAGATTCTATCCAGTGCTACCCCTGCACACCACCTGGTTTCTTTTCCCAGAAACATTTAGCACGTCCAATCAACCAACCGTTTGACTAACGTCATGGTCTGTTATTTTCTCATTTCTGCGTCATGTGCACAGACCTACTCTCAAACACTGCCTGACACACTTCTGGAGCCTAGTCAACACTAAAATAAAGCCAATGCTGGGCTTGGTGGCACACGGTTGTTACCAGCACTCAAAAAACGGAGGCAGGAAGACTGACGGTTCGAAAACAGCCCGGGCTGCATAGTGAGACCCGCATCTTTCTCAAACGTCTCCGGTTCTGCATCAATCTGTTTCCACAGCCTACGCTCATGATGTAACCCAGGGCATGCTTACTTGTCTGTGTCCCTAAACCAAAGTTGGTGCTAAACACGCAGGAGGAGTTCGGTCTCTGAATGAATGACACAGAGAGCCCAACACGCGCTGGTGATGCAACGGAGCCACCGCAGAGCTGGTTCCGAGAAGCTACTTCAGCCCTGCAGAGTCTCCTCGCCCATCAGCGCGGCCCTGAGGACTCTGGCCGTGCGGGGCCAAACCCCGTGTGGCGGAACGAACGCCGCCAGCACGCCCTTCTGCTGGGCGAGCCTGGCTCCCCCAGGCACCGAGACCAGGCTACGGGGCGGGCACTCACTGTAGGTCCGGCCCAGGGCTTGGAAGAGCAGGTCTCGCTTCACGCTGACAGTCGGCATGGTGAGTCGTGGACACTGCGCCTGCGCCACGTGCGGGGGCCTCGGCAACCCTAGAGCAAAGGACCCGCCGCTCCTCTCTTGAGCTGTCTCATGTGATGCCTGTCTAAATTCAACAATTTGCACACCCGTTTTCCACCTGAATGTGAGAAAATATGACTCTCTGGATTTTTTTAATATCTGTTCTGTTGTGCCGATATACAAAAAGTTTGGAAAGTAGATATAATCGGGTGGAATTATCTCTACTTTGACAGGCAAGAGTGCGAACAGACCACAGAGGCCCGGATGCTCCCAAAGCCTTAAGGAAGATGCCAACTAGGGTAGGCGGAGCGCTAGAGGGGTGGGAAGAACCTCCCGGTAGAGAAGTCAGCCCTGAGATATTTGAAAGGCTAGGTAACCGGGTGCAAGACTTCCTGGAAAGAGGAATATGCAAATACTAATGGCAAGGTCTATTAACAGGCCACACATTTTTACTCTCTCCCCCTCCTCCTCCCCTCCCCCTCCCCCTGTAGCCTTGACTGTCCTGGAACTCGCTCTATAGACTAAGCTGACTAAACTCCTAGAACTCTGAGATCCTCTACTTCCCTAGTGTTGGGTTTAAAGGCCTGCGCCACCACTGCCCGGCTTTTACTTAATCCTTTAACCCTCTTGAAACGCTACAGAGTTTATACCTGAGCCTTGTTTGAATGCAACAGCAACCTTATGGGTTGGCGTTTTTAGAGACCGCAGAACTTTTCTATCAAATGCGGTACTCAGCCTGAAATGTGCCTGAGCAGAGTGCCTCCTTAGAACAACTCTGGGGGGACAGTAGATCAAATAATGGCCCACTGAGATGTCAGGACTTAATCCCGTGTAGCCTGCAAATGCTACTTTAGGTGGTATCGGAGCCTGTATGGAATAAGCTAAGGGTTTCTTGAGATGGAACTTAGCCGAGGTTAGTAGGATGGGCTACTAAATGCAATTGCATGTAGCCTCAGTAAGCGGAAGGCAGTGGTTCGAGTAAAGTCACTACAAAAAGTAAAAATAAAGTCAGTCATCTTCAGAAACTGGAAGAGATAAGGAGAGAAATCTCTCCTAGTCTATTCGGCAGCCCCAAAACAGTTGGATTTGGGCCAGTAAAACTGCTTTTGGGTTTCTTGCCTCCAGAACTGGAATATAACAAAATTCTGTTTCATCTCATTTATTATTCTTTATAATTTGAGATAAATGCTCAACTCTGTGGCTGAAGCAGTCCTGGAACTCATCCTGTAGCTCTGGATGGCCAGAAAATTTCAGAGATCCTCCTGCTTCAAGGTGTCGTGAGAGCTGAGATTATGAGTCACTTCACAAGACTCAAGTTTCTATTTGAAATCAAAAGTTTGTGGTACTTTCTTTCATCAGCCATGAGAAAAAAAAATACAGCAAAGCAGAGAGATAACAAAACAGTCATGGACTGTAGGACTCACCTAACCTGTAAGGCAGAGCAGAAACACTGCTTCCTCAGGAGAAGTGAAGCCAGGGCCGCCCACTGCCCTTCATTTGAGGAAGCAGACCTGAGGCCAGATTTAGGCCATTGAGACCCTTAATAAGTTTCTCACTGCACTAATGTCCACTTAGAGCAAGTCCCATGTGTAGCTTTCTGCCCCTAAATTGCATAAAAAACTTCCTGCAGAGTTTTTTATGGCCATAACCTCAGTTTTCTCATCTACAAAATAGAGATGATTATACATACCTTAGAAAAACTAGAGTTAGAAATGATTCTCTTACCTAACCAACACAGTTCTTACCTCACTGGTCCTGTAAATAGGGCAGATGTCAACATTTTTATCTTTTCAATAGTCCTGCCCTTTCTACCGTCTCTCCCAAACAATGTGCCATGATTTTCTTCTTTACAAACAACTACTATGTGCGTGTGTGTGTGTGTGTGTGTGTGTGTGACTAAAAAAGGCTCTGAGAGCCGGGCAGTGATGGCACACGCCTTTAATCCCAGCACTTGGGAGGCAGAGGCAGGCTGATTTCTGAGTTCGAGGCTAGCCTGGTCTACAGAGTGAGCTCCAGGACAGCCAAGACTATACAGAGAAACCCTGTCTCGGGGAAAAAAAAAAAAAAAAAAAAGGCTCTGAGACGCCTAGAGGAACAAGCCAAAGTACGACATGGGTACCCATCACAAATGGCATCAGCTGATTGATAGAAAAAAGATATTTGGAGGAAAAAAATACATCCCAAATACAAATAGAAGGCATTGTTTTATCTGAGTTTGGGGCCAATCTGAAACCTTAATTGTTGTTACGGTACCAGGAAATGGCTGCTGCACTAACTTAAAGATTATATTTTCAAGCACGCATAAATGGTGAAACTGTGAGGTAAAAGAAAAGCCTATGGCAACAAATGCAAACCATCTAGTGTGGTGGAAGGAATGCTCCTGGGAAGGGTGTATTAGTGTTCCCCCAGAGAAAAACAGTGAGATAGCAGAGAGATAGGCAGGACGGTCAGACAGACAGACAGACAGTCAAGTATTAGCCTGTGCAAATGAGGAGACAGAGAAGTTATACAATCTGTTGTCTACAGACTGGACACCCAGTTAATACACAATGGCTCAAAGGTCTGAACGTGTGGAACCTCTCTGAGGATCTCAGGACCAGGAACACTGAGGGAAGGAAAAGGTCAATGTCTTAGCTTAGTCAAGCAAAGAATGATTTCACACTCTCCATGGTATTGCTCTATCTAAGCCTCTGAACAATTCTCACTCAGAGAGAGCATTTACCTTAGTTCACCAACTCAAATGCTCATCTCTCAGATACATACAACTAACAGTATTTGGCTACTTATTAAGGGATCTTTTAACTCAGGCATTTGACCATAAAGTTAGCTCCCACAATTCATAAGAGGTTTAAAAATGCTGCTTTGTTTTCCATGATATGTCACCATAGGTGTGTTGTAAGAAATTATAGACGGGAGCCGGGCGGTGGTGGCGCGCGCCTTTAATCCCAGCACTTGGGAGGCAGAGGCAGGCAGATCTCTGAGTTCGAGGCCAGCCTAGTCTACAGAGTGAGTTCCAGGACAGGCAGGACTACACAGAGAAACCCTGTCTCGAAAAAAACAAAAAAAAAAAAAAGAAAAAAAAAAAGAAATTATAGACGGGTGTGGGAAACAAAGTAAATAATGCTATTTGGAGAGTAAAAGAGAAATGGTTCTTGATATTTTACTTTTAGGGTTTGTTTCCCCACAGAGATTTACAAAGTTTCAGCCCAATTTAAATTATTTTTTCTATTGATTCTAGAGTTTAGGATGTATTTTTAGAAGTCTTCCTCCACACATTTTTTCAAAATCATGTTTTCCTCTTTGAGTACATCAGTAGAATTCTTTTCCACTTAAATCTCAGATCTTTTTTGAAATTTGTTTTGGTTTTTGGAGCTAATGAACAAGCCAGTTTTATTTTATTTTCAAACAGCAATGCCAATACCATTTATTAAAAAGCTTCTTTTCCCTATCCAGTTTGTAATATCACATATTAAATTTCCACGTATATTTGGATCCACTGCCAAAGTGTCTGTTTCAATGCCAGTACCAAGCTATTTTAATGATTATGGTGTTATTTTCCAAATCTCTCCTGGAAACCAGTTCCAAAGGCCAAAGAACCACATTGTCAAGTTTAGTTACAGCAATGACCCTACTTCTCCAGTTACTTTTCCCATTGCTGTGACCAAAAACATCCGACAGAAATAATTCAAGGAAAAAACTATTTTTGGCATCCTTTCAAAGTGCTCATTCAGTCTGTCATGGTGGGCAAGGCAAGGAGAGGCGGTTCAGTTCACATCACGGAGGGTCAGGAGGCAGGGAGGGAAATGTGGGTGCTCTCTCAGCATTCTCCCTTCATGTGTATTCATTCCATCCAGGTCTTTAGCCCATAGGATGGAGCCTATACACAAGACAGATCTTTTCCTCTCTGGATGCAGCCTTTACAAACAGCTGGTGGTGTACCTCCCCAACTCCTGGGTTTTAAATCTAGTCAAGTAGGCAAGGTAGTAACTTTCATAAACATGTTTTTTCTTTCATCATGAAATTCCATTCTCAGAATTATTCTAAAGAACAAACTGGTATCATTCTTTGTAATATAGAAAAAATTGAAACAGCTGAAACATCTAACAACACGGCTTGATTAAAGTGTTTTGGTACAACCTAATATGAACATTGAGAGCCATGTAGAGGGCCAGGGGTAGAGTGTTTACCCAGCATGCTTCACATCTTTGGTTTGATGTCCAAGATCCCAAAGTAAAATATAAGTCAAAATAATGTTGACTGTTGTGGTGGTTAGTGTTATTTTCAACTTGACAGAATCTCCAACCACCGGGGAGATGGGTCCCTGAGCATGCCTTTGAAGGATTATTTTGATCATGATGTGGAAAGACGCATCATAATTATGGTTGTGACTCTTGCCTCGGCAGGGATCCTGGAGTTCATCCCTGTCTAGTTCTTGATGTGGTGTGACCAGCTGCTTCACGCTCTTGCCACCTTGACTTCTCTCTTTGAGTGATGGACATAACCCTTTGGCCATCAGTCATGTAGGGCTAGGCCCTTAGTGTTTTGGCTGGACTCCACCCCCACAGACACCTGGCTACAGCCAAGTTTGCCCCGCCCCACAGTTACCAGGCAATAGCCAGGTAGCCCGGCCCACTATAAAAGGGCTGCATGACCCCTCCTCTCTCTCTTGCCCCTCTCTCTTGCTCCCCTGTTCCCCCTCTCTCTCTCCATTCTTTTCCCCTCTCCACGTGGTCATGTTCGGTTCTAACCTCTCTACCTCTTCTTTCCCTCTTTACTCTTGTATCTCTTTTCTTTTCCCATACTTTTCTATAATAAAGCTTTAAAATCATGCCCTGTCTCTTCTTATCTAAAGCTGTGTTGAAGAAATAGAACAGGCCTCACAGCGCTTCCAGGCACCAGACCAGACCAAGGACTTGTCCACAGGGCTGGGCATTTTCCACAGGTATACGGGGCTTGTGCCAGAATGGACCCACAATTGAGGACTGTACCTTGAGCAGTAAATTAAAATATGACCCCTTTACCTTAAGTTGCTTTATTAGAGTATTTTATCACAACAGCAGGGAACATGCACACATTATATATGCATATCATGCTGTGAGATTTTTGAGAGAGAGAGAGAGAGAGAGAGAGAGAGAGAGAGAGAGAATGAGTCACTCTGTGTAGCCAGCCCTGGCTATCCTGGAATTCTATATAAACCAGGCTGGCCCAGAACTTATAGAGATCCATCTGCCTCTGTCTCCCAAGTACTAGGATCAAAGGCATACACCACCACAGCCCATATGTGCTGTGGAAATTTTAACATGAAAAGACTTCAACAAATAATTTAAAAATGAAGTTATTATATATGCTTAAATGATTAATTTTTCTAAATTGAGTGTCTAAATTGAATAAATATGAATAATGGGTATGAATAAAAACAACAGTGTATGATTTACATCTAAGTGTTATAGCTGTCCCTAGGTGGGTCAACTATTTTCTTCATTATAGATTTTATAGTTTACAAAACTATAATTAATAATCATTGCTCTTATTATAAGGAAGAGTGTCATTTTGAAACACAATATTGGTCTGGCTGAAGAGATGGCTCAGCAGTTAAGAGCACTGACTGCTCTTCCAGAGGTCCTGAGTTCAATTCCCAGCAACCACATGGTGGCTCACAACATCTGTAATGGGCATCCGATGGCCTCTTCTGGTGTGTCTGAAGACAGTGACAGTGTACCCACACACATGAAATAAATAAATAATCTTTTAAAAAAAGAAAGAAACACTATTGCTCATTTCTTCTTTCTCATCCTACCACTGGAAGACCGTCTAGCTGTCTCATTGCACATAGGGTCGGGGCTGATTGCTTCTGCCTGTCAGAGCTTCAGGATGCACAGAGAACATGGCTGTGAGAACTACCTTACCTTCCTGGAGTGCTTGTGGCTCAGGCAGTAACTGAGAGAGTGATACTCCAGGTATGAAATTCTTTCTGTGTAGGCCCTAGAACGCAGTACATTTTAAACTAGAGTGGAAGATTAACATGACACACTGGTATTGTATATGTTTTCATGGTTATGTTGTCCACTGCCAGCTTCCATTTCCTCCTTCATAAAAAGGACACAGCACTTCCACTGATGACAGTCAGAATAAAGCTGTGGAAACAATTCTAAACCGGCAAAGTACTACTTGGACATTAGATATTTACACGAAAGCTAACAGTCCTGAGTGATCCAAGACTATGAACCCTCTTTAATATTAAGTCAACTGGATCTTGGTCTACTTATCTACTCTCTTCCAGACGAGACGGCATAGGCAGAGTATATAATTTTCTATAATTGTCTGGTTTGCGCTCATTGTGTGTCCTAACTACCTATCATCAGAATCACATGCCTTTCCTGATTTCTAGGGATATAGCTCGGCGGTAAAGCACTTTCCCAACACGTATGAGCCCCTCAGGCCACCCTAAGTACATAAACAAAAACATTCCCTTAACTCCAGCTACTCGGGAGACAAGACTGTGAATTCAGTGTCAGCCCTGACTCTAGAATAAACCCAAAACTAGTTCTCAGTGGGAGATGACGACTGAAAAGACAGAGAAGGCAAATGGGTAGAGCCTCTTAAAGGAGCTGACCCCCTGGCTGTTTGTAAGACACCTGTCCCTTTACTACTCCTGTTTTTTCAACAGGGAGATGTTCAGAGTGGTTAAGCTTAACAGTGCAAAGTCACAGCTGAGAATCAAGAAATAAGTAGATTATCTATAATCCCAGCACTCATGCTGGGCTGCTCACAGCCAACTGTCACGCCTCCAGGGGATGACAGGATCTTCTTGCAGAGATATGCACAGCACACATAAACACATACATAAAAGTTAATCTTGTTTGAAAGGTTGATACTTTATCCATTTAAGTATCCATTGAGAACAATTGAAAGAAATTCTGGGATTTTTACAAATAACAAGATTAAAATTTGGTATTCTGAAAAAACAGTAATTGCACATTGTTTCAGTTGCCTGTCATTCTAGCAAATTACATGTGGTGTTTGAACAGGAATGGCCCCCGCGGGCTCATGTTCCGGCCGGTTTGGTGGAACTATTTAGGAAGGATTCGGAAGTGTGGACTTGCAGAAGGTGTGTCACTCTGGTGGGTTTTGACATGTGGCTATCCCTTGGGTGGAGAGAGAAAATAGCAAAAAAGTTGGGAAATCCTTACTGATTTTAAAGAAAGTGAGGACAGCTGCCGGGAGGGGAGTGTGCAAGCCAGAAAAGCCTGGCCGTTTAGAGCAGCAGCGAGGAGGTCTGTGAGCCAGAAGAGCCAGCAGGCTAGTGGAAGGCTTTCATGTCACAGGCATGTGCCAATAGGAAACTAGATACCCCATTTGCTGGAGAAAGAGGGCCATAAGGGACTTTGATGGTTCCTCTGGGCAGATAGAAACTCATTTCACAGGTTCCTGAAAAAATGCTGATTGTAAGCTCCGTCCATCTGTCTGTCTGTAAGCAGTCCTTCTGTTTACACTGTCAGAGCCCAGTCTGGGCTGTCTGAGCTCAGCCCAGAATGTCATTTAGGACACTGTCCGTGCCATTGCCATTTGGGGGGCTGACCTTTGGAGCCTAACACCGCCTCTCTTATTTGAGACAGGGTCTCTTTGGTTTTTTTACCCCCATCCCCTTGCCTTCTGTGAAGGGCAGTCTGTCAAGCCCACTGACTACCAGAGATTCTCCTGATCCTCCACCTCCTCCTCTCTCTCTCTGGAGGATACATATGCATTCTATTCCATCTGGTGTTAGCCGAGACCTGGGTATTCTGACTCAGGTCCTCATGCTATGTGTTCAGTGTTTTACCCAAGGAGCCATCTCCCCAGCCCCATCTACTTATTACTTAAAAATAGGCACATCTTAAGTTGAGGCAAAAAGTTAGGTTTGCATCTCCTTGCTCCTAGCAGTTAACTATGGTAAAGCGCAAAGACAAAAGGCATGGAAGGAAGTCAAAATTCCTAATTATCCAGTCTACACGTCAGGAATCTATGGGGAAATCTGAACTGTGTGACCTTCTTATTGTTTAGTTAAGAATTGTATAATTGTTATGTGTTTTCTCTTAATTGGTTATTTTATTTATTTACATTTCAAATGGTATCTCTCTTCCTGGTTTCCCCTCCGCAATTTTGTTGTGAATTTTCATTGGTATTTGTATTGCAATTTAAAACTATCCTATTACATTTCGTGTTTGTTTATGGATATGAGGTAGGTTCAGAGGTCAGAAAACAATTCACAGCAGTCACTGTATTTCTTCCATCAGGTGTGGTGCAGGGGTCAGACGTAAGTCTTGAGTCCGGGTGGCAAATGACTTTACCCGCTGAGACTTCCCAGCCAACCCTGTTTCCGTGGGTTTCTTTTCATTGTGTAGCCCTGGCTGGCACTGGTCTCCCAGAGTTACCTGCTTCTTTATCCATGGTGGCATGTGCCACCATGCTCAGAGTCGTACTGTCTTTTTTTAAACCTTACATGTAGACATGTGCTTTATTTAATCTCACTAATCGCTAATGGAGAGCGTCCTTCCATACATCTCTTCACTGGTAAAATGTCTCTCCAAATATTTCACTCATCTTTAAAGTTTATTATTCGATTGTTGAACTATTAGCATTTTTATGCATTCTAGATTAAATGGTTTATCAGGTATTCATCTCAGAAATATTTTACCAGTTTACTTTATGGCAGAAATTTTATAGTTAAATTTGTATGTGTATATCTAGAATCTACTGCAGATTGACTTTTATGAATGGTGTAAGAATAAACGTTTGGAGTGAATGTGTCAGTGGATGCTTAGTTGCTGGCAATCCCAAACACAGGCACACTGTCTTCCACAATTATTTTTCTTCGACCACTTGCTCAAATGTTTGTTGACTGAATGAATAGCCCCATTCTAAACTGACCAGTTTGGTCTTGTCTTCGTTCTATAATACTCTCTTCCTTATTTGAGCAAAAGTCTTACTATGGTAGCTACTTGCCAGGGTGCTAAAGACAAAAGTTATCTCCCCAAAGTAGAAACCTGGTTCTATTATTTCCTATTCTATCCTGTCCCGTGTGGAAATATGCTTGACTTTTAGAGTCAGTTTCTTCATTGATAGAAAGCATAATACCTACCCTGCAAAGGCCCCCATAGTGATGAAATCAGACAAGTGTGTAAAGCTTGTAGCAGTGTGTGCAAAAGTGTAAGCAGTCAGTGATGCTTGGATGTTGAATTTTAAAGTGCAAACCTCCTTTAATCTGTATCTCTCCAAATATCAAGCCGCCGACAAAATGGGATCAATACCCATGAATGAGCACATAAAACAGAGGTTCTTGATGGACACAGTGGGGCTAAAACTGTTGATGTTCATTTTATTAAAAATACGGTCTCTTGAGGAAGATGTGGATTGGATGTGGAGTCGGGTTCTGTGCTGGCTTCTGCCACAGCTGCTTTCTTCACTTTGTTTCATAAACAGGAAGGTTTCAAGGGTTAAACAAGATTTCAGTGAGAGAAAACGTATAAAGCCGGTGTCTCACACCATACTGCTTTCCCTCATTCATTCTAGACTGTAAGATCAGGAACTGCTAGCAGGGCTATCAAGAGATCCAGGGGTACCGATGACCAGGAAGTAGCTGGCTGCTTTAGCAAGACGTTCAGTTTCTACGTTTTCCGTTCCCTGTTCCATTAAGTATGCAGCTTGGAGGTGTAATGTCAAAGGCTCCTGCCGTCCAGTGGATTTTTATGTGGTTAGTTGATTTTGTTTGCTTGGTTGGTTGGTTAGTTTGGCTTTCTTGAGACAGGATTTTATACACTCCAAGCTGACTTTGGAATGACTACATAGCCAAACATGATGTGAACTCCTTTTCTTCCTTCCTCACTGAATGATTAAAAAAAAAAAAAAAAGAAAAAAAGGGACTGTACCTAGGTATGGTGGAGAAGAAAATTTATTGAAGATAAAATGGAGAGCATAGCAGAGGCAGAGACATCTGGAAGAGGCTGGAAATGGACACGACCCCTGGACATATGAGAGGATGGGGAGGGGGGATCAGCACCCAAGTGGCCAAAGGTAAAAGAGGGGTGGGTAACCAAAATGGCTGATGGTGAGATAGATAGATAGATAGATAGATAGATAGATAGACAGACAGATGGATAGACAGATAGAGATAGATAGATAGATAGATAGATAGATAGATAGATATTGATATAGATATTGATGTATATTGATATATTGATATATTGATATATGCCTCTTGGAGAAGAGCAGTCCAGGAGAATTCAGAGTAGACCACTGGGTATGCCAGCCATACCCTGTAACAGGTTGAGACTGAGGGGTGCTGGGAAAACCTGGCGGCCAGGCTCCCACTTTGATGTGTTAGCTAAGCACCTCAGCCAGGAGTCCCACAGTTTGAGCTTGAACTCTCCTCTCCCAAGTGCAGAGATTAACGGGCAAGTAGCACAGTGTGTGACTTCCTGTTCGTTTTAATTCTAGAGATCAAGATGACTTATATGAAACAATAAGAGTTTGAAGAGTTAAACTTTCTCATCCTTTCAAGCCAGTGACGATCCAAGTCCAGTGACCACACAGCGCCTACGCACATGGACACACACTGAACACCCGAGGAATGAGTAAAGGGTTCAGCTGTTGATCAAGGTAGGGAAATGAAGATGGAGCTGGCTGTGGTGGCACACACCTGTAGTCCCAGCACTTAGGGGGCACAGACCGATGGACCTCTGTGAGTTCAAATTGACTCTGGTCTACAAAATGAGTTCCAAGCCAGCAAGGCTATAGAATGGGACTCTGTCTCACAAAAAAAAAAAAAAAAAAAAAAAAAAAAAAAATTGAAACAATAAGATGATGAGATGATGATAGGCCTGCTGGGTCAGAGCGTGGCTTCCGTGGACTGTGATTATATGTGTTTGGGTGGGGAGTGGCTTGGCATTTAAGAATAGTTGCTGTTCTTCCAGAGCATATATTCCAGAGCAATATCCAGTATCCATATGACAGTTCACAACTGTCCATAACTCCTGTTCCAGGGGATCCAATACCTCTTCTGGCCATTGTGGGCGCCAGACATACATGTAGTACACAAACAGACAGACAGACAGACAGACAGACCACCTATACACATAAAATCAAAATAGAAAAAAAAACACATATAGAAAAGTAAATAAGTCTTTTAAAATACAGCGATTCTTGCTGATCCTAATGTTGCATGCCTGTAAGCCCCTTAACGTTAGGGAGGTGGAGGCAGGTGGTCGGGGGTTCAAGATCATCAACAGATGGAGCACAGGCTCGCCCGAGCAGCCGGAGTCCCTCTTCCAAGCCAGTCCGTCGCTTCCAACAAAAGATTCAGTTGTTCTTACTAGCTGCTTTCTGTGGTGTGACAAATGCACCGTCAACAACATTCTAAGCCATGAGGACCAAGGGTTCTAGGTGTTCCTCATATCCTACCATTTGCATCTCTCATCTGAATCTCATTTCATCTCTGTTCTGCCTAGCTTCCAGACAGGGCAAGCCAGGGCTCTCAGCACTTACCTACAATAACAGCTCTCCTCCCTCCTTCTCTCTCTCTCTCTCTCTCTCTCTCTCTCTCTCTCTCTCTCCTTCTCCTCTCTTCCTCTTCTCTTCTCTCTTTCTTCTCTGTCTCTCTCTCCTCTCTCTCCTCTCTGTCTCTGTCTGTCTGTCTCTCTCTCTTTCTCTGTCTGTTTGTCTGTCTCACATGTGTGTATGTGTGTGTGAGGGGTTGTTTTAATTTTTGAGACAGGGTTTGGTAGCCCAGGCTGGCCTCTACTTTGAGTTCCAATTTCCCTAGCTGTAAATCGGCATGGGTACTTTGAAGCACTGCTATGGAGTCAGGTCATCCCTGGCAAGAGACTGTCACAGTGTGTGACATAGTATGCAATCACAGAATCTCCCACCTAGCATGGAGGATGGCTCAGAAAGAACTCTAGAAGAAAGTACCTCTTCGATCAGAAAAACAAAACTAAAACAAACAAGCAAACAAACAAACCAGTTTTGTCAACAAGGAAGACCTTTGCACTCTTTGCCTGTAGACCTCTTCGGATAATTAAATTAATCATTTAATACCCAGGTCAAGGGCTGGAGAGACAGCTCAACTGTTAAAACGCTTGCAAGCGTGAAAATCTGAGTCTGGTGCCCAGAATCCAGGTAAAAAGTCAGGCTGGCGAGGTGATAGAACAACCAGGGCTCTTTGGCTAGCCGGCATAGCCTAATTGGGTGAGCCCCAAGCTCCGTTGACTATCTCAAAAACCAAAGTCGAGGGCTAAGATAGTGTTGAGAAACATATCTGAGCTTGGCCTCTGCTCTCTCCACATGTTCCGGTGCACACATTTAAGAACACTATGCAGGTAAGCGCTGAGAAAGACAGACACAAGAAGTCTTCCCCCCAGATCTAGAGCTTTCAGTACTGTGCCCACAGTAGGGTCTTGTAACTGTATACTATTCGGTTCCATGCTTAGTTTGCTTAGATTTGTCCTGCCCTCTCAAAAGGTCATTTTCTCACAAAATAATGGAGATGTGGTTCTTTCAGTATATATGGGTTAATAGAGTGAATGAAAGGAAATCACCCAGGATTTGTGTAGGAATTTTAGGACCCAAAAGAAAGCACACACAAGGAGAGACCCATGCGCACACACCTTGGGGGCGGTGTAGTATGGAGACCCACACTAATAAACGCAAGTCCTGCAAGACCCACACTTTCCTCCAGCTAGTGCTGGATCCCCAAGAACTAACCCAACTACCCATTCCCCAATTCTTGGCTTCAGAGGAAGAGGTGGGTTTAAGGTCGGATGCTGAAGCTGAGGTCTGGGCCATCGATCAGATGAACAATGGTCAAACAGGGGTGGAGACCCAGGCCCTAGACATTGGGCAGGAAGCAGACTGGCCTCTCACATGAGTGCCTCATGCTGCAAGCAGGGTGATCCGCGGCGTCCCGCCTCCTTCCGTGCACCCTCCCTCACCTCCCGCCCCAGGGCTAATTGGTTCCTTCCCCACCCGCTGGAGCCGCCGCTTCCCTATCGGTACTGGTACCACAGACCCTGCGGGAAGGAGTCTTCCGAGTGGAACCATGAAGGTCGAGTTCGCGCCGCTCAACATCCCGCTGGCAAGGCGCCTGCAGACCGCTGCGGTGCTTCAGATGGTCCTGACTGTCTTCCTGCTCCGTAAGAGCCCTGCCCTGTTGCACTCTCCATAGACACAGTCCCCACCCTACCCGCTCAGCAGCCTGTGGTTCCAGGGTCTGCCTGATCAGAGAGGGTGTTCACCTATGGTGGAACTCCTTGCTTTATTGGATTCTCTGACGGAGACACTGCCAACTCTCTCTCTCTCTCTCTCTCTCTCTCTCTCTCTCTCTCTCTCTCTCTCTGTGTGTGTGTGTGTGTGTGTGTGTGTGTGTGAGAGAGAGAGAGAAAGAGAGAGAGAGAGAGAGAGAGAGAGAGAAAGAGAGAGAGAGACAGGGTTTGTCTGTGTACCCCTGAGTATCCCAGAAGAACTTGCTCTGTAGACCTCTGTAGACCAGGATGGCCTGGAATTCAGAGATCTGCCTGCCACTGTCTCCCAGGTGTTGCGATTAAAGGCGAGTATCACAACTGGCCTGTACTATTTTGTTTCTAAAGTGACATGTGTCTTACAACGGAAGAGACAGGTTTTAAATATACAGCTGGGTAAATTGGGGCAACTACGGTCTCCCAAATGTAGCCATAACCCCATCTAGAATGTAGGTGCTACACAAAGTTTCATTTTAGCCCCTGAAAGGCTACCAGTTCATTTCTGGATCCATGGACTCGTAATGGGTAAACAAAGCCTCTAGGTATTACAACTTTGCCATCTTGACATCAGGACAAAGAGCTACTGTTAGTTTTCTGTTTCTGTTTTCTGGTTGCATCAACTCCTGGGCTTTTCTGCCTAGACCCAACTGCATGTTTGGGTTGGATTCGAGTTTTGAGATAATCCACTCAGGGTTGTATTCTGGAGTATTCCCAGGCTAAGCCCGTGCAGTGACAGTATAGGAACCACTTGGAGGAAGTTTATCCTTAGTGCGTCGTGCTCTTGGAGAAAGGTGTGTGACACACAAAGAAAAGAGAGGGATAACTATGAACTTCTGTGCTTAAAGTTTGCTGAGAAGCAGAAAAGGCCTATACGGGCCAAGTCAGAGCCGCACACTGGTGAGGCTAAGTAATAATAATAACAGTCACTGCATTACGGAGTTCTGCATGTTGGAAGCAGTTTCATGCCTTCAGCGCACTAACAGAGCTCAACCATGAATATATATGAGGACCACTGAAGGAGCTGCTGCCTCCTCCTCCTCCTCCTCCTCCTCCTCTTCTTCCTCCTTCTCCTCTTCATCTTTTTCTTCTTTTTTGTGTTTTTTGTTTTGTTTTGTTTTGTTTTGTTTTTGAGACAGGGTTTCTCTGTGTAGCCCTGACTGTCCTAGAACTCATGCTGTAGACTAGGATGGCCTTGAACTCAGAGATCTGCCTGTCTCTGCCTCCCAAGTGCTGGGCTATGAGGCTTTTACCACCACTCTCACTGAAGGAGCTTCTTAAACACTCTGATGCTCAGGCTCCAGCCCTCATATTCCCAGCTCCTTTGTCTTGGATTGCAGCCTTTGCTCGGCCACATAGAAACAAAAACAGAAACAAAACTCTCCAAGTGTGCAGCAAGGGTTTATGAAAAGGCCTCTCAGAGCACTAACTAACCCATTTAGGTCCTCACAGACCAAACTTTGTATTTCATTCTTCTCTGGACCAAGGGCTAAGGAACACTCCGAGGATACTGTATCCAGCATTCAGCACTGCCAGTGGGTTCCCAAACACCTTCTGCTATTACTCTTGCCTTCCTTATAGTTAGAGCACGCTAAGGACGCTTTCTTCTGTCCATACAGATGGGGGAGCCGAGAGACAAAGTAAATTACTCTATAGCACAAGGACAGTATAGTAAGTGGAAAAGATGGAGGCAAACACATGTTTTTGGTTTTGTTTTTGTTTTTTTGTCCAACGTCCCTGGCTCAGCCACTGCGTACCTGCTTTGATGGCCTCACTTTCTAGCCCATCACACAGCAAAGCTCAGAAAGCCCACAGCCCTTTTCACTCACGACAGTCATCGTGGATGATGTCTGCAGTTGTACATGTCTATGTCGGCATCCTAACGTGCAATCTCAGAGAAGGAGCATCCAGCAGCTGCCTGGCTAGGGATACCCAGATTCCCAAGAGGACTTGTCCTGGGAGTAGTTCTACTCCGTCACCCACATTAGAAGCTACCCTCCACATGTCCCTGAAAGGATAAACTCATGTCATCTCCTTAGCAACCCAGGAAGGGTTCCCTTCCTCTTGTCTCAATGAGGAAAGTATTGCACAAGGTCACTTAGCTTGGTGGGGAATGGGGGTGATGTATGCTACATGCAGGTAGATTTCATTTTTAGACATAAAAAGGCAGAGAAAAGGAGGTGGGTTTCCCACAAACCAACTCTCTTGGTTTCTGTCTTTGTCACTGCCGGGTTTTGGTTTTGTTTTGTTTTGTTTTTTCTTATTTAGGTTTTAGAGACAGTGTCTCACTCCAGCCCAGGCTGGCTTTGAACTCATGGCAATCCTTGTACTTCACTGCTAGGATTTCAGTCACTTAATATTTTGCCATTTTTGTTTTTTCTAATATTTTGTTAAAAAAATAAATAAATCAAAAACAAGAACAAAAAAGCTTTTCAAATTTATCTTTTCCACATCCTATTTTGAGATTCATTCTTATATTTGGATTCCAACAGGTCACTTCTCTGGGTTCCCAAGTTATGTTCTTTTTTTTTTTTTTTTTAACGTTTTACTGATTCTTTGTACAATTCACGATTTCAAATGTGTACATTCACATTTCACATGAATCCCACTCAGCTCCCAGTTCCTCTCCACCCAGAAGTGCCCTTGCCACCACCCCCCCGAAAGAAAATAAACAAACAAAAACTTTTATACCAGGGAAGCTGAGGTGTGTCTCCGTGTGTCACACATGCACCCTTCTGTCCGAACAGCTTTTCTTGCAAATGTTCGTTGCAGAGTTTGAGGCCTCTGGCTTCGGCTACACTATCAATATTGGAGCCTCACTGGGACTCCTCTCAGATATCCTGTGTTGCCCTGTGTTGTGGAGCTTGTACATACAAACTCAGAGGTCAGAGGATAACTTTGTGGAGTCAGTCCATGGGCTCCTTTCACTTCTTCTGGGTTCTGAGGATCGAACTCAAATCTCTAGGTCTGTGTGGCCAGCTCCTTCACGCACTCGGCTGACTCACCTGCCCGGCATGCTTTCCTCGATTAGGGAAATGAGCCTGGAAAGGCGAGGTCACAGGCATATATAGGTGTAGCTTTTTAAGGCAGTTTTACCCTTTTACATTCCCCTGAGCAGTGGGCAAGGGTTCCACCAGCTCCACAGCCCATCTGTTAATTGACATAGTCCAGCCTCTTTTATCTGTAGTTACGAAAGCTGCAGAGTGGCGTTCAACTGTGGTTCCGGTTGGCATGGTCTGCTCCGCATCTACACTGGCTGATCTGCTACCTGTGCAAGCATTCACGAATTATCTGTTCAAATCCTCTGCCCATTTTTGGTTGGACGGTTTATTCTTATTACCAGTGCCTTTTGAAGAGCAGAGGATTTAATGATGGTTCACTGTTATCAATGTGTGTGTGTGTGTGTGTGTGTGTGTGTTGTGAGTGTATGTGTGTGCATGCTTGTTTGTGTGCCAGAGGACAGCCTTCACCTTTCAGTCTTTGGGTGTCTGTCTTTACCTTTCCACAGGGTTTGAGCGAGCATCTCTTCGCTGCTCTGTGAATCAGGCTAGTTGGTCTGAGAGCTTTGGGGAGATTCTCTCAGTCTCTGCCTCCCATCTAGCTGTGGCATGCTAGGATCGTGGGTGATTGAGATATTTCATTTAACTTTTTCTTGAGTTCTGGAGATCTAAACTTAAAGAGTTTTTAACCCACCAAGCCATCCCTCAGCCCTGAATCACCAGTCTTTTAAAGATTGCCTCTGAATGAAATGGGCACTGTGGAAAAACAAAACTTGTCGTGGGTGAAAAGGGAACAGTTTATTCCAAACTGCCAAGGAGTGAGTGAGCAGAGAAGCAACAGTGTGTTGGGGCTGGGGGTGGGGTGGGGGATGGGGAGCAGGGGGTGTGGAGTTCTGGTTTTAAGGGAGCAGGAGGTACTTGGGAGAAGGGGAACCTGTGAGTGGAGGTGGAGGGCTTTGGAGCATGTAGCAGGTACTTGGGGGTAGGGATTGAAGTGGCCTAGAAGCTAACCTAGACCTTACTAAGCAGAGCTCCCTTTTGCCAGAGATAAGGGGAAATGGTGCCTTTTAGGGGGTGGGGACTATTTTCTCAAGTCCCCAAGGGAATGCTTGCTTTTGTCTAAATGCCAGACTTTTAGAAAAGGGGGTTTCTTGAGACCAGATGGTATCTTTGATTTCATATCTAAGAAATCTTTTTTCATAATCCATTGTTGGGCGGGGTTGTTTTTGTTTGTTTTTCTTTTTGAAGCATGGTCTCATTCTAGCCTGGGCTGACACGAAGAAGTTTACTCAGCAGCCCAGGCTAACCTTGAACTCATATCTGTGTCTAACTGCCTCAGCATCCTGAGTGCTGGACTTGCAAGTGTGGGCCACCAATCACACCCAGCTCAAATCACACCCAGCTCAGCGTTTCTTTTTATCTCAGGCTTGTTTGGAATATTCTAGGTCCTTGCCATTTCTATTTGTCTTTGAATCACATTTACAAGTTTCCCCTAATAAAACAAAACAAAACAACAAAACAAAACAAAACCCCACTGGTATTTGATTAGGACGCCTCTTGGTTGCAATTGAAATTCCTTTATGGCTTATCTTGAGAAGCACAAAAGCTCAGCACTTGGATTCTTCCAGTACTTTTAGTTAACTTATCCTAGAAGTTTGCGCAGAGCATGTGCCTAGAACCCCAGCCCTTGGGAGGTGAGGTAGAGAGGTTATAAGTTCCCAGCCAGCCAACCTGAGTTACACATCAGGTTCTGGGTCACCTGGCCTGAGACTCTGTCTCAGAAAAAAGCAAAAAAGGGAGAAGAGATTTGTGGGAGGGGGAGGAGGGAGTGAGGAGGAGGGGAAGGGAAGGGGAGGGGGAGGAAGAGAGGGAGAGGAGGATCACTGCCTGGAGATTTTCATTAGAATACAGATTTCTAGAAGTTTGAGCTTGTGAATCTTGGGAAACAATTTCAGAAATAGCAGTTACAGAAAAATTACAAAAAAAATTTCCCATATTTTATCTTCTAAAATCCCCTGAAGGTTAACACTTTTGCTACATTTTCTCTCCCTCTGTTTACCTCTCCTCCTCTCTCCCCCTCCTTTCCTTTTCTCCTCCTCTCCCTCGTCCTTCCTCCCCACACACATTTTATCATATCTGAACCCTTTTTAAAGACTAACTTGGCCGGGCATGGTGGCGCACGCCTTTAATCCCAGCACTTGGGAGGCAGAGGCAGGCGGATTTCTGAGTTCGAGGCCAGCCTGGTCTACAGAGTGAGTTCCAGGACAGCCGGAGCTATACAGAGAAACCCTGTCTCGAAAAACCAAAAAAAAAAAAAAAAAAAAAAAAAGACTAACTTGGAGGTGTGATCACTCATTCCTCTGAAGACTTTGACATATATTACTGATTGTATATGTATAGGAAATCAAGGACATTCTCTTACATAGTGGAATACTTTTTATGTCCCAAAGGAAAGTATTGCTACTTTGTTTCCAACCCAACCCGTAACCCTAACCCTAACCCTAACCCTAACCCTAACCCTAACCCTAACCCTAACCCTAACCCTAACCCTAACCCTAACCCTAACCCTAACCCTAACCCTAACCCCCGTAAAAGAAAAGCTCAACTCAGTTAACAAAACAAGCTACAAGCCTAGATTGGGCAGATCTCCCACTACACTACTCTATTCCCATCTATATTATCCCATATAACTTGCGGTTTCTCCGGACCAAGAGCTTCTCTTTCCCAGTCGCCTCTCCGTTTATCTCCTGTTGCTCTTCCCCTTCCTGTTTTTCCCGATCGCTCCTCCCCTAGACTCTCAGCTCCTCCCACTTCCTCCTGCCCAATCACTGACTCAAGCCTTTATTTGAAAATTTAAGGTGGGAAGAAGGTTCACAAGGCAATTCCTCATCTGCAGCCCCTCTGAGGAGTGGAATTAGCATCAAAATACAAGCCCAGGGCTATCCACCACACAAAGAAGGTGTGGTTTATTCTGCACATATACACCTGACCAGGGAGTAATGGAGAGCACAGATGCGGGATGTCACCCTCCTTCACAGTGGAAGCAGTTAAATGGACTTCCGTCGTCACAAGACCAAAGCAAGTCATAAAAAGAAGCGATGTCAGGCAGGTGACAGAGTCTTCTCTGAGGTGTCAGAGTTATCTTCCAGGACCCTCAGCTTTGTGACTAATAGAAGTTAGAGGTCCTGCAAGCTTAGTAATACTTAGTAATACTCTTCCAGAGTTTTACCTAGTAGTGAGGAAGATGTTGGATCAGATACAGAGGTTGGTGCTAAATGGCCAGTAAAAGGGACTAAGCTCCCCCAAGGTGGTTTTATCTCTGGGTGAGCAATGTTCCCTCTGTCCATAATTCCTGTGTTCTGGTCACTAATAGTCTGTGGTTGTAGCTGTCACATACTAACACAAAACCACTTGGATCCAGTGTCATGACTCTGTGTCCTGACAACTGCCTATCTGATTCTCACCCAAACAGCTGGAGCACATAGATCTGCACACATTTCTTTAGTTGTGTCTTTGCTTGGAGCTGGGAGTTTTGGGGGAGAGGGGCACACTTTAAGATGTGAATCATTTGTATGAAACTCTCAGGCATAAGAGTATATATCGGAATATAGTATAAGAGTATATGTCCGAATACTGACATGCCTTCTTTCTTAGGGACAGGCTCCAAGGCTTCCAGCATAAATCTATAAAATGGTATTTGTGCTATTTGCAAACCTTCCCGAAGCACACACAACGGGGGACTAGGTCTTAACTGGATTCTGGTTTTGAGTCATTTGATGTCTAGGTCAAATGATGGACTCATTTCTTAAAACAAAAAGAGTTCCCCTTATATAATACTTTGAAATGGAGTGCACAAACATGAAGAACAGACTGCAGGATCTGTCTTCTAGCACCATCTTTACCTCTGGGAGAGTTCTCTTACAGTATGAGTCGTGAGAATGAGGAGGACATGACATGTATGTTCCTCTGTTCAACAGATGGCATTGATTAGTGGTTTAAATTGCTGTGCCTTAAGGGATATAAATGAACAAAAGTGCTAATGGATTTTGCTTGCCTGTGAATTCTATTATCTTTCTCTAGTCCATGTTAAAACACCAAAATAAGTGTAGAAACAGGTTTTTTTTTCCTTTTTAGGTTTGTTTCTTAAGGTTTCTATAATTTTAAAAATGGGATCTCATGTAGCAAAGGCTGGACTTGGACCCCCAGACCTCCCTCCCCTCTTGGCTTCTTACACTGGGATTCTAGACATGGTGTGCTACCTTGACCAGGCAGAAACAGTTATACAGGGGAAAATGAAGACATCTTGGATGGGTTGAGAAAGGAAAGAACACATATAACTTAAATATCTGGTTATTTCTTGATATTGATTGTGGTGGTTTGAATATGCTTGGCCCAAGGAGTGCCACTACTAGGGAGTTTGGCATTGTTGAAGTGGGCGTGGCCTTGATGGAGGAAGTTTGTCACTGTGGGTGTGGGCTTTGAGATCCTATGCTCCACTTCTGCCCAGTGCAGAAGGGAGAGCTATTAAGAGAGTCTCCTCCTAGCTGCCTGTGGAAGATAGTCTTCTCCTAGTTACCTGCCTTCGAAACAAGATGCAGAACTCTCAGCCTCTCCAGAACCATGCCTGCCTAGCTGCTGCCATGCTTCTCACCAAGATAATGGACTGAACCTGTGAACATGTAAGCCCGCCCCAGTTAAATGTTGTCCTTATAAGAGTTGCCTTGGTCATGGTGTCTGCTCACAGCGGTAAAACCCTAATTATGGCTATAACTTTAATTTTTTTCAAATCCTATTTTTAAGATGGTTCATAAACACCTTAACCTCCCTTGTAGCCCACCACCCACCAGAGGTCGTGGAAAAAAAAGGATGGAGGTAGTTGAACTGTTTAGAAAGATTCTTTGGAGCAACTCCCGTCTATGTTGTCTGGAAATTGGCAGTTCGGTTCACAAGTTAGCAATGGCAGCTCGATCCATTCACAAACACCTCACAGAAATATTAGCAGTCCAGTTAGGTAGCGTTGGGTCAGCAGCAGCAGTGGAGCTACCTAGCAGAGACAGCCAGGCCTCTGCCCCAGCACCAGTCGGCAGGAGGGACCACAGCCAGCAGGAACATTGGGGAAAGTTCTCGGCTGTGCCTCTCTCAACAAGTGAAGATCAGCGAAGATGCGAGACCAACAAGCACTGCCAGATCGCTGTACAAGCAAGCCTGGCCCAGCCTCCGTCACTGTCCTTCCGGTCCCTTTTACACATCCTCCAAACATCAAGTGTCCTCTAAGGGTCTTGCCTCACCACGTGAGTCTGTCTCAGCTGACATCACTTTGCCAATCAGCCCGAGTCCAAGAAAGCAGTTAGAAGCCAAGGCACACCACCAGAAGTTTTTTAGTGCATTTCTCTCTATGGCGTCCCAATAAAAGGAGCTCAGCTACGCAATGTAAGGCAGACCGATACATGCCTGTCATTAGCGAAGTCTTTCACCACGTGTCCTTTCACATGCTTGCTGTAGCAGAACATCCTCTCCCCTGTGTCTGCTTCAGCGAAACGTTCCTTCACCAGTCTACCTTAGCCTTTCACCTGTGTCCACTTGATGAAAACACTCTTTCACGTGTTTGCCTCAGCAAGCACAACTGACTTTCCAAAGAACCTTAAGTTTCCACTTCATAAGGCACTGATCATTAATGCAGATGAGTTAAGTTTCGACTGTTTTCATGTTGCAGGTTGCGTGTGGAAATTTTACTGAAGCCTTTTAGAGGTGTGACCGTTCTTCGGTTAGTGCTGAGGTTAATTTAGGTCTTCTTTTCTTCCTTTGATAGCATCATTTAGCTTCTTTTAAAAAAAGAATTTCTTGAAGGCTGGGAATATAAGTCAGAGGTAGAGTGCTTGTTCAGCATACAGGAGGCCCAGTACGGCAGTCTCTTCCTGCTGCCTGCCGGTCCTGATTTAAATTTCTTGGCTCCTTCTCCAGCACCAAGTCTGCCTGCTTGCCATTCCATCATGGACTGAACATCCCAAACTGTAATCAAGCCCCAATTAAGTGTTTTCCTCCATAAGAGTTGTCGTGGTCATGGTGTCTCTTCACTGTAACAGAAACTTGATTCCTAGCAACACAAACACCACCATCATCACCACCACCATCGTCACAAACACCACAAACACCACAGACACCAACAACAAATAATTTTATAAATGAAAGAAAATCAATGTTAATTATGAGAAAAAGTAGAAAAAATGTGTAAGGCTTTTTTGGAGCTGGGGATGTAGTTCAGTGGTAAAATGCATGCCTTGTAAACAAGGCTCTGGGTTCAAAATTGTGGAAGAGAACAGGAAAGTTCTAAACACCATCCTTATAATTCTGGCATATTTTTTTCCTTCTTGGTTGTTTTTAAAAATATAATATATTCAATTAAACTACATGAAATGGATTTTTTTTAAAATCTCAAGCACTCAGTGGTAGCTAACTGATAACTAATAATTCTTGTAAGCCTTATGTTATATAACTCGTTCCTCACACATGCTCCATGTTCCTGTAACTCCAGTAAATTCACTGGCCCACCAAGCCGGACTTGAGTGGGATTTTCCTTTGGTCTGTGGATGATGACCTACTTTGGATGAATAGATATTTGTTTATCCCTCCCTAGGAAGAGCCACAAAACGAAGTAATTGTTCTTGTTTCCCTGAGCGCTGTCTCGGGTGACCTAGGTGCATCTCTATTCTGCCCTATTCTTGTCTTTGAAATCTAGGTTCTTATGAGTCAGAAGTCGCTCTTCAGGTGGTCTGGCTAAAACTGGCTGCCCGTCTGCATTGCATAATTGCACACATCTTCAGTACCATCACCACTGATAATGGCTGTCTTAGTCAGGGTTCCTGTTACAGTGAAGAGACAACATGACCACGACAACTCTTATGGAGGAAAACACTTAACTTGGGCTTGATTACAGTTTCGGATGTTCAGTCCACGATGGACTGGCAGGCAGGCAGACTTGGTGCTGGAGAAGGAGTCAAGAAATTTAAGTCAGGACCGTCAGGCAGCAGGAAGAGACTGCCATACTGGGTGTGACTTGAGCATCTATGACCTCAAAGCCTGCCCCTTAGTGACACACCTCCTCCCACAATGCTGCACTGTGTAAGTTAGGGTTTTATTGCTGTGAAGAGACGCCATTACCAAGGCTATTCTTATAAAGGCAAACATTTAATTGAGGCTAGCTTAGAGTTTCAGAATTTTAGCCTGTCATCATCACGGTGGGAAGCATGGCGGCACACAGGCAGACATGGTGCTGGAGAAGGAGCTGAGAGTGCTACATCTTGATCGGAAGGCAGCCAGAAGGAGACTGTTCCACACTGGGCAGGGCTTGAGCACTAGGGAACCTCAAAGCCTGTCTCCACAGAAACACAATTCCTCCAACAAGGACGCATCTCCTCATAGTGCCACTCTCCATGCCCAAGCATTTGAACACATGGGTCTGGGGGCACAAACCTATTCAGACCACCACTCTCCACTCCCTGGCCCCCACAGGCTTGCAGCTGTGGCAAAATGCACAATATATGTAGTTCAGGTTCTAGGGTCTATGACTTCTTGTCAGGTTTATGAGAGTCATTCTAATTTTTTATGTACTTAACAATATTGCTTCAAAAGACAGGTGGGGGCAGGAAAAAGGAGAAAACTTGAATTGGATACTGACCAAAAACAAAAATTACTTTACAAGAACCCATATGTTTAAGGTATACTTTGTTTTTTGAGACAAGGTCTTACTATGTATCTCTGGCTGGCATGGGACTTGCTATGTAGACCATGCTGACCTCAAACTCACAGAGCTCTGCCTGCCTCTGCTTCCTGAGTGACGGGATTAGAGGGGTGTACCACCAAACGTGGCCCGAAGAATAAAATTTTTTAAACGTGGTGGTTTGAATGAGAATGGTCCCCAGAGGCTCATTTGTTTAAATACTTGACCTTGGCTGGTGGGGCTGTTTGGGAAGGACTAGGTGACATGCCCTTGTCAAAAGAGGTACAGCACTGCTAGCAGGTTCTGAGGCTCTAAAAGTCAAGTGTCATTCCCTGTATGACTTCTCTGCCTCCTGCCTGTAGGTGTGAGCTCTCAGCTGTCCCTGCCTTCATACCTTTGCTCCCCAATCATGGCCTTCAGCCCTCTGAAATGATAAGCTCCAAATTAAACACTTTCTTTTACAAGTTGTCTTGGTCGTGATGTTATGTCACAGCGATGAAAAAGTAACTTATACAATGCTATTTCTGTTCCTGACAAATGAGTTCTTGAAGATGGAGGCTGCACCCAGCCCACACCCTCTTCCTGAGCATACACCCTCTTCCTGGGTACATGAACGAACAGTAGCGGTACAGTCCAAGTACTTTCCTACAGTAGCGAATTTTCTACTCTCTGCAGCCACTAGTTGTGCAGTACCAGGAATAGATACTGATGGGCCAATTCCACCTGGCTTTTCCCATTCTTACAGCGCAGGTGTGCCTTGGGATCATGGTGATGCTGGTCATATACAACTATTGGTTCCTTTACATCCCGTATCTGGCCTGGTTTTACTATGACTGGCGAACCCCAGAGCAAGGAGGCAGAAGATGGAACTGGGTCAGGAGCTGGACTGTGTGGAGGTACTTTATGGACTATTTTCCAATGCATGTAAGTAGAACTGTCTTCTAAAGGATGGAGTCGGGAGGACAGTGGGACAGTGGTTCCATAAGTGCCTCCCCACCTTCTCCTTCCTGGGCAGAATGTGCCTTAGTTCATTTTGTCCTTTTATAATGATACCAGAGCTTCAGATCTATATAGAGAAAATGTATTTCTCACAGTTCTGAAATCTGGTCTGGGGGATGGGCATCCAATTAAAAAAAAAAAGTTCTAATAGTCAACTAGTCTCATCTTGTCCCATGACCTCATGGCAGATACATAAGGCAGGAGAGAGTAAGAGGAGGACCAACTTATCCTTTTAGGAAGATCACACACACCAGCAGAAAGGATGTCAGACTCTACCCACTCCGCCATCATGATTTAACCCCCTCTCATGAGGTCCCACATCCCTACACTGTTGATCTGGAGTTTATGTGCCCAGTGTGGTTTTGGGAGTGGCTGAAGGACACATTCAAATCCTTACAGAGAAAGCTTGCTGTTTGGTCCAAGTTAATAAATGAATCTTAAGCCAAGTTGACAAACTCTGGAAGACTATGCATGGAGGGACCTGGGCTCAGTGGATTGTTTAGAAATGTCAAAACATCTCTAATCCAGGGAGTTAAGATCCACCATGTTCCTCATTTCCCACTGAAGTTGAGAGAAGGGAATCCTTCTGCTTCTCACTGATCTGGGCTGTATCGTTTCCTTCTCTCCATGTGAACATGCCGTAGCTCATCAAAACCCAGGATCTGGATCCAGGTCACAATTATATATTTGGGTTTCACCCTCATGGAATCTTTGTGGTTGGAGCCCTTGGACATTTTTGTACAAATTCTTCAGACTTCAAGAAGCTGTTTCCTGGCTTTACGTCGTATCTCCACGCAGCCAGGACCTGGTTCTGGTTCCCGTTCTTCCGAGAATATATGATGAGTCATGGTAAGTGACGCAGCCCCTGTCCCTTCAGGGCTCGGTGTTACAGCCACACTGTCCCTACAGGGCTTGGTGATGCAGCCACTGTCCCTACAGGGCTTTGTGATTCAGCCACTGTCCCTACAGGGCTTGGTGATGCAGCCACACTGTCCCTACAGGGCTTGGTGACACAGCCACTGTCCCTACAGGGCTTGGTGATACAGCTACACTGTTCCTACAGGACTTGGTGATGCAGCCACTGTCCCTACAGGGCTTGGTGACACAGCCACACTGTCCCTACAGGGCTTGGTGACACAGCCACTGTCCCTACAGGGCTTGGGGATACAGCTACACTGTTCCTACAGGACTTGGTGATGCAGCCACTGATCCTACAGGGCTCAGTGGTGTAGCCACACTATTCCTACAGGGCTTGCTGTTGCCCAAGTATTTAGTATTGTGATAGCAACATAGAGATTTGTCAATAAACACCAACCCACTGGAAAAAGAAATTGGTGAATGCATTTAGTATATTCAAATGTGGGAAAACAGTCGTGGATCAAATAAATGATAAATTGCATTCTGCAAAGGTGTGCATACTTTTATGAATGCTGGACCTGGAAAATGTCCTCCATTGTATCTCACGGTAGCAATAACGACATAAACTACTTAGTGTGCTTGCTGGCTTTGTCATCTTAAGTTGTGTGTTAACTCCTAGGGCTGTGGATGTTGTCAGTGGTACATACAGTCTTTGTCTAGCATGAACAAAGCTACCCTCAGATCTACAAGGAAAGAACAGAGGGGGCAGGAGAGGGAGTGGAAGGGAACAGAAGGAAATGGAAGGGAGAAAAAAAACCCCTCATCAGCCTGGTCTACAAAGCGAGTTCCAGGATAGCCAGGGCTACACAGAATTTCACTCTGTAAGTCAGGCTGGCCCCAAATCATTGGATGGTACTGCTTCCAACTCTGAAAATTTGAAATTGTAGGTGTGTGCCACTGTGAATTACTAATTCTGAGAACAGAATCATCCTGGAGTGCTTTAGAGATGCCTGTGTTCACATGGCTACACTCACACCAGAAGCCTTCATTTCACCTCAAGAGATTCTACTTGGTTTTCCAACTTGACGGGCTCTTTGACCAAGCACCTCAGTAGCGTACAAAGCTTAGGAAGTATTTTGTATTTGTCAAAGTTATGTAGGGTGGTTATAATTACCTTTGCAGCTCCTGGGTATAAAGAAAGTATATTTTTAGTACCGATTAGTGACAGAGTTAGGGACAGATGTTTTTATTACCTTCCAGATTGCCATGGGTTCCTATATATTCACTTCTGTTATTTATCTGGAAAGCATTTCAATCCAAAGCTGACTAGGAGTTTTGGCCAGTTTGTAGCCTCAAACGCAGAACTCAGCTCAGTTAGTGTAGCAGCGCACACTAGAGGGCGCCCTAACTCCTCGAACTACCGAAGGATCTACCATCTGGCCTCAAGAGGGCGCACTAACACCCCAAACTACCGAAGAGAACACCTTTCTCCTCATCATGTAGGCACTGGGTTAGAGTTTAAAATAAAAAAAATAATAAAATAAAATAAAATAAAATAAAATAAAATAAAATAAAATAAAATAAAATAAAATAAAATAAAATAAAATAAAATAAAATAAAATAAAATAAAATAAAATAAAATAAAATAAAATAAAATAAAATAAAATAAAATAAAGATATTTAATTTCCAAAAATATATTTTAATTATATATAGAAATATATTTTAAATATACTTTTTGCTGATTGCTAGTAAATTTGAGTAGTTGAGAACAGGTGCGGCAGAGACAGCAAGTCCATGTCAGGCACAGCCTTGGAGTCTTTCATAATGTAGTGAGCACAGCTGTTCCTGCTTACCAGAGTTGAGTCAGAGATGCTGTGTGTCATCGTTGGCTTATTTATTGGCCCTCTTGAGATTGGGTTTCTCTGTAGCCCTGGCACTTGAACTCACAGCGATCCCCCTGCCTAGGTGTGCACCACCACACTGGCCATTATTGGTTTATAAAATATGGCTGTAGCCTTCCTGTCTTACACGCTAAATAAGAGTGTCCCAATTTGTAGCCAGCGGCGTCTTAGGCTGTTACTGTCTTTAAGTTTTCAACATTATTTCCCAGAGCCAGCTTCTGAGGACAATCTGTGGAGCAGAGCTTCCGCCTGCGACCTTCCTCACGCACAGGAAGTTTAAACCCTAACACAGCCCATGGCTCTTGGCCCATTGTGAACGGTCTGCAACCACCACATGTCTGCCGAAACAGTGCGTGCTTCAGGCTCCTGTGCTATGCGTCCGTCTATTGCGGGGGGGCGTAGGTGCCAGGGATCTGGTTACAGCAGCCTCTTGCATCATGCAGAGGACCTTAGCTTTTCCTCTGTGGGTAAAGCCACGGGGAACTTGCGAGGGGCTTCGAACAAAAGTGCTATCTGCTCGCTCGCTTGCTTTGTGATAGAAACTTCATTCGCCTATCAGCATAGAGACGGGTTATATGAGTGGAGTCACGCTAGAACTCTGGGACAGGCCTACAGCAGTGGCCAGGGAGTCCCCACGTGGACGGCACTGGCACAGCGCTCTGATGATAGAAGTGCAGAAGAGAACAATGCTTGATACCTTGATACCGTAACAAGACCTTCTGGTTCACTCATCTTCTTCCGGTAGGCGGCAGCAGCGGGGGAGTATCATTATTGTCAGTATCTGATATTACGAGCAGGTGTCCAATAAATGCTTTGGAATGAAATGAGTCAACTGATAACCAGCTGAAGGGAGTTTACCCGACAGACTGATATTCTGAACTGGATGACCGGGCGGGTGAAGGAAGTCTTTGTCTTGATTGTTAATGTTGGAACGGGCCTGCTCTGAGGAATAAATTTGATACACTGGATTTATAGATGAGGAGCTTGAAGCGTCTTAGAGCTGTCACGTGGAGATTCCCATTTGGCCGTTGGTGATGTGACCTGGGAAGCTGGGGAAAATATTCCAGGAGATGGGTTTGAAACAACCCACCTAAGAGGGAGTTGGGTTCATGGATAGAGATGAGATTAGAAGACAACAGAAATAACGAAGGGACTCAGAAACAGCAGCTTTCAGGAAGGGCTGGCAATAAAACCTAGCCGGGCATGAGACGTGGCCAGGAGAAAGCCAGAAGGGTTATGTGTCAAGATCCAGGGGCTGGCTTGGCAAGAGAAACGATGCCTTTTTCTCTCTCATGAAGGTTACTCAGAACTAAATGACACGTCCTGAACTCAGGGAATGTTCGAAGCCATCCAAGAAGGGTCCGATTTGCTCGTCCGTTGGCATTTGTCTTTTCTTTCAAGGGAGCAGGCCGTTCAAAGCCAGGTGTGACCCGAACCCCAGTGCACTGGAGGCTTAGCTCAGATGAGTGCCGTGAGCTTGGTGCCAACTTCAGTTAGTGAGCAGAGGGACAGTGAGCCTACATGGTGTGGCCATGGGGAGAGAGAGAGAGAGAGAGAGAGAGAGAGAGAGAGAGAGAGAGAGAGAGCGAGCGCAAGAGAGAGACCAAGACACTATCATTCAAAATCTTATATTTCTCTAATAATAGGAATCATAATAAGACCATCACTGATGCCATAAAACATTATTTTTAAAATTCTTCAGGGCTGGAGAGATGGCTTAAGGGTGAAGAGCACTGACTACTCTTCCAAAGGTCCTGAGTTCAATTCCCAGCACCCACATGGTGGCTCTCAACCATCTGTAATGGGCATCCGATGCCCTCTTCCGGTGTGTCTGGAGACAGCGACGGTGTACTCATATACATTAAATAAATAAGTATTTTCAAAAAATTATTCTTCAAAAGGAGTGGCTATCTACACTTTCTGTTTGCTCTGTCACTAAGGGTCTGTTTCAGTCTCTAAGAGGAGTGTGTCTCATGTGCTGAGCAAAGATGGAGGGGGGAATGTTTCCGTCATTGTCCTCGGAGGTGCGAAGGAGGTGATGGAGTCCCACCCAGGAAGATATGCCCTATGCCTCCGCAAGCGCAAAGGGTTTGTTAAGCTTGCCCTGACCCATGGGTAAGTGGCTTTTTTTTTCTTTCTGTTTTGTTGGAGACAGGACCTTGATATATAGTCCAGGCTGGCCTGGAACTCTCTATGTAGCCTAGGCTAGCCTCAAACTTGTGATTCTCCTGCTGAGCCTGCCAAGTCCTAGGATTATAGGGGCCACCCTGCCTGGCCTAGTTAAGTGACTGTTTGTTTAGGGTGAATATGTTTTAAAAGGCTAAGAGATTACATGATAACTTTGCTTGCCCTTAAAGAACATTCTCCAAGTCAATGGGAGTGGAGGATGAGCTTTCTTTCTTTCTTTTTTTCTTTCTTTTTTTTTTTTTTTTTTTTTTTTTTTTTTTTTTTTGGTTTTTTTTGAGACAGGGTTTCTCTGTGTAGTCCTGGCTGTCCTGGAACTCACTCTGTAGACCAGGCTGGCCTCGAACTCAGAAATCCGCCTGCCTCTGCCTCCCCTTTCTTTCTTTCTTTTGTTTTTGTTTTTGTTTTTGTTTTTGTTTTTGGAGACAGGGTTTCTCTGTGTAGTCCTGGCTGTCCTGGAACTCACTCTGTAGACCAGGCTGGCCTCGAACTCAGAAATCCGCCTGCCTCTGCCTCCCAAGTGCTGGGATTACAGGCGTGCGCCACACCACGCCCGGCTCTTTCTTTCTTTTTAAGATTTATTTATTTAAGCCGGGCGTGGTGGTGCACGCCTGTAATCCCAGCACTTGGGAGGCAGAGGCAGGCGGATTTCTGAGTTCGAGGCCAGCCTGGTCTACAGAGTGAGTTCCAGGACAGCCAGGACTACACAGAGAAACCCTGTCTCGAAAAGCAAAAAAAAAAAAAAAAAAAAAAAAAAAAAAAGATTTATTTATTTATTATATATAAGTACAGTACTTCAGACACACCAGAGGAGGGCATCAGATCTTATTACAGATAGTTGTGAGCCACCATGTGGGTGCTGGCATTTGAATTCAAGACCTCTGGAAGAGCAGTCAGTACTCTTCACCACTGAGCCCTCTCTCCAGCCAGAGTATGGGCTTTCTACCTAGGCAGTTAGATGTCATAGCATCCGGCAATTTAAAGAAACAACGGTGGACACAAATTTTTACATACTCAGCAAAATGGATGGAAGCCAGTCGGGGAGGGGGGAAATTAGCTTACCCCAAACCTGACTTTCTATAGAAAAAAATTCTGGCCATGGCTGACCTGATGAAGAACTTCCTAGGGATTCCAAGTAGTACGGCGTTTTTAAGTCCTTGCAGCTTTGTGTAGCTTCAGAGTTTCCACATGGAGCCGGATACAGTGCGGGATGGGTGGGGCACGGTCTCAGTTACTTTTCCCGTGGCTGAAAAAAGCCCAGTTAAAGCAGTCTGAGGTGGGAAGGGTTTATTTGGACGCCCTGTTTCAGGAGGTAGAGCCCATCTTCCTGGGGAAGGCATCTGGGGAGGAGGAAACCACTAATCACGAGGCGCCCACGGTCTCCAGGCAGGGAGCGATGAACGACGGGACCGCTCACAGTATCCTTCCCTCCTCTTTGTCCGCTCCAGGACCCCAGCCCGTGGGATGTTCACAACTCATGCTCTGGAATCGCCTTCCCTTTTCCTTTCAAAACCTCTATCTAAACACCTTCGCAGACACACCCGGAGGTGTATCTCTAGGAGATTCCACACACACTCAGGTTGACAGTGAAGACTCAATGTCTTCACGGACATATTTAGAGTTTGGGAGGTTTTCTTGAAAACTCTGGATGAACATATATTATTTAAATGTCCTTTAGGCTGGGGGGAAGGGTGGGGTGCGGGGCAAGAGTCAGGGCTCAACAATCAAACTGTGCAACTACGAAGACTGGAGTTTAGATCCCAGCACCCACATAGCAAGCCAGGCATCCTGAAAACACACATAGATGCAGCTCTGGGGGAGGGACCCCTTCTTTTGGCTTCTATGCCTGCACAGTGTGTGCCCCTGCAGACACACGTGTGCATACCTTTTGCTGTGCACAACCAAACAAATATTTTGCATTTACTTGTAAATCTGTATTCTATCCCCCCTCTGTCCCTTGCAGGGCCAGTTTGGTTCCAGTGTTTTCTTTTGGTGAAAATGAACTCTATACACAAATTGACAACCCCAAAGGCTCCTGGGTTCGAACTGTCCAAGACGCCATCGAAAATGTAACGGGAGTAGGCTTGCCGTTGATTTATGCCAGAGGAATTTTCCAGTACAGCTTTGGCCTAATGCCCTATCGGAAGCTGATCTACACTGTGGGTACGTACACAAAATCCACAAAGGATCTTGATGCCACACGAATCTCGTAAACACTATATGATTTCCACAATTAAGCCACATTCCGTGGACATTGTGTGATAATCTTTACAGGTAAAAGCCTTGTCTATGACAAGGCTGTCTTCTGAGGAACTAGATTGTAAAACTCTTGGCCGGAGTTGCTGAACTGAATTTCTCATGGCAAGCCTTGCCTGTGTGACTTTTCTCTGCCCTGTTTCTTCATTTATGAAATGTTCCTGGTAGCCAGAGCTATGAGCACCCAAGCGATAAAGCTAACGAGAGTTCATTCTTTGAGCTGCAGCACTGGCCATGATTTATCTTCTAGAGATCCATTGCTTTGCCTTTTGATCAGTTATACAATTATTACCTAAATACATTAAAAAATTAACCTCCCAACAATATATATAATTGTATGGCTAGGTGGCTTTGGCACCCTAACATGGAAAACATCAGTTAAGTAAAGTTTCAAAGTGAGCTTAAAAGAGTCTCACAAAAAAAAAAAAAAAAAAAAAAAAGTTAGATGTTAGGTAAAGACTACACATAAACAAAGGACCTAGAGATATGACAAAATGTTCTCAAAAACTCTTAAACTACTAATTTATCATTAACTACAGAGGGACGTGATGCTTTGTGTGTGTTCTCTAAAGTTCATACCTGATTGATTTTGTATTTCCCTGTGCCAAAAGCTTATGTTAGTCATTCTTTGTAATCACTTCACTGGATACATTTTTTTCTTCAGTAATGTAATACCAATATATATATATATATATATATATATATATATATATATACACACACACACACACACACACACACATATATATATATATATATATATATATATATATATATAATGTAAGTTCCTGCCTCAGAGCAGTAAAGTGCATTCAGACTCAACCTACATCTGGTGTGTCTGTCTGTCATTCATCGGACCAGTGCCTTCCTGCATACCAAAGACCTTGGTTCCCCCACGGGTGTGTGTCCCGACTGAGTAGGTCTGTGGCAGCTGGCGCCCGAACAAGGACTCTATAAAGTGTTTGCTGTTATCGGCTAGGTGCTAATAATTCAAAAGGAGTAGCCCCGAGTTCAGAACCAACCTTCCTAATGCTATGGCCCTTTAATATATTTCATCGTGTTGTGGTGACCCCCTAACTACAAAATTATGTTTTGTTGTTACTTTTGTGACTATACTTTTGATGCTGTTATGAATTGTGATGCAAATACCAGTGTTTTCTGTTGGCTGTAGGCAGAAAGAGTCATTCAGTCAGTCCCCGAAGGACCAGCGCATAGGTTGAGAACTGCTGTCTTAGACCTTAACTGAGCTTTAACCGCAGTGTGCACATCTAATGAACTATCTCTATTCCAATTTTGACTGGCCGTTGATAAGTTTGCAAAATTCCACTGTTGGACTAGAATCCAAGTCTAGACATGTCATGTCTAGCGCTCCTTGGTGAACCTGTTTCTCTGCACTCGCCTGCAGCACGGTGGTTGATGGACAGACAAACAACATCAGAGGCTGAATCCATGAACGTTTCTATATAGGTCTTTCCTGGGCACCATCCCAGCATCGCGGGTGCTGAGGTGGGACCCGGAGTTGGATGAAGGAAAAAGACTGATGATCGCTGGCCCTGTGACTCTCTCTTACTGTTCTGGGAGGGGGCAGAAGCTGTTGGCCTCTGGAAACTTAACTCTTCTTACAGTTCTCTGCTAATAAGCGCTGGTTTCCTTTTTCTGTAATGCTCCCTTACTACTTTGTGCTAACTAATGCTGGCTTCTTTTCTCTGTGGCTTAAGGACTTCTCTGTGGCGGCCATCTCCAGAAAACATACTTATTTGCGTTTAGCCTTTCCTGGTTGGCTCCGGATGTCTTCACGGCCGCACACACCCTGGCGTCAGTGCCTTACCAAAATCATGCTCTGTCACTAATCATGCTTATATATGCTCTGGCATAGAGTGATCTTATGTATAAGAGGGGCGTGTCTGAGATGGAGGGAGTGGAAAAGGGATTGGGCAGCACCCAACCGGGACATGCCTGTAGTTTTACCTGTGGTGGAAACGGAGGCGGGAGAAACCCAGGGTAAAGGCTGGCCTGAGCCACACGCAGGCTCTGCCTCAAAAAGCAGAATAATTTCTTTCTGAGGCTTGGAAGAGACTGGGAAGTTGAAAATGAGAAAATGCCAAAAACATGCAGGGCTCACCACGGCTTTGCGCTTTATATGAGATGGATGGAAACAACCTAATAACTAAAATCTGAACATGCTGACTCATTCTGTTTTGACATTTTTGACCCTCTTTTTTTCAAAGATGTATCTGTTTTATGTATATGAATACACTGTAGCTGTCTTTGGACACACCAGCAGGGGGCATAGGATCCCATTACAGATAGTTGTGAGCCACCACACGGTTGCTGGGATTTGAACTCAGGACCTCTGGAAGAGCAGTCAGTGAGCTTAACCACTGAGCCGTCTCTCCAGCCCAACTTATTTTTTTAGACCTGTTTCACTAGGCTTTCCTTCATTTTGTCTCCTCTTCCTCTTCTCCTCCCCTTTCTCTTTCATCACAGTCTCATGTAGCCCAGGCTAGCCTGGGACTTAGCTATGTAGCCAGGTGTTCTTGAACTGCTAATGTTTCTGCTTCCACCGGAACCGCTCCTCCTGGCATTACATGGTGCACATCTACACACATAGCGTTTTCTGCCGTCAGTTATAAGAGCTTTTCCGTTCAGATGCAGTCACGTGATGATCTTTGTAGCTGCCGTATTTTACTCCCACTCGATGGGCTGGAGCAGCCTGTTGGTTAGTTGCTGTGAGGAACACAGGTACATTTCAGAGTACAACTGTAGTTTCTGATTGGCTGGCTCATTTCTTTGGCTTCGTATCCGTTCATCAATTTGGCACCCTTGTGCAATGCTGTTGATTCGGGGGGTAGAAACAGAATGGAAATGTTGAGATATGATTTGAGGAGTAAGTTTAATTAGAAATAGCGTGTATGCTCACATACTGAAAATAAAGGGCACTCTGCTGAGTTAAAGGATTATAGTTGTTGCCCCGTTGCATTAATTTTTTTTTATTATTAAATTAGAGTCACTTGGCATCGGACATAGTTAAATTGTGCCTTCCCGGACCATGCCAAAGTCAAACGCAGGTAAACGGGAGCTAGCTGTCAAGATACTGTTATCCTTCCTACTGCGCACTGGGCTTCTTTTGAGAAATCAGACTGAGGGGACATTGCTTCAGCTCTTCCCTCTGCTTCCCCCCAATGCTTCTTAGCCCACAGCATCTCCGGCAGCCTGTTATCGTTTGAAAATTTTAAATGAAGCTAAAAATATTTCCTAAAGGCTCAGCTGTCATAATCTGAGGACAACAGAAGGGGAGTCAAGGATTCCAAAGAGCCCAACTTGTGGGAACTAAGCAGAAGCCTGGATCCCCATTAATAGGCAGCTGAGGCAGGAAGATTACAAGTTCAGAGCTGACCTGGGCTTTGGAGTGAGTTCAAGGCCAGCCTGGACATAAGCTGTTATAGTTAGACTCTATTTAGCTCTGTGGTAGAGGAGTCACCCAGCGTGCAAAGGCACAGCAGATGCACTGGACAGAAGCCTCCCTGACCAGCTTGCTGAGAGTTCCTGGTGTATTGAACTTTCCTTGAATGGGGATTCCTGCCAAAAATGTTAACCCAAATCAAATCGTGAGGAAACAGACAAATGGCTTATTTCTTTAAAAAAAAAAAATCATTCTGTGGAAGGATAGGGAGGAGGAGATGACAGAGACACGCAGCTGTTGTGGGCTGGGAAAACAGATGCAGGCATGGCTAACCAACTCCCTTCGCAAGTCTGAGTGTGGATTATATGCCAAATGTCTCAGGATGGCGTGGCTCTGGGGTGCGATCTTGGCGATGCTTAGGACTCTGTGGGTGTGATTGTGGTGGGTGGGTGAGAAAAGTCCACTTTTCTCATTCTTAGGAAATAAAATAGGGGTGGGTCACACGACTGAGTGAGTGCCGTGCATGACCTCACTGAGATGTTTTTAGACATAAACAGCATGCCTGACATGGTGGTCCATGTCTTCCGGTCCCAGCATTCAGGAGGCAGAGGCAGCAGGATTGTTTCACGTGGAAGGCTGTTCGGGCTAGTCTAAAAACTAGATCCTGTCTCAAAACGGAACAGATAAATGAACAACAAAAACCCTAATAAGGACCTAGGTAGGTAATTTGGTTGGTAGAATGCTTGTCTACCAAGCACAAGGCTCAGATTTGACGTTTATATAATAATCTTAATTTTCGAGTTCGGAAGTACAGATTTCTCAGTTTTCCTTCCTCAAACTTCAGAACTGCGAGGAAGCTTTAAAAAAACAATTTGTACTCCTCTATCCCTCGTCTGGGAAACTTGAGGGCAGGGAGGAAGCTAAGATAAGACCAGGCTTCCCACTATGTAGCCAAGGTTGGTCCAGAACTCCCGACCCTCCCTGCCCCCACCTCCCAACTTGATGAAACTACGAGTCTACCCCAGCACCGCTTATTTCCTCCGGTTCTCTCTGCTGTGTGTCAAAGGGCTGGTGTCTACTGTGCAGAAATCGGACTTCATAAAGATCAAAGGAAACTGTCCGTGAGCGTTTGGGGGCGCTTGTCTGGTGAAACACTCAGCAATTAGGGAGTGTGTCGGTCCTTTCTCTGTTCCCCTTAACTCCCACATTCATGCTCTTTATAACTTGCTGCCTCTCTATGCCTTCATCTATGCCTTCATGGTTGCTTAGGTTTTTTTCTTAAATAACCATCTTCCCTTTCCGGCACGGGTTCACCCTGTATGTAGCCTGAAGAAAGACCAAGGAGAAAGGAGCTGACCTCCCATGGGCCTCTCTTTCCATACTCCACTCTCCCCCTACAGCAGCGCTGGCAGGCCTCATGCCCAAGCTAATGATTTCTTCTGGGAGGAGTAGTTTGCTTCAAGGTTTGAAGTTAACCACCCGGCTCATCCTGGAATTGGGAGCAGTACCTGCGTCAGGCCAGCAGGGGGCGCAGCGTATACAGGCCACCAAGACTTGTATTTCCGAACTCGAAAATTAAGAGATTATTATATAAACGTCTTTTAAAATATGTACAGAAGCCGCCGGTTTTATTTACAACCAATCGTCATTTTGATAATTATACAGGCAAAAGAGATGCTTTTTTCTTTATGAAATAATCATATGATATAGATAAAATAAATGCGCCGTTCCCCATCCCTGACCCTGTCCCTAAAGGAAAACGTCCATCTTTCCAGATTTTTCCTGTACACTGAAAATATTGTTGCACCTAGAAATATATTTTTTTTCACAGATAGGGTCACACTTCATTTTGCAACTTTTCTTGGACATTTTTGTGTGAGCCACGTTATTTTTTATTTCTTTAAAAAAAAATAGCTACCTAGGATTCCAGTGACTAACTGGAGTGTCGCTCAGCTTACGTAACTGTTTTCCTAATGAGCCGTGGTTGCTTTTCAGTTTTGTGATGAGATGACTTTCTCGCACAGAGGCTTCGCTGTAAAGAAAAGTGACATTTTCAATTGTTTCGAAAGATATAAAAAAAAAAGTCATAATAGAGGATGTCACGTGACCCGAGCATTTCACAGTCGGTCACAATAAGAAGCCTGTGGTCTTGCTGTCAGCTGTGCCCGGGGGAGAATGAGGGCGGTGTGGCACGTAGCAGCAGCAACGCCCACTCTGTGCACAGCTGCGGTCGGTCGGCACAGCCGCGCGTTTGACTCAGAAGTCAAACCACCAGAGTGACAGCCCCGTGTCTGCTGAGAAGGGAAACTCTTTATTTGTTGTCAAGTGGGATGGTGTGACTGAGGTAGGCAGCCAGTGAGCTGAGGAGAGGACTGGGGCCAGCAGGCTGGAGAGAAGCCGATTGGCAGCCCAGCGCTCGGCTGCCCACGGGAGACTCAGGCTGCGGTGCAGGGGTGACTGGCTTGGTCCTCGGGGATGACTCGTGCTCTGTGTTTCACAGTTGGCCGCCCCATCCCTGTTCGGAAGACTCTGCACCCGACCCCAGAGCAGATTGAGGAGCTGCATCAGACATACATGGAAGAGCTAAAGAAACTATTCAATGAACACAAAGGGAAATACGGTATTCCGGAGCACGAAACTCTGGTTTTTAAATAACTGCCTTCCTCCAAGGCATAATAAAGGAAGACAAGAAAGCATTGTTGAGAAAATAAATATTTTAAATAATTTTTCTGTGTCTTTGTTTGTTTGTTTGTTTTGACTATAGAATCAAGTTGCAACTGAAAGATATAGGTGGTAGAGACCGCTGCTGTTTTTTTATATTGTGGCAAATAAAAACATAGGAGATGGAGGGCTGGGGTTATAGCCCAGAGGAGAATGCTTGTGTAACATGGGTAAGGCTCGGAAAATAAAAATACACTAGGTGGTTACGGTATAGGACTGAAGATGACTAAGACTTGAGAATCGTCTGAATTTAGGGAGACTAGATCACTCTTCAGGTTCCTAAAAGGCTTAGAATTACTCATGTGCTCAGAGCAGGAGCAAAACACCAACTTCAAAGCGCCTCTAGACACTAACAGAGCAATTCTGTGGCTTAGGGTGGGGTCTTCACTGATGGGGCAGCTGTTCTGCACAGCTGGACATCTAGAGACCTGGAAACTTGCCACGTAGAAAGGGGAAGAGACAGGACTCCACCTGAACAGAACGTTTGTCACTGAGTCATGTCAGTTTTAACACTAGGGAATCGAGGTGTTTTAGGTCACATCAATGCACTGTTTTCTTATCAGTGCAGAACTGTTACGCCATTTTTGCAGCAGGATGAGTCTGCCATTTTGGAATCCCATGTGAATGGCCAGTGTCATTTTTTTCTTTACGCTCAGAAACGGGTGTATTTGTAGTTGCAATGGTAAGGCGAGTCTATCTAGAAGATAGCATTGCCCTGTTTTAGGATACATTGTAGGGTGCCGAAGATGTGGTGTGCAACAGAAGCACTTGTAATCTCCAAGAGCCTTTTCACTTAACACAGAGATGGGGCTTCTCCATTTGCTGGTGCCTGGCACGGTTTAGGACAATCCCAGGGCATAAAATATGTAGCAAGTAACTTTGCTCTAATGAGAAGTTTTTCCTAAAGCTATTCCATAGTAATAGAACCTGTTACAAGCCGGGACCCACGAGAAAGGGGAGCATTTCCTTCTCTCTGGTTGGCCCACCCCAATAACTGACAATCCTACGCACTGTCCTAAGCAAGTCGGGTGTTGGCTCTTTAGTCCCTGAGCAGGAAACTGGCACAAAAAACGAGGGCCTTTCCAAACGCCTCCGGGGCTGGATGCCTGCTTCTCTGCCTCCCGCACTATAGCTGCTTGTGAGTAACTCCATTCAAACGCAGCTCATTCCTGTTATCAGGTTCTGAAGCGTAAGGTCTGGAGAGAGCCGGGAATGCGCTCAGTGCCATGCCGGGGCTGGAGCGATGGGCTCTCAAGTAGGAGGACTTGAGCTGCGGCACTAGAACATACAGAAAAGCCAGGTGTGGTGCTGTGTCCCTGGAATGCCAGCCCTGCGGAGATGAAGGCAAGTGGATCTCAGGAGCTCACTGGCAGGGCAAGCAAGCGAGAGACCTCGACTCAGAAAAGATGGCGGACAGCACCTGTGGAAGGACAGCAGAGATTGTCCTCTGGCCTCCATGTGCATGCCATAGCCGTGCACAGATATTCCCGAGCATACATTTGTACATGCCTGCATACTACACACACACACACACACACACACACACACACACACACACACATCATGCTACACAACAGCAAGAGCAGGAAAGTCATTCACATAGGGCAGCACGATCCTTCCCAGGTGCTCCACATGGGCCATCTGAGGACCCGTTGTCCCAAAGCTTTGAAATCCATTTTTTCCCCCAAAGCAGAGCCTTTAAGTTATTATAGACCCATGAATTCATCCTTTGAAGACATTTTTTTCAAAAGGCCAGGATTGTGATTTCTTGATTTCAGAGAAGCCTAAACTTTAATTCCGGGTTTAGTGACGAGGCCGGGCTGATTGCCCGTCACAGCTGGATCACGCAGCTGGCAGCTGCAGCGTGGGTCTGGCAAAGCAGAGTTTGCAAATTGAAGAAAATACTCCTTTTTTTTTTGGCAAGAGTTTTTTTAATCAATTATTTTTATACACTTCATATTTTATTTCCCACCCCAACAACCCCTGTCCACCCTCCGACTGTTCCACATCCCCTCCCCCTGTCTCCACATGGATGCCCCTACCTCCCACCCCACATGACCTCTAAACTCCCTGGGATCTCCAGTCCCTTGAGAGTTAGGCGCGTCATCTATGGATGAACACAGACCCGGCAGTCCTCTATTGTATGTGTGCTGGGGACTGCATATCAGCTGGTGTATGCTGCCTGTTTGGTGGTCCAGTGTTTGAGAGATCTCCGGGGTCCAGGTCAATTGAGACTGCTGGTCCTCCTACAGGGTCATCCTTGGTTTCATTCAGCCTTTCCTACTTTAGCAACAGGGGTCAGCTGCTTCTGTCCATTGGTTGGGTGCAAATATCTGCATCTGACTCTTTCAGATGCTTGTTGGGTCTTTTGGAGTGTGTTCATGATAGGTCCCTTTTTGTGAGCGCTCCATAGCGTCAATAATAGTGTCAAGCTTTGGGGCCTCCCCTTGAGCTGGATCCCACTCTGAGGCTGTCTCTGGACCTTCTTTTCCTCAGGCTCCTCTCCATTTCCATCCCTGCAGTTCTTTCAGACAGGAACAATTACGGGTCAGAGTTATGGCTGTGGGATGGCTCCCCTCTCCCCCTACTTGATGCCCTGTCTTCCTGCTGGAAGTGGGCCCTATAAGTTCCCTCTCCCTAGTGTTGGTCATTTCATCTAAGGTCCCGCCCTTTTAGTCTTGTGAGTCTCTCACCTCCCAGGTCTCTGGTGCATTCTGGGGGATCGACAACTTCCTATCTCCCGAGGTTGCCTGTTTCCATTCTTTCTGCTGGCCCTCAGGGCTTCAGTCCTTTTCCCTCCCCCAATGTCAGATCAGGTTCCCCTTTCCATCCCATCTCCCCCCTCTCCCCTGCCCCATCTACTTTCCCTCCCAGGTCCCTCCCTCCCTCCCCACTTGTGATTGCTTTCTTCTCCCTCCCAAGTGGGATTGAGGCTTCCTCCCTTGGGCACTTCAGCTGGAGTTATCACAGGGAAAGGAGCTTCAGGTAAAGAAGGGCCTCCATGAGATCCAGCTGTGGGGCATTTTCTCAATTAGCGATCAAGGGGGGAGGGTCCCTTGTGGGTGGTGCCATCCCTGGTCTGGTAGTCCTGGGTTCTATAAGAAAGCATGCTGAGCAAGCCAGGGGAAGCAAGCCAGTAAGTAACATCCCTCCATGGCCCCTGCATCAGCTCCTGCTTCCTGACCTGCTTGAGTTCCAGTCCTGACTTCCTTTGGTGATGACCAGCAGTGTGGAAGTGTAAGCTGAAAAAACCCTCTCCTCCCCAACTTGCTTTTTGGTCATGACGTTTTGTCCAGGAATAGAAACCCTAAGACAGGAGGCATTTCCCTTTGAGGCTCCCTCCTCTCCGACGGCTCTGGATGACATCAAGATGACAAGGCAACTTGTGTCAAATTAATCTAAAACTACTTAGCACACTTGTGCTTTCATGGCTAGTACTTTACCAATCAAGGTGTCTCTTCACCTCCCACTTTGTTTTTTGAGACAGGGTCTCGTGTATCTCAGGCTGGCCTTCACCTTACCGTTTAGCTAAGAACGACCTTGCATTTATCATCCTCATATAGCTACCTGGGGGCTAGTTAGGTGCTCAACCACCTGAGCACCAGCCAGATAATACACTGCACAGTCTGGGGCTGACACTCAGTTGGTAAAGGGCTTAACCTAACTGTCCTCTTTCTCCTCTTTCTAAAATTTCTGCGTGGTTAATAATAGCTGATTTTAGGAAAGATATAGAAATTAGCAGTTATCCCCATGAAAACCATCACTTTGGATGGAGCTCCGTTATTAAAGTATTTTCCCCAGCATGCACAAAGCTCTAGATTCTGTCCCCAGCCCCACTCAAACCATTAAAGGTGGAGCATGCCTGTAGTCCTGGCACTCAGGAGACAGGGGCAGAAGGAGCAAAAGCTTAAAGTCATCTGACTCAGCAGAAGGGGACTGAGTTCCACACTGGGCGGAGCTTGAACACAGGAGACCTCAAAGCCCACCCCCAGAGTGGCACACTTCCTCCAACAAGGCCACACCTCCTGATGGTGCCACTCCTCATGGGCCAAGCATTCAAACACATGAGTCTATGGGCGCCATAGATATTTTAACTAGCACACTACACATCCGATATATTATTCTGCTTTGCACTACTGTAATAAAACACTCGAAAGTTATGGGAAACCCTTAAATACCCTCTTCCGCAATCCTAGGTCAAACTGACAAATGACACTGGGCACCTGATAACAAAGACCCAACAGTCAAACGAATGTAAACAGAAAGAAAACATTGTCCAGATATGCACACGTAATGTGACTTTTATAGCTCCGATCCAAGAGGATAGCTGGCTTTAAGCTGAGCTTACTCAAGCCACATGTTCCAGTGGCCTTTTGTGGCCAGAGAAAGCACTTCATAAGCAGCCATTGATAACGGGCTTTGAGACATCTTTGAAGCATTTACCACTGCTTTCTCAGTGAGAAGCAATTTCCATTACCACATTATGAGAGGTTTAGAAACTGCCCCTGGAACCATGTTTCAGAGGAGAAATTTCTTCACCTGCAATCATTTCTGCTTTTCTGACACATAAGGGAGCGGTGGCTTCTTCCGTTCTGACCCCACTCCCTCAATCTGAAGCATATAATGTGTTTTGTATCGATTCTGATGCCAGTGGGCAGGTTTCTCTGCCAGTGGCATTTGTCAGGGACTTGCTAAAACATGACTCTCCAGCTCTGTTTGCAGTTCCTAGCTTCTGTGGGAAATTCCTAGAGCTCCGGGACATTTTGAGACAGAGGCTGTTGGGTGGCTGAGGGCCGGGTGTGAGTGAGCAGAGCCTAGTGCGGTATGTTGAAGACATCTAGGGCAGGCCACTTGCTATAACGCTGACTCCCTTCTGGGGCTCCAGCTTAGAAAAGGATCTCAGGTGTTGGACAAGCAGGACAGTATCATTTCTTCTTCTCAACTCCCCCATGCAAGCAACTTAACCAAGGAAGAGAGCTCCTGCTGGCTCACAGTTTGAGCGTGTCCATGTCTTAGCCAGCATTCTATTGCTTTGAAGAGACACCATGACCACAACAACTCTTATAAAAGAGTTAATTGGGGCTGGCTTACCGTTCAGGGTTTTGTTCATTATCGTCATAGCAGGACACATGGCAGCACCCAGGGAGGCTGATACTTTGAAATCTCAAAGCCCACCCCTAGTGACAAGCTTCTTCTAACAAGGCCACACTCAGATCCTATCAAATAGTGCCAGTGCCTAAGCATTTAATTATATGAACCTATTGGGGGGGGGTGTTCTTCTTCAAACCACCACAGTCCATAAAGGATGAGAGGCCCTCAAGAGCTCATGGAGGCAGAAGCATGGGACTGGGACGCCTCATATCTTGATGGATCATGAAATGATGTGTTATCAATAATCAGGCTGGGTGATGAACAGTCAAGGTGACCCACCTATGCCAGCAAGGCTCCCTCTTGCCCCTACCCCCCACACCACCCCAGCAGTACAACCAGTTAGGACCAAGTGTGTAAGCTCATGAGCTTATGGGAGACATTTCATGTTAATACCGATGACAAGACTCCAGTGCTTTAGGTGTAGGGAAGATTCATTCTGTCTGGGGGAGGGAGGGTCAGGAAGAGGTCATGGAAGGAGATGATTGATGGACTTGTCGTAGCAAGGAAAAGGGCTGAGGATCTTTTCCATGGCAAAGCATGGGAAATATTGTGTGTGTGTGTGTGTGTGTGTGTGTGTGTGTGTTTCTGAAGATTAAACTCAGAGCTTTACACATTGGTAAGGATCTGTACTACTGGGCTATATACACTGCAGATCTCTAACTTATATTTAAAATGTACTTGTTTAAATTTTTTATCTGCTTCTGTGTATGGGCTTGCACAGGCTGCAGTATCTGTGTGTGGAATTCAGAGACCAACTTCAGTAGATGGCTCTTTCCTTCTACCCTGTTTGAGGCAAGGTCTCTCTTTCAAAAAATTGTATTTATGTATCTTTTTTTGTGTTTCATACATGATCATACCCTGTATTTGCGTCATTTCTACCCTTCCTTCTCTCCCTTCGTCTTTTGGAGTCTCCTCCATATCCCCTCCTTGCATTCATATCTTCTTCTATAATTAGCATATGGTTAGGGATCCAAAAGGAGTCATAGAAAAGGCAAACAAATACACACACACACACACACACACACACACACACACACATCAATTTACTTATGTATGTGTATATTTATATACATACATACTCACACAATGCAATGATTCTAATTTGTACTGCCCACAAGTTTAGGGCTGACCACTTAGGCTTGGGTGACCTCTCAAGGGACTCATCCCTGAAGAAAACTTGACTTTCACTCTGTTGCCATCGTCTGACTGTAACTATCTCATCTAGGGGTGGGGATCTGTGACCCTTTCCCCCATCTATGTTGGCAGGTTGATTGACGTTGTCTTGTGCAGGCAGCCATATTGTTGGCAGGTCATGGGGGCACTGCCCCTTCCATGCCCAGGAAATGCTATCTCTAGGCAGAGCCTCTCTTGTTTCTGCCACCACACTGGATGCTCCAGGCTGGCTGTCCTTACCCCATCTTTACCTCTCGTCTTGCTTTCTCCCCAAGGGAGCTAGGAGCATAGGTGCACACTACTGCATTACTTATAAAGAAATCTTTTTTAAAAAAATATTCCTTTTTCCTTTCTCTAATCATTTAAAACTGTGGGGGAAAAACATTCTTATCTCATAGGCTACACAAAGGCAGCAGTCTGCCGGACTGCACCTGTTGTTTGTTTTCGCAGGCCTGATGTGTGGGAGAAAGGTGGGGACGGCTTCGGGGCCTCACTCACAGTGTTGACTGAATAGGTCTGTATCTTAACCATTGAGTGAGTCATAGAAGCCAGGGGTGGTGGAGCATGCCTATAATTGCAGCACGTGTGAGACAGAGGCGGGCGTTCAAAGTCATCCTTAGTTCTATATTGAATCCAAGGCCACCCCAAACCTCCAGGAAACCATGCCTCAAAAACCCAAAATAAATAGATACATGAGGAATGCTGCAAAATGATCACAGGCTCAAGCTTGACTGACTGGAACTCAACCAGGAAAGGCCTGATTCCAGGTCACGTTCTTCATCTTGGACAAATTAAAATGTGACAAACGCCTCGAACACAGAACACTTATATTGCTCAACGCCTGATCAACAGACCTCCTGAGATTTACATATTTTGTTTCAAGTTAATTGTCTTGCTGGAGGTGGGGGGCAGGAACATCAAGCTAGCCTTGGCTACATGGGACCTTGTCTCAGAAAGGAAAAAAAAATAAGCAAGATCAAAACAAACAAATTTGTCCTAGTGTATTGGCAAAACTGGACAAGACTCTATGTAGGGACATTGTAGAGGAGTCTAGAACTGCGGCCTGGTTGGTCTGTTATCTCCATGGATCCTGCCCTTGCCTGTGTGGTTGAAACAGGCTGACCCTTCACATTCCCGTTAAATGTTCTCAGCCCGGCACGTGCACTGATGTGAAAAGAGAATAAGGCAATAGAAATGGTAAAACTCAGAGAGAGGGGTAAAAAGAGAAAGTGTCATCAACATAGTTTTACAAAATGAAAAATACGGACTTTACGCCTGGGGGAAACTAGGGGAAAGTCTAGTCATAAGCCAGCCAGATCACCTGCAGAATCCCAGAAAGACAAAGTCATAGATGGTTCCACCTACCCCTGAAGATTGGAGATGGAGGAACAAAGACCAGAGGGAGGCTGGAAAACCCCTCCCAGACGTCTTCCTTTAGCTTCCTGTCTCTCTACTTTTCTAGTGCAGCTCCTTTAATACACGTTGTGGTAGCCCCAACCATAAAATTATTTTCAATACTTCATAACTATAATGTTTTCATTGTTATGAATCATAATGTAAACATCTGATCTCCAGGATATCTGATATGCAACCCCCGTGAAAGGATGGATTGACCCCCAAAGGGGTCACAATCCACACGTTGAGAGCCACTGCTCTGGTTCCAGCAGCTTATCAGTCACCGACCCGAGAGAGACCAAGAGTCTTTCACTTGAGAGTCCTAGAGAACCCTGAATTCTGGAACACTGGGCTCAGTCAAGAGAGTTGAGAGGAGGAGAAGCAGGGTATCTTTAAGGCAGTTTGAATGAAAATCTTGACATTGAATGGTAAATTCCAACAGCTCCCTTCCGTGACAATCCCCTGTGGAAATGTTATTAATGAACATCACAGAATCTGGAATTGCTGGAGAGATGGGCCTCTGGGCTTGCCTGTGAGGAGCCAGAACACCCATCCACTGTGAGCAGCGCCGTTCCCTGGCTGGGATCCTAGGCTGTGTAAGTAGAGAAGGAATCTGGGTAGGAGCATGCACTCATGTTCTCCACCCCCTACGTGTGAATGTGATGTGCCCAGACTCCTGCTCTTGCTACCATCCACCATGACTTCTCTGCCTACTACCATGTCTTTTCTTTTCTTTTCTTTTCTTTTCTTTTCTTTTCTTTTCTTTTCTTTTCTTTTCTTTTCTTTTCTTTTTTTTCCCACAAAGGATTATGTCTGCCTAGAACTGTGAGTAAGAATAAACTTTCTTCTGTAAGTCGTTTTTGTCAAGGTATGTTACCACAGTAAAAAAAAAAAAAAAAAGATATTACTCACAATCTTAGATTGTCAGCTGTATACCCCAAACACAGGAGTTTAGATCTTTCCTGCTTTGTCTATCACCCATGGCACCAATATAATATAACCTCTCCCCCCTCCCTCCGTTTTTGCCAGCAGGTAAATATAAATCAAGAATGCACTGAAGAAATGATTCGCTGGGAGGTGGTGGCACACGCCTTTAATCCCAGCACTTGGGAGGCAGAGGCAGGCAGATTTCTGAGTTCGAGGCCAGCCTGGTCTACGGAGTGAGTTCCAGGACAGCCAGGTCTACAGAGAAACCCTGTCTCGAAAAAAACAAAACAAAAAAAGACTCAGTGATTAAGAGCTTGCTGCTCCTCCAGAGAACCCAAATTATGTTTTCAACACCCTAGTCAGTGGCTCACAATTACCTCTAACTTTATCTCCAAGGCATCTTCTGACCTCTGAAGGTACCTACATACACCTACACACATGCATACATGTAAATTATATGTATGTATGTATGCATGCATGCATGCATGTATGCTTAAAACACAACAAGAAGCCAGGCTTTGAGATTTACAGTGCTTATGTGCACAGTCATCCTCCAGCGTCCCTTGAGCTAATTCAAAGCCATTGCTAAGCTCTCATTCCTACATAGAAAGTTAGCCTTGGGTGATGGAGGGCCCCAGACTGCACAGCCATTAGGTGGTAGAGACAGAATGTGGAAGTCCGTTTCCTGCTGCAGGAAGAACAATCAGGCTCCCACAAAGCCCTTCCCTCCTAGTGGGTCTGACAATAGTGAACTTTCACTGCAAGAGAAGCTAGTGGGAGGAGGAGGCAAATGAGGCCACGTGATGTAGGATGCTCTGACCGGCACAGAACCAAGAGCAAAACCGCAGCTCAGCCAATCTTTTCCCGTGGCCTCTAAGATGTGACAAAAACAGAGAACCCAGTCACAAGACAGTGGCCGCATTGTCCCGCTGGACTGAGGCCGGACACATTTCCTCTCCACTCGTTTCCCTAGCCTCCTGAACTCTGCTGTATGGCGTTGTGCTGGTCCCCTGTGCCAGCTGCTCCTGGTAGGGAAAGTGAGGAGGAAGAGTTGCAAGCAGGCCGAGCAGCTTGCAAGCCTGCGGGGCATCTCTACTTGAGTTTTTGTTTGTCTCTGCTGTTGTGAAATCCTGGGTGTTTTGAGGCTCAGCTCTAAGGCTCCTGAGTCAGAACATTTTATCCATTGCTCTGTGAACTCTGATGGGCAAGCTGTGGAAATCAGAGGCGACTGGTGGGGAAGGCAGCTGCCCCAGCTTTCTCTTTAAACAAATAAGAAAGATGAAGCCTGTGAGAGTTATTAGTATTAGCGGACAACCTAACAGGACCTGGGGTGACCTGGGAGGTGGCCCTCTGGACATGCTCATGGGGGATTATCTTGATAGTATTAATTGATGTGGAAGCCCTGTCTTAATTACGGTTTTAACCATTCTTTGGATGGTGGGTCCTGGATTGTAATAATGGACAAAGGGAACTTGGAGAGCAGCTTGTGCTCATGTTTTTATTTCCTGGGCATGGGTGTGATGCGCCCAGCAGCTTCAAACTCCAGTTTCCTTGATGTCCCACGGTGTGAAGGGCTGTGTCTTAGAGTTTCTCTTGCTGTAAAGAGACACCATGACCAAGGCAACTCTTATAAAGGACAGGCTTTAACTGGGGCTGGCTAACAAGTTCCGAGGGTCAGTGCATTATCATCATGGAGGGAAGCATGGCAGTGTCCAGGCAGGCACAGCGCTGGAGGAGCTGAGGGTTCTACATCTCGTTTCGAAGACAGACAGGAGAAGACTGTTTTAGGGCAGCTAGGAGGAGGGTCTCAAAGCCCAACTCTACATTGACACACTTCCTCCAACAAGGCCACACCCACTCCAACAAGACCGCATCTCCTAATAGTGTCACTTCCTGGGCCAAGCATATTTAAGCCACCATGGGCTATAATCATTGTGAGCCAAAATAATCTCTCTCCCTAAAGATATTTTTTGTTTGGGTGGTGGTGGCGGCGGCGGCGGCGGCGGCGGCGGAGCACGCCTTTAATCCCAGCACTTGGGAGGCAGAGGCAGGCGGATTTCTGAGTTCGAGTCCAGCCTGGTCTACAGAGTGAGTTCCAAGACAGCCAGGGCTACACAGAGAAACCCTGTCTCAAAAAACAACAACAACAACAAAAAGATACTTTTTGTTAGTGTGTTTTGTCTTAGCAACAGGAAAAGAAACTAGGAGAAACCTCCACTGGCTGAATGAATTTCCCAAATCACAAAATTAGCTTGTGCTGGAGACAGAAGAGGCAAATTCTCCTTCTCCTGAGCAGCTGAGCTTCTTGATCGCGAGTCTAGCAGGGAGCATCAGGGTTCTGAGGTGGTACTCTGACTTATCTCCAAGCTGGAGTTTTCTCATCGATAGCATAAGGATTATTTAAGTAATTTTTTCCCTACAGAAATGGGAGAAGTAGTTAGGAGTATTCGTGTCAAGGGTGAATTCTGATTGGGATATTTGCCCTGTGGTACTGTGTGTTCCCCACCATTTCCTGTTTAGACCAGACCCCATTCAGCATGCTAATAGCTAACTGTGGGAACTGCAATTAAAAAGTATTCGGCTTTTCAAAGCTCACAGAATTGTGTACCTTGAAAGTGTGCCTTTTGTTGAGTGTGGTGTTGTGTGCCTCTAATCCCAGCATCCAAGAAATGAAATCAAGAGTTCAGTCCTGATCAGTCAAGTAAAAAAAAAATATGGTCTCAAGAAAAATTAAGAAATAAACATTTACTGTCTGTTATCTTTAAATAAATCTCAATTTTGTCTTCTTTTTAAGTATCTGGTTACGGAAAACCATTAGGCATCAGTAAAACAAACAACCATTTCAATAGACCTTGACATGGCTCCAGCTGCCAACTTAAAACCCAGAGGCTAAAAGAGTTAGTACAAAAAAAATGAGTTCTCAAAAAGTTCTTTGACCTTATTCTAAGTGTAGATAGAACTAAGGTCAGGGGGGTTGCTTTTATAGATATTTATTTATTGGTGACTGAAAAGATCTCAAAGCCTTTCCACTAATTGAAAAACAAAAGTGCCCTGTAGTCAAATAGACTGTTTGGGGGTTTTAAAGGAAATTGTTGGTTTCCCTGGTAGCTTATATGTTTTTTGTTGCCAAAAGACTCAATGGTTTTCATTAACTCGACAGGTTTTTTTCTCCTTGTGAAATCAGAATCTATTTCCCTACTTCCCTTTCTTCCAAGCAGATGTGACCCAGCTCCTCTGGAATGAGTGGCAATGGCCCTTTAATGGAGGTCTACCTCCATCATCAGTAGTTGTGGACACAACTGTCTTCTGCTCTGAATTTCCAACTTCCAAGGCCAAGAGCTATACCTTCCCCAACCTCCAAATCCTATAACCCGGATATCTCAGGCAGGCAGTCTCCAGGTTAGGACTGGGTTGCTGGGTTGCACATCCTGCATGCCAGCCCAGCTTTCTGTGCCCACATCAGACATACAACCAACAAAAGAAGTCCACATATCCAAGTCTCATCACAAAAGCAATGTGAAAGGTCAAGATAATGTGTCCCCCCCAAATTAGATCAGCTTATAGAATATTCTCCACAGAAAATTATCAAAAGAACAACCATAAGCTTCGTCAAAGAAGTCAAGGAGTTTAAAGAAGATTCCTAACAAACAGCTCAGTGAGCTTAAAGAGAATAAATGCCTGAACGATGTCTAAGAAAACAGAAAGCTAAAGCTGAATGAGATAATGAAGACAGGCCAGGATCTGAAGATAGAACTCAACGAAGAGAGATATTAAAAAGAACTCAAGCTGAAATAAAGATAGAATTAAAAAACCTCAATAACTCAAGTAGAAAACTCAGGGGAAAGCCTGACAAATAGAATGAATCAAGTAGAACACAGAATATCAAGACTCAAAGATAAAGTAAAAGAATTAGATCACATAAGCAAAGAAGATGAAAAAAAAAAACCTGTAGAAAAAGAACATGCAAGCACTCTGGGAGAGAGTCAGTCTGTGATGGCACATACCTTTTAATCCCAGCACCCTGCAGGCAGAGTTCAAGGCCAGCCTGGTCTACAGAACAAATTCCAGGTTAGCCAAGACTACACAAAGAAACTGTGTCTCAGAAAAAAGACCAAATCCTTTGAGTTATAGAAATAGAAGATGGAGAAGAAGCAACTATTGTACCCAGCAAAACTATCTACCATAGGTGAAAAAACAAAAACAAACTTTCCATGATACAAATAGGCTAAAAGGGTTTGTGACAACCAGGTCAGCTCTATAGAGGATGTTGGAAGTAATACTTTACACCAGTAGTTCTACCTTCCTAATGGCCATGACCCATTTATACAGTTCCTCATGTTGTGGTGACCCACCAACTGTAAAACTATTTCATTGCTACTTCGTAACTATAATTTTGTTTCTGTTATGAATCTTAATGTAAATATCTGATGTATAGAATATCTGATATGTGACCCCCCAAAGGGGTTACGACCCACAGGTCAAGAACACTGCTTTAGACTGAAGAAAGAAGAAAGGAGTAAGCATAGCCAAGAGACTAGAGACTAAAAAGAAAACAAATGAAGCTATAATCTCTTAAACACAAGGTCTGACCAAGAACAGCAAAATGTCTGTAATCAACCATTCCGTAGTACCTTTAAACATTAATGACCTCAACTCCCCCAAACAAAAGACTTACATTGGATGAATAGATTGAGAAGCAAAATCTTTCTGTTTGTTACCTGTAAGAAGCTCATCTTTAAACACAGGCATCACATTAAAGTGAGAGGATGGAAAAAAGGATTCCAAGCAAATGGGACCAGGATGCAAGCAGGCTATCCTGACTCCACACTCAAAGGACCTAAATGACAAAAAAAAAAAAAAAAAAAAAAAAAAAAAAAAAAAGGCACTTCATTATAATCAAGAGAGCAATTGATTGTAATGTCTTTTAATCAAAAAGACATTACTCTTGCTCTGACCCATTTCTCCTCTCTCTCTCTCTCTCTCTCTCTCTCTCTCTCTTTTTTTCTCTCTCTCTCTCTCCTCCCCCCTCCAGCCTCCTTATCCCTTTCTCCTTCCCTCTCCCTACCCTTCTACACATTCCTGGCCAGCCTCTTCCCTTCTCCACCCTCCCACCTCTCTCTCTGTCCCCTGTCCCCTCACTTTCTCTGCGTCGACTCCCTCCTCAATCCCCTTTCCCATGCCCCCAAATAAACTTCATTTTATACTAAAAAAACAAAAACAAAAACAAACAACAACAACAACAACAACGAAAATGATTCTCCACTCTCTCCAATAGGCAAGACATTTCAACAAAATTAAATAGAAATTCAGAATTAAGACAGAATTAAATTACATCATCCTGGGCATGGTGATGCCTGCCTTTGATCCCAGCACCTGGGAGGCAGAGATAGATCTCTGTGAGTTCAAGACCAGCTTGATCTACATATCAACTTTCAGGCCAGCTGGGACTATATAGTAAAACCCCATCTTTAAAAAAAAAATGTTTAGGGGCTGGAGAGATGGCTCAGTGGTTAAGAGCACTGACTGTTCTTCCAAAGGTCCTGAGTTCAAATCCCAGCAAACACAGCAGATCATACTGTATCCATAGTCAGGAAGCAGAGAGACAGGAATACTGGCACTCCACTGACTTCCTCCTTTTTCCTCTTTTATTAAGCCCAGGACCCCAGTCCCTGAGTCCCTGCCTCATTCAGGGTGGGTCTTCCTAATTCCACTAAATACCCTGAAAACACTCTTATAAACACAGCTGGAGGCTTGTCATCGAGATTCCAAATCCTACACACACACACACACACACACACACACACACACTCACACTCAAATACAATCCTCTGCACACACAGGTATTATATCTACCAGTTCCATCAAACATGAATCAAAATATTTGAAAAGCAATTGTAACCAGCATGCCTGTGAGTGCTGGCTAGTTTTATGTCAACTTGACACAAGCTAGAGTCATCTGAAAAGGAAGGAAGCTCAACTGAGAAAATGCCTCCATGCAATCCAGATGTAGGGCATTTTCTTAATTAGTGATTGATGGGGTGCGCCCAGCCCAACATGGTGGTCCTGGGTTCTATAAAACAGCAGGCTGAGCAAGGCATGATGAGCAAGCCAGTAAGTGGCACTCCTCCATGGCTTCTGCATCCGTTTCTGCCTCCGGGCTCCTGCCCTGCTTGAGTCCCTGTTCTGACTTTTTTCAGTGATGGACTACCATGTAGACGTGTACCCCAAGTAAACCCCTTTGTCCTCAACCTGCTTTTGCTCATGGTATTTCACTACAGCAACAGAAAGCCTAACCAGGACAATTAGCATATATAAATTTTCATTCTTACTCTTTAAACTAAAAAAATTAATAAGAATTTAAGTGTGTTCATTATATTGGGTACTACCTACAATCCACAAAGGAGGCAAAGCTTATTTCTTGGATGAAAAATGCAATATCTACTAGGAAGGTCAAATGAGTGTTATCACTTTACGATAGTGGTTCTCAACCTTCCTAATACTGTGGCCCTTTAATACAACTCCTCACGTTATGGTGACCCAACCATCAAATCATTTTGTTGCTACTTCATAATTGTAATTTTAATACTGTTATGAGTTGTAATGTAAGTATCTGATATGCAGGATATCTGAAATGCAAGCCCTGTGAAAGGGTCGACCCTCCAAAGGGGTGGTGAACAGGATGAGGACTGCTGCTTTCGGAGGGTGTGAGAGCAAATTTAAAGTTTTTACGTGCACATACATGTGAAAAGGTATAGTACTTGTAACCACAAAACCATTTTCATATCTATTTTTGGGGTGTTTGTAACTTATGAGGTGTCTGGTAAACGCTGTCCTCCGAGCACAACCATCCCATTTTAACCAAAAACAGCTGTTGACCGTCCCACACAGCAAGAAGGAATGAGATGAAAGGGGGGAGAGTCATGAGACCCTCACTAAGATTTTAATCTCTCCTACCTCTCCTATATGTATGCAGTTCTACCCTAACTTCACTTGCTGTCTAGAGGTGCCAGAGTGCATAGGAAGTGGGAAATTAACCAAATGGTGACTCCGTCTCTGCAAGTCTGGAGAGATCTGGAAATTAGGGTAGGATTTTTGTAGTGATACTGCTGTTTAGGGATCAGTCACACTCTGATAGGCCAAATAAACTCAATGATTTATTAAGCTAGACCTGGCTGGAGTCATTGCTTTGGTACATCATTGGTGCCCTATCTAAGGTGAACAGGCATTCGCTCAGATCTCTCCAGGAAGCACTGACATAACAGGGTGGTATGTCCCAAGAGGTTCCTGTCACTTCACATCAGCACCTGGAGATCACTCCTCGTTGATGTTTCTTGTAATCCTCGCAGCATCCTGGTATAGTAAATAATGAAATCTACCTGCTTAATGGCGATCCTTGGGCTCAAAGAATCTAAAGGTTTTATGGACAGTTCATTAGTTCATTTCCCATGGCTACCAAAACAAAGTTCCATAATTAAGTGGCTTCAAACAACAAAAATGTATTGTGTCATAGTTCAGCTAGATCAAGATGCAAATTCAAGGTGTTGGCAAGGGCTACTCTGAAACCGTCCTTGCCTCTTCCAGCTTTTTACACATGATCTGAGCCAAAAGGCCGAGAAGCGATTCTTCCAGCTTTTTGATGGCTGTGGATCCCTAGTATTCCTGAGCCTGCATCTGATTAGGTCAAAGCTTGCCTGCCCTAGAACTGTGTTCTTGAGGAATGTCTCAGACTAAAGTCCCCACCAGAAATGTTCTATTAGGCATTATGATGGAAAACCTCCATTGTTACCTTGATTGGATTAAGACCCTCCTAAACTATTAGTGCTTGCCTATGAGGGCATTTCTAGAGAACATTAATTCTGAAGAACAGCTGCCCAAAATGTGGATGGCACCATTGTGTGGGTGAGGGTACCAGGGTGAATATAAAGGGGTAAAGCAGAAGTGAGTTGAGTCTTAGCATTCGACCTTTCTGCTTCTTAATCCCCTGAGATGTGAGGCATCAGCCACAGATTCCCGCTACCATAAACTGTACTGTACCTTCTCTGGTGTGACAGTGTATGTGGTGGTTTGAATATGTTTGGTCCAGGGAGTGGCACTATTTGGAGGTGTGGCCCTCTTGGAGTAGGTGTGGCCTTGTTGGAGGAAGTGTGTCACTGTAGGTGTGGGCTTTAAGACCCTCATCCTAGCTGCACGAAAGTCAATCTTCTCCTAGAGGCCTCCAGATGAAGATGTAGAACTCTCAGCTCCTCCGGCACCATGCCTACCTACATGCTGCCATGCTCCCACCTTGATGATAATGGACTGAACTTCTGAACCTGTAAGCCAGCCCCAATTAAATTTAAATGTTGTCCTTGTAAGAGTTGCCTTGGTCAAGGTGTCTGTTCACAATAGTAAAACCTTAACTAAGACAGTGTAACTTTTTAAAAAATTAATTTATTTATTTTATGTATATGAGCTCTCCACTGCATATACACCTGCATGCCAGAAGAGGGCACCAGATCCATTTATAGATGGTTGTGTGATACCATGTAGGTGCTGAGAAATGAACTCAGAACCTCTGGAAGAGCAGCCAATGAGTCATCTCTCCAGCCCCAACAGTGTACCATGAACTCAAATAAACCCTTAAATTGCTTCTCTTGGATATTTTGTTACAATTTTGCCAGAGAGAAAAGCAATATGAGCCTGTTGCTGGTTAGTTTCATGTCAACTCGACACAAACTATAGTGATCTGAGAGGAAGGAACTTCAACTGGAAAAATGCCTCCATAAGGCTGGGCTATGTAGGTAAGTTTATAGCACAATTTCTTAATTAGTGATTGATTTGGGAGGGTCCAGCCCATTGTGGGTGGGGCCATCCCTGAGCTGGTGATTCTGGGTTCTATAAGAAACCAGGCTGGGCAAGCCATAAGGAACAAGCCAGTACGCAACATTCCTCCATGGCCTCTGCATCAGTTTCTGTCTCCAGGTTCCCATTTAGTTTGAGTTCCTATCCTGACTTTCTTTGATAAACAGTGATATAGATGCATACACCAAATAAACCCTTTCTTTCCCAAGTTGCTTTGTGTAAGTGAGGTGCAGTGAAACCACCAAACTAGACCATTCCATGCGTAGAAAAGTTTATTGGAGATCAAATTACCGAGGCTATCTCTTGTGGGGCAGAGTGAAGCAAAATGGTGGAAAAGCAGAGATTTTTGTGAGACAACAGGGTGACAGGCTGTCTGGTTTACCAGGATCAGGTGCCCTCGGAGTTAGTTGACCTTTGAGGATGGATTAAGGAAGGTCCTAATAAACAGAAATCCACTCTATGAGATCGGAGATCTGCTTTCCTGGTAGAGTCCTGCCTTATATCTCCAATGAATGAAGAATTTATGTTCCATTTACCTAATAACAATCCTTCAGTTTACCTGATCAGAATTCTTCTGTTCAGGACACTGTAAGCAGCACTGGATTTTGGGGGGCTGCACTGGACCTAACACTTTGGTATGTTTCATCATAGTAGGAGTAACCCTAAGACACAGGGCCATGTTGGTTAAACATTCTTAACTTGACTGTCTTCATAAATGCTGTTTCCACATTAGGGCAATTTTTACATATCCTAGGGTTAGGGTAGCAGATCTATGGGGGAACAAATAAGCAGTTGTATAGGAAACTTAGTTCAGCACTAGAGAGACAACAGTTGCCAAACTTCTGTTTCTCAAATTAAGTGCACATCCCAGTGTCCTGGACATCTTGTTGAAGTCCAGTTTATGATCTGGTTGGTCCGGAATTCGGGAAAACAACAAGAAACCAGTCCTGAGCTGCCTAAGACTGAAAACAGTAGCCACATGTGGCTATTTAAATGTAAAATTAAATCAATAAAAGTTCAACAAATTAAACTGTCTGTTGCACTAGCCATATTTCAAGTGCTCTGTAGACACCCACGACTAGTGGTCACCATGTTACATGGTCATATGTAGATGAGTTTCACCGTCATAGAAAGTCCCGTTCAATGGTATTGATCTGGACCAATGATTCCCACAAGGGATTCCCAGACCAAGGGAAGGAATCAGCATTGCATGGGAGCTTGTCATAGAGCGTATTTTCAGGCCCAGACCAGCAGAATCAGATACTTTGGAGCCAATGAGAATGAACGCCCCAAGTGACCAGGATAAACCACACATATATCCATCTCAGTCAGAGAGGGATAGTTTGTTGAGTATTCACCCCGGACTGATTGATCAGGGCCACAGACTGGACTCGGGAGCTGACTGAGACCCTAAATGTTTCCCAGGGCCAGTTTATAAAGGCAAAACCCACAATGTGCTCATGTGCAGGTGCAGGAGGTGCTGCCCCATGGCTGGCCCTGACTCAAGCTGCTTGGGCTAGCTCCTAGCTGACCTTTATTCTGATGGTCATAAGTGGAGCTTATGGTTGTGAAATTCCTTAGGATTAACAAACCTCAGAACATAACAGGGTGTGTGTTCAATTTGACCCTGCTGGAGTCAAGCAATTTTTTTTTTTGATTTTTTGGATTTGGTTTTTTCGAGACAGGGGTTCTCTGTGTAGCCCTGGCTGTCCTGGAACTCACTCTGTAGACCAGGCTGGCCTCAAACTCAGAAATCTGCCTGCCTCTGCCTCCCAGAGTGCTGGGATTACAGGCGTGCGCCACCACAGCCCGGCCACGCTATCTTTCTGTGTCAGTAACACAGACACAGAAATGGCTGGCAGGAATGGAAGGACATGGCTGCAGCTGTGTTGAGGGACCAGGCTTCAACAGTTAACGCATGGACTTGTTTGAGAAGTGCTTGATTTCAGGAATCCCCCGCTCCCCTGGCTCCCTTTACATCTCTTTTAAGGGTCATAATATAAATATGATTTGCCTGAGCGTTAGTTAAAAAAAAAAAAAAAAGCCAGTTAATAGAATCACTAAGGTATTCCTGGGGGGGGGGAATTGTTGCCCACTTTTAATATCAGTTATGAATAATTTAGGGTGATAATTTGACCCTGTGCCAGCCTCTCTCTCCTCCCAAAAGTGCTAAAGAACCTGCACACAGATGGTAGGGGGATACATCCTCAGGGAATAGAAGTGTGACATCTGGGATTAAAAAAAATAGAAAGAGGACGTTAGTGCAGGGAGGAAGCTTGTAGCCTCATCACTGCTGGGCTGATAAAGGGAAGGGCCGAGGCTTTCCCCTGGAGTTAAGGTCCTCACGCTTGCAGGTTTTATTCAAGCACTAAACTCCTGAATGAGCCTCAGCCTTGGTCCTATACAGCTAGAGCCAGAGGTGAGGGGGAAAAGGTCAGCCGTTAGGGTGATTTACTTGGTTAACTTTTGCGCTGAGGTTGACCTTGAACACCTGATCCTCCTGGTCCACATCCAAGTGCTGGGATTACAGGACTATGCCCCCGCCACCTGGCTTTGCTTATTATATTTATATGCCTGCACATCCATCACCACTGTGGCTGTCTCAGTCAGGGTTCCTATTGCTGCAACAAAACACCATGACCACAAAGCATGTTGGGGAGGAAAGGGTTTATTCAGTAATATTTCCATATCACTGTTCATCACCCGAGGAAGTCAGGACAGGAAGTCTATCTAGAAGGGCAGGAACCTGGAGGCAAGAACTGATGCGGAAGCCATGGAGGGTACTGCTGACTGGCTTGCTTCACACGGCTTGCTCAGCCTGCTTTTTTAATAGAACCCAGGACCACCAGCCCATGAATGGCACCACCCACAACGTACTGGGTCCTTCCCCACTGATCACCCATTGAGAAAATGCCTTCCTGCTGGATCTCATGGGGGCATCTCCTCAGTCGAGGCTCCCTTCTCTGATGACGCTAGCTTGTGTCAAGTTGACACGAAACCTGCCAGTACAAGAGCTAAAACATTTTCCGTAGCCTAAACAGAAGCTATAACCATTAAGCAATAATCGCACATTCCTCCCTCTCATCCGCACCCTGCAGTAACCGCTAGCCTGCTTTACGAACTTGACTATTATAGGTATACCATATAGTCAGAATCTTACAGTATTGTCCTTTGGTTCTTGCATTATTGATACAACATCAAGAGGATTCATCCACTCTACCGCTTGTATTAGAAGCTTCCTTTTATGGGTGGCTATACCACATTTGTCCTGGTATCCACGGAGCCACGGAGGTTACTTCCATGTCCTGGTTATTATGACTAATGCTGCTATATTATCTGATTCTAACCCCTGACCCTTGACCCCTGGCCCCTGACCCCCAGCATTAGGATTACAAACACCTGCCACCACACTGGGCTTTTCTTTTTTAAATGTTGGTTCTGGAGGGTCCAAGTCAGACACTCATGTTTTCACGGCAGGTGCTTTATCAGCTGAGCCGTTTCCCCAGCCTCAACCTGCAGCCTTTTAAGGGATCACAAACTATTTCCACGGTGGTTGTGTCATTTTACATCCCTACCCATAGGCTTTAAAAACAAACAGCTATGTCTACCCTGGGAGACAGTTGTCTTTTACTTGGTTATTTTTCCTGGTTTTTCAAAAGTAACAGATCCACCATTGGCACCTCAAAGGATCATCAGAAAAACCTGCTGATTATTAGGCCTGCTGTGGGGGGGGATGGGGGGGGAGTGGGGGGGTCTTGGAAAAGTCTCTGTCGGACTCACCCCCTCACCCCTTCCTGCTTCCTCAATACCAGCATCTATTTGTCTGCCAAATGCCATGGTACAGACATGTAGAAATGCACACAGCTCCTTTCCCATCCCCGCATCCCCTGAACACACCCTCCCTTAGTCAAAACGTGAGAAAGAGCAGTGAGGAAAACCAGGCCACCTTCAGGAAACACCGCAGTGTTTGGGGAAAGCAGGCACACACAGCCCATTTGTTCCCTTTAGTCTGATGTCTACTCTCGAGCGTTTCTCTTTCAATACAGTCTACATATTAAAATTTCTTATCCCTAAAAACCAAAATTTTTGTCTATGACAGAGTTCCATAGGTATTGCCTGTCAAATAAAACTTCAGATTTTAACCTAATCAGTAGGAACAAGCAAGAAAATGTTGGGGAAATTACTGAGATTGCTTTGTGGAATACCTATTATTGCTTTGGAAGCAATATCCTGGTATATCATTTGAGCCGAGAAGGTCAGATCTCAAGGTCATGATTAAATAATAATATAATAATCGGTCTAGGGGAGCCTGAACATTGTTCCAGGAAACCATTTGTCCTCAGATGGACTGTGTACACAGAAATGTCTGCATGTATAATCAGATGTCTCCTGTGTGTGAAATCACCCCTGGTTGAGAGCTACTGTGTGGCTTTTAGCCAAATCTACTTTTCTCTTTTCTTCTTTTCTTTTCTTTTCTTTTCTTTTTTCTTTTTTCTTTTTTCTTTTTTCTTTTTTCTTTTTTCTTTTTTCTTTTTTCTTTTCTCTTTTCTCTTTTCTCTTTTCTCTTTTCTCTTTTCTCTTCTCTCCTCTCCTCTCCTCTCCTCTCCTCTCCTCTCCTCTCCTCTCCTCTCCTCTTTTTTATTTTTAACCTCTGAGAAAGTTTTGTTTTCTCAGAAAATTTATGCAGCATACTTACGCTATGACCAGGTGCATGGCCTTCTCTTTGCTGATTCTGTGTTTGGTTCCCATACAGCCTGTGCTGTGCTTCTTGTATGTGATGCTGAAACCTGGCCTACCCAGAATCACACAGAGGTTTAGGCTGTCCTCCTACTACTCTGGTCGCATGTGATACCCAGGTCAATGTGTTCTTGGATTTTAAAATGAAAAGGCGCCAGAATCTGAGAAGTTACTTTTCTATAACTCACATTCCTGTTCCCTCAGACTCTGGGGTTTCTGTGCCTTAGCTCTTCTGACTGTGCAGTGACTTCTCCTGCTGCTGAAGGACCTGGCTGTGTATTTAGCTTTGGGATAAACATACAGGTGATTGGCCTGTGAGCTGCTCTCTGCTCTCCCACACACAGGTACTGATCCAGACAGTTTGTGGAGGGGAAGTTCGGTTCTCCATTCCACCTTATCCTGCGCCATGATGGAGAACAGGAAGAGAAGGTCTGCTTTTCTTTAAAAAGAAAAGCCAACAGCCAGCTACGCAGATGAAAACTCTTACAGTAGGAAACAGGAAGCTACCCAGATGAATGATGTTCTTATAGCAGGAAACAGGAAGCTACCCAAATAATAGTATTCTTGCTGTAGGATACTCTTAGAGTATGCAACTACCTAGAAAGCTACCCAAATGAAAGTTCTTACAATAGGAAACAGGGAGCCGGGCTGGAGAGATGGCTTAGTGGTTAAGAGGAAAGAGGAAGTTACCCAGATGAATGATGTTCTTACAGGAGGAAACAGGAAGCTACTAAGATGGTTACTCTTACAGTAGGGAACAGGATGGTACCCAGGTGAATAGAGTACTCTTACAATAAGAAACTACCCAGGAAGCTACCCAGATAAAAGCTCTTACAGTAGCGAACAGGAAGCTACCCAGATAATGATGTTCTTAAAGTAGGAAACAAGAAGCTTCCAAGATGAACACTATGACAGTAGGAAATGGGAAATGCTTGTTATTCAGGGACTTTACTGCTGTGTGACTGTTGGAGACCTAAGCCACAGTCCTACACATTCAAGTTTCTAACAACTTGACGAATTTTGCAAAGAGAAAAGTAGTGAAGAGTCTGGTGTAGCATACAGTGGTGTGTACTTGAAATCTCAGCATTTATTGTGTGTAGGCAGGAGAATCAGGATTTTGATGCCATTTTGGGCTACATGAGTCCCTGTTATTTTTTAGGGGGAGGAGATGAGACATGGGTTTTCTGTCTATCCCTGGGTGTCCTGGAATTTGCACTGTAGACCAGGCTGGCCTCAAATTCATAGAGATTTGCCTGCCTCTGCCTCTTGAGTGCTGAGATCAAAGGCATGTACCACCATAAGCTGAGACCCTGTCTTTAAAAGAAAATTCCAGCATGGATTGTGGAGGGACTCTCAAGACCTCACCCCTAGCTGGGGATCTATCCAGAGGAGATGACAACCGAAGAAGTGATGTTGCCCTAGCCATCCCCCTACCCCCCATGGTCCTTGGGGGTAGGGGGTAAGCATAAGCAGACTCATTTATTCTAATAGTAGGAAGTACCTTTATGGACCCTTGGCCCATGCTCCCTTAGTCCATAATTCTTGTCCTGTGCAGCTGGCACCAGCTGACTGGCTGTCCTGGTCACACACTCTGTCTTTGTTTGTCTCCGGGAGTCAGGTAGGTTCCAGGGTTAGTAAATGCAGAAATGCCTGCTGCACATGCATGGACCGTTACAGACCACTAGTCAGAGCATGCTGACACACTCTTCCTACAAAATGACACTCACTTTTTTTGGGGGGGATATGGGGGGGGCTTTTGAGACAGGGTTTCTCTGTGTAGTCCTAGCTGTCCTGGAACTAACTCTGTAGACCAGGCTGGCCTTGAACTCAGAAATCTGCCTGCCTCTGCCTCCCAAGTGCTGGGATTAAAGGTGTGCAATGACACTCACTTTTAACCGCAGGTATGGCCAATGGTAGGTTGCCCATGCCCCACTGGATAATCCCAAATCTGTGCAAATAAGGTGAACATACAACCTTCTGTAACTCAAGTTCTCAGGGATCCAATCCCCTTAGCCTTCTTGTGGTGGTTTTTAATGAGAGTTATCCCCCATAGGTGCCCAGGCATTGGAGAACTTGGTCCCTACTAGGAGTTGGTGTTTGGAGAGGTTTAGAGGTTGTGGCCCTGCTGGGAATGGTATGTTGCTGCAGGAGCTTAGAGAGCTCAAAGCCTCACCCTACTTTCAATGTGCGTCCTGCTTTGTGATTTCTGTTGAAGTGTGAGCTCTCAGCTTCTCATGCCTGCTGCCTGCTGCCATGTTTCCCTGCGGGGGATGGACTCACATCCCCCTGGAACCATAAGCCCAAATAAACCCTTTCTTTTATAAGGTGCCTTGGTCGTGGTGTTTTTATCACAGCAACAGAAAACTCACGAATACAGTCCCATCCTAGAGTGCTAGGATCATGGGTCTGCATCACAATGTGTTGTGGCACTTTGTTTCATTTTCCCTTGGGTTATCTCTTGTGCCTCCCCTCCCTGCTCTCAAAGTTGTGGTAGTTCCATATGCATGTGGGCACTAGAACCTTTGAATGCGGACAGGCTTGCAAATAGCTTCTCCTGTTCCTCTAGGGTTGCTGTTCCATTTCATTGTTGTGCTTATACACTGACACATTTGAGTTTAGTGTTGTTGGCTTATGCTCTTTCTTGTACTTTTGGTGACATAAAGCCAAAAACACTATTGCCAAAACCAGTCTGAAGAGGCTTGCCCTTGCTTGACTTTGCTGGGATACAGGTGTGTGTGTCACCGTGCCTGCCTTTCCATTCTTTGGCATGTGGGTGTCTAGATTTCACACGTGAGATGTTGACAAGACTCTCCCTCTGCATGTGTTCTTGGCACTGGTCTTACATGGTAGTTGATTAGCCAGGTGTGAGAACACCTGTACTCTGGCTATACACAGTGTTGGGAAGAGGGGGCTGACTGTAGTTACATGGACTTATTCTGGGCACTCTGTTTAATTTTACTGTTGTATGATCTGGTTTTATGATACTCCCATGTTGTTTTGATTACCATAGCTTTGTAGTATTATTTGAAATGAAAAAGTGATATTTCCAGCTTTGTTCTTTCTCAAATTATCTCTAAATGTTTGGGATATTTCGAGGCTCTGCATGAATTTTAGATTTTGTTTTTCTTTGTTAAAAAAAAAAGTGTCGGCTGGGCATTGGCGGCACACGCCTTTAATCCCAGCACTTGGGAGGCAGAGGCAGGCGGATTTCTGAGTTCGAGGCTAGCCTGGTCTACAAAGTGAGTTCCAGGACAGCCGGAACTATACAGAGAAACCCTGTCTCAAAAAACAAAACAAAACAAACAAACAAAAAAAGGTGTCATTGCAATTTTTATAAGGATTGCATTGAAAGCATTGTAACCTTATACTCTATCACATGATGTAATACAATGAGAGTATGCTCTCTCATTCCAAGAAAGCAGACCCACAAGCCTGAAGTTAGTGATCACTGAGGGCTTTTATAAAGTAGAGAACAGAAGGGGGTGAATTTTTACCAAGCAGAAGTCACTGCCTTCTGTAAAGAACATTCATCTAAAGAAGAAGAAGGAGGAGGAGGAGGAGGAGGAGGAGGAGGAGGAGGAGGAGGAGGAGAAGAAGAAGAAGAAGAAGAAGAAGAAGAAGAAGAAGAAGAAGAAGAAGAAGTTAAAATTGGGGGTGGGGATATGGCTTAATGGTTATGATCTCTGGCTAAGGTCCTGGAGAGGTGCCTCAGGGGTCAAAAGCACACAGGGCCCTTCCTGAGGACCTGAGTTTGATTTTCAGCACTCACAGCAAGCAGCTTACAACTGCCTGTTACCCCAGCTCTAGGCAGCTCTCACACACCTCTGACCTCTGTGGGCACATGCATTTAATTGCACTGCACTCCCACCCCCCACTCTCACCCCGTACATATAATTAAGAGAGAGAGAGAGAGAGAGAGAGAGAGAGAGAGAGAGAGAGAGCGAGCACTGGCTGCTCTTGCAGAGGACACAGTTCTATTCCCATCCTCACATAGCAGCTTGCAACTCTCAAACTCCAACTTTAGGTGATCCAATACCCTTACACAGTTAAACATGCAGACAAAGCACCAGCGCACACAAAACAAAGACAGATAAATATAAACTAACATTAGATTCTGAAGTCATGTTAACAGAAGTGGAAACTTGCTTCAAATACCCATTGCCTATGTTAAAAGCCAACAAGGTTAGAGGAAACTACGCAGCCAAAATAATAGCAACTGGATTTGTTTCCAAGAGGGTTTGAAACACTGTTTTCAGTTTGGTTTTGTTTGTTTGTTTTTTAAACAGGAGCAAGTCCACAACCCATAGCTTCAGCACAAACACAACATATGCAGGCTGCCTGCTGTGTTTTATGCTCTGAATAGACACGTTGGAGGTAGCACCCATATGTCATGTCACATCATGTTGTAAGAGTCTGACCATTGCTAAAGGAAGACCCCAGACTCAGATGGTCTGCAAAGACAGAGCGTTTATTCTGCAGAAACAACCAGCACCGCAGGGGTCCACCATTCTCCAAAATAGCAGCTCCAGACAAAGGGGGCGCAGGCCTTCTTACACTGAACCAGGGAAACTCCACGGAAGGATGAGGTAATCTCTAATATGATTAGTATAAATAGAGAAGAACTCTGAGTTCTTCTATATTTAGAGAATGGATTTGATAATCTTAAATTTCATAGGCGGGTGCTGGGGAGGACACCGGGTTCAGCTTCTGATTGGCTTTTGGCAGATGGTCGGTTGTAGAAGGAATGGTGGTGGCTGTCACAAACGCTGGTGGCCGCACAGCCTCGAAGACAACCCCTTCAGAAGGATCTAATTGGAGCCTGCCTGAGAGACCAAGGATTGCTGACATAGACAATGCCAGCCAATCTTGAACTGCTGTTTGGAAGCGATGCTAGCTGGGGACCAATGGGACCTGGGTGGAGGGTAATAAAGGAGCTTGCAGCAGCGTTCATAGGAGCTTGCTGTGGTGTTCTCATCTGCTCCGTGAGTCTGTGCTGTTGATTCTGTGTGCCACCTCATCTCCAATCCCCCAAGAAGGCTGGGGAGCAGGCGGTTCAGGGCACAAGCAGCATCTGGTGCCCAACATGGTCCACTGACTACATAATCCTGTTTGTGGCTGCTTGTGAAACTCCTTTTCTGGGGGCTTGTTTTTGCCTGTAACCAAAAGAACCGTGCTCGTGGGACCTGATCTGCGCTTCATTTCCTGAAGGTGCCCTCTTCCGTTGCTTGTTTAGTGAGTTGACCCCTTAGTGTTTTATGTTGTGGGCCCCTTGAAGGTAAGCGCTAGGACCTTATTTCCATCTTCTTTGTCTTTTTCATTTTTTAACCTGTTCCTCCAGGGGACCATAGTACTTTCACTTTCGGTGGGAGGGTGGGTGCTTAGCGGCCATCTTTGCTTGCCTGATCACCCTGGCAACCGACATACTTTCACTTTTAGTTTCGGTTTGGGCGTGAGCGAGCAGACATCTTTTCTGGTTTTTTTGTTTTGTTTTGTTTTGTTTTGTTTTGTTTTGTTTTGTTTTGTTTTGTTTGTTTTTTCCTTTGTCCAGTTGCTCCTCTCTGTACAAACTACTCACTTTCACTTTCAGCTTGGATTCATCCTGGCACCTCACATAGGGGCTGGACTCTCAGGTAGTGGTATCTGGGATCGCCTCCCAAATGATATGGTCTCTGAGCTACACCTAAGGGAGACTTTTGAAGCTTCGTCGGTCATATGTGTCGGTTTGTCTTTTGTTTCCTTTGCACTTGTCTTTACAGGTTCCCTCACCATCAAGGAACCCAATTGGGGAGCTGAAAATCCTTCCGGTGTCATGTGGTCTCAAGGTTAAAGACTCACGACCTGGACCGATTTTTGGAGGAGGTCCCTGTTTTGGAGCCCTGGAATCACCGTAGAACATATGGGACGCTGACCTCTGGATGCGCGTTCTCTTCCTTGCCCGCAATCGGGAGGGACAGTCTGGGATCACCCTCCCTTGCCCCTTGTCCCCATCCTCCTTGCAGTCATGGCCAGTTTTAAGAATTCTTCCCAGCCTGGCATGGTGGCGCACGCCTGTAATCCCAGCACTTGGGAGGCAGAGGCAGGCGGATTTCTGAGTTCGAGGCCAGCCTGGTCTACAGAGTGAGTTACACAGAGAAACCCTGTCTCGAAAAACCAAAAAAAAAAAAAAAAAAAAAAAAAAAAAAAAAAAAAATTCTTCCCCAGAGGGCTTGGTGTCCGCCTGTAACACACACTGCACACTGGCAGGATCAGGCTAATATTCACTGACCTGTCCCACTTTCTCCAGGCAAACAGGGCCATCTCAGTGATGAGGATGTGGCCACCTCTGCTCTTTGCCACCGGGCTCGCAGGCTCCAAGCTGTCCTCTAGCTTTGATGTCCCAGCTCCCTCACTCACAAGCCCTTTTGCTCCTGCCCCAGAGGAGGTACCCACTCCCAACTTACCCCTGCCATGATCTAGGGGGGACTTTGCCTTCTGGTGGGGGCTCCTGCAATGCCTGTCCCTCGTACTGGCTTGCCTCTGCCCAGGGGTCTCGTTCTCCTCAGGTATATCATGAGGCTTTCCCTCATGCTTCCAATATTACCCCCAGTGTTAAGAGGGACCCCATTCAATTCCAATATGACCCCATTAGGAGCAATTGTGATTTATGTGACCCCTATACTTGTCTTCACTTACACCCCCTTAGTCTCCTAAAAGGTGGCTGTCTCTTTAATAGGACATATTTCCATATAATCTGGTCAGCAAAAATGTGGACTGGGGTGACCCCCATGAATGTGACCATTGGCAGCCAGGTTGGCTAGAAAGCCACCCCAATCTGTGTCTGATCTCCCTTTTTCCTTCTGGTCACTAATAGCTCCTTTATCAAAGACAGCCTTAACTGCTATAATGAACACTGTCTCCTGACTACCTGCTGGATGGGATATTCAACAATGGCTACCCTGATGAGGGAACCAGCAACCATTGGTAAATACCCCTCACTTTCATGGCATCACTCTGAGGGCACAGACTCGCTTACAATCCCTGCTCCAGGGAATGAGGGATTTTAGTATTACGGCTGCCATCATTGCAGCCATCATTCCAGGCATTGCCAGGGCGACCACTGCGCTGTTGTCTTGACCCAGACAGCCTCTACGGGGGAGACTGTCAACACAGTGGTCTTTAAGTCAGCTGAGAGGCTGTGGATGCAGGAGGTACTAAATCAACATTCTCATCAACAACAGATTCATTCACTGGCAGAAGAGTTGGCCCTTGTGAAGGACATGCCTGTATTGGTGCATGACCCCAGGTTTCACTCTATCTGCCTAACCCCTTACCAGGTACATAATGCCACTGGAGCCCAACAACAGTTGGCTCAGTATCTTGAAGGTACCGGATCAGACAAATTCCGTAACTATTCTGTGCTGTTCAGGGAGAACATAGCCAACCTCAATGTGACCAGGGTATCTGTTCTCTCCCTAGATGCCGGATTCTTGGGAAAAGTATGGGACAATATTAAGAGGCTGTTTGACCCCTCGTGGATAGCCACTTACGCTATGATGGGAGGAACTGTCATACTAATAATTATGTTGTTAAGTGTCTTGCACAGCATGTTTCCAGGCAGTGTTCTATAAATAAGGTGACCCTCCAGGTGCTGATGGCTCTCAAAAATCCATCAGCAAGATGGGGGTGGGGGGCAAGAAAGTGGCCAAAGCCTGGGTGGCAGAGATCTGTGAGACCACCATGTAGGCTGTTCCTCACCTCCCCCTTGCGTGACATGCCTCCCGAGTGATATCTCTTTGAGGGCTGGTAGTCAATGACAGGTAAGATCCTAGAAGGTAGGGCAACCTAAGACAGGAACAGTCCAATATTCTGGGAATCCTCTCAGGTGGGATCCACAAAGTTATGGCAATGGCACCCCAGCCCAGCTCCCACTAGGCTGTCTAAAAAAAAAAAAAGGGTAAAAATGTAGGAGGAAAGGTGGTGGCCACATCTGCATAAAGGCTGGGAGCTACAGCCACAAGGCAACTCCTGCAGGAGGACCTAATTGAAGACTGCCTGAGAGACCAAGGATTGCTGACACAGACAATGCCAGCCAACCAGAAACTGCTGTTTGGAAGTGATGCTTGCTGGGGACATGAATCAGAGGTGATACCCACATTTCTTCAGTGATCAGTGATTTTATAATTAGATCCAATCACTAACTCTCTATATTCCAGAATTGTCTAGGAAGAGACACCTTCAACCAGTGATTATCTTGATCAGGCCCGCCTGTGGTCATGTCTGTGGAAAACTGTCGCCCTTACTCATTAATTGATGTGAAAAGACTCAGCCCACTGTGGGTAGCACCATTCCCGAGGCAGAGGATTCTGGATTGTATTAGTACAGAAAGGGGGAGGGGCTGAGCATGACGGTGCATGCATGCATTGTCTCCCTGCTCTTGATTGTGGGTGTGACTAGCTGTTTAGCCTTAAGTTCCCTGTACCTTGGGACCATAAGTTAAACTCTTTCTCCCCAAAGTTGTTGCTTTTTGTCAGAATTTCTATCGCAACAGAAATGAACCAAGGACAAGGTCTCTGCCAGAGATCTTCTCATTTAGTTCCAAATTCAATTTTCCAACAGTTAGTACTAAGTTTGCCAAAAGGGTCTACAATGCTGACACAAGAATTAAATGTGGCCATTCGCCGCCTACTTAAGGGTTGGATTTCTCTTTTCTCATCATGTTTTGTGGAGATTCCTAGAGTTTTCTGGGAGTGAGGCTCAACAAGGTAAATAGTTTGTCTTAAAAAAAAAATTATATGGCTTTAGGTTAAAGAGTTTGTATTCAGCTTGGCTACCCTATCCCAAAGAATGCAAAGGAGGGAGGGAGGAAGGGAGAGAGAGAGAGAGAGAGAGAGAGAGAGAGAGGAGAGGAGAGGAGAGAGATGTTTATTGGGCTCTCTTCTCTGCATCCCTTCTAGCCTGCTGTCAGCACGGCAGATCCCTGTCACTCAAACATTAGCCACGAGCACACACAACCTCTTGAACACAGGAAGTGTACTGGTTCCATCTAACTCTGCGGAGAGATGCTGCTGCTAAGTACTTACGGGGGTTTTGGAGACTTGCTAAAGAGTAGAAGCTACAAAATTGCTCAGTAAAGAATTGATAATCGGTATGCCAGAAAGGGAAAATAAAATATTAATTCAAATTAATTCCACGAGCTTCTATTTTCTCCCTTGAGAAGGCTAATGGAACATTTTAAATAGCCCTTGTGGCTCACACCATTCTAAAGTTCTCTGGAAGGCACTGGCTATACTTAGCACCTCTCCGTTGTCGTCTCCTCCACAGACTAAGCTTCTATTTGGGGGTTTAGGAAGGATTTCCCAGCAGGATGGAGGAGGCATCTCAGCAGGCCAAGGTGTTATACCAGACCCTAATGCCAAGGACTTAACTGGGCTAATCCGATTGAGCTGGAATTTAACGGCTTTGGTCATTAGCCCAGCCTTGGCCTTTGCAAACCCTACCTGTGTCTTTGGAATATATTTTAGGGAATTGAAAAAGGATGGAGAATGAAAGGCTGAAAGGAAGAAAACCAGATCCGCACTTCACATCCTGGGATGATGGTCCAGTTATAGGGTTTCTAAATTTGTCTTGAGTTTACCTAGATAGAACGCTGAGAGCTATTTCAGAGCTTGCCCTTGTCTATAAAGGAAATGGCGGTGACTACTTTCTTTTTTTTTACAGCTCTAGTTGAAAGGACTGGAAAAGTACATTTGCTTTAGAGAGGTTGTGAGACAGATCGGAAACCCTACGGGGAGTATCCAGTTACCTCCTCCAGCTGGGAAAAAGACTGCTGGCCCAGGATAGGATTTCAGCCCTTAAAGTTACATAAGCAAACATCCCATCCATCCCCTGCAATGATAATTATATGAAAGGAGCGAAATAGATCCAGGTCAGCTCCTTGCTAGAGATGCAGAGGCAGAGGGGGGTTGGGCTGAGGGAGCTCACTGTCCTTTGTCAGTAGTTGGGATGGTATCACAAAACTTCACAGATCATCTAGCTCAGGGCCCCTACTGTGCTGTGGATATGGGAATCACCTGGGGACTGTTAAACGATAGGCAGGTTTAGAACTGAACTCCAGACCAATGAAGTCATCGGGGTTTGGAAAGCTTCCCAGGTCATTCCGCTGCTCAGCCAAGTTCGTAAACCGCAGATCCAGGTCATCGCCTTGTTTTTGTGACACGGGGATACAAAAGATCCAGGGACACTGCTGCGAATCCCTCCAGCTGGCAAGTGGCACAGCAGGGAGAGCCCCGTCTTTCCTTGGCTTTGACTTTATATTCTCCTTTCCCCATAGTCTCAGCTGGCCACCCTTCCGTGACAACGTTGGCATTATCCTGCTTTCCTTAGAGATGTTTCCCCCAGGTCTTTGCAGAGCCCTCTCAGCTTCCGCTGATGAGGCCGATGCCAACTGCAACCCACGTCAAAACCACATTATTGTCTTTGGGGGCACTTCCCACGCTCTCAAATCCAGGGGATGTGTGTTGGCTGTCTCCCCACATCTTATCTACCAGGGTCTCTGCTCTCCTGGAAGGACCCATAAATATTCCTAGTGTTAGTACCGAGACCTGTGACATCACATAGGCGACAATGAGCACAACCCGACTTATAGGCCTGTTGCCAAGGCAACCGCCACCATATACCCAGGGTTCAATGGGCCTACCTTTACCTGTGGCTACATCATCATTTGTATATATATTCGGGTAGCGTCTTTCTCTCCCTCTTTCTTTTCCTTCCTTCTTTCTGCCCGCTGCCCCTTTGCCCCATCCGAAATAAAGCCCCACGTGGAACTGTTTGGTCTGGTGTGGTCCCTCATTGCAGCCTGCATCTCTGCCGTGCCTCCACAACCTGCGAGGCGTGTAGGTTCCCTGCACAAAAAAACACCACCTAGTCTGCATAAGTTGATTCTTAGCAGTAACACCGAGTGTCTTCTGGGCAGTATAGCTAGCCCTCTGTTATCCACGGGGTCTACTTCCACACAGCCAACTTACCTCGAAAATACCCAGAGAAAAAAGCAGGACCTGGTAGCACACATCTGTTATCCCAGGACTTAGAAGACTGAATCAGGAGGATTACAGATAGGAAGTTGAGGCTAGCCTGGGCTACATAGCAAATCTAAGGCAAGTCTGGTCTACATATGCTGAGCTACTTACTGAAACACACACACACACACACACACACACACACACAAAACCAAACCTCCTGTAAAAATAATTTTAAAATCTATCTATATATAACATTTGCAAACATTTTCCTCTTTTTTAAAAGCAAGTATGCAGTGTATGTAGAATATATCTTCCCCATATCTACCCAACTCCCTCCCTTCCTCTCCCCTCAACCTCCCATCTGTTTCCCTAGATAATTTGCCTGTCTTCTTTCGTGCAGAGACACATACACGATTATTTGTATTTACATAAAATCAAGGAACCACAAACGATCTCCGATCCCACTTATTTTCCTGCAAATGACATAATCCCATTCTTCTTTATGACTCAAAAGAGTTCCATTGTATATATTGAACTTTTTCTTATCATTATTCTCTAATCAGGCTGGTTTAAACTCATCTGTGACAATTATATTGTACTGGGTTCTTTAAGTGTTCTATATACAACTTAAGGGGAAGATGAGCATAATTTATATGCAAACAGGACCCATTTTTATGTAGGGGACTTGAGCACAAACAAATTTGAGAAATTGCAGTCCTAAACTCAGTCATTCCCAGATGCCAGGGGATGACTGTGGTCCAGTAGGTATACATGCTGAGGAAAACATTTGTTAATTTTGAGAACAATGATTTCCAGTTCACTCTTGCAAACCACATCTGTTCTTTTTTTTTTTGTTTTGTTTTGTTTTGTTTTTGTTTTTTTTTTTTTTTTTTTTTTTTTTTTTGGTTTTTCGAGACAGGGTTTCTCTGTGTAGCTCTGGCTGTCCTGGAACTCACTCTGTAGACCAGGCTGGCCTCGAACTCAGAAATCCGCCTGCCTCTGCCTCCCAAGTGCTGGGATTAAAGGCGTGCGCCACCACGCCCGGCTTACCACATCTGTTCTTATACATGAGGCTCATTGGCTTAAGTTTGACTTTTGTACTATTTAAAGAGATAACAATTTCTATCATGGTTCAGGATGTTCTTGGATGGATGATATAGTGTGATTATATTAAGAAAGCATCCCACAGCTAGAAGAAGTAGAAGAAGAAGAAGAAGAAGAAGAAGAAGAAGAAGAAGAAGAAGAAGAAGAAGAAGAAGAAAAAGAAGAAGAGGAGGAGGAGGAGGAAGGGGAGGGGGAGGGGGAGGAGGAGAAGCATTTGCTGCCAATAAAGATCAAATTATAATTGTTCTAATAGCTGAAAAGATTAATGTTGTGTCCAGTAAAGAAAATAATTTCCAAGTGAATGATATCAAATATATAAATTAATGCAGCAGGAACTCCAGGCTTGGATTATAGTGACGGGGAGTGTCTGTATTACCTGGAAACTGTGACAAGGGCACACTTGCAGGTTCTGCAGTCCAGAATTGCTACACAAGCTTCATGGGCATGAACCCACATTTTAACAAGGTCCCTGGGGAATTCAAATGCACATCATTTGAAGAACCGGTGTTGTCTTCAGTTTTCTATCCCTATAACAGAGTAATTTAAAAGAAATTACTCAGAGTTTCCAGAGACAAGAAAGTTCAAGAGCAGGTGTTTGTGTCTGCTAAGGACATCCTTGTTACACACTGGGAGGGGAATGGAAGGGCAGAGAATCGGAGCAAGAGAGACAGTGGGGCTTGAGGCTTGACTTACCCCATTAGCAGAAGCCTGCTCTGGGATAGCCATGTGGATAGCAATATGAATTCATCCATGAAAGCAGAACCCTCACATCCTAGTCACATCTTGAAGGTCCACTCAGTAGTGCTTCATGTCTAGTAACCTTCAACATAAGTGGTAAGGATGTAGCTCAGCTCTAAGAGTTCCAGCCCACACACAAAACTTCGAGTTTGGTCTCTAGTACACACAAAGGAAGAGGTTCATGGATATCAGTAATCCTTGCCATTGGGTAGAGTGATAGGAGGATCAGAAATCCAAGGCTATCCCTAGCTGATAGCCAGCTCAAGGCCAACCTGGGCTACTCGAGACCATATCTCAAAAACGAACAAACAATTCCAAACCCACAATGCTTTGACATAATTTTGGGGAGAGATTATTGAAGTCACAGCAATGGGTCTAGCCTGAGATTCTAGATATCTAGACTTGTGGTTCAAAACTGGGGATGATTTGGGGAGAGATTATTGAAGTCACAGCAATGGGTCTAGCTGAGACTCTAGATAGCTAGACTTGTGGTTCAAAACTGGGGATGAGTTTGTCCCCAAGGCAGGAGATTCAAAAGAGACTTCATCATGTTTTGGCTTCTTTAGCTGGAATTTGCATTAAATGTACACAAGTCAGCTGAACAGGAGAAAAGCCATAACTACATTTGAATGCACAAGAATCCCTGGAAACTAGAGGGCTGCAGAAAGGTCAGATGATTAAAGTTGAGACAGCTTGGTTGAGCTACACACACACTACACACAGAGATTACACACACACACACACACACACACACACACACACATGCATGGGTGCATGTGTGCTCACATACATATATGCACACAAACACACACACAAATACACACATATATACACAAAGGGGGAAGGGGTTCCTTGCAATGGTCAACCTCTGTGCCTCCTGTGACCGGGTTGATTTTCCTTGGTAACAGGATCCTGGAGACTCATTACCCTTGAGTTCCTTTTGGAGAGTCCTCTTCAAGCAGGTGATGCAGTGGAGCTTGGAGAAACCTTCTGTTTGTTTGTGCCCTTACTACCTACGAGGTGGCTCTCCCTAGCTGTATAGTTTGGGGTGTCATTTCCTGGGTTCACATCCTCCCCAGGAGTGGTGATGGTTCTAAGCTCCCCAGGCAGGGTTACCAACCTCTGCTCCTGAGGCTGCTCTAAACTCAACCTGTTCTCTGAACCGCCATATCTCTCCCTCAGCATGTTGGTGGTTTGAATGAGAAACATCCCACCGTAGCTCTACACACTCGTCCATTCTGGTTCAGATTACATTTCCCCAGGCCTGGACAGTCTGAGGGCAGAGAGTTACGACTTTCGTAGCTGTTTGGTTTGTTTTGGTGGGGGGGAAGACAGAGTCTTACTGTGTAGCCCAGGCTAGCCTTGACTTTACAGTCTCAAGTGCTGGGCTTATAGGAACAAGGCGCCACAAGCCTATGAGCTTTTCTTTTATGTGCTTGTTGCTTAATCTCTGACACACACTCCAGTACTCAGATGCTAGGACCGTTTACTAACCTGTCCAATTTGCTTCTACAACGGCAACAGAAGACAAAATGTGATCCATGGTGAAGACAGTGTAGAGGCTGGCACTGCGGTGACTGCTGGTAGCCTGCTGCCTGTGGCTTTTCCTAACTTACTCTATGCCTCGTTATGCTCAGCGCTGTCCCCTGTCCTTTGTTCCCACATGACCCAAGAGCTATGTTTTGATTGGACAGAGACCAGTGAATTTTCTTTTATGCTCAAGTTGTGAGGAACTGGCTCAGTGGGAAGGGGAGAAGGGGCAAAAGCAGAACAGGCTGGGGAGATGGTTCTGCAGATGGATAAGAACACTAGCTGTGCACGCAAGAGGACGTGAGTTTAAAGGCCCTGAGTTCAAATCCTCAATACCCATGTAAAAGTCAGACATTGCAACTGTAAGTGCTGGTTACTCCAACACTGTAGGGCGGAGATCCTAGGAGCTCTCTGGTCAGCCAGCCTTTCTAAACAGCAAGCTTCAGCTCAGCGACAGAAGACTCTATCTCAAAAAGCAAGATGAAGAATGATGTGAGGACATTCAACATCCTCCTCGGGCCTCTGGGTGCACATGAGAGGTAAGTGTACTTGCATACCACAATGCACACACACTACATACACAGATACCACCAACACGTACATACATATACACACATACATATATGCATATGGATACACACACATAATACACACACAAACATATACACATGAGTATTTAAACACATCAGCAAAAGTCTCAGGCATGTGCTCAATTATGATCTGAGTAGCATAATAAAATCTCGAGTGAGTGGTAATCATGGAGATTAGTATTTGAAATCAACCATTCAATCTGCCTAAAAAGCAAATTTTAAAATGCCAGGGGAACAAAAGAGGTGATAAACAATTTCAAAAGAGAAAACAAACGCTGAGTTCTGAGCAGGCCCTGTCCTCACCTGAACTCATTATCCTTGTTGGCAGTTGGGATGGGGGGCTGGTAACCAAAGCCGCCTCCTGCTTCCATTATTGTCACGGGGACTCTTCACCATTGTGTGAGGGCTTTGTTGGCTCACAGGGAACTGGGTTTTAAAGAAACAACGAAGCATTTCGATTGCACTTCTCAAAAAAAAAAAAAAAATGGGACAGTGCTGTTTGCCTCTCCTTCTAAGACAGTCTTGCGGTGGCTGTCACAACTCACGGTTGAGTATAAGCTGAACGAAGCCTAGTGTTTGACTCTCTCCTCAGAGAAGGTTGTTTTTAAGCCAACCGTGGCTATCTAACTTAAAATAAAAAACAAAAAACAAACAAACAAACAACAAAAAAAACTATCTCTGGAGTCAGACAAATCCTTTTATGTGGCTTCACTAAGGCTGCACCTCTCAGAGTCTTCATCCCTTGTTCCACTAAATGAGGCATATGGCACAGACCCTTTCCCAGTGTCTCGTTACATATGAACTGTTACATATAAACATTTAGCACAATGCCTGCACATAGCAAGGTCTCAATAAACATAAGCAACTATAATAATTCCACATCACAATACATGTGTAACAGTCCAGAGTGTTCTGAATTTTGTATGACCCTCACCCACAGGTAGACCTGCTTGACTCCTTTCTCATGTTTGGAACTGGGTTGTAAAGAAATTCAGAAGCCCTGCAATGGTAACAAGTGAGGCAGGAGGATGGCTGCAAGTAAGTAACCCGGGTTATTTGGTAAGTTCCAGGGCAGCTGGGGCTACAGCGTGAGACTCTTATCTCAAACAAAACAGAAGAGAATTATAAAGGTAAGATACAGGGATGGAGAGACCACTCAGCAGCCAAGAAACCTTACTGCTCTATCAGAGGACCCCAGCTCAGTTCCTAGCACCCACATCAGGTAGATTATGACAACCTGTAACTCCAGCTCCAGGGGATCTGACACCTTCCTGCCTTTACTAATACTAGGCAGATATATGACACATACATACATGCATACATACATTCATACATACAGGCAAAACCACTTATGCACATACATACATATACTCAGGCAAAGCATGTGCATAGTTTAGAAAATAATAACAATAAAAAGACATAGGAAAAACTTTAAGATTAAACGTTCCCAATAATGTCATCCATCTGGAAATCATAACTGTCAGCATTTTGTGTTGTTGTTGCTTTTTTTCCCCTAATATCATCTACCTCTGTAATGATTTTAACAGAAACTTACCCTGTGTATGATTCCTTGGAAGTCACTTCATATAATGCCATTTTATTCCATAAGCATTACTTCCTTTTCATTTTGTTTTAAAGCTATAATTGGTATACAATCAAATTGACCTATCAATGTACATGTGTGTGCGTGAGTGTTCTTTAAAAGGTAGAACTCTGGGGCTGGAGAGGAGGCTCAGCGGTGAAGAGCACTGACTGCTCTTCCGAAGGTCCTGAGTTCAAATCCCAGCAACCACATGGTGGCTCACAACCATCTGTGAAAAAAAAGGTAGAACTCTCATCAAAGGAATGATAGTATCCTCGATAGTATCCTTCTAAGTAATCTCCCTATACACACTGGGAAGGCAGCAGCAGGGGGATTCCTGAGAGTTGCTGGCCAGCTGGCTCAGCCTCATCAGCAAACTTCAGGTCCAGTGAGAGAGCCTGTCATTCTCACACACACACACACACACACACACACACACACACACACACACACACAGAGGTCCATAGAACTCCATCTGTTCCAGCTACAGGACAGAGTAAGTTATCAGTTTGCATCAGCTCAGGGAAGACCCTCCAGTACCCAACATGTCACTGAAGGATGGGGAGGGTACCACTGGGAAGTGTCTGTTCGCTCATATCCCTGATTCTTTTCTTTCTTCCTGCCTGCTTCTCCTTCTATGCCTGAGGACATTCCCATAACCACTCAACATGTTCTTCCTCTCCCTCAAGCTTTTCCCTTCTACAAACTAAAATAGCACAACAGGCCTCCTGCAGACCAGAAGTGCCAGACTGTATCACGGTCTTTCTCTACCTGGAAAACAGACAGAGCAAACCTCAATGCTTTTCTTCTAAACTGCAGTAACAGTCCAACAAGCCTTCATTAACTCACACGGGGACAACTCGAATGCCATTACAGTCTAGTCCTTTCTGTGAGCCCTCATCTGCCCCAAAGCCATACATCTCAGTGGCTGTCGCCTGGCTTGTTTCTATCCCTTGCTTCTCAAGGAACACTGCCCAAGAACGTTCCGGAAAGAGCCTGACTCCTGTTCTGAGCTGGCCCCATACTGCAAGAGGCTGACCCTGCTAAGGTCCACGGGGTGTAGGAAGGGCTGTCCCCACCTCTGCAGGGCTGCTGGCTTCCCTCTGTGATGCACAGCAGCCCAGCCCTTACCTCCATCTCAACAGTTCCCTCTTAAAGTCAGTTCTTTGGCTTTTAGCTCTCATTGCTCTAACCAGAGGGCTGGGGCTCAGCAGAATGAGATTTGCTCTCTTCCTGATTGTCCCTGGCATCCCTCTTCAGTTTTTCCTCTCCTAGGAACAGTCCCCAAAGCAATCATACCCATTCGTCCCTATGCAAACCAGGGACAGTACTGGTTCAGCATACACAAGGGACCTCTTTTTTATACCTTTGGCAAGTCATCTCAGATGTCCCTTTTTCATTAGAGACAAGAAGGTCTCATTCTCTGGCTCAGAGTATCTTCTTGCCTCAGCCTCCCTCCCAAGTGCTAATTAGAAAAATTTATTTTCTGTTTGTATTTGTTTGTTTTGTTGAGACATAGTCTCGTGTTGCCCAGGTTGGTCCCAAACTCACTATGTAGCCAAAGATGACCCTGAACTTCCTCCTCTGTCTGACCCTTGAGTTCTGGGGTTACAGGTAGCACACCTAGCTCAGTGCTATCTCTCTATATAAAGACTTTACAGAAATGGATGTAGTCCTGGTCTTGAGTACTGACCTAAGGGACAGAAGCATTTAGACTCTAGCTAAGCCAGCAGCAAAAGGAATCCCAACATGGACAAGAATCACAGTCATTTAGGGGAGAACGAGGGTGCTGGCTGAGGAGATGGAGAAGACATGAGAACGGAACACAGGTCGGAAGGGCCTGGATTTAGGGACAGATTTTATGGAGTGATGAGTCACATGAAGAACTCATGAAGAGGTCGGTGGTCCACCTATGACTGAGCAGAAGCTGAATATCCTCTGCTGTATGGGGGGGTTGGGGGGGCACCCACCAACCTCTGATGGCCTCTAACAACTGGGCTGGGTTTTACATTTCAAACAAAATAACTTTCCCCCATCGGGCAAGGTTATAAATTTCTTTACATGATATAATAGATAAAAATAAATCATATCTGAGTGCATTCTATGTCTTAGATATGTGCCTCAAACATTTGAGTGTTGGAAATGAACCCCCAAATCCATATAGTAATAATATTAGGAGCTAGGGCCTTTGTGAGGTAATTAGAACTGCTGTGATCTTGGTAGGAGATCTGGTAATGAATGGCATTTGTGGCTTTATAAGAAGAGGAAGAGAAGTGGGCTGGCACACACATGCCCTGTCTTCCCAGGTGTGGTCCTCTGCCATTATGATGTAGCAAGAAGGATGTCCCCAGATGTCAGCACCTTGGTAGCGCATTTCTCAGTCTCTGGAACCTTGTACTACATAAACCTCTGCTCTTCCTAAATGACCCAATGCATGGCACCCAGTTAGAACAACAGGAATACGCGCGAACCTGCTGCTTCTATTGAAAGGGAGTTCTTCCTGCCTTCAGCCAAGCTGGTGCACAGATGCTGTGACTCAGCACAGGGCTGGGAGAGGCTTCCTGGAGATTCCGGGTTGGGGAAAGCAATGGCACGCCTGTGACTGTGAGCTACATTCATCCCCAGCTCCGCTTGCCCTGGGCAGAGCCCTCGCTTGCTTCCTCACCTATGGCCACTTTCAGCCTTGATGACCTGGAATGTGACGAGGCAGTGGGCATAACCAATTGCAGCTATATTGCCTTCTATCTTGGATTTGACAAAACCGCATGACCATACAAACATCCTAGAATCCCCTCTGCCTCTGCACTTCCCACCACCAGGCCTTGGAAGGTGCTAGCATAAATAGATGGTATTTGCTCCATGGTAAGCCCACCTCTGCTTCTCATGACAGGAAGCAACGGCAGGTCAAAAAGGAGGGAAATGAAGCTGTGCTTCCTTTATTCGTTTGGGCTTATAGCAGAATGGACTCACCCATCAAGGTCACAGGTCCCATAATATGGCCCTCTCTACATAGGGATCTCCATAAACTCCACCTTCTGTTTCCAGCTCCCTCATGCTGTTTCTGGGCTGGTAGCAATGTCACACTGTGTCATATCTTCTGGCTTTCCTTCGTCTTCCTTGATCCTTTCTTTCATTGTTTTTTGTTTTAAACTTTTAATTTTAGCTTATGGTTTTTTTTAGGTTGTTTTGTTTCCTTCTTATTTTTTTTTAATTTTTTTTTATTTTCTATATTCTTTGTTTACATTCCAAAGGCTTTCCCCTTTCCCAGTTACCCCCCACCATATGTCCCATAATTCCTCTCCCCCCCATGCTATTCCCCACTCTTCCCCCCCCCCCCCACGATTTCTCTGTTCTGGGTCTACAATACTGGATCCAATCTTTACAGGCCCAGGGTCCTCTCCTTTTTTTCTTCTTGAGAGTCATTTGACTTGCTAATTGTGCCTTGAGTATTTAGGGCTTCTGGGCTCATTAATATCCACTTATCAGTGATTGCATTTCGTGTGTATTCTTTTGTGATTGGGTTAGCTCACTTAGGATGATAGTTTCCAGATCTAACCATTTACCTACAAATTGCATGAATTCATTATTTTTGATTGCTGAGTAGTACTCCATTGTATAAATATACCACATTTTCTGTATCCATTCCTCCTTTGAGGGATATCGGGGCTCCTTCCAATTTCTGGCTATTATAAACAAGGCTGCTATAAACATAGAGGAGCATGTGTCTTTGTTGTATGCAGAGGAATCCTCTGGGTATATGCCCAGGAGTGGTATGCCAGGGTCCTCTGGGAGTGGCATGCCCAATTTTCTGAGGAACCGCCACACTGATTTCCAGAGTGGTTTTACCATTTTGCAATCCCACCAACAGTGGAGGAGTGTTCCTCTTTCTCCACATCCTCGCCAGCACTTGTTGTCTCTCGAGTTTTTAATCTTAGCCATTCTGACTGGAGTGAGGTGGAATCTCAGGGTTGTTTTGATTTGCATTTCCCTGATGACTAATGATGTTGAACATCTCTTAAGGTGTTTCTCGGCCATCCGAATTTCTTCTGGTGAAAATTCTTTGTTTAGCTCTGTACCCCATTTTTTGATAGGGTTATTTGGTTCTTTGGGGTCTAACTTCTTGAGTTCTTTGTATATATTGGATATTAGCCCTCTGTCGGATGTGGGGTTGGTAAAGATCATTTCCCACGTTGTTGGTTGCCGTTTTGTCCTTCTGACAGTGTCCTTTGCCTTACAGAAACTTTGTAATTTTATGAGGTCCCATTTGTCAATTCTTGATCTTAGAGCATAAGCTATTGGTGTTCTGTTCAGGAACTTTACCCCTGTGCCCATGTCCTCCAGGGTCTTCCCAAGTTTCTTTTCTAATAGTTTCAGTGTGTCTGGTTTTATGTGGAGGTCCTTGATCCACTTGGAGTTGATCTTAGTACAAGGAGATAAGAGTGGGTCAATTCTCATTCTTCTGCATGTTGACCTCCAGTTGAACCAGCACCATTTGTTGAAAAGGCTATCTTTTTTCCACCGGATGGTTGTGGCTCCTTTATCAAAGATCAAGTGACCATAAGTCTGTGGGTTCATTTCTGGGTCTTCAATCCTATTCCATTGATCTACCTGCCTGTTGCTGTACCAATACCATGCAGTTTTTAACACAATTGCTCTGTAGTACTGCTTGAGGTCAGGGATATTGATTCCCTCAGAAGTCCTTTTATTGTTGAGAATAGTTTTAGCTATCCTGGGTTTTTTGTTGCTCCAGATGAATTTGAGAATTGCTCTTTCTAGATCTATGAAGAATTGATTTGGGATTTTGATGGGGATTGCATTGAATCTGTAGATTGCTTTTGGCAAGATGGCCATTTTTACTATATTGATCCTGCCAATCCAGGAGCAAGAAATATTTTTCCATCTCCTGAGGTCTTCTTCGATTTCTTTCTTCAGGGACTTGAAGTTCCTGTCATACAGATCTTTCACTTGTTTGGTTAGAGTTACGCCAAGGTACTTTATGTTGTTTGTGGCTATTGTGAAGGGTGTTATTTCCCTAACTTCTTTCTCAGCCTGCTTGTCCTTTGAGTACAAGAAGGCTACTGATTTGCTTGAGTTAATTTTATAACCAGCCACGTTGCTGAAGTTGTTTATCAGCTGTAGAAGTTCTCTGGTGGAGTTTTTTGGATCGCTTAAGTAGACTATCATATCATCTGCAAATAATGATACTTTGACTTCTTCCTTTCCAATTTGTATCCCTTTGACTTCCTTATGTTGTCTGATTGCTCTCGCTAGAACTTCAAGTACTATATTGAAAAGATATGGAGAGAGAGGACAGCCTTGTCTAGTCCCTGATTTTAGTGGAATTGCTTCAAGTTTCTCTCCATTTATTTTGATGTTGGCTACTGGTTTGCTGTAGATTGCTTTTACTATGTTTAGGTATGGGCCTTGAATTCCTGCTCTTTCCAAGACTCTTAGCATGAAAGGATGCTGAATTTTGTCAAATGCTTTTTCAGCATCTAATGAGATGACCATGTGGTTTTTTTTCTTTTAGTTTGTTTATGTAGTGGATTACATTGATGGATTTCCGTATATTGAACCATCCCTGCATTCCTGGAATGAAGCCTACTTGATCATGGTGGATGATCGTTTTGATATGCTCTTGGATTCGGTTGGCAAGAATTTTATTTAGTATTTTTGCATCTATATTCATAAGAGAAATTGGCCTGTAGTTCTCTTTCTTTGTTGGATCTTTTTGTGGTTTAGGTATCAGCGTAATTGTGGTTTCAAAGAACGAGTTGGGCAGTGTCCCTTCTGTCTCTATTTTGTGGAATAGTTTGAAGAGTATTGGTGTTAAGTCTTCTTTGAAGGTCTGGTAGAATTCTGCACTAAAACCATCTGGTCCCGTACTTTTTTTGGTTGGGAGGCTTTCTATAACCCCTTCTATTTCTTTAAGGGTTATGGGACTGTTTAGCTGGTCTACTTGATGCTGATTTAATTTTGGTATTTGGTATCTGTCTAGGAAATTGTCCATTTCCTCCAGATTCTCCAGTTGTTTTGAGTATAGGCCTTTGTAGTAGGATCTGATGATCTTTTGAATTTCCTCTGTTTCTGTTGTTATATCCCCCTTTTCATTTTTAATTTTGTTAATTTGGATACTATCTCTGTGCCCTTTGGTTAGTCTAGCTAAGGGTTTATCTATCTTGTTGATTTTCTCGAAGAACCAGCTCTTGGTTTTGTTGATTCTTTGTATGGTTCTCTTTGTTTCTGCTTGATTGATTTCAGCCCTTAGTTTGATGATTTCCTCTCTTCTACTCCTCCTGGGTGAGTTAGCTTCTTTTTGTTCCAGCGCCTTCAGGTGTGCTGTTAAGTTGCTAGTGTATGCTCTTTCCAGTTTCTTTTTGGAGGCACTCAGGGCTATGAGTTTTCCTCTTAGCACTGCTTTCATTGTATCCCAGAGATTTGGGTAGGTCGTACCTTCATTTTCATTGAAGTCTAAAAAGTCTTTGATTTCTTTCCTTATTTCTTCCTTGACCAGGGTGTCATTGAGTAGAGTATTGTTCAGTTTCCATGTGTATGTGGGCTTTCTGTTGTTGTTCTTGCTATTGAAGACCACTTTTACTCCATAGTGATCCGATAGGAGACATGGGATTAGTTCGGTCTTCTTGTATTTGTTGAGGTCTGTCTTGTGACCAATTATATGATCAATTTTTGAGAAGGTACCGTGCGGTGCTGAGAAAAAGGTATACTCTTTTGTTTTAGGATGGAATGTTCTATATATATCTGTTAAATCCAATTGGTCCAAAGCTTCAATTAGTTTCACTGTGTCCCTGTTTAGTTTCTGCTTTCCTGATCGGTCCATTGAGGAGAGTGGAGTGTTGAAGTCACCTACAATCATTGTGTTAGGTGTGATGTGTGCTTTAAGCTTTAGTAAAGTTTCTTTTACAAATGAGGGTGCCCTTGCATTTGGCGCATAGATGTTCAGTATTGAGAATTCTTCTTGGTGGATTTTCCCTTTGACAAGCAGGAAGTGACCTTCTGTGTCTCTTTTGATGACTTTAGGTTGAAAGTCGATTTTATCTGATATTAGAATGGCTACTCCAGCTTGTTTCCTGGGACCATTTGCTTGTAGAACTGTCTTCCAGCCTTTTACTCTAAGGTGGTGTTTGTCTTTGACACTGAGATGTGTTTCCTGTATGCAGCAAAATGTAGGGTCCTGTTTCCGTATCCAGTCTGTTAGTCTGTGTCTTTTGATTGGGGAATTGAGTCCATTGATATTAAGAGATATTAAGGAATAGTAATTATTACTTCCTGACATTTTGGGAATTGTTATTATTATTTGTATTTGAGTGGTTCTCTTCTTTTGGGTTGGATGAGATGGGGTTTCTATCTTGTTTCTTCTGGGGTGTTGTTTCCCCCCTTGTGTTGGTATTTTTCCCCTATTATCCTTTGTAGGGCTGGGTTTGTAGATAAGTATCTTGCAAATTTGGTTTTGTCGTGGAATATCTTGGTTTCCCCATCTATGGCAATTGAGAGTTTTGCTGGGTATAGTAGTCTTGGCTGAAGTTTGTGTTCTCTTAGGGTCTGCATGAGGTCTGCCCAGGATCTTCTAGCTTTCATGGTCTCAGGTGAGAAGTCTGGTGTAATTCTGATAGGTCTTCCTTTATATGTTACTTGTCCTTTTTCTCTTACTGCCTTTAATATTCTTTCTTTGTTTAGTACATTTGGGGTTTTGATTATTATGTGACGGGAAGTATTTCTGTTCTGGTCCAGTCTATTTGGTGTTTTATAGGCTTCTTGTATATTCATGGGCATCTCTCTCTTTAGGTTGGGGAAATTTTCTTCCATAATTTTGTAGAAGATATTTGCTGGCCCTTTAACTTGTAGATCTTCATTCTCATCTATCCCTATAATCCTTAGGTTTGGTCTTCTCATTGTGTCCTGGATTTCCTGAATGTTTTGGGTTACCAGCTTTTTGCATTTTGCATTTTCTTTAATTGTTGAATCCATGGTTCCTATGGTATCTTCAGCATCTGAGATTCTGTCTTCTATCTCTTGTATTCTATTGTTGATATTTGCATCTATGACTCCTGATTTCTTCCCAAGGTTTTCTATCTCCAACATTGTCTCCCTTTGCGATTGCTTAGTTGTTTCTACTTCTGTTTTTAGATTTTGTATGGTTTTGCTCAGATCTTTCAGTTGCTTGTTTGTGTTTTCCTGTAATTCTTTAAGGGATTTTTGTGTTTCCTCCTTTATGACTTCTACTCGTTGACCCATGTTCTCTTGTATTTCTTTAGGTGATTTTTGTTTCTCCCCCTTATTGGGATTCATTTTTTGCTCTATATTCTCCTGGATTTCTTTAAGTGATTTTTGTGTCTGCCTTGTATGGGCTTCTAGTTTTTGATCTATTTTCTCCTCTATTACTTTAAGAAATTTATCTAAGTGATCCTCAATCTGCATCTTTACCAGTGATTTTAGATCTGAGTCTTGTTTTTCTGGTGTGTTGAGATATCTGGGATTTAATTGTGTTTGTCTTGCAATGGCTTCTAGCTTTTGATCTATTTTCTCATGTATTACTTTAAGAGATTTATCTAAGTGTTCCTCTATCAGCATCCTGACCAGTGATTTTAGATCTGAGTCTTGTTTTTCTGGTGTTTCGGGGTATCCAATATTTATTGCTGTTGGGGAACTGGGTTCGGATGCCGCCATATTGCCTTGATTTTTGTTAGTAGCGATCTTATGTTTGCCTTTTGCCATCTGGTTAACTCTGGTGTTAGTTGGTCCTGTAGATACTAGCTGGTGCTTGACCCTCCTGTGGGGTTGTAAGGCTATTTCCCAGCGACTGGGATACCTGAATCACTGTCCTGCCTGGTTCTTGCTCACAGATTGCTGACAGGTGGCCTGAGTCCCCCGAGGTCTTAAACTCAGGATATCCCAGGTATTTGGTTCCGCCTGTTGGGCGGCTGCTCTGCACTGCTCCTGCTCAGGGTTTGCTGTCTGATATCCTGTTTCCCCAGGGGTCTTAAAGTTGGGATATCTCAGTTATCTGGTTCCGCCTGCTGGTCCCAAGCTGCTGGGAAGCTGGCTGGGTCCGGTTTCCAGCTTCCCTGCCACTGGCTGGATGGGAGGCTGGTTCGGCCTCTGGCTGGGTCTGGGCACCTGGCACACTGGCTGACTCTGGCTTCCTCACCACCAGCTGGACGGGAAGCTGCAGGCAATATGGCAGCTGCCTGCAGGGAGCTCGGGGTCCGCCCCGCGAGTGCAGAGTGCACCCGCTATTCTGTGCCCAACTCCCACTCCAGGCCTGAGTCCCCGAAGGTCTTAAGCTCGGGCTGTGTCGGGTACCTGGTTCCGCCACCGCCGCAGGATGGTTCGCAAGATATTTCTTATCTCCTTCTTATTTTTTAAAGAATTTTTTTATGTATATGAGTATACTGTAGCTGCCTTCAGACACACCATAAGAGGGCATCAGATCCCATTACAGATGGTTGTGAGCCATGATGTAGTTGCTGGGAATTGAACTCAGGACCTGTGGAACAGTAGTCAGTGCTCTTAACCCCTGAACCATCTCTACATCATCTTTGTTTGTTTGTTTGTTTGTTTGTTTAAAAATATTGATTTTTTAAAATTATTTTTTAGTGATTTCTACATGTGTGTGTTTGTGTGCATGTGACAGCAGGTGCCCACGGAAGCCTGCAGTGCCAGGTGGCCTGGAGCTGGGGCTAGGCAGCTTGTCATCTGAACGATGAGGAACCCAAGTATGTCCTCTGAAAGGGCAGTATTCTCCTCGCCGTAGTGCCATCTCTCTAGCTCCTTTTCTGTGATTTAAGATAGGGTCTTGCTGTGTACCCCTGACTGACCTGAAACTTGCTCGTTAAATCCAGCCGTGTTAGCTTTCTGAGGTGGCAGAAAGGGGCCAGCGTCTGACCTTCTACAGACAACACTGTTTACTAGTGCACATGGAGAAGGGCAGCCTCTCTCCTGTGGGAAATTGAGGGGTATGCCAGGGAGAAAAGATGGCGGAGACCCTTCATGGGTCAGGGTAAGGGGCTCAGGAATGAGGAAATTGTTGCAACTGTTTCTCTCCTGCAGTCTCTCTTTCCTGCAACTGTCTAAGGCGAGACTGTCTTGGAAGACGGGCTGTTGTGTGTGAGACTGGTTGTCTCAACAGACATCCCCTTCTGTGCTGACAGATAAGGTTGGACAAAGTCAGCTGTAATCTCATAGAATTCCTGTTTGTACAACTGAGGCACTCTACCAGGTTGCCCTCAAGTTCTCTGCAATCCACTAGCCTCTGTCTCCAGAGTTCTAGGATTGCAAGTGACTGTACTGAGCCACAGGTTAGTTTTTAAGCCAAAATATAAACTAGATAGTCCAGGATGGCCTCCAGCCTCCCAAGAGCTGTGATGACAGGTGTGTGCCAACATATCTAGTATCACCTGAACTGTTAAAACAGTAGTTTCCTAAACTAGCTCCAAGTTACATACAATTGTTCCTTTTGTTTTGATGTGGGTATGTAGAAGGAACCCAAATGTCATTGAATAAATGCATAAATGTGTGAATGAATGAATGAATGAATGAATAAATTTACAGGTGGCTCAAAGTTTAAAACCAGCCTTAGAAGATAGAGTTAAGGGGAGCCCATGCATGCCCTACCATTTCTGTCAGCTTCCATGATACCTTGAGGAACAGAATAATAACAAGATTCTACCCATCACAATTATCCAAGCCCATTATGATACTCCTCACCTGAAATCCCAGCAGCACTCCTGAGGTGGAGGCAGGAGGATTGGGAGTTCAAGGCCAGCCTTTGCTACATAGTAAATTTGGGGCTAGCCTGTGCTATATGGGACTTTGTTGATTTTGGGTCTGGGACCCTGGGAAATCAGGGTCCCCTCTTTGATTTTCAGTCTCATTAATAAAAGAATTTAAGAACAGACTGAAACAGAAGCTCCAGGGTTATTTCACTTTTGTTTCCATTTGTTGTTTGGTTTTATTTGTTTTGTTTGTTTGTTTGTTTGTTTGTTTGAAAACAGGGTCTTTCTGTGTAGCCTTGACTGTCCTGAACTTGCTGTGTAGACCAGGTTGGCATCAGACTGATAGAGAATCACCTGCCTTCTCATTCAAAGTTCTGGAGTTAAAGGTGAGTACTAACTTTCCAGAACCACATTAAATATTAGAAGAAAAACCCCAGGGAAGGCAAACTATAAATCTCAGTAACTGCCCCCAAGGAAAGCAGAAAACGGAAGGAGGAGAAAAACCTTGCCATTTGAGTCCAGCCAGTGTGGACCTTAGCTACATGGTGGTTAAACAGCCATATCGCAGGGAGGCGAGTGTTAGAGAAAGAGTGTACGAGTGTACAAGTACTGGAGAAACACGCTTGGGCTCTGGCCAGCATCCAAAAGAGATGACAATCAGTCTCAGAAATCAGAAAGGCTGGCAGATCTGGTCAGACTTCAAGATGGACTGCAGGACCACTGCAGGGCAGAGGTGTGGTCCCATTCAAGGAGCTTAAGGTAGGCCTGCTTCTCTGTCTCTTGGCCAGGGGGTTGACCTATTTAATTGGACTTTTTTTTTAAAGATAGATTTATTTATTTATTATATACAAGTGCACTGTAGCTGTCTTCAAACACACCAGAGGAGGGCATCAGATCTCATTACAGATGGTTGTGAGCCACCATGTGGTTGCTGGGATTTGAACTCAGGAACTTTGGAAGAGCAGTCAGTGCTCTAAACTGCTGAGCCATCACGTCTCCAGCCCATGGACTAACTCTTAAGGGAAGTAACCTTGGCAGGTGTCCACCTGGAGGGTAGATAGGTTCTATTCTTTCCTGTAACACTGTCACAAAATGAGACAGAATAAAATATATAACAGACTCACCAGAGGGGATGCGGGATTAATGGAGCAGGTGAACTGGGCTGTGAAGGTCAAGACACTATCCAAGCGGTCACAGAAAAGACTGGAGGCAGCTGGCAAGCCAGGAAGCTGCTCAGACTCAGCTCTTCCACTCTGTGACCTTGGGGATGTTTGCATATTTATTGTTGATTTAGTTATTTCTTCCACCAGCCCTTGCACTGACCTAGTTTTCTGCTGTTTCTCCTGTTACAGGCTTCTTTATTCTTCTCTGGCTAGCGACCTTCAAAGTCCCAGTCATGAATATTCACCTTGTCAAAAATTCGGGTTAAGGGCCCTGAAGCCAGCATGCAGTGTTTCTCATAGAGTCTTGTAAGAAACTTTGGTTCTCTTCATATCTTTAATCTTGGTACGGTCAGCATGAAAATACTAAGACCAAAATACACTTCCGTGCTTGAGACTGTCCAAGGAACAGTCTCCAAATGAGGACCAGAAAGGATGCTCATGTCATCAAGCCAGTGACTGCTGTTGCAGAAAATATGACCATCTAATGTGAAGAAGCGCTGATCTGCTAGGGGGGAGAGGGGTTGCTATTTTAACATAGCCCATTTATTTACAAAAAAAAAAAAATCCTAGCCTGGCAGTCTTGCATCTGTCTATCAACCCCGTAGCACCCCCATCATTCCAATTTGATGCCCACTGCTGATCATGGAGATTTATTTTAATTCTGTTATAACTGCAATTCCTAATTCTTGTAGTCATGTGCCGTATTGGTGACCTGAGGTGAGGAATACATTGGTCTTCTGGTGGATGTGCTGAGCTTGTAAGAAAGGCCTCCTTGCAGGTCAAGCACTTGGCTTGAAGGTCAAGCACTTGGGGTCCAGTTTATCACTCCAGCAAGAATATATTTTCCTCCTTCAGTTTCTCATCCATTCCGTCTCTCTTACGAGTCACTCCTAAGGAAAAATGGGAGTTACATATGTGGTCAGTATCATGAAGATGCAAGTACCTCTCCAGCCTATCAGAAACCTGCCCCGCCCCGGGTATACCAAGTACCAGATATTGACCACAGGTTGATGGGCACTTATGAGGACTCTTATTACATGTTCCTGTAAACAGTGTGTTAAGACAATAGCCCTAGCTCTAGCCCCAATAAGCTAGGCTCAGCCACCCATCCCCGTATGCTAAGTAAGTAGATGAGAAATGTTGACAAGCAGAGAGAAGAGTTCTAAGGAATATTTTGGGAAGTTTATCAGATATGGACACACATTTTAGGTTTAAAGAAAAGAAAAACTAGGCCGGGCGTGGTGGCGCACGCCTGTAATCCCAGCACTCTGGGAGGCAGAGGCAGGCGGATTTCTGAGTTCGAGGCCAGCCTGGTCTACAGAGTGAGTTCCAGGACAGCCAGGGCTATACAGAGAAACCCTGTCTCGAAAAACCCAAATCAAAAAAAAAAAAAAAAAAAAAAAAAAGAAAAGAAAAACTGAGTTATGGGATGAGAGTGTGTCTAATGAAGCAGTCCAGGCCAAAGCATGGTCTCATGGTCAGCCTCGACACCTAGAGAAGTGCTACCATCAGACAGGCGGTCAGTCTTATGAGTCTCTGGCTGTTCCTGGAATCCAAGGTGATTGATCATATGTCCTGGGAAAGGATGGGAGACCTGAGGGATGTAGAGAGCCGAGAGTTGCCTGCCTCTGTCACTCTGATCCTTGGAGCTGATGAGATGAGTTAGACAGGCGGGCATTCCTTGGGTGATTCCAATGTCTAAGCAGACTCTGGCAGGAGTCTGATCTAAATCAAAAGAGACAGACAGAAAGCGAAGGCAGGAAGCCCTGCCTGGTGAGATAGTCCAGCAAGCACAGCTATCATCTTGGCATGGAGGAGGAAAGGGCAGGAGGACCAGGCAGTCACAGTCATACTCAGCTACTTGGCAAGTTCAAGGACAGATTGGGCTACCTGTGACTCTACCTCAACAAACCAAAATGTGACAAATCTAAAACCTAGAAAGGAAGGAAGAAAGGAAGGAAGGAAGGAAGGAAGGAAGGAAGGAAGGAAGGAAGGAAGGAAAAAGAGAAAGAAAGAAAGAAAGAAAGAGAAAGAGAGGAAAGAAAGAAAGAGAGGAAAGAAAGAAAGAAAGAAAGAAAGAAAGAAAGAAAGAAAGAAAGAAAGAGAAAGGAAGGAAGGGAAGGGAAGGAAGGAAGGAAGGAAGGAAGGAAGAGGGGAGATAACTAGATTTATTAATGCACAAAGGGAAGAGTTTAAAATCGTGGTTCTGGGCTGGGGAACTGGCATAGTGGGTAAGAAAATGTATTCTATGAACATGTGGAGCTTAGTTCAAATTTCACCACCCATGTAAAAAGTTAAAAGCTAGGTATGCGTGGTTGTGCATGCCTTTAACTGTAATATTGTAGGACAGAGATGGATGAATTGGAAGAGATAACTGGCCAGTTTGCCTAGGCAAAAACTTTTGATTCATCAAGAGACTCTTCCCAGAAAGTAAGGTGGAAATCAAGAGGAAGACATTGATGTCCTGCCCTGGCCCCTGCATTCATGCACATGGGTGAACATAAGTAGATACTCATATGCATAACCCCCCCTTCTCTTTCATGGGGTAGTAGGATAAGAAACTCAGGAAATGTAGTTACTTGTTAGGCTAACGCAATAGGCTTGGTGAATATCTACTGGCCAGAGGCAAGATCCATTTGTCTTGCTTATGGTGGCTTGTAAATGATTCTTACAACAAAATGGAAAACAAACACCCCTAAAGATCTGTCCTTCTGTGTGAACTGACTGACTCCTGTCGTCCTGCAGTGTGGGTGGAGTGGATGGAAGCTCTGAGAAAGGACTAGAGGTAATTGTTCCTTTTGTTAAGTGTGGACTTTGGGCAGATAAGGGAATTTTAGTGGATTTGCTCAGCACGCACGAGGCCCTGAGGCTGAAGCATCTAAGTCTTGCAGATACAAAAATATAAAAACAAGGATGATAGAAAATTTAGACTTCAGGATGTAGCTCAGTGGTTGGGTGTGCTTAGCATGCATAAAACCTTGGGCTCAACTTCTAGCACCAAAATGGAGGAAAAAAGAAGCGAAGAGAAGGAAGAGGAGGAAGAGGAGGAAGAGGAGGAGGATGTGGAAGAAGGAGAACGAAGAGGAAAAGAGAAGAAAAGGGTAAAGATGTAACTCAGTGGTAGAATACCTTATTAGCATAAAATACCCTTGGGTTAATCCCCACAGGTGCCCAACAGCAAACAAACAGCAACAAAGAAAACCAATAAAACACAAACAAGCACAGCACCTGGGAGGTGGAGGCAGGAGGATGGTGAGTTTAGATGAAGCCCAGAAAAGAAAAAATATCAACAGATGTGCTGGCTTTTGTCACCTTGACACTGTATAAACGGAGGGCCTGGTCCATCCACAGTTATGGTTAAGTGGAAAGTTTTTATTGTGGATAGGAGAGAGAACAGACAGAGAAAAGTGTCCAGAGCAGAGAAAGAGAAACAGGGAGGGGGAGAGGGGGAGAGAGAGAAAAAGACAGAGACAGAGAGAGAGAGACTGAACCATGAGAGAAGCAGGGGCAGAGCAGAGAGAGAAGGGTGGGAGGGGAGGTGGAAGGGGGGAATGCTTATCAAAAATCGCCCAGTTATAAGGAGGATGAGTAATTGGGGGAGGGAGTTTAGGGTACAGGAGGAGAGAAGTGCTGGGATGCTAAGATGATGCTGAGGGTGCCTGGAGACCAGCATGTGTTTTGCTATGCTAATAGGTACCACAAATAGCCTTTTGTCCCCTCTGCCAGTGATAAGGGGAAAAAACTTCCAGTAGAGGGAAAAATAGGGTTCACAAGTTCCTGAGGAATACTGGGTTGTATTTAATCACCCAGAAATTCCCCTAAAGTCTAGGACTACTTTTTTTTTTTTTTTTTTTTTTTTTTTTTGGTTTTTGTTTTTTTTTTTTTTTTTTTTTTTTTTTTTTTTTTTGAGACAGGGTTTCTCTGTGTAGCCCTGGCTGTCCTGGAACTCACTCGAACCCACCAGGCTGGGCTCGAACTCAGAAATCTGCCTGCCTCTGCCTCCCAAGTGCTGGGATTAAAGGTGTGCACCACCACCACCTGGCTAGGACTACCTTTTGAGTCTGGGGAATTAGCGTTTCCTTTGGGCCTGACAGACACAAAACCATGGTGACCAGGGAAGAGGAACCACAACTGAGAAAATGTTTCTATCAGACTGACAGGAGGCAAATACAGACATTTTTAAGATTAATAATTAATGTAAGGTGGTCCTGGGCTCTGTAAGAAACTGGGGATAAGGCAGTAAGCAGCATCCCTCCATGGTCTCTGCTTCGGTTCCTACCTCTAGGTTGCTTGAGTTCCTATCCTGTCTCCCCTCCCTGATGGACTGAGAGTGGAACAGGGAAGCCAATAAACCCTTTCCTCTCCAAGTGTTTTTTGGTCAGTGTCTTGTCATAGCAATAGAAGAAGCAAAACTGTCACTGTGCGTCTGGTTTGGTCAGTAAAGCATCAAAAGAAATTCTGAAGCTGGAGAAGTGATTTGGGGTGGGGGTGGCACTGTGTGTGTGTGTGTGTGTGTGTGTGTGTGTGTGTGCGCGCGCGCGCGCGCGCGCGTGCACGCTATGGTGCACGTGTGGAGGTCAAGATAGCATTTAGGAGTTGTTTACTGAGTCAGATCCCTGTTGCCTTTTGTCAGTGCTGCACAGTGAACTTCAGGCTTCCTGCCCCACAAGCCTCTCTGGGTTGAGTTCAGGTTGTTGGACTTGCTGAGCAAAGGCTGGTAGCCACTGAGCCCTCTCCCTGTACCCCTGTACCCCCACGTTCTGTGACTCAGTCTTAACCCAGCGTGACCTCAAATCTGGCATCGTTAAGAATGACTGCATTGAATTTGACCTTCTGATCCTCCTGGCTCCTGGAGCACTGGAATTACAGGCAAGTCACACTGTGCTTCTGTGTGTGCACTGTGTGTGCACCATGCAACCCCGGGGCTTCTTTCGTGTCAGGTAAGCACTTGACCGACATCCTCAGATGCCTAGGAAATAAACTGAAGACACTGGGATGGGTCAGAAATAATAGATGACCAGCTCTTGACAGAAGCTAAATGGACTTTGGGGGAACCTTTCGGGTGGTCTGAGAGCATCACAAGTGGGGCGTTACGTTCATACCGGAATAAGGTATTTAGTGACTGGCATAAACTGGAGCCACGGAGTAGGGACTGGCAGGAGTCCTTGGCAGAGGGTTCAAGTTCCCCCGAGGGGGACCAGTCTTGGTTCCATCCTCAGCAACTGCTGCTCTTGACCTTCTTCTTTTGGGTAAATATTACATTTTGCCTTTTTGAGGTTATCTTTTGTTAAGCCCTATTAGTCTCTAGCTTACTCAAGGCAATCCTCCTGCTTCAGCTTCCCGAGAGCTGAGCTACCATCTCAGCAGCCCTCTTGAGTTTTATTTAATGGTTCTTCAACCTTTAAGAAAGACTGGGAAGCCGGACAGTGGTGGTGCATGCCTTTTCGAGGCCAGCCTGGTCTACAGCGTGAGTCCCAGGATAGCCAGGGATACATAGAGAAACCCTGTCTCAAGAGAAAGAGAGAGAGAGAGAGAGAGAGAGAGAGAGAGAGAGAGAGAGAGAAAGGGCCTGGGAACCTGACCTTTTAGATGCAGCAGTGAGAAAAAAAAAAAAAACTTGAGCTTTTAAACAAAATAGATCTTCCTATCTACCAAACACAGCTTGAAGGTGAAACTATCACTATAGTCCTTAAAGATAACAGAACTTAACCCTTAGCTCAGTCGTTCCGCTAACTTTCTACTTCTGCCCATTGCACACAATGACTCTCCTAAGAGTCCCAGTGCTCTGACTTAGTTTTACTAGTATAAGATTCTACATATTCTATACTTGCTTATCCAGGAACCATTCTCAAATGTTATGCAAAACTTATTTCATAACTTTAATAGTTTTTTTTCCTTTCTTGGGGTCCCAATGTTGGCTCTAATTCATTTTCTAATAATTTCGTCAAACTTTCTTTGCAAGTCAAGCATTAGTCTGAATCTATCATTGTGCAGTTTTTACATTGTTTCCAAGGTGAGAACACACAGCATGCACCTGGGCCATTAGGACTGTGCTGTGCTCTATGTGCCCCATGCCTCAATTTTTAATTGTTTAAGAATCATTACATCAGGGAACATCTAGTTTTATAGCATTCACCAGAACAGAAGGAGAAAGAAGTAGGAAAGTCAGATATAATGGAAAAAATATGCACACCAAGGCCAACTGAAAAGTAGTCACACACAACTGTTGTCCGGGGCTAAGGTTAGGAGAAACGGGAACAACTGTTGTTTCAAAGAGCTGCTGCGGGCTTCTGAGATGTCTCCATCCTGGCCTACTGCAGGCAATCCCTGTCATTGTTTACTGTCCCCCTGCACAAAACCTTCCTGAAGAACAAGTGCTGTTGCTGGGGAGATTTTAACCTTTAGCTAAAATCAGAGTGCTCAGAATGTATCAACCGAGTCTCTTTCCTCCTCAGGGATGACTGCTCCCTCCAGAAACTTTCTACGGAGATTAACTAACCCTTGGTGGTACAAAATGAATACTCCAAGGTTCTGGGCTCTATCCGTGTGCCTCCATCAGAGAACACAGCCCATCTGTTCCCAGCTTCTCCCTACGGTGTGCTGGTCCATCAGTCCCCATCACCGCAGTCCGCTTAGTCTCTAAACTGTGCATGTAGCACCTAGAGAAATTCAGGTGGTGTTCGAGAACAGATGGGCCATGAGAAACGATGACACTTCTATTAATATTTATGAAATTATTGCCTAAGAAGCTAAGTATACAGCAATTGTTAGGCTTCTGTCTAAGCTCCACCCCACAGTTACCTAGCAACAGTCAGGTATGCCCCTCCCCACAATTACCTGGCAAGAGCTACTATAAAAGACCCCTCCTCTCTCTCTTACCTCTCTTACTCTCTTAGCTTCTCTCTTGCCCTCTTGGGCTCTTCCCTTCCCCCTTTTCTTCCCCCCTCTCTTCATGTGGTCATGGCCGGCCTCTATTTCTCTACTCTCTCCTTCTCTCTGCCTTTCTCTGCCTCGACTACTCCCTTAACTCCCCTCCCCCTCCCCTAAATAAACTCTATTCTATACTATACTGTGTGTCTGGTCCCTCAGGGGGAAGGGATGCCTCTGCATGGGCCCGCCGAGGCACCCCCTTCTTTCACCCCCATAGAACATATTCTTACTCTGCTTTCTCTTTTTATGATCACAACAGCAATAATTTAACAATTTGCTTCAGGAGTTTCCTCCAAACTTGATCCAAGTAAAGGTTGTTCCTTATCAGAGAATGATTTGCTTACCAGAGGAAAGAACTGATCTGTCAGAAAACAGCCTAATCAGGAAAACCTTTGTCCCTCTGTACCCAGTGTCCCTCCTCAGTTATATCATGAATAGTGCTCAATATTATTGGTTCACTCTTTCGAAAGTCATTCCATGGAGACTAGCGAGAGGGCTCAGCAGTTAAGAGCACTGTCTGCTCTGGCAGAGGATCAGAATTCAGTTCCCAACACGCACACTGATAACTCAAAACTGCCTGTAACTCAGCTCTGCGGGATCCAATGACCTCTTCTGGACTCCTTGGCTTTGAACTCATAGATCTACTCCTATACACACATACATAAAATAATTTAAAACTCTGAATTTATGTTAAAGAACACTGATAAGTGGATATTAGCCTAGACTCTTGGGACACCAAAGACACAATCTACATATCAAATGATATCTGACAATAAGAAAGGAGTGGACACTGGTGCTGGAAAGGATCAAAACATCAGTGTAGGGGAATACCAGAACAGGGAAGTGGGAAGGGGTGGATGGGGGAACAGGGAGAGGGAAAAGGGCATGTGAGACCTTTTGGGGATGGGGAACCAAAAAAAGGGAAATGAAATGTAAATATGGAATAAATCCAATAAAAAAAATCTTAAAAAAAAAAAAAAAAAAAAAAAAAAAAAAAAGAATGAGAGTCAGCTTGTGGCCACTTGAGTCTAACCCGGTGGTTTTCAGTCTTTATAAGGCTGAAACCCTTTAATAGAGTTTCTCATGTTGTGGTGACCCCCAACCATAAAATCATTTTTGTTGTTACTTCATAACTATCATTTTGCTACTGTTATGAATCATAACTTAAATGTCTGTATTTTCTGATGGTCTTAGGTGATCCCTGTAAAAAGATTGTTCTCTCTACTTCAAAGGGGTCGCAACCCACAGGTTGAGAAACACTAGTCTAACTGCTTCCTAATGACCTTCCTTGAAATCTTCCTTCTAATTCATTATTGGCTATTCGTCAAGGGTCTGTCATTTCTTCTTTCCTTCCTCTCTTCCTTCTTTTCCTCCCCACCCCTTTCCCTTGCAGGAAACTGAACCAAGAGTCTTTGTGCAAGTTAAGCAAGAACTTTGCCACTGACCTGTATTCCCAGCCCAAGGTTTTTATTATTCTTTGCTCTAACAAATCTAACAAAATTAGCATTGGGGGAGTCAAGAGTCAACAGCAAGAAGGAAAATGGCTAATGTTTATTGAGTGTGGTGTAGCTGCTCACTCTGTGAGTCAACTCTTCTAGGCTGTGATTCTTCTAGGCTGGGAAACACTCTGGCTAGAAGCCAGTGCTATGCTGTGCTGAGATTTGCAACTGGAGAGCACGCACTGCCGTGCGGGCTGATGTCTAAGAGCCACAGTGGTGCGTAAAGGAGGGGGAAGACAGAAAGCGTGCCTACGTTTTCATTTGTTTCATTTTTGTTTTCTGAGACAGGAGTGCCCTGGAATTTAGGCTAACTTGGGATTCACTCTGTAGCCCCGGTAGCGGTGAATGCCTGTCTCGATACACAAGCACAGGGACTGCAGGTATGAGCCACCACCCCTGGCTTCTTAAGTGTTAGGGGACTGAACATAGCAGCTGGACGATGGTAGAGCACACCTCTAATGCCAGCACTTGGGAGGCAGAGGCAAGGCAGACCTCTGAGTTCAAGGCCAGCCTGGTCTACACAGTGAGTTCCAGGTCAGCCAGGGCTACATGGAAAAGTCCTGTCTCAAATAATTAAAATAAAATGAAAATTTTATTAATTAAAATAAAAATAAAAAAGGAGCTAAACGTTTTAATAAGGCAGTAAATTTGCCTTATTAAAATAAGTAATTTAATAAGGCAAAAGAATTAAGGCCTTATTAATGCTACTACTGCTGTGTACATCCAGCATTCTCAAATGTAGTGCTGGTTGGTAAAACATGGGTGTGGCAAAACCCTTCCTTGCTGTTTCCCTCTTCTGCACTAGCCTCACTCCAACCTGATGTTGTCTTGCTTTTGCCGCCATTGTTTTTGTTCTCCGCCATCTTAGGATGGCCCCATAATCTTTGTTCAAACCCAACGATGTGAGCTAAATTGTGTCTCTCAGGAACACCCAGAACCTCCGGATGAGACCACTTGGAAACCGGGTTTCTACAGAGGCGGTCTTTGAAAAATGAAGTCGCTGGAGTTGAGTCCCAATCCACAGATGACAGGCATATTTATAAAGAGGAAAAGATTTAGTTACAGGGTCAGAGACACACAGAGAGTGTGGCGCGCTGTGTAGACACACACAGAAAAGCCAGCTTTGTGGCTGGAGCCCTGCGTTTTAAAGGAACATCAAGCCCAGGTAAAAGATGGAAGGCAAGAACTCACTCCGAAGCTGTCCTCTGATGTCCACATGTGTGTTGTGGAGTGAGCCCTTCCCCCTTCATCAACACATATGAGCGTACACGAGTGTGGGCGCACATGCACACACTACACAGCAATAATAATAATAAATAAGCTTAAGAAATTGAGAGAAAGTAGGATTCAAATTAAGCCGGCATAAACCAATTCATAACAAAAGTACTTTGGAACTCTTCATTGTGTGTCATTCACTTCTAGAGATGATTTGATGAAATGCTAAGCATAATAGCAGAAGACTGTAATCATCACTAGGGAAGGAGAGAGGCAGGAGGATTGATACAAGTTTGAAAGTTTGAGGCCAGTGTGGTCTTCGTAGTAACTTCCAGGGCTGTCTAGAGAGACCTTGTCTCAATAAACAAAACAGGTCAGAACAAATGAGATCAAATGTTGCCCATGGCACACCATCACTGATGTATTTTGTGAGTCATTAGGACATTTTCAAATTTCACATACTCTCTGCTTTTTTGCTAACCCTGGATCAGTGTGCAATTTCATTACTATTTGTGGGATTTAGCTCCAAATTTTAGCCTAAGTTTACTGTTATAAAGGTAGCAGGGTCACAAAAAGCATTTATTTGAAGAACACAGAGAAGGGAATCTCTCTCCTCTCCCTCTCCCTCTCTTTCTCCTTAAACGACACACAATAAACAGACTCTTGCTAGATAGCTCAGGCTGGCCTGGAACTCACTGTGAAGTCCTAACTAGCCTCAAATTTAAAATCCCCTTGTTTCTGTATCTACTGAGGCAGCAGGGATGAGACCCATCCTCTCCCCATCTCCCCCTCCCCCCCACCTGTATGGCACTTAGTTTCCCAAGCACTGAGATTAGACACATGAGCACCATGTACATACATCTTACCTCTCATCTGAATGTTTACAAAGGGATTGCAAGAGTCTCACAGTGTCCTAGGACACGGGTGGACTGAAAGCTCAGTGGTCACCAGGCAGATTTATCCTCTGCTGATGTGCTTAATGACAGACCAGTCACCCTCATTTTATCAAGACTCTCTTATTGAAAGTATTTGCTGACTCTGGACGTGGTGGTGCGCACCTATGATACCAGCACTACGTAAGCAGAAGCTGGAGGGTTATGAGGTCAGGATTAGCCTGGGCTACAAAAAAAGAGTTCCTGGCTAGCCAGAGCCACTCTGTCTCATAAAGTCAAACCAGTCAAGCAGCAATATCAATCACGAAACCTGACAATGTATACAGAGTAATAAAGAACATATCACAGTCACATTTGCAGGTACTATCAACTTGGAAGGAATAACTCACACTTTGGAAAATAGAATTAGAATCTAAAAATAGGGCCAGTAAGATGAGTCAGTGGCAAATTCCGGCTGGCAGCCATGCCCGATGACTGAAGTTTAAGCCCCACCCAAATACTGTAAAGGTTCCTCTCAATAAAGGAATACTAAGAATTTAAAGATAACTAAATAATCTGAAAATTATTCAGTAAACTAATCATACAAGTCAAGCCCAACAATATAGAATATGCTACTAAACGTTGGTGGCCCGTATCTGCAGGTCCATCTGTTGGAGGTAGAGGCAAGAGAATTGGGATTTTTAGCTCCATCTCTGGCTACATATGGACTTTAAGGCTCATCCTAAACTACGTAAAACTCAATCCCAGCACTCTGGGAGGCAGAGGCAGGCAGATTTCTGAGTTCGAGGCCAGCCTGGTCTACAGAGTGAGTTCCAGGACAGCCAGAGCTATACAGAGAAACCCTGTCTCGAAAAAACCAAATCCAAAAAACAAAAAAACAAAAAACCCTCTGTCTCAAAAATTAAATATGTGTAAGCCTGGTCGCGGTGGCACAGGCCTTTAATCTCAGGACCCAGGAAGCAGAGGTAGGTGGGTCTCTATGAGTTTGAGGTCTACATATTGGGTTCTAGGCCAGCCAAGGCTACATAGTGAAAGAAACCCTCATTAAAAAGAAAAAAGCCAGGCATGGTGATTAATGCCTTTAAATCTCAGCAGTTGGAAGGCAGAGACTCTGTGAGTCTCAGGTCACCCAGGCCAGCTAGGCTAGCCAGAACATTGTATAGTTCCTGCCTTAAAATACACACTGTACTGGCTGGTTCTGTGTGTCACCTTGACACAAGCTGGAAGTTATCACAGAGAAAGGAGCTTCAGGTGAAGAAATGCCTCCATGAGATCCAGCTGTGGGGCATTTTCTTAATTAGTGATCAAGGGTGGGAGGACCCGTGGTGGGTGGTGCCATCCCTGGGCTGGTGGTCCTGGGCAAGGCGGGGGAAGCAAGCCTGTAAGTAACCTCCCTCCATGGCCTCTGCATCAGCTCCTGCTTCCTGACCTGCTTGAGTTCCAGTCCTGACTTCCATTGATGATAAACAGCAATGTGGAAATATAAGCAGAATAAAGCGAGTTTCCTCCCCAACTTGCTTCTTGGTCATGATGTTTAAGATTTATTTATTTATTTTATGTATGTGAGCACGCTGTCTCTCTTCAGACAGACCGGAAGAAGGTGGCAGATCCCATTACAGTTGGTTGCGAGCCACCATGTGGTCGGTGGGCATTGAACTCAGAACCTGTGGAAGAGCAGTCAGTGCTCTGAACCACTGAGCCATCTCTCCAGCCCAGTCGTGATGTTTGTGCAGGAATAGAAACCCTGATTAAGACACATATATACATACATATATACATACACACATACTTACATACTTAATACATACATGTTTTATATGTGTGTATGTGTGTGTATCCAATAAATTTCTGTAGTGAAGTACCTAGATCAGGTAAAAACAAAACAAACAAAAAAGATGTAGAAAAGATCACCTGTATCAGATGCATAAAGGGCAAACTCATCTAACAAGTTAATATCCTCCCGGGACAATGCCGATCAGCATCTGGCTTTGGTGGCTTTGCTTCAGACCTGTTGACCAGAAGTGTTACCTGGGGCTCTGAAGTCTAATTGGCACATACGTCATGCAGCGAACATCCAGGAGTAAATCAAAAGAGGAGAATACTGGACAACACATCACACAAGGACCCTGCTGGGTGCTGGGGCACTTCCTGTGTTAAGAGAGGAGTCACAGGAGCCGTGTTGGATGTCTTCAAGTATTTGTACATCCCTTAGGAAGAAGTAAACAGATTCATGTGCAAAGTTGCCACAGGGCACAACCGGCAGCCTCAGGCACCAGTCTGAAGTGGGGCTGAATCTGGGTCCAAACAAAAACATCTTTCTAGAGCTGCCAGGCATGGAACAAGATGTTCCTCTGCCCTGAAGAGTTTTGAGCTAGTCTGAATGCCCCCGACTGAAGAAATCTGGCTGTAACCTCGCAATGGCCTACTTGCTATTCATCCCCTCCTTTCTGTCTTCCCACACCTCTGTTTGACTCAGCGGTGAACGGATGACCCAGTGAGAACCTCAGATCCTGGGGGAAGTTCTCTCCTGGGTGAGTATTGGTTTTTTTTCTTTTCCAACAGCAGGGACTGAGGGAATAGGAGGCTGCTATCCCTTTTATTTCGCCAAAAACGAAGGTGGGATGCTAAGGATGGAAGAAGGAGGGAAAAGGAAAGAGAGTCCACGCTGACATTATGGAGGAGTGGCTTCCTTCACCCAACCAACAGCCTCTTCCCCTCACACTCCTTCCTATGGAAGAAAACCAGCGCTCTGATGTGTGTGTGTGTGTGTGTGTGTGTGTGTGTGTGTGTGTGGTGTGTCGCTGCACGAGGATATTCTGTTATTTCAAAACAAACCATCACTCATCCAGGAAAGTTGAATGCAAACTAGAGCCTCATCTTCTGAGACATCGGAAGTCGTTATACGGAACCAGAGCGTATTATTGGAAGCACCTGCTTTGCAGAGGGCAGCGAACTAAGAATACCAATCCCTCCCTCCCCGAAGCACATTACCTAAGCCTCTTGCCCTTTGCTGACAGTTCAAGAGGACTCTAGAAAACCACAATGATGTCAGTGTGAGGAGAGCTGACTGTAACTGGGGGGGTGAGGTTTCTCAGGTTTCTTAGTCTGTTTTTCAGTACTAGGCATGGAACCTTGAATTAGTCAGAGTTTTACCCTTAAACTGCGAGCTCCAGCCCAAGAGTGAGTTTCACATCACACTTATTATAATTATGTGACTTGTAACCACTGCTTCCCATCCATATCTGTTTCATTGGGGCTGTGAGGACACAGCTGGGGGATGCCTTTAAGCCAGCGTTCCACCTTCCTCCATGACCACCGCCCAGGAAGGAGCAATAATGCCACATGAAGACTACTGAGGAGCTTGCTCTGGGCAAGCAGAGTGGGTGCCAAGCCAGAAGGAGCTCTGCGGTCAGGACTCTGAGACTCAGCCCCCGTGACTTGGATGGAGGAGCTCACCACCATCACCACAGCCTCACCAGATGCCTCCCTTGTGTGTCAGCATGTGATGCTGCCATGACAGGCCAGAAGCCCTCAGACTGAGCATTAGTTTGTAGAGAACAGGCAAAGCGCCAGGAGCAAGGGTTTGCAGAGCCATCTGTGTGTTGAGGTAATTTCCAACCCCAATAAGCACGTATAAAAAACACACAATCCAGTTATTAGATGTATACGCTATGAGCCTAGATTGGGCAGATGTAGTGCTACACTATTTCCCCAGCTATAAGACCCTTTGGTACTCACAGTTTCTCCTGGCCACGATTCTGCTCCATTAGCTTCTTCATCCTCTTCTTCGGTCTGCCCTCCTTCTCCTTCCTCCCTCTTCCAAACCTCCCAACCCACCATTCCCCTCCACTGCCCAATCACCAGCTCTAGCCTTTATTGACCAATTAGAATGGGGAGAAGGTTCACATGAGATCATCTGAATACTTGATCAGCTGCTCAATGGGGGCAACTCCTCTTGAGGATGCAGAATTAACGACAGAATAAAGACGGCCTCAAGACAACCTACAACATCTGTATAAGACTGCATCAAAGCTGCCTTCAAAAGAAGAAACAGCTAAGAGACTCAGTGCTGACATCAGAGAGCTGCTGGGGCCAGTTGAAGGAGCTGAGTCCAGTAGGGAACAAGATGAGGTGCCTCGGTAGTGTCCAAGCACAGTGCCACTGTGACGGCTCATCTTGATTGTCAACTTGATGGGATCTAGAGTTACTATGGAAACAAATCCTGGCCTATGTCCATGAGAGGCTATCTCCATTAGGTTAATTGAGGTGGTAAGACCCATTCTAAATGTAGGCAGTACCATGCCATGGGCTTGATCCAGCACCAAATAAAGAGGAGGAAGCCAGCTGAGCACAAGCATCCGTACCTTTCCCTGCCATGATGGACCATATCCCTAGGAACCATAAGCTACAATAAATCCTTCTTTAAGTTGCTTTAATATATATTTTATCACAGCAATGATACAAGTAACTGCTTCAACCACCGAGGAAGACGACTGAGGAGAAAGAGCTACTGTCCTGAACTCTCTGCCCCCCCCCCCTTTTTTTCTGGGAACATGGATTTTCTAGGCAATTTGGAGAAGGAACAGGAACCTTAACCCCCACCCCCCGCCCCCAGAAGATAAAACCTCTGGAAGCACAGCTGGCAAGGTTACTTTACATTCGAGGAACTCTGTTTATGGGTTTGAGGTGAATAAAGCCTCCTTTGCAACCCAGGGGCAAGGTTTCTCAGCAAAGCCAGAGCAGATGCACCCTTCTAGCTAGAACATTGCACAATAGGTCAGCCGATGAATAGTTTTCTCTTTTTTTAATTATTTATTTATTATTTATGTGAGTACACTGTAGCTGACTTCAGATACACCAGAAGATGTTTACATTACAGATGGTTGTGAGCCACCATGTGGTTGCTGGGATTTGAACTCAAGACCTCTGAAAGAGCAGTCATTGCTCTTAACCGCTGAGCCATCTCCAGCCCCCATGAATAGTTTTCAAGCCTGAACAGGTGCCTTATGTCTCTGATGCCAATATTCAGGAAGCTAAAGCAAGTGGGTAAAGAGTTCAAAGACAGCCTGAGCTGTATATATAGAGGTCCTCTGCCAAGGAAAAAAAATACATTTTTCAGACTAGGAACTGCAACCCACTAGTGAGTTATAAACTCAACTTAAAATGTCTCCCACAGACAGTGAGCGATGATGCTCTTACACTGGTTCACCTTGCAGCGCTTTGCTGTTCTTAACTGATCTTCAGCTGTCATGACCAAAGACCTTCTCATGGTATTCTGGCTGCTTCTTGCTACTTCCATGGATTTGTACCAATTTGTCAGAGCCTCATGTTTTTTCTGGATCAAGCCAATGCTACTGATTAGTGTTTGATGTGCTGATTGGACTGGACTGTCAATACTGATTCGTGTTTGAGGTTGTGGACTGGACTGCTGATATCCTGACAAGAAAGATTGGAATCATCCCCGAAGAACTTCTTCTAAACAGGTCCACATCCCCCTTGTCCTATTAACTGTCCTTCTCCCCTACCTTTGGTCAATGGGCTTGAAGAGAATTTCAAGCATTTAAGGACCCTCATTAAAGTAGGATTTAAAAAAATACTAAGCCTATCAGCAGCTAATGAATCTCAAGTACATTGAGACTGACCTTTGACCACTCCACATAAATATGTGAGCACTTATATTCAGCGTATATGAACATTTGTAATCACTGCACACACAAGCATGTGTGCTGTACCAAGAATGGCCATGGATTTCTGATATTCCTGCCTCTATCTTCACAGTCTTTGGATAACAGGCTGTACTTCCATACCTGGTTTATGTGGTGTTGGGGTCTGAACCCCACTATGTGTGCATGTTAAACAAGCACTTTACCAATAGAGCTAACCATTCTATGGTAGGGAGACTGTCTTAAAAGAGGTAATTGAGTTAAAATGCAGTCTGTAGGATGGGTTTCTACCCATTCCGACAGCACCCTTATAAGAAGAAATTCAGACCCACAGAGACATTTGGGATATATTCGCAGAGGGACACAGTGGGAAGGCAGTCCACTGTGGTAGGCCTCGGCAGACACCAAACCTGCCCAAACCTTGATATTGGGCTTCTATTTCCAACACTGAAAGATATAAATAGCCATTGTTTGAGCATTATTCTCTGTATGTTTTGTCAAAACAGCTGTGTAGACTGCATTGCTCCAAGCTCTCCAAGTCTAGCCTCAGCAGTAGGAGAAGCAAACCACTTAGAAAGCAAACAAGCCAAAACACACACACACACACACACACACACACACACACACACAAAACAAAAAAAAAGGAAAAGAAAAGAAAAAAAGCAAGCAAACAAACAAAAAGCTGTCTTTTTCTTGAACTTGGTCAAGTCATTTACAAAATGTATTCTAGAATAAAAATATAATCTTAGCGGTTGGGCATGGTGGTCCACATATGTGATTCTAGCAGTCAAGAGATAGAGACAGGAAGGTATGAAAATCACAGACTAGCCTGGACAATATGAGACTCTGTTAAACAACCAAAAAACACAACAGCTCCTTACCTCCCCCCTCCCCGAAGAACAACAATAAATAAACAAACACCCAACTAACTACTTAAATGAAATAAAAACAAAATGGAGGCATCTGCCATTAGTTTTAGAGCCCGGCCCCTACAACCGATTCTTGAGTGCAGTTGTTCCCATGTTCCAGTCCACGGGTTTATTTTCTGTGTTAGATGAAAAGCAGAGATGCAGAACTTTCTCATGCATTTTTCTCAACAGAACATTCTTTGGCCAGAAATGGTCAAACACATCGGGTCCTTGATTAGGCCCACCCTTTGTCTTTGTTCAGGCCGGGGCCTTTCTCCTCATTAGTGTCTTAGCCAGCTGCCTCATTCAAGTTGAGCTGCAAAGAACAAACATGCAGCCTGGCCTCTGGGTGCCCTGACTGTGCCATTTCTGTTTGACACCAGGGGAAAAGCTTCGCCAAGTCCTCAACAGTCTCAACAATTAGGCACAGTCTCCGGATGGTCACAGCTTCCTTTCTGACTCACTTAATTCCTCTCAGGTGGTTTCTGACAAACGTCAAGTTTAAGGCCAAATCGTGTTTTGATGTCTGAAGAATTTCTGAGGAGGGACTCCTGAAGCTCTCTACACACGGTCAAAGGTGGATGAAGGAGGGAGACATTTTCTTCAGCAGTGTAGTCACTGGTGGGGTGCCATAGTTCTTGTAGGCAAACTCTTGTCCATGTTTGTCTAAGCAGTCCTAATGAAACTCATCACATGCGCGTTCTCTCTCTCTCTCTCTCTCTCTCTCTCTCTCTCTCTCTCTCTCTCACACACACACACACACACACACACACACACACACACACACCATGTGTACATGCAAGCACAGGGCTAATTAGGGGTCAGAAAGAGTGAGTGGTACATGAGAGGGTAGGGAGGGATAAAAGTAACAGCTCATACATTATGTACATGTATGAAAATGTCAGAACGAAAGCCATTGTGATGTATAATTAATATGTGCTAAAAAAGAGTTTTGAAGCCCTTGCTCCTTCCCCACAGAACAAGCTTCCCTTCTCTCCAGAGGGGCCTAAACTCAGGAAGCTGGACCTTGCCTTTCACTGAGGAGTTTTCTGGGTGGTCACAGTCACTCCTCAGCCTTGAGCTGTAGAGTGAGGCTATATTGGTGCAGCCCGAGGCTCCCTGGAGACAGGCAGACACTGGCAAGGAATGGACTCCTGCACAGAGTGTGTCAAGACAGTGAAGATGGTGACAGCTCCCCTGGGTGAGGTGCTTTTTGGAATGGCAGGAAAACAAGTCATCAAGGCTCATCAAGGCAGCTGTTCCCCTCTTCCTAAACTTATCCCTCTTCCAGAAAGATTCCCAGATTTGGACCTATGGTAGAAACTGCTGTCTCACTTTTTTAAAAAAACACTTTTAATCTTTATTTCCAAAATTAACTCCTCTTCCTCTTTCTTCAATAAAATGATATTTCTGGACCTGGCTGGGAGTCAAGATCATACCAATAAGAAATAACCATAAAGTAGGACTTCTTTTTGGTACAGCATATAATTGGTTTTTTTAATGATCATAAAGTAGTTGAAATATTGAAAATATTCTATCCTGTCTCCAGTTCCTCCTAAAGACAGTTACCAGGACCAGCTTCTTGTGTGTATTTTTAGATGGCTTATATACAAGTGTTTCCTGACATGTCAACCTGAGTCTTACAAAAATGACAAAATTTGTAATGTAGAGCAAGAGTGTCCTGGGAAAAGGGAAGGCCACGATGCGGCTCATACGTCATGAGTCATGAACCTCCTAGACTATGATTAATATTACCTCCACTACCGAGGGGCTCCCTGGGTCTATATCCACAGGTCTGAAGACAGCTCACTCTTGCTTATGTTAGGCACGGATCTAAACTGTGGGCCACAAGTCGATTGTTTGGGCGGCTCCATCTCTATGCTACAAATGTAATCATTCCAGTATCTGTCACCTCAGCTAAGGAAGAAGCACTGTAGACTATGTGGTGCAATTTTTTTTTAAATGACATTTATCTGTTAATTTTTGCTCCCGTGTTTGTGTCTGCCTGAGCACTGGGCATGGCATGCACACATGTGGAGGTCAGGTGACAGCTTGGAGGACTTGTTCTTTCCTTCCATTGCATAGGTAGGTCCCAGGGATCAACTTCAGGTCATGAGGGCGGAACCCCCATCAGTTCCATTGCCCGTCTTTTTGAGTTGAACTATCGTGACAGTGCCAGACTTGCTGATTTAACCAGCAGATTTCTTTCCTCACAGACCTAGATTGGAGAAGTCCAGGATTAGGATGCCAGAAGTTTCTGGAGAGACTCTCCACTGCTGGCTTACACACCACCACCTTCTCCGAGTCCTCACAGGTTAGGAATCAGGGAAGGAAATACCTGATGGTTCTTTTCTTCTTGTCTGTTTTTTGGTTGTGGTTTATTTCATCATTTGGTTTTTGAGACAAGGTTTTACCATGTAGCCAAGGCTGACCCCCAATTTCAATTGATCCTCCTGTTTCAGCTTCCTGAGGGCTGGTTATTTCCTTCCTGTTACTGGGACAGGGTTTTGCTGTGGCCCAGGCTGGTTTGGAACTCATGATTCTCGTGATATAACCAGCAAGGTAGGAATTAAAGGTATTCTAGAGAAACTTTGGTATCAGGGCTGGAGAGATGACTTAGCAATTAAGAACGCTTGCTGTTCTTGCAGAAGACCTGGGTTTGGTTCTCAGCCCCCATGTATCAGTTTTTGTTTCTTTCTTTTGTCTCTAGTTCCAGGGGAATCTGACATCCCTTGCATTTCTGTCATTGAAACAGTGGACTCCCTGGAATGAGATTTTCCCCAGGAATCTCATGCTGGCTCATGGCAGGAGAAGGAAAGGGCACCAGCCAGAGGGGAGACTTGCCCCCTTCTCCAAAAGATTTCAAACAGTTCTAACAAGCACCTTTCAGATTAGACTAAAATCCAGATAATAAATGAGTCAAAGGAAGGCAAAACCACACACCTTGACTGGCTGCTGGGATTTCAGGTATGTGCTACCATGTCTGACTTCACGTCTCTTCTTCTGAAGAATGTGTTTATTATTTCATAACTTCACACACCCATGTGTATATATCAACTTTCGCCATTTCCCTTATTATCTTCTCTTATCTTCTTCACTTTGCCAACCAAGAGTCTGGATCCAGTTTGTTCTTTGATTCTTATCAAAGAATTAAAATGCAAGGGCGGGGTGTTTTGATCCCAACAGGTAGGTAGCTGTAGGCAAAAATCTCAAACGTAACAGAGATGAAGATAGTTTTATTCAAGGCAAAGAAACACACAAAGGGGTGGGGGTGCAGAGACAAAGAGACAGAGAAAGAAAGAGAGAGACAGAGAGACATTGAGAGAGACAGAGAGAAAGACCCACAAGACCCGCTAAGCAGCAGAAGCAGAGGACATAGGAAGTTGAAGTCTGGCTCTTCTGGAAAGTTGGGTGGGTTCTTTTTGTTGTTGTTGTTGTTTGTTTGTTTGTTTGTTTGTTTGAGACAGGGTTTCCCCTGTGTAGCCCTGGCTGTCCTGGAACTCACTCTGTAGACCAGGCTGGCCTCGAACTCAGAAATCCGCCTGCCTCTGCCTCCCAACTGCTGGGATTAAAGGCGTGCGCCACCACCACCCGGCGGGTGGGTTCTTTTAAGGGTTGTTAGTGGGTTGGAGTGAGGTCCCCTTTCCCTAATTTAGAACTGGCTGGTTTAGATGATGGAAGGGAAGCTGATAGGCTCACAACTTTGGGTACACACATCCTAGCCGGGCCTTGAGAGCAAATCTGACCAGTATGGACCAGTTAGCCATCGGGAGGTATGGGGATCTACTGGTGGTAGAAAACACCTGCCAGACCTTTGTCTCAAGCTTTGTCCAGGTCTTTGTCTAAGGTTAGGAAAAGGCCAGAAGTTTGCTACCTTCATTATTCATCTGTAGGTTTCCTTATATGTCTGCTGGCCAGGGATCTAACCAGTAGGCTATATTGATACTCATTTTAATAAAATGGCAATCAAAGCTCCTGATCCATTCCTCCCTCCCTCTCTGCTTTCTCCTCCCTCCCTCCCATCACACACCACTTCTTATTCCCAGCATCTTCCTGCACCAGCACGGGGGTTTGTTTGTTTGTTTAATGTGGCCTGAAGTTTTTTTATTAGGTTTGCCTGCAGGAGCACCTATGGAAGATTAGTTACTTGAGCAAGCACTCAGTGGCTGTACAACTGAGGAATATGTCCCCCACTCTTCCCCCTAGTAACCTCTAAGTCCTCGGGGAAAGCTGGGGCTTTATAAGCCCCTCCCCATCCACTGCTGGTTCCGGCCCTTCACAGGTCTCGCACAGGTGGTCACTGACCTTTGGTTTCATAGATACCCCGGCCATGCTATATCCAGAAGACCGCACTCCCTCCCAGTCTCTGTCTCGTACGTTAGTTATTTCGTCCGACTCTTCTGCAGTATTGTCTGAGCCTTGGAGGAGATGATAAAGATGTCTGGCTTAGAACTGAATATTCAAAAACAAAAATCACTTCTTCTCAACAAGTTGATCATTTAAGAGTCTCCGCATTAGCCTTCACCCATTGCATAGGAATGCTTCTCTGACCCGAGCAGAGAGCGCGCTAGCCTGTGGGAATAAACCTAAGTATTTAGAAAGCAGTTTGTAGTGTTTCCTTCACGTAACAAGGACGCCATTCTCTGATTAGACCTATGACCTCATTTCATGCCCTCCTGAAATACAGTCAAAGCTGGCACCAGGGGTTCATCAGGAAGTTGTATGTATGGTGGGCTGGGGATGGGCATAATTCAGTCCACAACAGTATGGGAAATATTTCTCTCTTTTTTTCCTATCAAAGTAACATCACACAAAGAGCATGCCGTATGCACTGGCTAACACACAGTAGGTGCTTAAACCAATAGCTGCTTTCATTTCTATATTCCCCAGTCCCCCCGCCCCCGCCCCAAGGGCCAATATTCCATAAATCTCCCCCACTTTGTAAAATGTATATGTGAATCTTTTAATTTCTCCTAAATACTAAAACTTCTGTCTAGCAAAGCCTCCTTCCCTCCCCGTTTTCCTAGAACCTGGAGGCCTGAAGAGGCTCCTTCTCCCTTCCTTTCATTCCCTTTGTGCCAACTTAAAAACAAACAAACAAACAAAAAAAAAAACTAGCCAATCACAAAAGAGTATTAAGTCAGGCCCCAGCCAATGGAGAAAAGAAACAGCCATTTGGAGTAATGGAGTGGAAACCAGGTGAACTTTCTATCTCAGCATGCTTGCTAGCCTAGTTTAGATCGCGGCATCTCACCCGCCCCACCCTTACCCTGCCATTCCCCATTTTTCCAAAAAAAGAAATCACCTTGCCAACTTATTTTCTCTTCGTTCCTGTGTTTCCTTGTATGATGGGGCTGGGGTGGGAGGGATAGTCCGTTTCTGATAGTAAGCAATATTGATATTGATTTTAATAAAATAGAAATAAAAGCAGCTACTGGCTTCAGTGCCTGCTGTGTGTTAGACAGTACATATGGCAAGCTCTTTTGTGCGATGTTTCTTTCTGAAGTTTCTTTTTCTAAGACGAGGCTGTGTAATACAGGCTAGACTTGAATTCCTTACGTAGCCCAGGGTGGCCACAAACTCTCAGAAATCTTCTGCTCCTACTGAGTACTAGAACGACCTGCATGAAGTATCAGGTTCATGTATAGTTTGATAAGACTCCCCGAGACAAGTGTTATTCCTCCCAGGATGATGCACAAAAAGAAATTTGTGTCTCCACACTGAGTGAATCCTGGCTAGAAACATGCACACTGACTGCTCTAGTGCCTGCTTGGCTGAGAAAGAGGCCTACATGATGTCATTACAAGGGCAGAGAGGGGGAACTGACTGGGACGGAGCAGGACTCCCACAGCTAGCTAATGCTGGACCAGAGACAGGGAAAGATGCCTTTGACTCGGACGCTCCGAAGCTCTGGAACTCGAATGTCCTTTGCCAGGGCCTGTCTACGGGAGGTCCCTGTATTTTCTCTGCCTCAGTGACTCTTTTTAGATATTTTCCCCTATAATTACAGCGCCTGTCCTGAGAGAGGGTGGCTGGGTATCGAGGTCAGTCTAGCTCAGACTCCTCCTAGAGCTGACGCAGACCCAGGCACGGCATCCTTGTCCATGCAGGCTTGCATCCAACACCGTCGTCCTCAGGGATTCTGTGTCCGGGGTTTTTACACCTGAGGCTTTCGGGTGTTTGGACTTGACCTCTGTGCTTCACGCTGACCCTCGTCACGCCTCTGATTGTATTCCATCCTTTGTTGCTTCTATCTGATCCTGTCTCCAGGCTCAGGCTTCAGCCCCATCTTTGATCACAAAGCACTCAAACACCAACTCCAGTTCTTTCTGGTATTCTCCTTTCAGGTCACCACCCCTATCCCTTTCCCAAGCTGCTAAAACGTTATTTCCTTGGGTTTGTTTTGTTCCCTTCCCCGGGGAAACCTTCTTCTTCTTCTTCTTCTCAGCACATCTCGTTCTTTTTTTCATCTGTTCTTATTTTCTGTTCCTTCATTTTTCCTCCTCCTCTGATGGTCGGCTGTGTGCATACATGTGGAGCAGCATCACTTCTCTCCTGTAGGGTTTCCCGGCCCCTCATCTCCTGGGCCGTCAGAAGCAAGCTGCATCCCTAGCCACAGGGAAGGAGAAATCCCCACGGTTAGCAAATTTACACTCATAGTCAAGCTCCAGCTACACCGTACATCCCCCTTTGCTTAATACATACCCATGTGCATCTGCGTCCGCATGTCCGTGTCCATGTCTGCCTTAGTGTTTGGTCCTATGTCCTGTTATACGAATTCTTCCTGGAACTCACGTGGATTTTTGTTCTGAATATAAACCCAAAGGCTACTTACAACTCTGACTAATAATAATAATAATAATAATAATAATGACATTTTGATTTGTTTTATTTTGTTTTTCGAGACAGGGTTTCTCTGTGTCCTAGAACTTACTCTGTAGACCACACTGGCCTAGAACTCACAGAAATTCTCCTGCCTCTACCTCCCAGGTGCTGGAATTAAAGGTATGTGTCACCACTGCTGGGCACAAAAAGACCTTTTTAATCGTCCCCTTCCCTTTAAAACAGATTCTCTATCTATGTAACCTGAGCTCGTTGGCTTTGAACACCGTTTAGTTCAGGCTGGTCTTGAACTTGCCTCCCAAGTGCTAGGATGACAGGCCTGAAAAACCATACTTGGTCTTTGCTATACATTAAGGGGTGTGCACTCATGTATGGGTGTGTCTGTGTATATTCTGGGTTCTACATAACAGATACATTTCAGGTACTTCTCGACAGTATGATAATCCGTTGTCCCAGGCCAGGGACCAGTCCTGAATGAAGTCCTTCTTGGCCTCTAAATACTTCACTGGGGAAGGTGGTGAGGTCTTTCTTTTTGAGACAGAACTTCACTGAGCAGCACTAGCTGTCCTGGAACTCACTAGCCTTGGAACTAGCTGTAGACCAAGCTAGCCTTGGAACTTGTAGGGATCACCTGCCTCAACCTCTCCGAGTGCTGAGATTAAAGGTGTGTGCTCCCACCCCCAGCAATGGCTTCTATACTTTCCACTGTGTATAACATGACAGTGAAAGTATAGGCCCGGCCATATAGGTAAATAGCCTATGGAGTTTCCTAAAACCACAGACAGGACGCCTGAGGTTTGCTTCTGAAACATCCATGAAGGAGCAGGAGCGGGCTTTTTTGCATCCTTGTGCCTGGAAGGACAAGGGACTTGTTTTCCACATTCACGCCCCAGATGCTGGCACTGTGAAACCCAAACTCCCTGGAAATGGTCATTGAAGATCCGTGAACTAAAAGCCTCAGAAGAGGCCCCACGCTGCCTATTGGTTTGTTCGTTACCCAACACATATAACGCACATACTGAGCTACACTTCTGCAAGGCATTGGGGGGGCAAATAGTCAAAGTTAGGGGAAGCGGAGGGGGAGGGGGAGGGGGGAGCGGCGCGAATCAGCGGGATCCCAGGGAGTTTGAGTCCTCCCAGGTGGTGGCCCTCAGCTTCCTGTATTGGCCAGTGCTGTGAGCATGCTCAGTTAGAGGGCTTTGAGCTAGTCTTGTAAAGCTATCACTCAGACCACAGGGAGCCGCCCCTGCTGCCCCAGAGCACAGCAGGTGACACCTGCTCTTGGTTTAAAAAAACAACAGCAAACTAGAATCTCCACTTTCTGGAGCTAGACCTCTCCCTCATATTAAAGAGACCCAGTGCTCCTGTGTCAGAAATCGTGTTCAAGAACGTTTAATGTCTTTAGGAAGCCTGTGACTGCCGCCAGGATCTCCGAATCCTTGGTAAATAAACGCAAATGACACTTGCTCAGAAGTGAGCGCCCCCTTTAGAATCGGGGTCACAGCCCTCCCAGGGACTCTCTTCCCTCAAATCTTTCCTACAGCTTGTCTTATGGGGCGTAGCCTTCCCATTAGGTTTTTATTCTTTTCAACATTAATGTTACCTGCCTCAGCTGAGAATGGTCCTATTATTACTCTTGAGTCGAATTATTTGAAAGCTTTAAAACACAGCCATTCTGGGTCCCATCCCCCTGCTACCCCCCAACCCGAGCTGTTGTCATGCAATTGTCCCTTTTCTGTCCTGTTCTGTTGTTGTTTGTTTGTTTGTTCTTCTTGCTTTGTTGTTTTGGTTTGTTTTTTGAGTGTTTTGGTGTTAGCATTTTGTCTAAGCTCTGCCCCACCGTTACCTGGCAACCGCCAGGTGTGCCTGACTCACTATAAAAGGGCTGCTCGCGCCCCCCCCCCCCCGCGCGCTCTCTTGCCCGCTTGTTCATGCATCCCCCTCTCTCCCCATTCCCTCCCCCCACACACACATACTCATGGCCTCTACTTCTCTACTCTCTTTCTCTGTCTCTACTACCCTCTCAACTCCCCTCCCCATCCCCTAAATAAACTCTATTCTATACTATACCGCTGTGTGGCTGGTCCCTCAGGGGAAGGGATGCCTCAGCATGGGCCCGCAGAGGCATCCCACTCCCCCCCCACCCCCACACCTGTCTACACATCCATCAAACATATTCCTTCTCTCTCTCCTTATCTTTTTTTTTTTTTTTTTTTGTATTGTTGATGGGTTAATGTTGTTCCTGGGTTTCAGCACCAAATGGTGGGTTTCTAAAAGGAGAGAAAGGGGATTAGAGAGTGTGGCAGGGTGGTGTGGGGGAAGGGGGGGTGCCTAGGCGGGGCCCATTTCCCCTGAGGGACCACACACACACAGCCATGGTATAGAATAGAGTTTATTCAGGGAAGAGGATGGGAGTTAATGATGTAGTAGAGGCAGAGAGAGAGAGAGAGAGAGAGAGAGAGAGAGAGAGAGAAGAGAAGAGAAGAGAAGAGAAGAGAAGAGAAGAGAAGAGAAGAGAAGAGAAGAGAAGAGAAGAGAAGAGAAGAGAAGAGGAGGCCGGCAATGACCACGTTGGGGGGGGGGGAGGGGAGCCCAAGAGGGGCAGAGAGGTGAGAGTGCCAAGAGGCAAGAACAATGAGAGATAGAGGAGGGGCCAGCAGCCCCTTTTATAGTGGCCCAGGTCTATGGGGCAGGGGAATACCTAGCTGTTGCCAGGTAATTGTGGGGTGGAGCTTAGACAGAATACTAACAATTGTTCCTTGGGAGCTATCCACCTTGGATTTATTTAATGTTTTTATTTTTTTGAGACTTTCATACACTATATTATTTTTCTATATTCTTTGTTTACATCCCAAATGCTTTCCCCTTTTCCAGTTACCCCCTCCCCATAAGTCCCATAAGCCCTCTTCCCTCCACCCATTCCCCAATCACCCCTCTCCCATTTCTCTGTCCTGGCACCCCCCCTACAATGCTGGATCAAGCTTTTCTAGGACCAGGGCCCTCTCCTTCCTTCTTCTTGGGAATCATTTGCTATGTTAATTGTGTCTTGAGTATTCAGAGCTTCTGGGCTAACTAATATCCTCTTATCAGTGACTGCATTCCATGTGTATTCTTTTGTGATTGGGTTACCTCACTTAGGATGATATTTTCCAGTTCCAACCATTTGCCTAAAAATGTCATGAATTCATTGTTTTTAATTGCTGATTAGTATTCCATTATGTAAATATACCACATTTTCTGTATCCATTCCTCCATTGAGGGACATCTGGGTTCTTTCCAACTTCTGGCTATTATAAATAAGGCTGCTATGAACATAGTGGAGCATGTGTCCTTACTGCATGCCAGGGAATCCTCTGGGTATATTTCCAGGAGTGATATAACAGGGTCCTCCGGAAGTGTCATGCCCAGTTTTCTGAGAAACTGCCAGACTGATTTCCAGAGTGGTTGTACCAGCTTGCAATCCCACTAGCAGTGGAGGAGTGTTCCTCTTTCTCCATACCCTCGCCAATACCTGCTATCTCCTGAGTTTTTAATCTTAGCCATTCTGACTGGTGTGAGGTGGAATCCCAGGGTTGTTTTTATTTGCATTTCCCTAATGATTAATGATGTTGAACATTTCTTAAGGTGCTTCTCAGCCATTTGAAATTCTTCAGGTGAAAATTCTTTGTTTAGCTCTGTACCCCATATTTTAATAGGGTTATTTAGCTCTCTGGAGTCTACCTTCTTGAATTCTTTGTATATATTGGATATTACCTCTCTGTCAGATGTAGGGTTGGTAAAGATCTTTTCCCAATTTGTTGGTTGCCTTTTTGTCCTTATGACAATGTCCTTTGCCTTATAGAAACTTTGTAATTTTATGAGGTCCCATTTGTTAATTCTTTTTTTTTTTTTTTTTTTTTTTTTTTTTTTGGTTTTTTTTCGAGACAGGGTTTCTCCGTGTAGTCTTGGCTGTCCTGGAACTCACTCTGTAGACCAGGATGGCCTCGAACTCAGAAATCCACCTGCCTCTGCCTCCCAAGTGCTGGGATTACAGGCATGTGCCACCACGCCCGGCTTCCATTTGTTAATTCTTATTCTTAGAGCATAAGCTATCAGTGTTCTGTTCAGGAACTTTCCCCCTGTTCCCATGTCCTCAAGGGTCATCCCCAGGTTCTTTTCTATTAGTTTCAGTGTGTCTGGTTTTATGTGGAGGTCCTTGATCCACGTGGAGTTGAGTTTAGTACAAGGAGATAAGAGTGGATCAATTTGCATTCTTCTGCATGCTGACCTCCAGTTGAACCAGCACCATTTGTTGAAAAGGCTATCTTTTTTCGACTGGATGGTTTTAGCTCCTTTGTCGAAGATCAAGTGACCATAGGTGTGTAGGTTCATTTCTGGGTCTTCGATTCTATTCCATTGATCTACCTGCCTGCCATTGTACCAATACCATGCAGTTTTTAACACTATTCTCTGTAGTACTGCTTCAGGTCGGGATACTGATTCCCTCAGAAGTTCTTTTACTGTTGAGAATAGTGTTAGCTATCCTGGGTTTTTTGTTATTCCAGATGAATTTGAGAATTGCTCTTTCTAACTCTATAAAGAACTGAGTTGGGATTTTGATGGGGATTGCATTGAATCTGTATATTGCTTTTGGCAAGATTGCCATTTTTACTATATTAATCCTGCCAATGCACGAGCATGGAAGATTTTTTCATTTTCTGAGGTCTTCTTCAATTTCCTTCTTCAGAGACCTGAAGTTCTTGTCATACAGATCTTTTACTTGTTTGGTTAGAGTCACACCAAGATACTTTATATTGTTTGTGGCTATTGTGAAAGGTGTCATTTCTCTAATTTCTTTCTAAGCCTGCATATCCTTTGAGTATAGGAAGGCTACTTATTTGCTTGAGTTGATTTTATAACCAACCACTTTGCTGAAGTTGTTTATCAGCTGTAGGAGTTCTCTGGTGGAGTTGTTTGGGTCACTTAAGTATACTATCACATCATCTGTGAATAGTGATAATTTGACTTCTTCCTTTCCAATTTGTATCCCTTTGACCTCCTTTTGTCTAATTGCTCTAGCTAGAACTTCAAGTACTATATTGAAAAGATATGGAGAGAGGGAAGCCTTGTCTAGTCCCTGATTTTAGTGGGATTGCTTCACGTTTCTCTCCATTTACTTTGATGTTGGCTACCAGTCTGCTGTAAATTGCTTTTACTATGTTTAGGTATGGGCCTTGAATTCCTGTTCTTTCCAAGACTTTTAGCATAAAAGGATGCTGAATTTTGTCAAATGCTTTTTCAGCATCTAATGAAATGACTATGTGGATTTTTTCTTTGAGTTTGGTTATGTAGTGGATTGCATTGATGGATTTCCATATATTGAACCATCCCTGCATCCCTGGAATGAAGCCTACTTGATCATGGTGAATGATCATTTTGATGTGTTCTTGGATTTGGTTGGCAAGAATTTTATGGAGTATTTTTGCATCGATATTCATTAGGGAAATTGGTCTGAAGTTCTCTTTCTTTGTTGAATCTTTGTGTGGTTTTAGTATCAGTGTAATTGTGCCTTCATAGAATGAGTTGGGTAGTATTCCTTCTGTTTATATTTTGTGGAATAGTTTCAAGAGTATTGGTGTTAGGTCTTCTTTGAAGGTCTGATAGAATTCTGAACTAAAACCATCTGGTCCTGTGCTTTTTTTTGGTTGGAAGACTTTCAGTGACCACTTCTATTTCTTTAGGGGTTATGGGACTGTTTAGATGATCTTTTTGATCCTGATTTAATTTTGGTATTTGGCATCTGTCTAGGAAATTGTCCATTTCCTCCAGATTCTCCAGTTGTGTTGAATATAGGCTTTTGTAGTAGGATCTGATGATTTTTTGAATTTCCTCAGTTTCTGTTGTTATATCTCCCTTTTCATTTCTAATTTTGTTAATTTGGATACTGTCTCTGTGCCCTTTGATTAGTCTGGCTAAGGGTTTATTTATCTTGTTGATATTCTCAACCAACCAGCTCCTGGTTTTGTTGACTCTTTGTATGGTTCTCTTTGTTTCTACTTGATTGATTTCAGCCCTGAGTTTGATGATTTCCTGTCTTCTATTCCTCCAGCTTCTTTTTGTTCCAGGGCTTAAAGTGTGCCATTAAGCTGCTAGTGTATGCTCTCTCCAGTTTCTTTTTGGAGGCACTCAGGGATATAAGTTTTCCTCTTAGCACTGGTTTCATTGTGTCCCAAAAATCTGGGTATGTTGTGCCTTCATTTTCATTAAATTCTAGAAAGTCTTTGATTTCTTTCTTTATTTCTTCCTTGACCAAGGTATCATTGAGTAGAGTATTGTTCAGCTTCCATGTATATGTGGGCTTTCTGTTGTTTTTGTTGCTATTGAAGATCACTCTTACTCCATAGTGATCTGATAGGAGGCATATGATTAGTTCGATCTTCTTATATCTGTTAAGATCTGTCTTGTGACCAATTATATGGTCAATTTTGGAGAAGGTACCATGAGGTGCTGAGAAAAAGGTATATTCTTTTGCTTTAGGATCACATATTCTACATATACATATATACATATATACATATACATATACATATACATATATATATATATATATATATATATATATATATATATATGTTAAATCCAATTGGTCCAAAGTTTCAATTAGTTTTACTGTGTCCCTGTTTAGTTTCTGTTTTCCTGCTTGCCCATTGAGGAGAATGGAGTGAAGTCACCCACAATTATTGTGCTAGGTGCAATGTATGCTTTGAGCTTTAGTAAAGTTTCTTTTATGAATACTAGTGCCCTTGCATTTGGAGCATAGATGTTCAGAATAGAGAGTTCTTCTTGGTGGATTTTTCCTTTGACCAGTAAGAAGTGACCTTCTGTGTCCCTTTTGATGACTTTAGGTTGAAAGTCAATTTTATCTGGTATTAGAATGGCTACTCCAGCTTGTTTCCTGAGACCATTTGCTTGTAAAATTGTTTTCCAGTCTTTTACTCTGAGGTAGTGTTTGTTTTTGACACTGGTGTGTTTCCTGTATGCAGCAAAATGTAGGGTCCTGTTTATGTATCCAGTCTGTTAGTCTGTGTCTTTTTATTGGGGAATTGTGTCCATTGATGTTAATAGATATTAAGGAATAGTGATTATTACTTCCTGTTATTTTTGATGGTATTTTTATGTTTGAGTGGTTATCTTCTTTTGGGTTTGATGAAAGAAGGTTACTATCTTGCTTTTTCCAGGGTGTAGTTTCCCTCCTTGTATTGGCATTTTCCACCTATTATCCTTTGCAGGGCTGGATTTGTGGAAAGATATTGTGTACATTTGGTTTTATCATGGAATATCTTGGTTTCTCCATCTATGGTGATTGAGAGTTTTGCTGGGTATAGTCGTCATGGCTGGCATTTGTGTTCTCTTAGAGTCTGCATGAGATCTGCCCTGGATCTTCTTGCTTTCATGGTCTCTGGTGAGAAGTCTGGTGTAATTCTGTTAGGTCTTCCTTTATATGTTACTTAGCCTTTTTCTCTTACTGCCTTTAATATTCTTTCTTTGTTTAGTACATTTGGGGTTCTGATTAATATGTGACGGGAGGTATTTCTGTTCTGGTCCAGTCTGTTTGGAGTTCTGTAGGCTTCTTGTATGTTCATGGGCATCTCTCTCCTTAGGTTAGGAAAGTTTTCTTCAGGAATTTTGTTGAAGATATTTGCTGGCCCTTTAAATTGTAAATCTCTTCACTCTCATCTATCCCTATAATCCTTAGGTTTGGTCTTTTCATTCTCATCCTGGATTTCCTGGATGTTTTGGGTTACAAGCTTTTTGCATTTTGCATTTTCTTTGACTGTTGAATAAATGGTTTCTATGGTATCTTCGGCATCTGAGATTCTTACTTCGATCTCTTGTATTCTGTTGTTGATATTTGCATCTATGACCCCTGATTTCTTCCCAAGGTTTTCTGTCTCTCCAAAGTTGTCTCCCTTTGTGATTTCTTAGTTGTTTCTACTTCTGTTTTTAGGTCCTGGATGGCTTTGCTCAGTTCCTTCATTTGCTTATTTGTGTTTTCCTGTAATTCTTTAAGAGATTTTTGTGTTTCCTCTTTCACGACTTCTGCCTGTTGACCCAAGATCTCTTGTATTTCTTTAAGTGATTTTTGCATTTCCTCTTTATTGGCTTCTATCTGCTGACCCATATTCTCCTGCATTTCTTAAATGATTTTTGTGTTTCCCTTGTAAGGGCTTCTACCTTTTGATCCATTTTCTCCTGTATTATTTCTTTTCTTTTCTTTTCTTTTCTTTTCTTTTCTTTTCTTTTCTTTTCTTTTCTTTTCTTTTCTTCCCTTCCCTTCCCTTCCCTTCCCTTCCCTTCCCTTCCCTTCCCTTCTCTCTCTCTCTCTCTCTCTCTCTCTCTCTCTCTCTCTCTCTCTCTCTTTCTTTCTTTTTTTTGAGACAGGGTTTCTCTGTGTGGTCCTGGCTGTCCTGGAACTCTCTGTAGACCAGGCTGGCCTTGAACTCAGAAATCTGCCTGCCTCTGCCTCCCAAGTGCTGGGATTAAAGGCCCACCACCGCCCGGCTCCTGTATTTCTTTAAGAGATTTATTTATGTCCTTCTTGTGTTCCTCTAACAGCATCATGACCAGTGATTTTAAATTCAAATCTTGTTTTTCTGGTGTGTTGGGGTATCCAGTACTTGCTGTTGTCAGAGAATTGGGTTAGGATGTTGCCATATTGCGTTGATTTCTGTTAGTACTGTTCCTACATTTGCCTTTTGTCATCTGGTTATATCTGGCGTTAGTTGGTCCTGTTCTCACTGTCTGGTGCTTGAACCTCCTATAAGCCTGTAAAGCTATTTCTGCTCCTTGGATGACTGGGTTTCCCCTGGCACAGATTGCTGATAGGCTGCCCTACTCTTGGGTATCATTGGAGCCCTGGTGTGCCTTGCCCCAAGCAATGTTATACTCGGTATTATCTCTGTGTACCTGGAGCTGCTTGTCCTGTTTGTCTGGGAGCCCCTCCAAGTGCCAATTACGCTTCAGGGTAAATGACAGGCTGGCACACAGAGAACCCCAGAGCTGCCCAGGTGTTGTGCGCAGGCAAAAGCCTGGCAGTCTGAGTCCCAAGTGATGTTAAACTCGGGATATCTCTGTACCTGGCACTGCCTGTCCTGTCTGTCTGGGAGCGAAGATGGTGGCAGGAGCCTCCAAACACTATATTTTGACTATGCCCTCTTCTGGTGTGTCTGAAGACAGCTACAGTGTACTTACACATAATAATAAATAAATCTTTGGGCCGGAGAGAATGGGGCCAGAGTGAGCAGAAGTCCTGAGTTCACTTTCCAGCAATCACCCGATGGCTCACAACCATCTATATAGCTACAGGGCACTCATATACATAAAGTAAATAAAATAAATCTTTAAAAATAAATAAATAAATGTAGGCTTCTGGCATTCAGGATGTAAATATATATATATATATATTTACATATATATAAAACCTATGAATAGTGAATATGTGCCTCTCTGAGTTTAGTTCCCAGCATATATAATATAGTATATATATTGTATAACATACAATATATATGTATATGTTACACACACACACACACACACACACACACACACACACACGACGTAACTTGAACAATTTAACTCCCAAACATGCACTTCTTGTCCTTCACCAACAGTTTAACACACTCTTCTGCCATTTTCAGAGCCCATTTCATCTGAAGTCACGCTTCTGTGGTCCTAACAGAGCTGGGTGGCCGGACAATTGACCTCTGAGGAGAGGCCTACTCTGGTGCTGAGGGCAGTGTTTCTGAAGGCAGAGAATCCAGCAAAATCTACAAATCAGTGCCAGTGAGTCCCCGGCACACAGAACAAGAGCAGCCGGTTGCGCTCACCGACCGAGATTGCTCTCCCTAGCTGGCACAGGTGGTGCCTCCCACCAGCTCCGACACATGACGGGGTGCAGTGCCAGGTTTTTAATCTGCCTGCGTTGTAGTGATCGGTTGGAGTTGGTGAGAAAATTGAGAGTGTAGTAATATTTTGAAGTCTTTGAATCAAAACGTTCTCTTAGGAGGGCACAGGGAGGAAGCTGCTCTTGAGAGCCGCTGCTTCATCCTCCAAGCGGTGTCTGCCATGAGTATGCCTGCTGTCTCTCTTGCCCTCATCCATTTCCCTAATCCCGTTAGGTAGGCAGATGGGCAGCAATCTGTGGGTGCTAGGAATCTTATCTCCGGGCTTTGAATGACTTCTGCACACAGACTGGCCTTCAGAATAAAGCCCGGGGACGCACACTCCCTGTTTTGAGGCCATCCTTATTTGCTCTTCACACCCCCGGGCACGGAAGAATTAAGGGGAGCACGTTGACTTCTCAGTTCCTCCAGCTTGGTTCTCTGCATATTCCTGCTTGGTTCTCTGCATATTCCTGGATACCGAGGCGGTTAAGTCGGAGCACAAACATTTCCCAACTGCACAAATCAGCCCAGCGTCAGGGCAACCTGACGCATCCACGTGCCTTCAAGAACCACTCCTTGTGCTTTATTATTACGCGTCTGGATACGTAGAACATTGTCCCAAGATTGCGACGCAATGCTAGATGTGTCCATTGCCTAAATCAATCACGGGAAATTGATATTCATAGCCAGGGCACTCCAGTCCTGTGGACACCTGCCCCACCCACCAAGAACCTTAATTAGCTTCTTGTACCTCCCCCTCCCGGGGTCTCACTAGGACCACGATGATTCTTACTTTCCCTCTTTTCTACTCAGAAAGTTTCCCTTTCCCCCTTTGACCACTCTACCTCGAGATCTATGTTAAAAAGGACAACAGTGGGAGTCAGTTATCTTCCTCCCCGGCCAAGTGGGTCCTGGGGAATCAAACCCAGGTCATCAGGCTTGCCAGCGGACGTCTTTACCCACCAAGCCATTTTCCCTGCCCCATAGCCTTTATTCTAAGAATGGCGTTACCAAGAGTAACTCATACCCTGAAATTCACACTCGATCTAAATGTATAATTTGATGACTTCTGCTACGTTCACGGGATTTGTGCAGTCAAGGCTGTAATCGGTTTTACTGCATCCTTGTTACATTTAAAAGAAACCTTGAACCCCCCCAGTCATCACTGCCAAGCTCCCACAGTGTGCCCATCACTTTGTGCACTGACGTTTTAGTCTCTATTGATTACTTTTTTTTTTTTAAACATTTTAAATGGATACAATCACGCAGCACAAGATCTTTTGTGACTGGCTCCTATATAACCTGTTTTCAAAGTTTAGTTATGATTTATCACTTGCTATCGTTTATAGGTTTTGCTGCACAGGTTTTGTTATTCCTAGCTTGGTTGGTTCTGTGTGTGTGTGTGTGTGTGTGTGTGTGTGTGTGTGTTTGCCTGTCTCAATATGTGGCCCAAGCTGGCCTTGAATTTGACATCTTCTGGCCTCAGTCTTCTAAACAGTGGGATTACAGGGTTGTGCCAGTACCCACTTACCGGCATTGTATTTTATTTGCAGACATGCTATCGTTCATTAAGCCAGTTAATCCCCTATCAGATTCATGGGTTGATTCTAATTGTTGCTCTTTTGAGTGAGGCTTTAACGAGTAACTCTGAACATATGTCTCATCGTTTGTGTGCTGATACATATGTATAGCACATTCCAAGTGCTGAGATTTCTGAAGCAGATAATAAATGCAACTATAGCTTTTTTTAGATTATAAAATCACTCTATTGCACTCCCAACAGCCATTTGTGAGAAACCCTTTTTTTTTCCCCTCTGATCTTGCCAGAATTACATGATAGTAAAGTCACACGTTTTTGCTAAACTGTGAGAGGAGGAAGAGATGGAAGGAGAGGAGAAAGCCATGATGGAGCAGAACACATGGCCAGGAGAAATTGTAAGTAGCTTATAGCTGGAGAATAAGTTAGTATAGTGTTAGATCTGCCCAGTCTAGGCATTAGCTTATAATTATAATAACTGGATTGTGTGTGTGGGTTTTTTTTATACAGGCTTATTGGAGTTGGAAATTCCAGCAACAAAGTGGCCCTGATTAAAGGGAGAATGGGAAAGATGGGGGGAGGGAGAGGGAGAGGGAGAGGGGGAGGGAGAGGGAGAGGGAGAAGGAGACAGAGAGGGACTGAGAAGGGAGAGAAAGGGAGAAAGGAGGAGAAAGAGAGAAAACCAGAAATAGTAGTACAAATTTGTAATTCCAAGACTTGAAAGATGGCGGTCTGGGCATCAGGAGTTCAAAGCCCGTTCTGGTTTTATAGCAAGTTCAAGAGCAACCTGGGTTAGATGAGCCTCTCCCTCAAAACAAGCAAAGATGCAAACAAGCAAACAGCATCTCTGCCGTCCCTGCACGGCTCTCCTTTAACTATTGCTTTCTTTTCTTGAATAGTATGGAATGTTCCACTAGTTTGTGTGCCATCCTCGTTCAGGGCCATGCCAGTCTTCACTGTAATGCTCAGATTTCTCTGAGCCACCGAAGGGAACAGGTCTTTGAATATTATTTTTATGATTTTGTTTTTTGGTTTTGGTTTTGGTTTTGGTTTTTTCGAGACAGGGTTTCTCTGTGTAGCCCTGGCTGTCCTGGAACTCACTCTGTAGACAAGGCTGGCCTCGAACTCAGAAATCTGCCTGTCTCTGCCTCCCAAGTGCTGGGATTAAAGGCGTGTGCCACCACTGTCCAACTGATTTTTTTAAGGATTTATTTATTGTTTTATGTAAGTGCACTGTAGCTGTCTTCAGACACCCCAGAAGAGGTCTCATTACGGATGGTTGTGAGCCACCATGTGGTTGCTGGGATTTGAACTCAGGACCTTCAGAAGAGCAGTCGGTGCTCTTACCCGCTGAGCCATCTCTCCAGCCCCCCCCCTTTATGATTCAAACTGATGGGTGTACTCCCTTGTCAGCTCTGTGTGAGACCCTTGTTTGAGCCACACAGTTCTTTGATTTCATAGAGTGAGGATCTGTCAACCATTCTATTTTGATTTTCCGGATTATGTTTTGATTTTTCACATCTTTCTATTTTGCATTTTTGTACTGATATACAGAAAAGGTATACATTTTAAGTAGAGATAATTACCTTCAGAACATACATATTAAAGGAGATATGATTTGCTTATTCCCAAATGATTTTCCTAGATCAGTTGAAAGAGGAATTGTCCTTCACTGTGACAGCTACAGAACCCCCAAATTAATTAGAAAGAATTACTTTGAATGGTGTGTGTGTGTGTGTATTTCATTTTGGTTTTTGGATTTTTTTGTTTGTTTGTTTTGTTTTGTTTTGTTTTGTTTTTAAGACAGGGTTTCTCAGTATAGCCCTGGCTGTCCTGGAACTCACTCTGTAGACTGGACTGACCTCAAACTCAGAAATCTACTTGCCTCTGCCTCCCAAGTGCTAGGATTAAAGGCGTGCGCCGCCGCCGCCGCCGCCGCCGCCGCCGCCGCCGCCGCCGCCGCCGCCGCCGCCGCCACCGCCACCACCCAGCCACGTTTTTGGTTTTGAAGACAGGGTTTTACCTAGCTCAAACTCACTCAGTAGCAAGCAAAGGATGACAATGAACTCTTGGTCTTCTTGTTCCCACCTTTCAACTGCTGGGATTAGAGGTCTACGTCACCAAAACTTGAACTTTCCACCTGTTATTTCACCAAGTGACCTTATCCTTTTGGAACTAACATGTTTTAAGAAGTAAATGGATTTGTGTATGTTCTGATTTACTTTACGTTCCAGAACGAAAATCCTGATACTTCTGCTGGGAGCACACGTGTTTCCTCAGAAGCAGCACTTTCTGACAGGGAAACCGCAGGAAGGTCTCATTTGCATCCCGGTCTGACAGGCTAGTGTTTCTAGGCCAGACAGCCGGAATTCTCCTCCAACTTGTTACCTTACCTCATCAAAGGCACAACGGAAAAAGGCGGGACTTGGGGCCAGCCCTTCGGACTCTGACACAAACACTCTTCAAACAGAATCAAACAGAAAAGGAGCCTGCTGTGACTTGCGTGTACCCTAATACTCTCTCAGAGAATAGGGCATGTGACTAAGCCACTGCAGATAACAGGTGACAGGGGTCAGATGCAGTGATTCATTGCAGTGTTAGGGGGTGAGACAGAAGGGCTCTTTAGGTGTGGTTTTGGTTTGGAGTGGTGGGGGGTGATCTTAAGTGTGCTAGGGTGGTGTCCAGGAAATGCACACCCTAGTTGGTCAGCATTGGTGGCAGAAAGCTAATCAGGGCCTCCAGCATAAGTTTCTGGAGTTTTCTGGCAGCCACCTGACCACAGTCAGATAACAGTAGCAACCTGGAGACTAGTTTCTCCTGACAGTTGTGTCCTACAAAAACAACCTAAACCATAAAGATTAAGTTAGCAAATACTGAATCTTTGTTCCAACAGGTGGTACACAGATAGGTTCCCATAAGCCTCTGCTCTCATTTCTGACAGATCCTTATGTAACCCAGTCTTCGGTTTCCTCATTTGCTTTTTTAATTCACTCTCACTGAGTTTAGGTTTGTTTTGTTTTGTTTTGTTGTTTTTTTAAATCTTATGTCACACTAGGATGAGCTGGCCTGACCTCAAGCCCAGGCTGACCTCAAAATCACAGCAATCTTCTTCCCGAATGCTGAGATTTCGGGTGTGTGATACCATTCCCCCTTCCCCCAAATTCTTGAAAAGGAAAAATAGCTAGATCTCCTGACATATGCCTGCAGTCTCAGCACTTGAGAGACGACGACAGGACAATCACCCCAAATTCCAGACCAGGGTAGTCTACACAGAGAGTTCCAGGATGCGTGAGCTACAGAGTAAGAACCGCCCCCCCTGCAAACAAAGGATAAGGCGCCCTCTCTCCCCAAACAGCATAAATCAGTGTAAAACCGCTTTAAGAAAAAGAGTATAAAGATGGAAAGATTTCCCACTCCCCAGATAAATCGACAGAAACCATTGCATAAGCGGAGATGAGATGCTAAGGGACTCTGTCCTGGAGCGAAGGACACGTTCCACCTGGCTTGTAAGACTGATCTTGTTGAAGCCCTTTTCCTGGAGCCAGCCGGCTTCCTCATCCTGTGATAAGTTCTGCACTGGGCTGCTCCTGTCTGGACGGCGTTTGTCCCGAAAGGCAAACAGGAGAGGAGAGCTAAGCCAGTTTTGCCCCTTAACAGCAGTATGTACAGGCAGGGAATCTAAGCGGGAGGATATGTCAATTCCCCTTAAAGCAGACTGTTTAGAGTGCACATGTCTCCCCTTGATTCTGAACTGTGATTTTAAGGATATGGGCTCCCAGGTGCTTTCTAGTTCTAGGAACTAAGTCAACTCCCGGTTTCAAAGGCTCGTTTCCTGGGCGCGTTTGAACAAAGAGTGGCTTTATCTGATTCAAGAGGCACCGGCCTTGTCAAACAGCCTTTGACTTGCTGTCCTGTTTCTCCCATCAGTTCAATTTAGACACGGGATTCCTTTTCAGCTCACAATCCAAACTACCCTATGGTGTGGCTCAGGGTGATTCAACAGCTGGGATGTTTTATGACAGAGATGTTTGGGTCTTCTCATTAAGTAATGCGATCCTAAAATAGATTAAAAAGAAAAGCTCAAAGCCCTTTGGCTCTTCTGTCTGGCTTACAGGCAGCATAAACCTGGTTAATATGCTTTAACGATGTTTTTTTAAAGCAATCAGGTCCCTTGCAAAAGTCACCGAAAGTATCATTGGGTAAAGTTTTTAATCCATTTTTACTTACGTCAGGAAAAAAAAATCTCTGTACAATTAACAAGGGACTACCTATTTGGTTATTGGTTTTACTAAAAATGTAAGCAAAGTGGAACACTGTTTTACCATGAACTCCAGCCTACAATGGGCATCCTGTGAACTCTGGATTTGGAATGGTAGCTACACCTGCTCCGTGTGGATTTACGGAGAGAGCATTTTGCAAAAGGTCACTTCAAAGGAGTCTAGAAATTCTAGTTGGGTTGGGAGGGGGACGAAAAACAGCAAGAATTAAGGAGAGTGGGTGGGTGAGAGGCTGCTGGATGAAATCAGAGACCCAACAGCGTGGAACCTCAGGGCCCATTATATCAGAAAGGCCAAGGTAGAGAGCAGGCAGCTGACAGTGAAGTGAATCCTGCTGACCTGTTCATTAAAACAGCCACAGCCCTGTGGGGAGAACTCCTGTAAAAGGCCTTTTGAGTTCAGAGTGGGTTATGAACATCCGAATACCCATTATGGTCATGCCGACACGATTCAAAGACCCAATAATATATGTCACTGCACCCCTTAGATTATGTTACTTAAGACTTTTTCCCAGTACCAATAAGTACAAGAAAACCAATTAAAGGAGCTCAGATTACTAAGAGGGGACAGGTGACACAGCAGCTGTCCCACTCAGAGTTGTCATGAACCCAAAACTGTTCTAAGAAAAGAAAGTCTGTAGCTAGGGTGAGGAGGGACTGTCCAGTCACTAGAGGGTTCTCCTTGAGGACGTAAGTCCATCCATCAGAACCCACATTTAAAACAAGTTGAATTTAGTGGCACCTGCTTATAATCCAGTACTAGCCCTGGGGAGACAGGCAGAGCCCTGGAAGTTGCTGGCCAGCCTTCTAGTCTACTTAGAGAACTCTAGGCCGGTGGAAGACCTGCCACAAAGAAAGAAGAGGGCAGTGGAAGAAGACACCCAAGGTGGTCCACAGGCTTCCATGCATGCCTGTTCACATTTAAACATGCACACACATATACATGCAAAATAAACACAGGTTTTAGTACATGTGCGTATGTCTATATGTCTCTGTGTATATGTCTCTGTGTGTGTCTGTTGTGTGTGTCTGTATGTCTGTGTATATGTCTCTGTGTATGTCTGTGTGTATGTATGTCTCTGTGTATGTGTCTCTCTCTGTGTGTGTCTGCATGTCTATGTATCTCTGTGTGTTTGTCTCTGTGTGTCTCTGTACGTGTTTCTGTGTGTGTGTGTGTGTGTGTGTGTGTGTCTGTATATTTATGTGTCTGTATGTGTATGCGTTGCTGTGTGTGTATGTCTATGTGTCTTTGTGCATCTGTGTTGGGAGGCCCAAGGTTGGCATCTGGCTTTCCCCCAATCAGTCTTTGCATTGCATACTGAGGTAGGGTCTCGTTCAACACTACCCTCTGAGCCAAACAGCCATCTTTAATCACACCAGCTGTGTCCACTTTCAAGAGTGCATCAGGGTCTAACCTGGAGACTGTTGACCTTCCCTCGTAGAAGGAGAGGGTATGTAGAGTCATTGGTCCATCTCCCACACATCTGGCCACTCCTCCCAGCCACGTGCATGCAGTCCTGTCCTAATTTCACATGTCTCTGGGAGTGGTTAGGCCAAGCTGGGACTCTGTCTCTATGGATGGCCATATGGAAGTCATCCGCCATGCTTGGTGAAGAGGTGCAAGTGTGGCTGTTTGGGTGTCCCCCACACTCCTATCAATACCCTCCTCAAGCCGTCATTAAGGTCAATAAACTAACTAGTTTCCTCTATGTTGAGCATGGTGGAACTAACTGTCCTTTGCTTTGTCTTCAGAACCTTATGAAGAGCGGGTTGACATTTTCTCTTCTCTTCCAGAAAAGGAGCTTTAGTAGCACAGGGCTCCGTAGTTGCTTTTCTACTGCTCTGACAAAATAGCACGACCAAGGCAGTTTGTTAAAATACATAAATAAATAAAGCCGGACAGTGGAGGTGCATGCCTTTAAATCCAGTACTCGGAGGCAGAGGCAGGGGGCTCTCTGTGAGTCTGAGGCCAGCCTGGTTCACAGAGTTCCAGGATAGCCAGGAAGTTCCACAGTAGCCAAAGCTACACATATTGAATTACATATTGCTTTATGTAATTCTCTTTTGGGGGGGGAAAAAAACCCTACATCATTGCACTGCTATTGGAGAACTATTCTTAAAATATTTACATGAGTGAGATAGTTAATCCCAATTCGAAAGTGGGTCATTTGGTGATTGCATTTGAATGAATGCCTTGGAGGGATACTGAGGCTGGAACATGACAAAACAGAGCGTGGCTGGGACCAGTCTACATTGGCCTCCCGGTTACATCATAGGCAAAGGTCCATTTGGAAGTATTTAGTACCATTACGGGACATTTCAAGTATCTAGGGAATATATGGACGTTTATTGGACTTCCATATTGTTGGACTTGCAGGGCGTTGGGATTCAAGAAGCAGGACAGAGATAAGAACATCAGTACTTGAGAGGCAGAGGCAAGAGGATTCTGAGTTCCAGGTTTGGGTCTGTTGCAACTCTCCCCACCCCACCCCAACCTCCCCACCCCCACCCACCCCACCCCAACCTCCCCACTCCCACCTATATTGGTTACTTTTCTCATTGATGTGATCAGATAACCAACAGGAGGCTCCCTAAGGAAGGGAGGGCTTTTGCCATTTGTCTTTGTTTATCTTTGCTTATAGTTCTAGGGGCTGCAATCCATTGCGGCAGAGAAGGTCTGGTGACAGAGCGCAGAGGGCAGCTGGTTATATCGTGTCCACGGTCAGGGATCACAAGGAGGTGAGGACCGCTGATGAAGTGCTCGGCTTGCTTTGTCCTTTTTGAAAAAACTACTTTATTTAATACTTTATTTCTTTATTGTACACTTGTATGCTAGTAACAACTTGTTGGACTCAGCGCTCACCTTCCAACATGGAACCTCCAGGGATCGAACTCAGGGCATCTGGCTTGGCCGCAAGCACCTTTACCGGCAAGCCGTCCCACTGGCCCTGCTTTCTCCTTTCTATTCAGTCCAGGACTTCAGCCCTTAGAATGGCTCCTCCCACATTCAAGGTGGGCCTCCTCATGGGAAATAACCTAATCTACATAATTTCCCTCATTGGGGAGACACTGAAGCTTGTTCCCTAAGTGATTCTAGACCTTGCTCGTCAAGTTGACAATATTAACCAGCACACTATCTCAGATAATTAAAACCAGGGCTAAGTATGTAGCACCGTTGGTAGAACACTTGTCTAGCATGAATGACGATCCCCAGCGCCACATAAACAGACTAGTGGTGTAGACTTGTAATCCTAATAGTGGGAGGTAGAGATAGGAGGGCCGCGAGTTCAAAGCCAGCCTCAACTAGATAGTGAGTTCAAGTCTAGCCTGGGATGCAAGAGATGCTATCTCAAGAAAACAATCAGGCCGGGTGGTGGTAGGTAGCACATGCCTTTAATCCCAGCACTTGGGAGGCAGAGACAGGTGGATTTCTGAGTTCGAGGCCAGCCAGGGCTACACAGAGAAATCCTGTCTTGAAAAAAACAAAAACAAACAAACAAAAAGAAAACAAACAAAAAACAATAACATAAATAATCAGAAGTAAACTATGAATCATGGACAACAGAACAAAGCTTTGGCTCTTGTGACACAGAGTCAAAGTCGCTTAGCTACAGGTGTGAAGTATTCCTTTCAAGCCTCTAGAAGCAGAGGAGTAGGGAAATGAAGCAAGAATCTTGTATTGACAGAGCTCAAGCAAATCACCCCAGTAGACATTTTACAGTGCATCACTGAGAAGCCCATGGCCTTGACCAGCTGAGCCCACAGCCACCCCCATGTCTCGTTCCTCTTGACATGAAACAAAGCGACACAGGACACTCAGCAAAGAAGCAAAGAAGGAAGGAGAGGTGGATAGAAAGAGACCCTTGCTCAAGGACAAGGCCATTTTCCCCAAGCCTCAGCCAAACCACTTTAAAGAAAATTTTCTTTTAATTTTGAAAGCAGGTCTCAAGTTTTCTTCAACGTCAGCCTGCCTCTTTACTTCCGGCCTGGTTCCCAGTTGTCTACTAAGAGTCCGTGCTCAATTAAAAACAAAATAGATTTGAGTGAATTAGCTCAAGTGCAGTTGTGCTCAGATAATGGAATATCATTTAATACTAAAAAGAAAAGAGCCGGGACAGAGAGGAAACTGGAATGTATTTTGCTGAGTGTAAGAAGTCTGTCTGGGCCATGGCGATGCATGCCTTTAGTTTCAACACTCGGGAGGCAGAGGCACAGGCAGATGAATCTCTGATTTTGAGGCTATACTGGTCTATGTGTATAGAGAGAGTTCCAGATGAGCCAGGGCTTCACAGGAAGACCCTGTCTCAAACAAACAAACAAAGTTATAGTTATATGAAAAAGAGTGACTGCACAAATCAATAACATTTTTAAACTGTTAAGTCATTGATACTATACAAAGATCAGGGATACCAATGATTAGAAGACAGGACAGATGAACAAGCTGAGCATAGATTTTTGGGGACGGTGAATATTCTTTATCACGCTGTCCTAGGGGTGGCTTGTGTCATTACACATCTATGCAGAATTTATAGCGTGTGAGTCGGCTGCTCTGTAAACTGTCCTGAGTGTTGGCCGTCAGATGAGTGAGTGTAGGTCATTCAGTACAACATAGGTCCTCCTCTTGTAGTGATGGTGACGAATGAGGATGCTGTGTGGTACGTGGATCAGCATAGGAGGAATCTGGACCATCTTCCCCGCTTGATGTAAATCCAGAACAGTTCTGAAACAAAAGCTGTCTTTTAAAAAGAAGAAATGGCCGGGGGAGGTGGTGGCGCACGCCTTTAATCCCAGCACTTGGGAGGCAGAGGCAGGCAGATTTCTGAGTTCGAGGCTAGCCTGGTTTACAGAGTGAGTTTCAGGACAGTCCGGGCTAGACAGAGAAACCCTGTCTTGAAAAAACCACCACCACCATCAACAACAACAACAACAACAAAACATAAAAAGAAGAAATGTATAAAAAAAAAAAAACCCAATCAGCTGCACCTAGAGTCATGGCTCAGTAGTTAAAAACACTGGATGCTCTTCCAGAGGACCTGAGTTCAATTCCCAGCACCCACATGGTAGCTTATAGCTGTCTGTAACTCCAGTTCTATGGGATCCAGTAACCTCTTGTGGCCTATGAAGGCACCAGGCATGCACATGATGCAAGACATATATACATGAAGACAAATATATATACACACACACATTCAATTAATATTAATTAATTATAACTAATCCATTAAACTTGGAAACCCTAAAAGAAGGAGGAATTGTCAAGCACAGTCAGAAATGGCTCCTGACTGGCCCATATTGAAGATGTTGGGTTTTTATGTTTGTTGTTGTTATTGTTTTATTTGATATATAATCTTATTCTATAGCCTTGGCTGGGCTAGAACCTGTTATATGGACCAGGCTAGCTTCAAACTGTGCTTCCTGCCTCTACTTCCCAGTGCTGGAATTAAAGGCATGCCTGGCTAAGAAAAGTTTTTCTAAGATATGTAAATGTTAACCAATAAATGATGCCCTAAAACCCACAAATCATAAATATTAATTCACAGGATTGATACCTTCAAATTTGGAAAGATTTAGACATTTTAATTTAAAAAAAATCGAAATTGCTATATAGCACTGAGAATGACCATGCTTTAATTGCAGCTTCTCAGTTCCATAAAAAGGATAATAAAATTAACCACTAAACGTAACTTGAAACGTGTTCCCATGACACATTTGTGAGTAAATGATGTTAATGTGCCCCTGAGATGAAAGACAGGGCATAAAAATGCAACGCCACTGTTGTTGTAATTATTGTTATTGTTCACACACCAGAAACAACTGCAAGTACTCAACTAGTTTCCTTTTTGATAATATAATGAAGTACCTGAGGGAGGCTGACTTTATGAAGACATGAGAGTTAATAATAATAACTTCACAGTTTGGGAGATTAGCCCTGTCAAGGGACCCACTTGGCTATATCATCTCTAGCCTACGGCCACAGTAGAGGGAAGCCATCCCATCTTAAAACAAGAACGCAGTTGGGTGTGGTGGCACGTGTCTATAACCCAAGCATTTGGGCAGTAGAAACAGGGAGATGAAGAATTAAAGATCAGCCTTTGTTGCACAGTGAGTTCAAAGCTAGACAGGAAGGGTTATATGAGACCTTGTCCAGTAAAATAAAACAGCAGGGAACTGAGAGACTAGGAACCTCTTAATCCTTTCTGATGATGGTCCCCAAGCTCTCAGATCTTCCAACGAGATCCCACCTTTTCCAGGTTCCTTACATCTTCTAGTACCACCTCTCTGGATGGTGGTTTGTGCCTATAATCCTGGCACTCAAGAGGCTAAGGTAGGAAAATTGAATGTTTGAAGCTGGCCTAGAGGCTACACAGTGAGTTCCAGGCCAGCCTAGAATATAGTGCGAGCCCATTTTAACCCAACCCTCCCCCTCCCCTCCCCTCCTACCACCAACCCATCCCTAGCTTCTTTCTACCTCCCCACCATACACACAAAGGCAACTTAAAGTGTAGGGAATTGAAAACAAGTTGCCCAAATCGCAGGACCAGTGAGGGGCTGGGATGGTATTTAGGGAGTTAGAATTGCCCAGCTCTGTGTTGCCTTTGTTCTCCCAGAGGCTTTAGAGAGAAGCCTGTTTGAGTTTCCAGTAGACGCCATCTTGGTCTCACCATTCCCTCCCCATCCTCATGACAGTCTCTATGGAGACAAGGTCAGACCTGACCATGAATGACAGATTTGCTGTAACCTCAATGTTACTTCTCTCCTCTTTTCCAGAGTCCAAAATTGGCTCCCTCTCCCTTTGGAAGAGGTTCATTCCTTGGAAATTCCCAACAGGCTAGTGGCAGGTAACTGCTTCTGACTGCCTGTGTCCTGATTTGTGGAATCCGCCCATCATGTCCACTGACCTTTGTTTTCGTCTGATCATTCTTGTTGCAAATTGACTCTGGAATAATCTTCTCTTAGTGTAACTACAGCATATACCTGTATATGACAAACAAAATATTCCATTTACCTCCCTAAACCTGTCAAAGTAGCAGATGACATGGACAGGGTTGGGTCATCTTACTCTACCTGGTACTGCTAGGAGCACCTGTGTCGTTGGGCTACCGCAAGAAGAGGAAAGATAAACTTAAGTTAGATATAATGTCACAGGCCTGTAATTCCAGGATTTGGGCAGCTGAGTCAGGATGACCTCTGTGAGTGGAGAAAAAACGTAAGGAGGGGCACAGCCATGCGGTGCACACGGTGGGGTGCTTGCCTTGAGTACACAGTGCTCTGGGTTCAATCTCCAGTACACATGTGCCAGGCATGACAAAATACACGTGGATCCTAGCACTCAGGGGCTGGAGGCAGGAGGATCAGACACTCAAGGTCATCCTTGGCTATTTAGGAGTATTTGATGCTAGTGTGTGTGTGTGGGGGGGTGATACATGAGACCTTGTCTTAAAAAAAGGGAGTTGGGCCGGGCGGTGGTGGCGCACGCCTTTAATCCCAGCACTTGGGAGGCAGAGGCAGGCAGATTTCTGAGTTTGAGGCCAGCCTGGTCTACAGAGTGAGTTCCAGGACAGCCAGAACTACACAGAAAAACCCTGTCTCGAAAAAAGCAAAAAAAAAAAAAAAAAAAAAAAAAAAAAAGAGAGAGAGAGAGAAAGGAGTTGGGGCTGGGGCAATGGCTCAGTAGTTAAGAGCCTGACTGCCCTTCCGAAGGTCCCGAGTTCAAATCCCAGCAACCACGTGGTGGCTTACAACCATCTGTACAGCTACAGTGTACTCATATACATTAAACAAACAAACAAACAAACAAATAAATATTTTTTAAAAGGGAGTCGGGATACAGGTGTGGTGTTATGCATCTATAATCTTAGCACTCAGGAGACCAAGGCAAGAGACTTCAAGGCCAGTCTTTAGAACACAAGATTAAAGCCAGTGTGGACTACCAGAACCCTGTCTCAAACAACAACAACAACAACAACAACAACAACACCCTTCCAAGCCCAGTAAAGGCATGCAGTGCCCAGGATTCACATGTTGGAGGGAAGGAGCTCAGTCGATCTTGACTTCTCAGGAGTTACCTCTGTATACCCGTCTGCAAACTAACAAAGGCTTATATTTTTAAAAGCTGTTGGTATGATTCGGGGTCTGGTGAGAATTCTCTCTCCAGTTTGTAGATGGCCTCCTTGGTACGCTCCCGCACGGTGCTGTAAGAACGGACTTGGGTCTTCTCTAAAGGGAACCCAGCCACCACCACAGCAAATCTAAAGTTGTTCCTATCCTCATGACCTCAGCTAAGCCCGCAGAAAGTGAGTTTCTGGGACTGTAGATGGCTCAGTGGGTAAGAGGCCTGCTGACTGATCTCCCAGGGGAGCTGAGTTCGCTCTTAGCATCCCCCATCCAGCTGCTCACTGTCACCTGTACCTTCAGCCCCAGGGGATTCGATCCATGCCTCTTCCGGCCTCTGGAGACAGGTCTCTTCATGCCTTGCACACATGTAACATTTACACATACAGACACGTAACACATAAATTAAAATAGTTTTGTTTCTTTTTTTTTAAGTGATGTTTTTGTTTGTTTGTTTTGTTTTTTTTTGTTCTTTTGTTTTTTGGGTTTTTTTTTGTGACTTCAAAATCGAGGAGAAAATCAGACCAGAGACGTCATGAAGAAAGAAAGCACTGTGGGAGGATGTATGTCGCCAGTTCTGCTCTCCGGGCTTTGGCTTCATTTGTTGCAGTGTGGGAGATAATTGGGTCCTGCTTTCATTCCTGCCTTATATAACAGCCTTACTTTTTTGAGGGCTGCGTGGGGTTCATAGTGGTTCTTAACCTCATTCCCTTCCAGTAAAAAGCCGTGACTCATTCCATATCCTGCAGTGGAGCTGAGGGGAGCCGGGGAGACGGAGCAAGCAGGCCTACAAGCAGGAGTCTAAACAAGAATGCAGAAGATGGAAGGCTGGCAACAGAGCCAGGTCTAAAGTTGCCCTTAGCTTTCTGTCTTTGGTCTTTATGTAGGCCTTTGTCCCTGCCTGCCTCTGAAGGTTACAAAGATAATATATTTGGTTTGTTCACAATGGGCATCACCAAGAAATCACATGGTATCCGGTACTTAGTGTAATTTCAATAAATGTACCTGCGTGAGTAAATTATATCGCCATTGATGTCATAACTGAGGCTCTAATTGGATTTTTTGGCACACAGAGAAATATCTTTTGAAAATTTGCCTCTGTCAGTTATTGGTGATAGCGACATGAGTCTTTGACCCCAGCACTTGGGAGACAGAGGCAGGCAGATCTCTGTGAGTTTGAGGCCAGTCTGGTCTACCTAGTGAGTTCCAGGACACCCAGGACTACAAAGAGAAACCTGCCTTGAAAAAAGCCACACACACACCCAAAACCCTCGCACATAATTTTTATATGAATGCAGGCGCCTTTAGAAGTGGGTTTCATAGGCTGGCAAGATGACTCAATGGTTAAGGGCACTGGTTGCCCTTGCAGAAGACCCTGGTTTCAATTTCTAACACCCACAGAGTAACTTACAGCTACCTGTAACTTCAGTTCTAGGGGATCTGATACCTTCTTCTGTCTTCTTTGGACACTAAGTATACATGAGGTACACATCTATGCAGGCAAGATATTTATGCAAATGAAATAAAATAATGAAATCTAAAATACAGAAAAAGAAGGGATGGCCGCTGGTGGTCCACACCTTTCACCCCTCAGCACTCAGGAGGCAGAGGTAGGCAGATCTCTGAATTTGAAGCCAGCCTGTTTCAGGCCAGCCAGGTTACAAAGTGAAATCCTGTCTCGGGGATGGAATTGAGGTGAAAGAAGAGATCAGATTCCTTGAAGCTACAGCTACAGGGCTTTGTGAGCCACCCAACATGGGTGACGGGAACTGAACTCCGTCTTTTGTAAGAAGAGAAAGCACTCTTAACCACTGAGCCATCTCTCCAGTACCCTCTTTTTTGGTGTCTCATATACAGCCCAGGGTGAGCTTAAGGGCAACCTTAAACTTCTGGTATACCTGCTGGAAGGAGGGTTGGGTACCACACGCCCAGTTCAGTAGTCTCTCCCCCTCACCCATCCGCAACCCAGGCATGGCCTAGGCTAACGCATCAAGTTTGCCGCCTCCATTTTGCTGAAGGACTTGATCTTTTCACTGTCTCCATGTTGTCCCAGCCAGACATTATCCTCAATGAAACAAGAGCTTGGTTATTAAGCCCCTTGGATAACTGACTATACATTTTGTTCTATAATTTAGATATGAATATCACCAATATTGAATGAGTTCAATAGTACTGCTGTCACAGTAAGATGTCACCTCTCCATAATCATAACTGTCCCTTCATCTCTTAAGGAAAAATAGTATCTTGACTACTATCAGTAACCATGGGGGACAAAGTCTTAAAATACAATTTAAAAAAATCCCAAATAGCATCCCAAACAGAATTTTTCACCAGATCGTTTATGAGAACCAAGTGACATATCATCTTCATGAAATGTTTAAAATGGAAGGGAAATTGTGTGAGGAAATGTCACCTGAAGTATGGATTAACTGTAGCCTTTCAGCCAGCTGAGTATACTGGCTCACTGCTATTTTCCAGCATTCTGGAGGCCAAGTAAGAGGATCTCCCAGAGTTCAAGGCCAGCCTGGGCTACATATGAATTCCATAAGAGCCTAAACTTTTTGATAACCTGTCTGAGAGTGAATGAAAGGGGGAGAAGAGAAAGAAGGAAAGAAAGATCACTCAAGAAGACTGTTTAAAAATTAAAAAACAAAACAATATTTTTAGCCAGGTGTGGTGGGACATATTTACAATCCAAGTTAGAAGCTGAGGCAGGAAGAGGGTCTAGCTCAAATTTGAGGTCAGCCTGGGCTACACAATGAGACCCTTTCACAAACAAAAGTATAAAAAAAATAATATAAACACAGTATTTGCAAGTGATGTATGGTGTCCCATGCTTGTAATCTTAGCACTTGGGAAAGACAAAGAAGGATAAACAGGCCACTCTGGGCTACAGTCACCTTATCTGGAAAAAAAAATGCAATATATGTCATGTCAGCTTCAGAATTTCATAAGGAAAAAGCATATGGCATTTTAAACTGGACCAAGTCTAAGGGTAGTTAAAAGGTACATGTATGTACTGAAACCTGGCCATGAATCTACAGGATTCTGTTATATTGAAACAAATATGCCTATCTGGCTGCTTATAGATCTAGTTTAATGACAGCAGTAGAGTATCTAGCCCTGCTGAGATCATGGAGTGACATCACTGATAATTAGCACGACGTGCTCTAACACGATCAAGGTTCAACTGAGGCCACATTTCCCATTAATACCGAGTTAATCATTGGGACTCCACTGGCTTGTATGGATAAGACGCTTCCTTTCACTCTCCAGGGCTCTCCCCTCACTACCAAGGACTCCCACAGTCCAGCCTAGCTCAGCGCTGCTTCCAAACACCTTGCAAAAGATCCTGGGGTCTCTAATTCATCCCTCAGGCCTCCCATTTTCTGAGGCTGCAACCTTTTCAAATGCGGCTGTTTTTCCATTGCTCAGCCACATACTTTCCAAGGCACAACCAGCACTGTTAGTCCTGACGATAATCCACCCAAATCATTAGGGCCAAACTAAGTGCAGCAAGGTTTTTATTCGAGTACAGGCCTGGCTCTAAGGCAGCGATGGAGAAGTCAGCACTGGATGGGAGGAAGACAAGGTTTTTATAGAGCTTAGGGGTGGGGGTGGGGGATCAAATTGGGGAAAATAGGTAGGATTACAGGAGCCGAACATAACAGGTGGTCAAAACAAAGTCATCCTAGAGAGCCATATACCCTTGTGAAACAAGGATAAGACTGCAAGATGGTTATAAATAACTCTTTTGGAACAAAGGCATGATTATCATTCCTGGAACAGCCAGTACAGAACTGTTTGTAGTTAAGGTTACAGGTGGGGCACAGCCCAACCCTTCCGACACAGATGTTTAATCATAAACGGGAATGAATCAGATTTGCCTCTGCTCTGAGATGGTTTTCAAGTCCAAGATGGAGGCAGGCTGCTTATTCAGAGCCAGCTAACTCTCAGCAGTCTCGATCCTGACAGCGGGCTCAGGATGGTCTGGGCCAATCTACTCTTTCCTCCCTAGCCAGATTTCCCTGAGGAGCATTTTAGTGCCATAAAGAGAATTTAAACCCTCAAAGAACAGGGATTCTATTTACTCTGGGGGAGGGGGTGCTATACTCACCTGATAGGACATGCTGATTAAAACAACATGCCATGGGAATTACACAAACTTACGTGCACATAAAACACTCATATACATAACATAAATGAATTTTTAAAAATATGTTTAAATACATGTTAATGGCCAAGAAGTAGCCCTTCATTTCCTACTTTATGTCATTTAACTTTTCAAAAATTTAAAAACGTTTCCTTATCCATGTATGTGTGTAAATGTGTCTTTGGGAATACATGCCACATGTGTGCAGCTGCCTAGAGAGGTCAAAAGATGACGTCAGATTCCTTGGAACTGCAGTCATAGGTGTGAGCTGCCTAATGTGGGGGCCTGGGAAGTGAACTCAGAAACTCTGCAAAGGCCCCAAGCATTCTTAGCTACCAAGACATCTTTCCAACCCAGCTTTTTATACACTTCTAATAACTCTTCTACTTCATAGGCTCTCTTTTTGGAACAAAATTGTGCGCAAAAATCTATGTTATCTGACTCAAGTACAGTGGGAAGTGATAGGGTCTTGTTGTAGATGGTCTACAGTTAGATTTTTGTCCTTCCTGCTTGACCAGTCTTGGTAGTTTGACTGTGATCTGATAGAGACTTAGTATGTGAATCAAGAATAATGAAGCTAGCCGAAGAACCCCTTTAGCAATCTTTCCACAAAATTTGAAGGACAATGTTTTTAGATTCTGTATCTTCACAGTAATGTTTTAAAAATACATGAGCATAAAGGTGGCTCTGGTTTTTGTCCTTCTGTTCAATTCTCGTACCGATACTCCTTAACCTCCAGCTGTCCAAGTTAATTCTTTAGTGTCTTTTAACTTAAAATATTATTCATGGAGCCGGGCGTGGTGGCGCACGCCTGTAATCCCAGCACTTGGGAGGCAGAGGCAGGCGGATTTCTGAGTTCGAGGCCAGCCTGGTCTACAGAGTGAGTTCCAGGACAGCCAGGGCTATACAGAGAAACCCTGTCTCGAAAAAACAAAAAACAAAAGTAATCCAGATTCTATGAATTAAAGAGTGAAGTTTGAAGTGGGCATTTTTCTTTCTTAAAAAATTTTTCTTGATCAAGTTGGATGTCTCTAGATTTCAATGCAATGGGAAAGACATGTTCACGGTTCTAAGTATTTTGTATCCAGCACCCAGTGGTTGGTTAAGCAGTACTTATTACACAAGGAGCCATTCAAACTAAAAAAAAAAAATCTGTAGGGTTCTATAGAAAACCATTCAGAGGCTGGAGAGATGGCTCAGTGGTTAAGAGCACTGATTGCTCTTCCAGAGGTCCTGAGTTCAATTCCCAGCAACCACATGGTGGCTCACAACCATCTATAATGGGATCTGATGCCCTCTTCTGGGTGTCAAGAGAGAGCAGCAGTGTACTCACATACACATAAAATAAATAATGTTAAAAGAAAAAGAAAAGAAAACCATTAAGGGTAGACTCTTTGCCATGATATCTATATATATTCCAGATTAAGTCTTTCAAAACATGGTAGAAGATGGCAAGATAGCTCATCAAGTAAAGGTGTCTACTCCCAGCCAGACCATCTGAGTTTTGAGACACAAATAGTGGAAGGAAATGACCAACCTCACAACGAGGCCAACAAGGTGATCTCCATCTACATGCTGTGGTACTTGTGAGCCTCTCTATACACAAATATAGGGTAAATAAATGAATAGATGTAATTTTCAGAAAAGGAAGGGGCTAGAGAGATAGATGACTCGGTGGTTAAGAGTAACTTACTGCTCCTCCAGACAGAATTGGTTCCCAGTGCCCTGTTGGTCAGCTCACACCTACCTGTAACTCAAGTTCCGGGGGCTGCACCCCACCAGCCACTTTCCCAACTGGGCCTGGGGTAGCGGGAAGAATATTAGAAATGTAATTAAGCTGAGGGCAGATTTAGGGTGCTGATCTGGGAGTGAAAAGAAGGGCAGGAGATAGCCTGGGAAGGCATAGAAGAATTGAACCAATAAGGAAGGTTAAAAAATAAATTAATGTGTGTGTGTGTGTGTGTGTGTGTGTGTGTGTGTGTGTTTCATTTGAGGATCTGAGGGAACCTGGTTGGGGCTGGTACCTTAAAGTGGGGTAGCAAAATCTACACACTACACTTGGTGCCTGTTAGGCAAGTACTCTATCAACTGAGGTACAGCTCCAGTCTAAGATGTACCTTGTCTGTTTACATGTTTGTTTGTTTGTTTGTTTGTGTGTTTGATACAGGGTTCCTCTGAGTATCTCTGGCTGTCCTAGAACTCTGTAGACCAGGCTGGCCTGGAACTCACAGATCCCTCTGTATCTGCCTCCTGAGTCCTGGGATTGAAGATGTCCGGCCTAAGAAGTATCTTTCTAAAACATGTGACTGTTGTTCCCAAACCCCACGATCTTTTATGGCTTCGGCAGAGGTCCCTACAGCCAGCATGGTGGCTCTCCCTCCTGTCTGACGCTGGCTCCAGCTTAAGGTGAGTTCCATAGAACCCTCCTCCAGCAGATGCCTGCTCATTCCCCATCCTTTCCCAGGCTGATGTGTGGAAAGCAGTCCAGCTAGCCTGCAAACAGCACTGCCTAATATGGGAGCTGAGCCTTTGGGGCAGCCCTAGGGCAAGAAAGGGGTTAGAGCCCAAAGTGAGTGGGAGTGGCTGGTTCAGGGAGACATTCTCCCTTCAGGAAGGCAGGTTAGAACCAAACTTCACTGCTCACTGAAATGACAAACACATTCTACACTTTTTTAACTGGTGTTTTCTTCCTTTCGTATTTCTCTCTTGGCTTCTGGCTACCCCAATGACCCCCGTTTGCTTACCCTAACTTTCTAACTTTGTCTCCCCTTCCCCCTACTTGGTGGTTGAGACAGGGTTTCTCTGTAGCTCTGGTTATCCTAGAACTTCAGACTGGCCTCAAATTCAGAGATTGGATTAAAGGCATGCTCCACAACTGCCCGGCTTGGTTATTCTAACTTTCCTTCATTAAACAATATTACTTTCAAATTAAACTACCTGCACTCAAATCCTAGTTCTATTTTAGGGGATATTCAAAGCAAACCAATGACAATTAGGACATAATACAGTTGGAAGAGAAACAGATTTCTGATTTCATCTTGCACACACATGCAAACACACACAGGGTAGATGGAGAAAGAATTGGGGGGGGAGAGAGAGAGTGAGAGAGAGAGAGAGAGTTCATTCATTCTTATAATCAGCTAAGGATAAAAATTAAGACTATCTTTCCATCAAAACAGTGTTCCTTGATTCTGACCTTTTCTCTTGGCCTCTGGCTATATATTATAGCTTTATTTTAAATGTGTCTTTACCATAGTCAATCAACAAGTTCAAGTGTAAAAACAGTCACTTAGAAAAATGCCAAGCTATTGAACTAAATGCTGAATGTAGACTGAAGTCTCTCTGGGATTGAGTAGTACTTGAGGCACATTTAGGAGATGGTGTCATGGAAGATGAGGAGTTCAAGGCCAGACTTGGCCACACAGGCAATTTGTGCTACATAACAAAGCAATCAATCAATCAAGCAAGCAAGCAGTGAGCAAGCAAGCAAACAAGCAAGCAAGCAAATAGCCATAACAGCAGAACCCCAATGTCCCCTGTTGGCTTGCCCCAGCTTCAAGTCATTAAACAATATTTCCTGACAGCTACAGCTACCTTTTCCCATTCTAGATTTCATATACATTTGACCTTAAGATTTCCCCTAGTTCATGCTTTACTTATACCTTTTGTTTGAGTTTAGGGATTTGTGGAGGATGATGCTCTTCAGATGCCAGAGGAAATAAGAGCCTTGGAAACCACGTCCCATTAAGTGGCTCCCCGCCATCTTTTAGTATGACTCATTTTATCCTCATAGCTAGCTGTTTCTCTTGGCATCTCTTTGTTTGGGGGGGGTCCCATCATAAGTTTCTTTCTCTCTTCATGTTTATACAGAGTTTGTCCATCGCTAATTCTTGGTGGGACTGAGAGAACAGAAGCAGGGCTGGGCAGAGGGAGGAAACGTTAGATGCTGTAAGAGCTTGTCCCACAGGCTGCCCAACGTCGGCAAGGTTCTTCATAGTTGTCCTATGATGGGGTCAAAAGCTCAACCTTGGTGACCCCTTTGTAGACAGCTCTGAAAAAGAGTGGCCTTAGGCCTGGAGACTTAAGTCTGCTCAGACAATTTTATAAAGGGCCACAGAGGGTGACTAGCTGAGAGCCATTGACTGAGTGATTCTAGCAGCTGAGGAAATAAGTCCTTCAGCCTGAAGGAGAGGAGGGCAATCTGAGAAGCAAGCCATCTGGGGTCTCTTCTCTCTTCTACGCCTTTGTCTCCTACGTGGTGGTTTGAATGAAAAAGAGCCCCTCTAGTCCCCTAGGGAGAGGCACTATAAGGAGGTGTGGCCTTGTTGGAGAAAGTCACGGTGGGGATGGGCTTTAAGATTTCAGATGTTCAAGCCAGGCCCAATGTCACTCTCTCTTCTTGCTGCCTTCAGATCTCGATGTAGAACCCTCGGCACTTCTCCAGCACCGTGTCGGCTCGCAAACGGCCATGCTTCCTGCCATGATGACGGTGGACTAAACCTCTGAACTGTCATTAAATGTTTTCCTTATAAGGTTGCCGTGGTCATGGTGTCTCTACGCAGCAATAGGAACTCTAACTAAGACTACCATTTATTCTCTCACCTCCTCATCCTAGGTAAACTGTCTAGAGAGCTTTGAGATAAGAATCAAATATCTAGCAACATCCTTCAAAAGCTAAGTACATGGGAAAACATAAAAATCATAAGACGGTCCTACTTTCTTACAATGTTTTATTTTCTTTTAGTTTTTAAAAATACTTTACTTTTTAAAAAAAAATCCCTTTGAGAGAACAGTGGGGCTTGGTGGGATAAATCTGTAATCTCAGGATTTAGGAATCTGAGGCAGGGGGTTGGAGAGATAACTCAGCAGTTAAGAGCACTGTCTGCTCTTCTGAAAGTCCTGAGTTCAAATCCTAGCAGCCACATGGTGGCTCACAACCATCCATAATGAAGTCTGACACCCTCTTCTGGTGCATCTGAAGACAGTAACAGTGTACTTAGATATAACAATACATAACTCTTTAAGCCAGAGCAAGCCGGGCCAAACAGAGCAAGCAGAGGTCCTGAATTCAAATTCCCATCAACTACATGATGGCTCACAACCATCAGTACAGTTATAGTGTACTCATATACATAAAATAAATAAATAAATAAATAAATAAATCTTTTTTTTTCCGTTTAAAGGAAATCTGCAGCAGGGGAATTGTGAATTTTAGGTCATCCTGAGTAACTTAATAAAGCCCTACCACAAATGAGCAAAAAACATTGAGATACAGTTTTTGGTTTTTTGTTTTTGTTTTTGTTTTTTGGTAAATAGATGTTTGTAGTCCCATATATACTTTGGGAACCTAAAGCATTCTTTTCTAGATGCACCAAACTTAGTAAATTTATAAGAAATGGAAACTATGTAAAAATAAACCTTGAAGCAAACTGGAAATAAAACGGACTCTCCTGAACCAATACTGAGGTCAAGGGCCCCACAGGCACTGGAATGAAACGTGCCAGGGCATGGTAAGAGTCTGACGATTGGAATAACAGATGTCCCTGTGTGTGACAGGGCTGTTAAGTAGCGGAGGGAATACTGAGCAGGATTCTAGTTTGAAACTTTCTTTTCCTGAATGTCAAGTGTGCTCTAAGGCCCTTCAGCTTGCATGGCAGCAGGGCCCGCATGTACAGAGGGGCCACACACTATTAAGTCACCACTTACCCTCCCTCAGTGCCCTCTCCATAAAAGGACAGAAAATAGGAATATATTAGAGTAGTAATGACCTTTCTTGCAGAATAATCCTTATTTGAATATGGGGCCTTTAAAAATTATTTTTAGCCGGGTGTGGTGGCGTATGCCTTTAATCCCAGCACTTGGGAGGCAGAGGCAGGCGGATTTCTGAGTTCAAGGCCAGCCTGATCTACAAAGTGAGTTCCAGGACAGGCAGGGCTACACAGAGAAACCCTGTCTCGAAAAACCAAAAAAAAAAAAAAAAAAAAAAAAAAAAATTATTTTTAAAAATAGAAGGCCACATGTAGCCCGAGCGGTGGAGGCAGGAGGATCAAAAGTTCAAAGTTAGCTTTAGCTACTTCAGATCTAGCACTTGGGCAATGGAGACAGCTTGGGGCCATCCAGAGCTACATGCCGAGAATTTATCTCGAGAAGGAGATGGCTCAGTGGTTAAGAGTCATGACCGCTCTTCCAGAGGCTGTGGGCTCAATTCCTGGCACCCACATGGTGGCTCACACTATCTGTAACCCCAGGTCTGGGGATCCAAAGCCTTCTTCTAGCCTCTGCAAGTATCAGGCATACATGCAGGAAAAATGTTCATACATCTAAAATTTATATATATATATATGTATATATATATGTATATATATATATATATATACATATATATATATATAAATTAAAAAAACAGTTTTTATAAAAAAATTTAATGAATGAAGTAAAAACTAAATTTGAACACAAAAACAGCTCTAGGGAGAAGACATTGTATGAGGCACCGCGAGTTTTACCTACAGCCTAACGAACATGGGAGGGTATTGGAGATGAGAGAGGACGCAAAACACATTTTCCGTGGATTCTTCCAAAGGAGCCAAGCCTGCTGTCACCTTTGCTTTGAACTTGCGCCTATAGTTGTGAATGCCAGGCCAGCTGTTGGTAACACTCCTCGGAGGCACGAGCACTGCCTGCTCTGGGAGCACCTTCAGCCTCCCCAGGCAGCTGTGGAGGCAGCTGGAATGTGGGACACAGCTACAGAGCCCTCCTTTGCAGGCTTCTTTTATTTCTCCAGTCTGTTTTCTCTTATGTAAAATGTGAAGCTTGGCAGAACCCACTGAAGAGGCCTTTTGAGCGTGAAAGGACCTAATACAGTTCTTCCTTTCCGGTTATTTTTAAACTGGAGATTTACCGCCTACAGCCAATCCATCCTCCCGGGCGACACTCACGGTGAGGTAAGCTGTCAATGCCAATTATGCATGTTATTGTGACTTCTGTTCAACTCTCAGTGACAAGGGCAGTTACTTGTCCTGAAACAAATCTCTTAATTACCTATGCAAAGAGGAAGTCGGAAGCCAGAAATCTAGGCAAGCTATTGTGTATTCTTCTGAGGACACTGACCATCAGTTAGCCATAGGGATTAACTGCTAAACCATCTCTCCAGCCCCCTGGATATTATTATTTTAAGTGGATTATTTAGGCCATTTAATCATCCTTGGTTTGTATGCATTCCATCAAATAACGCCTAAGCATTACAAAATTAAGTATAGGTGGGGTTTGGTCTGTTGAACTAATCTGTCCCTCTTGGTTTCATGGAGACATCAAAAACCAGTTGAGTCACAATGAGATGTTACCTCTCTCCTAGGTTGGATTACATTTAAAAAATTAAGAAAAAAGCCGGGCAGTGGTGGCGCATGCCTGTAATCCCAGCATCCCTGTAATCTGGGAGGCAGAGGCAGGCGGATTTCTGAGTTCGAGGCCAGCCTGGTCTACAGAGTGAGTTCCAGGACAGCCAGGGCTACACAGAGAAAATAACTGACAAAATGCCCCACAGGTTTGACAGCCGACCAAGCTTATTGGTCTCAGTGTTCTCATTTTCATTTTCAAATTTCTCATTTTCACATTTTGCCAGTTGAGGTTCCCTCTTCTCAGCCGACTGTAGCTTGTGCCGAGTTACCATGAAACTCGCCAGCACAGCTGGAAAGATGGCTCAGGGCTTATTAGCACCTGCTGCTCTGGCAGAGGACCAGGTTCCATTCCCAGTATCCACATGGTGGTTCACATGACCTCCTGTAGTTCTAGTTCCAGGGGACCCTGCGTCCTCCACCGAACTCCTCGGGCACCAAGCGTGCACATGGTACATGTACATATGTGTAGGCAAAGTACTCATAAAATAAAATGAAGGGTCGGGCGGCGGTGGTGGCGCACGCCTTTAATCCCAGCACTTGGGAGGCAGAGGCAGGCGGATTTCTGAGTTCGAGGACAGCCTTGTCTACAGAGTGAGTTTCAGGACAGCCAGGTCTATACAGAGAAACCCTGTCTCGAAAAAAAAACAAAACAACAAAACAAAACAAAACAAAAAAAACCCAAAACAACAACAACAACAACAACAAAAGAAGGAATCTAGTTAAAATACAGCTAAAATAAGTACATTCATAGGTTAGAAAGTGGATTAGACACTATTGAGGGCTGGGGTAAGGGTGAGTAGGAGTTTGTTTCTTTATGGTTACAGAGAGTAGTAATGGGAAATTTTTACTTTTTATTATTTATTTTTATTTTTTGTTTTTAAATGAATCTCTCCCTCTCTCTCTCCCTCTCCCCCCCCTCTCTCTTCTCCTCCCTCCCTCCCTCTCTCTCTCTCTCTCTCTCTCTCTCTCTGTGTATGGTCTCTGTGCCTCTACAAAATCTCCTGCCTGTGCCTGCTCTTAGTCCCACAGGGATATGCTGGGATTACAAATACTTACAAGACTGTAAAATGGCTCAGTTGGCAAAGAGGCTTGCAGCCAAGCCTAATGGCTTGAGTCTGATCCCCAAAAACAACAAGGTGAGAGGAGATTGTGCTATTGGCCCTCTGACATCTATTACTCTCCTCTTCCCTGAACACACAGAATAAATAAGCAAATTTAAAAAAGGATATAAGAGCCGGGCGGTGGTGGCACATGCCTTTAATCCCAGCACTTGGGAGGCAGAGGCAAACGGATTTTTGAGTTCGAGGCCAGCCTGGTCTTCAGAGTGAGTTCCAGGACAGCCAGAGTTACACAGAGAAACCCTGTCTCGGAAAAAAATAAATAAATAAATAAATAAATAAAAAACAAAAAACAAACAAAAAAAGAAATAAGAAACTACAGATGCTTGTAGCTTTTGAGATGGCTTTGTGGTTAAGTTACTTACTGCTCTTGCAGGTGGCCTGAGTTCCCAGCACCTACGTCAGGTGGCTACCAACTGCCTGTATCTCCAGCTTCAAGGCAGCCAAAGCCTCTGATCTCCATGGGCACTTAAACTCATGTGCTCAAACCCATACACATATATGCACAATTAAAACTAACATGAACAAAAAAAAATATTTTTAAGAGTTTGTCTTAGTTTGGGTTTTATTGCTGTGAACAGACACCATGACCAAGGTAACTCTTATGAAAACATTTCATTGGGGCTGGCTTACAGTTTCAGGGGTGCAGTCCATTATCATCAGGGCGGGAAGCCTGGCAGCACCCAAGCAGACAAGGTGACCTCAAAGAATCTGAGAGCTCTACATCTTGATCCCAAGGCAGCCAGGAGATTAACTCTTCCAGAGTAGGCGGAGCTTGTGGTCTAGGATCTCTCAAAGCCTTCCTACACAGCTACGCACGTCCTCCCACAAGGCCACACCCACTCCAACAAGGCCACACCTCCTAATAGTGCCTCGCCCTGGGCCAAGTGTTTTCAAACCCCCGTAGAGTTAAAAATATAAAGATGTTCGTATAGCTGTGTCCAGCTTGTTTGTGGGATTCAAACACAGGTCTTCCAGTCTGCTCGGAGGATGCGTTTTTACCCACAGAGCCGTCTGCCCTCCCCAGCCTCAAAACTGTTTTGAGAACAGTAGTGAAGTTACGCAATATTGCATTATTTAATGGAAATGAAATATCTACTTTCAAAAGACAAATTTTGGAGTTGATATGGTAGAGTGCTTACCTAGCATTCTTGAAGCCTTGAGCCCCACCCCCGTTTCACAAAATGCACTCAGTGTGGTAGTGTGCTCCTGTAAAACTGGTGCTCAGGAAACAGAGGCAGAAGAACTGTTCTAAGTACAGTCTGGTTGAGCATGAGGAGTTCTCAAAGCCTGCCTACACACCTATACGTGTTCCCCAACAGAGTCACACATCCTAACAGTGATACTCTGTGGCACATATGGAGGTCCAAGCTGGCCAGAGCTATATAGAGAAACTTTTTTCCCTAAAAAAAAAAAAAAAAACAACACCAAAAACCAACACACACACACACACACACACACACACACACACACAAATACAAACCAAAACTCAAATAAACAAAACCCAACAAAACAACACAAAAGAAAGTGAGTTTTCCTGGGAAGTCCATCTGAATATTTATGAACATAAGAGTTGCTTGAAACCAATGCATATGATGACATCTGATATCCGGAAGACAGCCAACAATGCAGAAATGAGCCGAAAGTCTCTGGTAACAATGCATTGGGGAATAGAGGAACGTACATTACGTCACTGAACCACAGCTGGCGATTCTATTGGGGCCAGAGCAGGAAGAGGAATCAGACCATGTTTCAAAAGAAAAATTCTTACCTTCCTGGTAACAGATTTCCCCACTGCATGTGTCTGGGTCTAGTACCATCCCAACTAGTTTTATGTCAATTTGACACAGTCTAGAGTCATCTGAAAGGAGGGGCCTCAACTGAGAGTATGCCTCCCTAAGATCCAGCTGTAGGGCATTTTCTAAGTTAGTGATTAATAGGGGAGGGCCCAGCCCATTGTGGGAAGTGCCATCCCACAATGGGTTCTGTAAGAAATGCATGCTTAGTGCCCGTTGAGTCCCCTGGAACCAGAAATACAGATGGTTGTGAATCACTGCATAAGTGCTGGGAATTGAACCTCTTTCCTCTGCAAGAGTAACAAGTGCTCTTAACCACTGAGCCATCTTTCCCGCAATGCTGGTGAGTTTTATGTCAACTTGGCACACGCTATAGTCGTCTGAGTCTATAAAACTGATCTATTGTCAAACCTGTGGGGCATTTTTCAGTTAGTGATCAATGAGGGAGGGCCCAGCCCATTGTGGGTGGTGCCACTCCTGGGCTGATGGTCCTGGGTTCTATAAGAAAGGGGGCTGAGCAAGCCAGGGGGAGCAAGCCAGTAAGCAGCATTCCTCCATGGCCTCTGCATCAGCTCCTTCTTCCAGGCCCCTGCCCTGTTTGAGTTCCCGCACTGATTTCCTTCAGTGATGGACTATGCAGTGAAAAATGGAAATCCAATAAACCCCTTTCTCTCCAGCTTGCTTTAGGTCATGGTGTTTCATCACAGCAACAGAAACCCTAAGACAAGTAAGTTTCCCTCTCTTCTTCCCTGCCCAACTCTCTTCTTTATACACACACACCCTTTTCCTTCCTTCCTTCCTTCCTTCCTTCCTTCCTTCCTCCCTCCCTCTCTCCTTCTCTCCCTCCCTCCCTCCCTTCCTTCCTTCCTTTCCTATATGCATGTTGTTTCATTTGTGTTTTTTGACTCAGGGTCTTACTCTGTTGTCCTGGCTGGAATTCTCTTTGTAGACCAGGCTGGCCCCAAACTTACAGCAATCCTACTGCCTCTGTCTCCCAAATATTGGGGTTATAAGAACTCACAACCATTCTTGGTTTGTGGTTTGGTTTTCTTGAGATAGTAGAGTTTAACTATGTAGCCCAGGCTAGAGTTTCACTATGTAGGTTAGGCTGGTCTTCAACTATAGACAGTCCTTTTGCCTAAGCCTCCTGAGTTCTGGGGTCACAGTGTGAACTCCTATGCTTGGTTTTTTGCTCTTAACTCCTCTTTAGCCACTGGACTCAAATGTTGGTGATTCATATCTTCTTGTTCTATGCACTCCCACCCACTGCAGAAAAGCCCAGCACTAATGCCTGGGAACCTAATTCAGCAACTACCCTGTTCCCTGAGGACAGTTAGGGTTCTAGCCCTGCACCAGGCTGTCTATTACACACCTCCACCGGGAGACTCCCAACTGTACTCATAATCTGCTGACCCTTGAGCTTCCTTTTGATTGACAATGACGACCCACCAGTTGCTCACCCAGGTAACCTGGTAACTATCTATCTGTCTCCTCCCTGCTTCTCCGTTCTCATCCTCCTCACTTTGCCAACCGCGTCAGCCTCCTATCCTATACACAGCTAATCCAGCTCCTCTCTTCTGCTTTCAGTGTGTGACGCCTGTTTCCGCCTTCCAGAACCTGTGCAGAGTGCTTGTTCCCAGGCAGACTCTCCGGCAATCCACTCTGCGATCCTGATTGTGATTAAACAAATAAACAAAACCACACCTGGTCTGTGTTTGCCTGTGTGTCTCCTACTTAAAAGCACTTAGTGATTAATGCTTGCCTACTTGCTAAATTTCAAACATTCCAGCCAGACTGGCTGTCAAGTCCATTCATGTTCTTTCCCACAGGTTCTTAGACCGTTTTCTTCCACAGACTGAGCTATAGTCACATTGATTTACTTGGCATTTCAGGCATGTGCCCTAGCCTCTCTGCCTTGGCCCTTACTGCGGGCTTGAACTAGAGTCTGCTCACTCCCTTACCTGCCATTTTTCTGCCCAACTCCTCAATGTCATTAGGGGCCTGGCTCAACCCTGCACCTCTTAGAAGTCGCCATAGCAATCAGAGGCAATCCCACCCTTCTCTGTAGACTTTTCTCAGCCTATGCCGAACTCCACCCCACATCTTGTCATATTACTTTACCACTAATTTTCTTGTCCAGTACCCTTTCTAGGTTAAATGTCCCAAAGGAGCGCTGGTTCCTTGTGTGGTCAACATAATACAAGCTAGCGTCTTCTGGAAAGAGGGAACCTCAATTGAGAAAAGGCTTCAGTCAGGTTGGACTGTCAGCAGTTCTGTGGAGGTATTGCCTTGATTAAGGATTCATGTAGTAGGGCCCTGCCTATTTTTGATGGTGCCACCTCTGGAAAGAAGCTGTTGGGTTGTATAAGAAGTCAAAGCAAGACCCAGAAAGGAGCTGAGAAGGAACATTCCTTCACAGCTTTTTGTTTGTTTGTTTGTTTGTTTGTTTGTTTTTTTGAGACAGGGTCTCTCTGTGTAGCCATGGCTGTCCTGGAACTCACTCTGTACACCAGACTGGCCTTGAACTCAGAAATCTGCCTGCCTCTGCCTCCCAAGTGCTGGGATTAAAGGCGTGTGCCACCAACGCCCTGCTCCTTCACAGCTTTTTTTAGTTCCTGACTCCAGGGTCCTGCTTGAGTTCATGCTCTGACTTCTTTCAAGGACGAATTGTGATCAAGACTAATCAACATGTCAAATAAGCCAAATGTGCTCCTCCCTCCACATAAGATGCTTTAAGTCATGGTGTTAATCACAGTGATAGACCTCTAACTGGAACAGAAGGGAACTGTATCAAACATATGTTCGAGACAAAGGGCTTGGATGGTGGTGCGCACCTGTGATCCGGACACTTGGGAAGTATGGGGAGGAGGTTCCTGAGTTCAAGGTTATCCTTGCTTGCATATTAAATTCAAGGCTAGTCTGAGCTACAGGAGACCCTGTCTCAAATGAACCCTTCTATCCAAACCCCAAAACAACCACTACCACCACCAAACCCCTCCCAAAACAAAAATAGAACCAAACTCCAGAACTAGTGAAATAGCTCCGTGGATAAATTGTGTTTACTGCCAATCCTGAAGACCTATGATCCATCTGCACATGGTAGAAAGACCCAACTCCCATAGTTGTTCTCTGAGGCCTATATACACGCCATGGCACAGGTGAGTCCATGCATGCCCAAGAAGTATATACATGGTAAATAAACAAATAAGCATATATTAAAAAAAATTTATTTCACGTTCTTTGGTATTTTACCCGAATGTATGTCTGTGTTCTGGTGTTGGATCCTCTGGATGTGCAGTTTCATACAGTTGTGAGTTGCTATATGGGTGCTGGGAATTGAATTCTGATCCTCTGGAAGAGTAGTCAACACTTAACCTCTGAGCCATCTCTGTAGCTCATAAACATAATTCTTAGTGAATGTAAGCATTCGGTATATATGCATTATCATTCCTTGACAGTCTGTCCTAAAGGTCAATGGACAACCCTTCCAGCGATGACAGCGAAGCACCAGGGGCTCCCCATGCCCCAAGGTTGCAGCGACTGCCTATCTATCGCTTTGTGTCTCCTTACGTAAGCCGTGAGAATGAAGCCCATGGAAGTGGGAACTACTGGGCAACAGGAAGACACTGCTGCTGATGTCTGGGCACCTGACTCAACACTGCACCGTGTCGGCCCTGTTCTGTTGTGATTTTCCAGCAACAGTGTAGGATTAATTCTTTGTTCAGAGTAAATACATTCACTTTGTATGCCTTGCAGATACTCAGGTCAGAGCAGCCAAGGAATATAGGATGAATTGTGACCAAGACTAATCAACATGTCAAATAAGCCAAATGTGCTCCTCCCTCCACATAAGATGCTTTAAGTCATGGTGTTAATCACAGTGATAGACCTCTAACTGGAACAGAAGGGAACTGTATCAAACATATGTTCGAGACAAAGGGCTTGGATCGTGGTGTGCACCTGTGATCCGAACACATTGGGAATCCAGAGGCTAGTGGTTTTGCGATGAAGAAATGCTTCCATCCAAACCATTTTTTCCCATCGAATAAAGGAATGGTGCTTTGAACAATGCAGATGGCAGTAGAAACAAGAGAGACTCTACTTTAGTGCGGTGGAAGAAGAGAACCCCCTCTCAAAACATGTTCATTGACTTCAGCATGTGTATGCATGTAATGTAAGCTGTGGCATGCATATACCCATGTACTTACATCACACACACACACACACACACACACACACACACACACACCTTTCTTTCAACTTTTCCTTCCCGAGGTTCATCCTGTATTCAATCGGCATCCTATATGCCATTACATTTCAATATAGGCCCATATAAGAATATAGAAGCTGCAGCAGAGAGTGGCCTTTTGGGGAATGGTGACTGTGAGTATGTGTGTTCTGCCCCATCCACACTAAAAGAAAAGTCCCAGCGACCAAGCATGGCAGCACACGACTGACTGGCCGCTCTGGCTGGGCTCAAACTTGAAGCCTTGAAGGTCTGTCTGACGCGACTTTTCAATCCTTTCTGGATATTTATAAACCTTCTCTAAAAAATCTTTTCCTGGGGTGGTGAGGGTTAGTTTAGCAAACATCTTTCTTTCACGTTTCTCAGTGCACTTAAAACATTTACATAAGCAATGTGAACGCTTGCTTAATGTTTCAACGTGTAAAACTACAGACTTGCCCAGAACAAAAGGTGAAAACCTGCCCTCATTTCACAGGCTCGGTTTTCCATTCCTGCATCTCATTATCCGGTGCCCTGGTCAGCTCCCCCTGCCTTTTTACAGCCGTCGCAGTAATCAATTTTAAAACCCTTTCCACGTTGGCATAGTATGACTAAAAGGTTAAGAGTTAAGTACTGTGGGACACACCTGTAATCAACAGCTCTCAGGAGTCTGACTGAGCCACAGAGTAAGACCTTGTCTCCAAACGAACAAAGGTGGATGTATAAAAAGTACAGGATCTGCCTTTAGGTCACAAGATACAGGATGGGTAAATTTTTGTTTTTGTTGTTTTGTTTTTTGTTTGTTTTTATTGTTTTTTGTTTTGTTTTGTTTTTTGTTTTGTTTTGTTTTGTTTTGGGACAGGGTTTCTCTGTGTAGCCCTGGCTATCCTGGAACTCACTCTGTAGACCAGGCTGGCCTTGAATTCAGAAATCCGTCTGCCTCGGCCTCCCGAGGGCTGGGATCAAAGGCGTGCCCTGCTACCGGGCAGGATGGGTAAATTTTAAAGGGTGGAAAAGAGCCAAAAAGGTTTTGTCCCGAAGGCTGGATGGGGAGGGGTGGAAGGTTGGAGTCTTGAGCCTTTGCCTGGTTGTAGCCCCTGAAACACTGTCAAATGCAAATCTCAGCCAATTTTTTTAGCCTTACCTCTCAAATTCCAAGTCTAATAAGACATTGTATAAGTGGTAATGATTAGATGCTAATATTTTATTCCTAATTCCTGCTTAAATTTAACATTTTATCTGAAATAAATTTAAATTATATATATATTTCCCTTTCTCATTCATAACTCTCTTCTTTCTCTGTTATGTGGATTCTGGGTATCAAACCCCAGTTATCAGGTTTGACCTGATGACTAAACGTCTTTACCTGTCGAGCCGTCCTGCTAGCCCTTTTATAATTTGAGATGCACGGTCTTTGAAGAATGATTCTTGTTTTTAGTTCTTTTAACTGACAAAACCTTCTTTTTTCATTCTCTTTAATTCTTCTGTTCATCTTTTCTCATTAGTTTTTTTTTTTTTTTTCCCTTCCCTTGGTAGTCAATATCTGGGGACAGGGAAGACAGGAAGAGCATATTTTTCAATTTTCTTCCCATGTTTGGATTGGATTGTCTTTTGTTTTTTCTGTGTAGCCCTGGCTGTCCTGGAACTCACTCTGTAGACCAGGCTGGCCTTGAACTCGGAAATCTGCCTGCTTCTGCCTCCCAAATGCTGGGATTAAAGGCGTGTGCCACCGCTGCCTGGCCTATGTTTGGATTTTCATTTAACTCCAGCTTCGTCTGATTACTTGTTAGTAAGATACTTGACATTGAGACTTAAGGAAAGCTGAACCCACTGTAAAGACTCAGGGCTTGTTGGTTTTGATGTGGTAAGAGCCACTAGAATCACATATAGTACCGCCCTGCCTTCTGGACACAAACAGGGACCTGCTGCTGCGGAAACCCAAACCGGGGATCAGGGAATCAGGAAGGCCTGGAGGCATGCCCAGGCTCTAGCACTCACTGTCTGCAGGGTCTCAAGATGGAACCTAGTGAGCTGGCTGTGTCACTTGGACGGTAGAGTGCTTGCCCAGCATGTGGAGGGAGAACCTTCAGCTGGCTTCCCAGCACCGTAGAAAACTGGATGAAGTGGAGCATGCCTGTAATTTCAGCTCTTCCAAGGTGGAGGCAGGGAGGATCAGAAATTCAAGGTTACCCTCTCACATGTGCAAATTCAAGACCATTCTAAATCTTCAGGAGACCTTTCCTGGGGGGTGGGGGCTGGGGGAGGGGGGTGGGGAGTCCGCCAAAGGCTCAGTGTTTTCTGTAAACCAGGGAAATGCTTCATGAAGATAGCTAATAAACGAAACTGGCAATCATGTCACATTGATTTAATAAATGAGTGCCATATTCCCATCCTAACACTTGGACTTGGAGAGTAATGGATGGAAATTTTATAACTTCCCCGAGTCAACCAAGGCAGAGAGAGAGAGAGAAAGCGACTTAAGAAGATCTGTCTACCTCTCTCTTTATTCTTCTCCGCAGTATTTGCCTAGAAACCTGATCTTCAGTGTCCTAGAGAAGGAACAAAGAAGCCCTTGAAATATGATTCGGGTTTGCAGAGACGGAATGATAGACAGCAGCCCATTCAGGGACCAACACAGTGCCTGGCTAAATGTTTGTTTAGTAAACCTAGCTCCAATTTCACCATAGCAACAAGCCACCTTTATAAGCCGAGATGAATTTCAATTTTAAGTCCCCCCCCCCCATCTTCCTGTTTGTGGGTAAGGAAGCTGGAGTTTCGAAGGAGCCAAAAGCGGCCTAGGCAGACATGCACACTTTACTGTACTGACTTACTTGGTGGGAGAATGCAGTAGGTACTACATTTAGGGATTCCCACCATCACCTCTTTTCCAGGTTCTCATCTCTGCGTGCTGGCCCCAATGGCTGACTTCTGAGAGACTTTGCCATGGACTCTGAACTTCAGGCCCTTGTGCTTCCAAGTCTGTGTCCTTGACAAGATACCGGATGCCAGGGATGGACTCTGCTTGGTCCTCTCTGGGTGATGTCACCACCCTTTAACACAATATTCCTGGCAAAAGTTAACGATCTGATTGTCATTGTGTGTGTGTGTGTGTGTGTGTGTGTGTGTGTGTGTGTGTATTTATTTATTTCTGTGATCGGTGTGGTCAACACACACACACTTAAAAGAAATTAAAAAAGAAGAAAGAGAGCCAGTCATATTCATTAAATCTGAAATGCACTACCCCCCCCCCACACACACACACATAAAACTTGTGTTTGGGTGTTTTTGCCTTGGCAAGTGGTGATGCGTGGAAAGACTGTGTGTCTATTTTAGGGACCTGCTCAGCAGAAGAAGGCCACTAGGGATAGCTCTGCTTGAATTAAAGGCATGCATCAGCATACCCAGCATTAATATTTTTAAACATTGGCTTCAAAAACTTAAGAATATTTTGGATTTATTAGGCTGCGCGAAGCAAATTGCTAAAATTAACGATTTTTCTTTTCTTCTGTGTTCTACTGTGACCAGAAAACCTTAGACTCTATATTAGGTTTCTCTTCTATCTCTAGTAAATAGTATTCATCTAGGTAAGTGGTTATCTCTCTATTTGTCGATCACATGAACATTTTGTAGATCTCATTGGCGCTCTGGAGGGCCTGAGATTCTGCACTTCTTGTGAGCGCCCAGGTGAGGATGATGTGGTTTCCCAGAACGTGCTTCCGGCACTAGCGGCTGAAGGACTTACGGGGTAACCAGTTAAATGTGGGCTGTGGCCAGGCGTGGTGGCGCTCGCCTTTAATCCCAGCACTTGGGAGGCAGAGGCAGGAGGATTTCTGAGTTCGAGGCCAGCCTGGTCTACAGAGTGAATTCCAGGACAGCCAGGACTACACAGAGAAACCCTGTCTCGGAAAAAAAAAATGTGGACTATGGTCCAAAGTTGGTTAGAAGAAAAATGAGAATGAATTTATTGTGGACAAAAAAAGATAAACATCTCAGAAAAAATAGCTGCAACCTGAAGCCAGACCACACAAGGGTCTGTCTTCCCCTGTCTTCCCATTGAATATGGCGGAATAAACAGTTTAGTATAAAACATGTAAAACATGTTGAAATGTGACCTATCTATTTTAGCGTCAGTATGTGGTACTTCTCCAAGGACATGCATATAAGTTCTTTTTTTTTTTTTTTTTTTTTTTTTTTGGTCTTTTGAGACAGGGTTTCTCTGTGTAGCCACGGCTGTCCTGGAACTCACTCTGTAGACAGACTGGCCTTGAACTCAGAAATCTGCTTGCCTCTGCCTCCCAAGTGCTGGGTTCAAAGGCGTGTGCCACCACTGCCTGGCCAACATGCATATACGTTCTGTGTCTCTAGTTGAGTTCAGTAGATATGTACTGAGATGAGTGAATGTTAATGCTATATCTACAGCATCTTGGGCAGACCCTGGGGATTAGAGAATGACGACAACATTCTAGGTCTCAAAAAGCTTATAGAACCAGGGAGAAATATAACAGAGCAGACTAGAAGGTACAACCCTCCCCCCACCCCCAAACAAATTAGATTTCTGAGACGAGACTTAGGTTCCAGTGCACTGGGAGGCAGGAAAGGGCTCTTGCCATCTGCTGTCATGGGAACCTGAGAGTGGAGCAAAAGCCAGCGCCAAGGAAGGCGACTGGTCAGCGATGACATGGGTCATTTGGATGTCTTGGTTTGTATTTGATGCTTTGTTATGAAGCTGTCCTAGAACTTGTTATACAGCAGGGGACCTCAGATCCTCCGACTTACTCTGTTTTAATGCTGGAATCCTATGACGTGCTGGAATCCTAGGATGTGTGCTGGAATCATAAGTTGTACTGGCATCGAGTAGGCTGCCACACCTGGCTTTTGATATCTTTATCAAGATGACTCTGAGAGTGGATATCCTATACTCCTAGGGCCTTTAATTTTATAAGCTAATAAATTCCAGTTGCTGTAGCAAGTGCAATTTGCCTTTCCCTTCCCTTTAGCCTAAAGAGGCCTAACTCATAAATCAACGGCAGGAGCAACAGCTTGGGAGAAGTCCTGTTTTGCATGAAGTCCTGTTTGGTTTGGCATGTTCAAGTTCATTGTCTTAAATGCTGCAGTCTAGCGGAAACTTTAGATCACAGAACTACGCTTGCTTTGTTTCTTTTTTTGTTTTGTTTCATTTTGGTCTTTTGTGTGTTTGTTTTGTATTTTGAAACAGGGTCTCACTCTGTACCCTTGAATTCACAGAGATCTACTGGTCTAAAGCTCCATTGCAGTGGGATTATACATGTGTGTTTTTATTGTTGCTTGTATGAATTCTGCAAGTTGGTCAGGATTCCTCAAAATACCTGTGCCTACAGGTAGACCTCAGCTTCCGGGGCAGGAACATTTTTTCCCCCTGCCATTAATGAGTCAGGTTCTATTAGGCTTTTCTATTACCTCTTAGATTGCCTTTCCTGACCTGCATCTGACGTCGTTTCCACGCCCTCTTGCTAGTTACTTTGCTCACGTTTCAGTGAGCGCTGTCCTTATGGTGAATGGTCTTGTTTTGTGACAGGGTCTCACACAGTAACCTGGTCGAGCCTTGCAGCAGTCAGCTGGCCTCCTGGCCTCACAGCGCTGGGGTTACAGGCAGGTATGAGCCACTGCACCCCGGATCTTCATTACCTTGCTTATTACTTGTACCTTTTCCTGTGGCAGGGTCTCCTGGATCCCAGGCTGCCCTGAAAATCACTTAACATTCTCGATTTTGATTTTTTTTCCTGCATCTCCTGGATGCTGGGAGTACAGTGTGACAACAACCGCATTTGGTTCATGAGGTACTGGGGATTGGACCCAGAATTTTGTGTAGCCATGGCAGCACTCTACTGAGTTACAACTTCAGCCCTTATTTACTTAACCTTTTCTTTTATTTTCTTTCTTTCTTTCCTTCCCCCTTCCCCTCCCTTCCCTCCTGTCACCTCCCCCCCTCTCTCTCTTCTCTCTCTCTCTCTCTCTCTCTCTCTCTCTCTCTCTCTCTCTCTCTCTCTCTCTCTCTGCTTTTTCGAGACAGGGTTTCTCTGTGTAGCCCTGGCTGTCCTGGAACTCACTTTGTAGACCAGGCTGCCCTCGAACTCGGAAATCTGCCTGCCTCTGCCTCCCAAGTGCTGGGATTAAAGGTGTGGGCCACTACTGCCTGGCTTGTCTCCATGTCTTCTTTGTCTTCTTCCTCTTCTTCTTCCTCCTCCTCCTCCTTCTCTTCCTCCTTTTTTTTTTCTTTTTTCTTTTTTTCTTTTTTTCTTTTGTTTTTCAAGACAGGGTTTCTCTGTGTAGCTCTGGCTGTCCTGGAACTCACTCTGTAGACCAGGCTGGCCTTGAACTCAGAGATCCTCCTGCCTCTGCCTCCCAAGTGCTGGGATTAAAGGTGCAAGCCACCACTGCCTGGCTTCTTATTTTATTCTAAGACGGTGTTTCTCGGTGTAGACCTGGCTGTCCTGGAACTTGCTCTGTACACCAGGCTGTCCTGGAATGAGGTTAAATGTAGAGAACACCACTCCTTGCGCTGCCATCTGGACTGAATAAGAAGGAGAAAGCAAGCAGAACCAATGGGATTTGTTCCTCTCTGCTTCCTGGCTTTGGGTAAACTGCTGCCACTCCGCCATCGATGAGTCCATGTTTGATGGACTGTAATTATATAATTAGAAAACTATGAGAAAGTTGTTATCTATTCTCACAATTTCTAAATCCAACGTAAAAAACGAACATTGGTCTGAATGAAGAACATGAAATGTTGCTAGACTAAGCATTTCAGAAGACAGCAGAGACTTGGTTGCTTGCCCAAGAGATATTTTCTCCTTCATGGCTAGGAACAGACCTTGATTTTATTTGAGTTGGCATTGTGTGTATTTCTCAGTTTCCTTAGATGTGATGATATTCTAGTCAATGATACTTGATAAAGTTTAGGGTGAGGGAAGCCTCTAAGGGGGCTTGTAGTGGCTATTCCTGGTTGTCACCTTGACTATATCTGGAATGAACTACAATCCAGAATTTGAAGGCTCACCTGTGACCCTAATCTGGAGACTGGGAGATACAAGTTTCTGACCTGGATCTCGGCATGGAGATCTTGAGGCATAGTGGCTATGAATCCTAGAAGGTTAAGACAGGGAGATCTCAGAGTTCAAGGTCATCATGGTGGCACACGCCTTTAATCTGGGCCACACCTTCTGCTGGAGTCCTACATAAGAACACTGGAAGTAGGAAGATTTACTTTCTTCTTCGCCTGCTTGCCTTGTGGAACTGAGCAACTGCTAGATCCTAGGACTTCCATCCACAGCTGCTGCTGACCATTGTTGGGGAGTTGGACTGCAAACTGTAAGTCATGAACAAATTCTCTTACTATATAGAGACTACCCGGACTGCAAACTGTAAGTCATCAACAAATTCTCTTACTATATAGAGACTACCCGGACTGCAAACTGTAAGTCATCAACAAATTCTCTTACTATATAGAGACTACCCGTACGTTCTGTGACTCTAGAGAACCCTAATACAGGGCTATCCAGACACTGGATCCCTGTTGTATGTTTCTGTTATCTCAGCCCTGATGCAGACATATTGGCTGGATCTCCTGCAGGTATTGTCTAACTCCGAGTGTGACATTTCACTCTGCGAATAAAAAAACAGGAAGGAAGATATGTCTTAGGTTTCTGATGATTTTGCGGTACTGGTCATAGTGTGGTTATGAATCTGGGATTCCTTTTGTGTGTTACCCTCCCATCCTTAAGCCACTGTTAATTTTAAACTTAGTCATATGCAGTCATAACATAGATATAAGCTTGCTATATATTTATGACTTCTCTTTTATCTAATATATCAAATCCACTCTGGAAAAGATTATTTTTGAAATAGGGTCTCTTGTAGATCAGGCTGGCCTCTTAACTTGCTGGGTAGTTGAAGCTGATCTCAAACTTCTGATCTTCTGCCTCCCAGCAGCTAGGGTTACCGGTATGCGCTGCATGGCCACTTCAGAGGGTCTTTAATAATGTTGGAGAGTTAGCTGTAACTGCCTGAATACTGGCTTCCTTACTTATATGAAACAGGCTGTAGATTAAGAAGTTAGAGAAGATAGGAAACATCCAGGTTCTTAAGGACCCACAGGATCTCCAACAACTCCAAGCTGCAGTTCATCGCTGATGATAGTCAAAGCAGGAACTTGAAGGCAGGACTGTTTGCTATAGCACACAGCAGGACTTGCAACCAAGGAACTTGCTTCACAATGGAGAAATGCAGCAGCAATGAAGAGGGTATTGCTTGCTAGTTGGCTCGGCTAGCTCTCTTATACAGGTCAGGACCATCTGCCTAGGGTAGGTGCCGCCCACAGTGGGCTGGGTCCTGTCCCATCAGTTAACAGCCAAACTATCCCCTCAGATTTGTCAGGGGTAGAGGCAGCTTCTCAATTGAGATTCTCCTCTCAGATGACCCCCAAAAAAGATGTCCCCCCTCCCCCAGCCGGGCGTGGTGGCACACGCCTATAATCCCAAGTGCTGAGTGAGTTCCAGGACAGCCAGGGCTACACAGAGAAACCCTGTCTCAAAAACCAAAAAAAAAAAAAAAAAAAAAAAAAAAAAAAAAAAAAAGATGTCGCCGGGCGGTGGTGGCACATGCCTGTAATCCCAGCACTCTGGGAGGCAGAGGCAGGTGGGATTTCTGAGTTCGAGGCCAGCCTGGTCTACAGAGTGAGTTCCAGGACAGCCAGGGCTACACAGAGAAACCCTGTCTCTGAAAAAAAAAATGTCCCTGAAATTCTTTCTATACCTGTATTACATTTATTAACCGGGGAGGAAGATTCAGTATTAGTTTCCCTGCCTTGAGTTGTTCTTACAATTACGACAAAGCCACCCAGAAATGGTCTTGTATGTGGAACAAGCTGGCTTGAACCAGCAGATAGTTGCTCCTGCCTTTGAATCTGAAGTTCTAGAATTGTTTGTATTTGTTATCACCCTGCCTTTTGAAGTCTCTTTTATGTCAGACAATAGTTTTTTGTTTGGTTTTTTTGAAACGGTACACATAGCCCTGACTATCCTGGCACTTGCTTTGTAGACTAGGCTGGCTTTGAACTCAAAGAGATCGACCTGCCTCTCTATCTTCCAAGTGTGGGATTAAAGGCTTGGGCTCCCATGCCAGGCTGTAAGTGACATTTCAAGTTGCTTTTTTTTGTTGATTATTCTGCTCCTTGGAGTCAGAGTCTCCTTCATTCACGCGGCCTCGTGTGCCATAGTCACTCCCACCCATCCACCGGAAGTGAAGCAAAGACATGCCTGTTAAAACACTAAACATCAGCTGGTCTTGCTGTCGTGTCATAATGGGAGATGTAGTTCTGGTGATAAAGTCTCTCTAGGACCCTTCACAGGAAATAGACCATTACGAGGTTCTGTCAATTACAGACAGTTCCCCTTACTGTAACTTGGAGACCTTTCATGTGGTTGACTCCTAACAGTTTTTGATTTGAAGTTTTCCAAAAAAGACAGGAATTATAATAAAAATTCAGTACCCGCCAAAGCCCTGCAATCCTTTCTAAGAGAAAAGCAAATGTGCCCTTTTTTGGGGGGTGGTGGTGGTGGTGGTGGTGGTGGTGGTGGTGGGGTCTGTTCTGAGCCAGTTTAAGCTGGCCTGCAACTTACTGTGTAGTCCAAGGTAGTGTCTTTTTTTTTTTTTAATGGTTTTTCGAGACAGGGTTTCTCTGTGTAGCCCTGGCTGTTCTGGAACTCACTCTGTAGACCAGGCTGGCCTTGAACTCAGAAATCTTGCCTGTCTGCCTCCCAAGTGCTGGGATTTAAGGCGCGGGCCACCACCGCCCGGACTCCAATCTAGTGTCAATATCACAGCAACCCTCCTTCCTGCCTAAGCATCTTTAGTGGCTGGAATCACTGTGCCCCGTTGTGCTTTTTTCTTTTTCTTTTATCTACTTTGTGTACGCGTACAGGTACATGTGCTTCAGGGTAGGCCAAAGGGCAGCTTTTGAGAGTCAATTTTCTTATCCTATAATATGGGTTCAGGGATTGAACTCAGGTCACCAAGGTTTGCACTAAGCACCTTTAATGCTCTGAGTCACCTTGCCAGCCTCTCTCTCTTTCTCCTCCTCCTCCTCCTCCTCCTCCTCCTCCTCCTGCTGCTAAAAAAAAAAAAAAAAAGGCTGGCCTGGACCTCACTAAGTAGACTAGGCAGGCCTCAAAATCAGATTTGTTTGCCTCTATCTTCCAAGTACTAAGATTAAAGTTGTGTGTCATCACACCCTGCTGTTTTCAAAACAACAACAAAAATAAATAAACTTAAATGAGGTAGAAAGATTGTCTGGAGTTCAAGGTTAGCCTGTGGGCATAGCGTAAGGCCCTGTTCCCAGGCATACATAAACAAAGCCCAAAGCAATGTATCACACCTGTAATCCCAGAATCACTGGTAATCCTAGGCCCCCCCTGGTCTACAAAGTAAAATCCAGGCCTGTCGTAATGAATAGAAACACGACAATTTCTGTTTAACTAGTATTAGGCAGCGAACAATAGTCCAATTCAGCATTTGAATTTCAAGAGTGTTTTCTGTTAAATGTAAATACATGTCCATAAAATATTGTCTAGCCTATAGAGATGAGGAAGAAAGACGTCTCTGGAATTCTTTCTATACCTATTTTACGTTTATCAACTGGGGAGGAAGGTTCAGTATTAAGTTTTTCTGTCTTGAAGTAGCTTAGTTTTTCTCGAGGTTTGCAGTTCTGAATTACCACTTGTAAGGTATATGTCCCTCTGTAGACTGGAAATTCTGCATTCCATTTTATTGGCAGAGTTTGCTTGGAAAGATTAAGAGCCACAGAAAATGTGGCATTCCTAGTAGGAGCAGGTTGCTTGAGTCTGTCTGTTCTCTTAGGCAGTTAGACTGGCCGGGCGCCCAAGGTGAGTAAGTGAGCTGGCTTTGTAGAGAGCATCACCGCTCCACCTAGTTCTGACAGCCTCCTGGGAAGTGAGCTACTCCCCGCCTTAGCTTGAGGCTGCACAGCAACTCGACCTTTCCCCTACTTAAAGAAAGTTCACAGACCAACTAAATAATAGGTTGGGTTAAGTGGAAAAAAAAAAACAACTCTGCTAGGAACCGTCTCTTTCTAATATTACACTGCAGTGGCTGATTTAGTCGTTTGTGTTTTGCAGGGTGTATGTTTTGTTTGAATGGGGGGGGGGAGGCAGTTGTAAAATAAATGCCTATACCCTGGTGTAGTGCCCAAGAGGATGTATACAATGGCGAACTAAACACTTATTTCTCGTTCATAAAGATTATTTTTTGAGTAAAGTTTCATCCTTTGGAAACATGAAACGTGGGGTGTGCGAAGATTTAGGAGTAAACGGGATACACGCTGCATTAAACAAAGCCCACACAAGAGAAATAATACAGGGCATGCTTTGAGCTTTTGAGCCTTTTCCCCTCCACAAGTATTTCCAAACGTCATTTTTTTTTTCCTTGCTAGATTTGCTAGAAATTCATTTTCAAAGTAGGATAACGAATCCAGTCCAGAGAAGGATGGGGAAAACAACAACAACCAAAAAACCCCAAGCAGGCTGTTTCTTGCTTTATATTGGGATTTACGCATCGCGGCAGTGAAGGCGGGTTTTGCACTTCTCAGCCGGGGAACACTGCTTGGGCATTGCCTCTCATCCTCCTGCGCAATGCCCCCACCCCGGCTCCCCTCTGCAGCTGCTGGGGCTGCCGGTCCGTCCCGCCGCTCCCCTCCCCAGGGGTTCCATCCTCGCCCTGCGAGGGCCCCAGCCGGGTCCAGCCGGCGGCGGCTCCGAAGAATGACCCATAGTAACCTCGCCCCGCCCCCGCCGCCAGCACCGCGCTCCCCAGGCCGGCATTTGATTGGCCGAGCCCCGCACGCGCCACCGCCCGCGGGCCAATGGGCGGCGGTCTCTTTGCATATGCAACGAGCGCCAGCCCAGGGTGCGCGTCCTGGACTGCGGCTCAACAGACGCTGCTCAGCCGGCGCCTGGGGAACGTCGCTGCGGTTGTGGCCGCGGCCGCGGGCTCGGACCGGGAGGCGGTGGCAGAGCGGGAGGCTGAGCCGGCGGCTGGCGGTCGTCCCCTTCTCGCAGGGCGGCCCCAGCAGCTGCATCAGGGTCCGGAGGAGGTGGCGCTGGGCGGGAGCCGCTCCGGGGAGCAGCCAGGCCTGCGGGGGTCGGAGACCGCGGTGAGTGTGCGCAGCGCCCGTTGTGAGGCGATGAGGGTCGCGGGATGGCGGCCAGGCCTCGCCCCCCCCTCCCCCGACTCGGCGTGCATGCGGCTCACCGGTGCCTGAGGGGACGCCTGGACCGCGGGGTGCCAGACCGTGGCGGGGGTCGGGGAAGGGGGGGTGGGAGGAGGGTGAGTGGCGAGTAAGGCGTCCGCGCGGATTCGGGGAAACCGCCGGCGTGGAGCTGCGGGCGGGCGCGGGAGGAAGGATGCACCGCGGCCTCCGCCGCGGGCGCGGGCACGTGGGTGGGGTCGTCCCGCTCCACAGGGCCTCGAGGAGTCCGTGGGAGGAACCAGCGCCCAGCGGGTCCTCGAAAACTGGGGACGTGGGGCAGAAACGGCGGGACTGGCGTGGGGAACCTCTGGTTTCCCCTCCTAAGTGCGTTTTAGTCTCAACACGAGTCAGTCATGGGATGCACACACAGGCAGCCCCAGGGATCAGGTGTGATCGAGTGAAGGGATTTCACAGATGAAGATCCAATCGTATGGTCCCATTCTGGTTCTAGAACAGGTATTCCGATCACTTGTACATAGAGCCCTTCAAATTAGAAACGGCAGGACAATTTTTGGGGAATCCTGTAGAAACTAGAGAGGGGGGCGGGCTTGGTAACTGCTTAGAAGGACAGAGCTGGTATTTATTGAGCGTTTATTAAAGGCCACACACCTAGAACTTTGTGCATGGCTATGTTTACATTGTTAGTTCACCGGGACGGGCGCAAATTCTCATTGTACAGCGAGAGAACCAGCACTGTGGCCACATTTTAACTTAATCCCAGATGTGAGCTAGTCGGAGAAGCTGGAGCCCCAGGAGGGCCTGTCTGAATCCAGAACTTTAGTAGCATACCCTCTGTTTGCTGTTCGAATGGTTTCCACCATGGCTTTGGGTTTCTAGGTTCTTTTGGGTCTTAGGGGTTCTGTAGAGCTGTAGTTTGGTGGGTTTTGCTGTTTGTTTTAGGCTGTTTTGTATGCCCACGTAGGCTCAGAGTTGTTGAAGGGTACTGCTGAGTTGCCCCTACAGGAGCATGAAAAGCTTATTACAGAGAGGAAGTGCTTGGGACCTGAGAGTGCGTTTTCTGGTGTCTCCCTGAGCACACCTCACAGGTAGTGTTGAAGGCTGATCTTAACTTAGGCTCTGATTCTTCTGTCATAAAGTGTCTTGACTACAGTGTGACCACAGGAGAGAGTCACCTGGTATCTTTGGAGTCCAGTTACTGGATTTGTATCCTGTGAGTCCCAAGATGTCTTCCTTGTGAAGAAGGCAGAGAAAGAAGGACACTGAAGGACATTGTGAGGGGGAGACCACTAGCGCCTTCCGGATTCAGTTAATTGTTCACGAGAGCCTCATTGAGTCATGTCAGGCTTCTTGGCAGGTGCTAGGAAACATAACAGGGACAGGTTGATGTGTCCCTGTGCCTGCCCTCAGGCTGGAATTAGACGACATGCCAAAGATCTTGTTGATGAATGGGTGGTTGCAAGCTATGTTACATGCAATAGAGGTGAGGTATTGAGTGATTGAAGATTATTATAACAAGCATTATGATTTACATGCAAATCCAGGGAGCTGCTTTTTAAAAACTGAGAGTTTTTTCCTATATGTCAACTTTGTATTTTTGAGGCTGTAATTAATGTACATAGAACAAGAGCTTCAGAACTTTTTGAGCAAGTATAATTTTTTTTTTTATTTCAATGTTTCCGACCAGATTGTCATTTCAGCTCAAGCTGCACAGTATCTGAATGAGATAGGAACTTTCTCGAAAGCATGTACCCCACCTGCCCGTCGGGTGCTTAGAGCTTAAATGCCTGGAGAACTTGGATTTTAGCCTGATAGTAGTTCAGAAGCAAGAATCTTTATATGGACTGTAGACTTGAAGGTGTGATTTAGACATCTGGGCCATAATATCCACCCCACTCCCAGCTTAGCCCTCAGAGATAAGACTTTTCTGACTTTCAGTAGGTATCATAATTTTCTAAAGTATTCATTGTAGCTTATGTTTTACTCAATAACCTAACAAAATTTCAGCTCTAAGCTGGGTTTGATGGTTCACTTTTTATCCCAGCACTTAGGAGGCAGAGGCAGGTGGGTCTTTTGAGTTCCAGGCCAGCCTGGTTCATGTAGTTCCAGGACAGCCTGAACCACATAGTGAGACACTGATCTAAAACAACAAAACAAAAAACCAAAAACTAAATAAACAACTTTTGGTTTTTAGGAAACAAGAAAAACCATGCATGAATTGGGAAACTGTTAACTACATAAATATTTAGTCAAATACTTATGAAGGCAATAAAACTAATTGTAATACTTTTACTGGATATCAGCTGTATGCAAGTATTGTCCTTTTGTGTATAATGTACAGAATAAGTGCAAAGATGTGCTTAAGAGGGTCCCTGCTTTGACAAGTTCATAATAATAGTTTTTTTTTTTAATAGCATTGTCGTATGTTAGATTAGCTGAGCCTTTAAAGAGGTGAAACTTGATGAGCAGAAATTAAAGAAAGTGGAGATGTTGGATGTAAAGCTGTCATGGCATGGTGATAAATATGGGCAGAGAGATCAAGGAACTGCTTCAGACCTGGGCAGGGGATTGGAGGACTCGCATGCGCGGTTACTCTCCCAGCTAAGGCTCATTGGGAAAGGACTAGATATTGGATGTGGAATAACAAGTTTCTAGGTTTAGAAGTGATCCCGTGGGAGTGGCCTTCTCTTTAAGGTGCTGGTTTAATGTTCAGAAGTATCTAAAACCATGTGCATGTCAGGCTGCCTGTGGAGGCGGATAGAGGTCAGTGTTGGTACTGAGTAGAAGAGGCAGCGTTTGCAAAGGAGATAGGAAGAATGACATATTAGTTACCTCAGTGTTGTTATGACAAATACTTGATCAAAGAAGGCAGGAAAAGATTTCTTTTGGCTCATCGTTTCCAAGATGTCATTTTGATTTAGTGGGGGAGGGCTTGTAGAAAGAGCATTTTGTATCAGGGTGGCCAGGGAGTATGGAAAGGGGGAATATCAGCAGGTTCTAGGGCAAGATAAAGCCCTAAGAATATCCCACTAGTGATTTACTTCCTCCGAAGGCACCACCTCCCAGAAGTGCTGTGCTCAAGGGGTCAGTGCATGGATTCAGGCTAGCTCTCTGTTTTAACTGTCTCAGGAAATGCCTTCACAGATGTTCTCCCCCTAACTAGAGGTACACTTTACTAATCTGGGCAAGTTACATCAGGAGTAATCATCTCAGGACACTGTGGAGATAGTCGGAAGTAGTCACTGCAGGGGAGGCAGTCAGTACTGTGGAGTGCTCCCGTGAGAACCCGTGTTGTCATGGTAGGATGGGTCAAGCCAGAGTTTTTTTTTTTTTTTTAAATTACAGTTTTGAGGCAGGATCGTTGTATGTAGTCCTGACTGTGGAGACACTGGTCTCCCCCCCCCCCCCCAGATCCTCCTGCCTCTACCTCTGTAGTACTGGGATTGAAAGGATGCACGACCATGCCCACTGTTGACAAGGTTTGTGTTTTTCAAGGCAGGCCTTCTCTTTGTAGCCCTGGTTGTCCTGTCACTTAATATGTAGACCATTCTGGCCCTGAACTTGGAGATCCACCTGCATCAGCCTCCCAAGCACTGTGGGATTAAAGGCTTGTACCACCACCCACTGCCCAGCTCCCCCTCTCCTGACAGAGGTTTTGTCTTATATTTTTAATGTTGAAGGAGGCTTTGTGGAGAGGGTATTGGAATAGGAATGAGAATGAGTAAGGGTTACATACTTAAGTTTCTGGGGCATGGGAAGGCTTGATGCAGTTATAATCAGTACAAAATTCTGGTAGATACTTTTCCTTCAAGGCTTCATTTTAATTAAGATAGCTTTACTTTCTTTGTTTTTAGTTTTCAAATTCTATAGTATTTTGCATTTGTGTATATCTTAATTTACAAAAGACTGTAGGGAAAATTTACAAAGACTTTGCCTTGAGTGGTTTCTTCTTTATAAGCACTAATAGTCATTTTACCAATTCTGTGCATTAGTACTTGCTTCCTTAAGAATTTCCCTGAAAAGTGTAGCACCCGATCCCGCCTTTTGTGGTTTGATGGACTGAAACCTGAGTCTGGAACTTGAGGTGCTTGGGTTTGAATCTTCTTACTGGATGACTGTCCTTTGACAGCTTATTTAACTTTTCTGGGCCTCAGTTTCTTTACTGAATGGCAGTACTACTAGAACCTATTGTTCACTGTAGTTTAAATAAGTGTCTGCAGTATTGTCAATTAACATGAGCCAAGTGCCAGTTTATTTGTTCTTAGAGAATGTAGAAGGTTTTTCATATTTTACTGGCCCACCCTCCCTGCCTTCCAGTTTTTCAAGACAGGGTCTCTCTGTATAGCCCTGAATGTTCTAGAACATGTTCTGTAGACCAGGCTGGCCTCAAACTCAACAGAGATCTTCCTGTCTCTGCTTCCTGAGTGCTGGGATTAAAGGTGTGCTTCTCCTTTGCCTGGCTTTACCTTCTCATGGAGTAGTATCATTAAGTTTTCATATAGTCCCACCTTAAGGGAGATGCTTAAGTGTGCTTGTGTGTACATTGGAGCCCTTGAGAGTCCATCTGAGTGCATGCCACAATGCACAGGTGAAGGTCAGAGGACAGCATTGGAATTGGTTCTTTCCTGCCATTTTGTGGGTTCTGGGTACTGAACTTAGTTCCCCAGACTCCAGCGGCAAGCCTTCACTTCTGAGCCATCTTACCCACCACATCCTTTTTTTGTTCTGTTTTACTTAATATTAGTCTTCTGGGACTTGGACTTTAGATTTCTTGGGAAAATTGAATTTCTACATGTTAGACATTGAAAGCAGGCTGACACTGGCGATCTCATTCAGATAACGGGCATCTGCTTTTATTTACAAGGCTATGTCATGACACGAATTAAGGCGGCTTTTTTTTTTTTTTTTTTGAAACAGGGTCTTACTGTTTACTCCAAGCTGGCCTTGAACTTGCTGTGAGGCTCAGGTTGGCCTTGAACTTGAGATCCATCTGCCTTAGCTTCCTGAGTGGCATATCATCATTGGGTTGCTGAGTGGATTGCCATCCGTGTATATAAAACTTGGTATGTAAAGTGGAGTCAGTCACTTATTTCTCAGACTTTTTTTTCTTATGGTGGGGTGGGGTAGGTTTTTTTATTTTTATTTTTATTTTTTCTTTTAAATGTAACCTCATGCTTTTTTTTGTTTTGTTTTGTTTTTGTTTTTTGTTTTTTTTCCTTTATATAACCCCATCCTAGCCTTGATTTTTTTAAAATCCTGCAGTCTCCCAGGTGCTGGGATTATAGACATGCAGCACTGAGCCTGTCTCTTAGCGTTTCATTTCAGTTTTTGTAACATGACAATTTAAATTCTTACCTCACAGAGTTATGTGGACCAAGGAAGCAAACAGTGTAGGAGCACACAGCTGTGTGCTTCTCTCCTTGCTTCTCTGCCTTTCTCTGTTTAATTTTCTATTTTCCTATTTTCTCTCTTCCTTTCTTATTCTATCTCTTTTTGTATTAAACAGGAACAAGCATTCTGAATTTGATAGGTTAATTTGATAGGTTAATTTATATTAAGGTTCAGCTGTTGAGGACTAAGGGGATTAGAGTGTATCCTTTGGGGAGGCATAGAGCAGAGGCTTGAGGCAGATCCAGTCAAGAACCTGCGTGGGTTCATTCAGTGACTCATATCAGCTCAGAAAATAATTGTTGGATGGATTAAAGTTTCCTGGGGTATAGCAAGTGGAGAAGATGGGGGTGGTCTTTTCACTTGTTACACACAGGAAGTGTTTTAAGAAGCTTGTTTTGAGTTTCTTGCCATGGTGCTATGCCTACAATCATTTGGGCTTCCTGTTGTACTTAATTTCCTGTCCGATCTCTTGTATCTTAGGATTCTTTCTTCTCACCTCCCTTTCCTTTGCTTTGGCTTGAGGTTTTGTTACCTGTGTCATAATTTTCAGGTGACAAACAGTCACGCAGACACAGAGCCTAGGCTGGCCTTGTATATCACCATCCTGGCTGGCTTGTACATTTTATTTGTTGACTATATAGAAATTACTGGGGTATTTATCTGGGTCTTTTCTTCTTTAGACATCTCAATAAATAAGATTCTCAGAAAACATCTATGTCAGAGACAGTGGGCAGTAAATAGATGAAGTCAAAGATGAGCGGAACCAGATGATTCTTCAAGAGCTTACAGGCCCTGTGGGAGGAAGCAGGCTGCTACCGTGAACATGGCCAGGAGTGTGGCAGACCTTATGGCCTTGAGCCAGCAGGAAGAACTAGTGGATTTGCCAGACAACTGCCCATTGAGTCCAAGTGACAATGAGGGGGACAGTGATGGAGAACGGAAGTGTCAAAAGCTGCTGGAAGCAGTCAGTTCCCTTGGTAGAAAGAATAAATGGAAGTTGGCGGAGAGATCTGAGGCTAGTCGGATGGTGTCAGAGTTCAGTGTCACTTCGGAAGGATCCGGTGAAAAGCTGGTCCTTTCCGATTTGCTTGGGTCTGCTACAGCATTACCTTCATTGGCTGCTGTGAAAAAACAGCTGCATAGAGTCAAGTCAAAGACTCTGACTACACCCCTTAACAAAGAAGAGGCCAACCGGACCTTCAGGGAAGCAGCATACAGCAAAACCTCACAAATGCTCTCCAAGTGGGATCCTGTCGTTCTGAAGAACCGGCAGGCAGAGCAGCTGGTTTTCCCCATGGAGAAGGAGCAGCCATCAGTTGTTCCTATTGAACATGTGTTCACTGGCTGGAAGGCAAGAACCCCCCTGGAACAAGAAGTTTTTAACCTTCTTCATAAGAACAAGCAGTCAGTAACAGACCCGTTATTGACCCCTATGGAAAAAGCCTCAGTCAAAGCCATGAGCCTGGAAGAAGCCAAGATACGCCGAGCAGAGCTTCAGAGGACACGAGCTCTGCAGTCCTATTATGAGGCTAGAGCTCGAAGAGAGAAGAGAATCAAGAGTAAAAAGTATCACAGAGTGCTAAAGAAGGGAAAGGCCAAGAAAGCCTTAAAAGAGTTTGAGCAGCTGTGGAAGGACTGCCCAAGTGCAGCATTGCAAGAACTGGAAAAAATGGAAAAGGCCAGAATGACAGAACGGATGAGCCTTAAGCACCAGGGCAGTGGGAAGTGGGCAAAGTCAAAGACAATCATGGCCAAGTATGACCTGGAGGCTCGAAAAGCTATGCAAGAACAATTGGCTAAGAACAGAGAACTGACGCAGAAACTCCAGGCAGTTTCAGAAAGTGAGGAAGAGGACGGATGCACAGAAGAGGGAACAGTCCCTGTCCCCGATGGAATGGATGACCTACAGATGAATGCAGATGGCGTAAATCCCTGGATGCTTAGTAGTTGCAACAGCAATGCAAAAAGGCGTGAGATCAAGACAGACCCTGAACAGATGCCTGAATTTGTGGTGCCTGCCTCTTCTGAGAGTGAGGGAGATGAGAGACCAGCGCCAGAAGAACTAGTGTTGAAAGAAAGATCGGTTCAAGAAAGAATTGACCCCAACAATGCTAAGCCAGTGGGTGGCCAAGAAACAGAAGACTCTTATAGCCAGGAGGCATTATCTGAATCGAGAGTAGTGAAACTCAGCAAGGAAAGTCATCAATCTGAGAATCAAAAAGTGGGTTCAGAGGAAACTGTTCTCCATATCCAGGGAGAGGCTGTTGCCTCAGAGAAGTTCTTGGTACTTCAAAGGTTAGAGAGAGCACATGTTCTGGAACAAGGAGAGTTGGGCAAAGAGGAAAATTATCCAAAAAAGGGGCTTTCCAGACCTTTGAAGGGGGAGCGGAAGGAGATGAACTCACCTGCCAACCTTAATGCCTCTGGAAGGAAGAAAAAGAAGGAACAAATGCTAGATCTGCAGACCCTCCTCACTATTCCATCTCCTTCTGTGAAGTCTTTGGCAGTGCCCACAGTACAGGAGTTGGAAGATGAAGAAGAGACAGATCACAAGCAGCTAATAAAGGAAGCTTTTGCTGGGGATGATGTCATCAGAGAGTTCTTAAAAGAGAAAAGGGAAGCTGTAGAGGCAAATAAACCAAAGGACTTGGACCTGTCATTGCCTGGGTGGGGTGAGTGGGTTGGTATGAGCCTGAAGCCCAGTGCCAAGAAAAGACGCCGTTTTCTTATTAAAGCTTCTGAAAGTTCTCCAAGAAAAGACAAGAATTTGCCAAATGTGATTATCAGTGAGAAGCGCAACATCCATGCAGCTGCCCATCAGGTGCAGGCGGTTCCGTACCCATTCACCCACCACCAGCAATTTGAAAGGACTATCCAGAATCCTATTGGGTACACGTGGAACACCCAGAGGGCCTTCCAAAAGCTGACACTTCCCAAGGTTAGAACCAAACTAGGCCATATCATTAAGCCCATAAAAGCAGAAAATGTAGGGCACCCCTCTTCCTCAAGGTCTGACCTCTCTGTCCTACAGAGCAACAGGAAGTGCCTCTCCAGAAAACGGCGAAAACAACGGAAAGAAAGTTGTGCAGATTGAGCTGCCAGTGGAGTAGCATCTTTGTTCCTGGGGCTAGGAGCCTCTAATGTTTCTCTTGGTTGCATCATCCTGGTTCAGGATCATTTCCTAAATTGACAGACTACTGTGTACTTAAGCCACATTGTAGAGATAAGGCATTTTTATCTAGTAAAGAGCTTACATTCCATTTTGAGGCATATGTATGATAAATTTAAATTTAGAAATGATTCATTCATGGGAAAAATGTAGAGTACCTATATTGTTAGGTATCCTAGGCTTAGGGAGGGATGAGTTGACAGAAAAGTTCAGGCTGGGATTGAAGCATGGGCAGCAAAAAATGCTAAATTCTAACTAGTTTTAGATATTAAGTTAATAATCCCGATATAGTAGCTCATGTGTAATCAGCATTCTAAGAGCATTGTGATCACTTAGTTGAGGCTACAGAATGAGAACTTGGCTCAAAAAAACAAAGCAGGCCCAAAAGGATTCTAGGAAGGAACAAATTTAGACTTGGAGAAGACAATGAAGATAGAATTTAAGGTTATAGTCTGCCATGCCTGGATAGCTTTCCTGAACTTTCCTGGTACAAAATGGTTAGTGGGTTTCCTCTTCTCTGCCTGATATGGGGAACCTGACCCCAATCTACCTAAGGAATGTCATATAATCCTTGGATGAAATTACATTTCCTGAAATGTCTTTGCAAGCAAATGAGGTATCCCCTTAACTTTAAACCTCAACTAATGAAACTTCACCTTAAGAACCCCTTCCTACTCTCCAGGATTTATTTATTTATATATATGTATGTATATATAAATAAATTTTGACTACTGTCTAAGAGAGCTGTTTTCTAAAAGTTGTAACACTGAGATCTTCCGAGCTGCCTTCGCCCAGCATTTCCTGGCAGACCTCATCCTGCTGACCCACCAGGGCTGCGCTTGGATTCATCCTCCCTCTTCTGCCTGGTGTGTAAAGGATCGCTTCAGTCCATCCTTCCCTGCCTGGCATACCGTGGGATTCAGCTTCGCCACATCCTTTCCCTTGGTGTCCAACAGCCCTGGACTTCCCAAGGGAAGAAGCAGAAAGACGGAAGCACAGAGTGTGAAAAATCAGTTATGGAGGGCCTTAAATGTGTTTCGTTGCAGAGAAATTTAGAATTATTCTTTTCATCTCTTTCCTCTTAGGCAAAGTAGAGGAAATTTGACTTGGATAGGCATGGTTCTGACATTTGTGTTAAAGGAGTTAGTGCCAAGCTGGCAGCGTGTATGCAGGATGTATTTTATAAGCTTGGGGGCCAGAGTTGAAAATGTCAGCTATAGAAGTTAGGGTGAGCATGGGCAGGAGAGAGGCATGAGAGGAGGTAGGATAATCAGTTGGCAAGAGTTCTGTGGAGAATAAGAGGAAAGGAGATTTTATTGGATGCCTTGAAGTTTAAGCAGGGTTTTGGACCTGGGAGGATTTAGCTTTCCGTTTTTTATTTATTCTTGGAAAGATGGAAGGATATATTGAAGTGGGATGGAGAGAATTCAGGTTTTAGAAAATGCTTGTATATTTTTAAAATGTAAATCTATGCATGGTGGAACACCCCTGCAATCCCAGCACATGGGAGCAGGCAGAAGCGGAAGGATGGCTGGAGTTAAGGCCAGGAAGGGTCTCCATAGTTCAGATCCCAAGTAAGAATCAGAGGAGCTGTCTTGAGGTAGGTGGCTAGATGTGGAGTGAGGGAGTGGGAAAGTGGACTCCTTGAATATGGGATTAGAAGAAACTCATGTTTTAGAGTAATTGGTCCTCAAGATTTTTATCCAGAGTGTGGCTGCCAGAGATCCTATCTGTGAGTCAGTAGAAGGACTTGGAGGTGCTCAGAGCCCATTATAACTATTCATTTTTAAAATGTTGCATTCATTTTCTATTGGTAGGAATCTTGTTCTAGGGATCCACACATCAAACTTTTTTGCATTTCTGCCTTTATGTGTTTGGTTTGGGTCATTTCAGCGAGGTGCTTTTGGTGAACATAGTGTCTACCATAAAGGAAAACATTCTATGGCAAAACTGAGTAGGGCAAATCTGTCAAAAGAGGCTTTAAATTTAGGATCACAGGACTTATAAAATAAATGCCAAGAAAGTGTGCATGTGTGCGCTAACATATATAAATAAACTTGGCCTCAGGAAATGTAGGCAATTCTAGTCTATTCTGCCTCCCCAGTATCCCCTATGATTAATAATTTTTTTCTATGGCACTGGGATTGAACTCACAGACCTTATGTATTCTATTCATGAGCTCTGCCAACAAGCTATATCTGCAGCCACTTCCCCACACTTAGAACTGTGCCTCTACCAGGGGATTGTTTTTGTTGTTGTTTTTGTTTTTTGTTTTTAGTTTTAAATACAGTGTCTTAAGTTGCCCAGGCCAGGCTAGACATTTAGTTCAGGTAGTCCTTGAACTTAGAATTTTAAAGCCTAAGCTTCCCGAGTAGCCAGGCTTATAGGCATGCATCACTCACTGCTCAACCACTCAGTATAGCATTTGTAATTCACCTCAGTGTGTGCTCTTCAGTGCCTGCCTGCACATGTCCACCCACCCACATGCTGTATGTTTCATCAGGTTCTGTGATAATGGCCACTAGGGATGAGTAATGAGTAAAAGATACTTCATGCATAGATAAGATGGGCAGTAAGCAGTTTTATAAGCAATTAATTACAGGCACAATAGGTACTGTTAAGGCAAGTGCTGGGTAAATCCAGTAGGAGAGGGGTAATAGCAGGGAGGTAGGGGGACGTGGAGCAGGCTAGGCCAGAGACTTACAGTGGTTGGGATGGGGTGGAGATCTGATTTGGGGGACAGTACACAAGGCCCAGAAGGTGAGTACTCAGTGGAGACTTAGATAAAACTGGACCTAAAGTATAAGACATCAGATCAGAGAAAGGTAAAAGGTAAAAATCCTCTCAAAGGCTGTGAACTGGGTGGGAAAATTAGGGAACTTGCAGATTGTGCTGTGCCAACTGATCAGTGGTATCTCAAGTCAGTTTGTTTTGGTCTCATCACTACAAAAAGGTTAGTGTTTTTTTTTTTTTCCTCTCTCTGTGTAGCCCTGGCTGTCCTGGTTAGTTTTATTACTATAAGATATGGAAAGAGTTAAATTTATCTTGTGGTTTGAATTATATGATTAGGAATGTTAGGATTTACCAAAGTTAGTTTTGGACAAATTAGCTATAAAAACTTTTATGCCAAATTATAACTTGTTTTAATATATTAAATTCAGTAATCCTTTTAGTCAGATTACATAAAATTTATAATTCTATAGTTTTTTTTTTTTTTGTCATAAAGTTCTCCAGGCTTTCTTCAAACAAACTCAAAGCCAGCCTACCTGTGCCACCATTCCTAATTTAAGTTGTATGTTTGTTTTGAGTAAGGTCCCAATGTGTAGCCCTGGTTTGCCTAAACTTGCTGTGCAGACTAGACTGTATTTGAACTTGTAGCTATTCTTCTGCTTCAGGCCCCTCCCAAAACTCCTGCCCCCTCCCTCCCTCCCTCCTCCCTACTCTTCCCTTTCCTTCCCTCTCCCTTCCTCCTCCCCTTCCTTATGAAAAGGTCTCTGGAACCTTGGGTGTCCTGGAACTCCAGGCTGGCCTGGAGTTCACAGAATCACTTCCTTCTCTACCTCTACGCTGGGATCATCATAAGCCATGTTTTAGGTTGTATGTTTAGAACAGATATATTTCAAGTTAGTGTTTGAATTCTCCACGTTATGTTTAGTTTGTTTAAAAAAATTATATACTGGCTCAGTGGTTTGTGATTTTTTTTTTTTAGAATGTAAAATTGGTTCCTGTATGAATGTGTGGAAATAATTTGTTCACATTTCCTTATGAGTCTCCCTGATTATAACAGTATATGTTCTGTATGAAAAGTAGAAAATATGTAAGAACATAAAAGTTGACAATTTAGAAATCAGTTTTAATTTTGCATCCAAAATATGGCCACTGCTGATATTTTTTTTTGGTTGTTTGTTACCAAGTGAAACTACATTGTGTGTACTCAGTATTCAGCCTGTTTTCTTGTATGTTACAAGCAATTACAGTGTTAACAGATGTTTGAAATATTTGTAGTGGCTATATACTAATCTAGTGAATGTACGTGTCACAGTGTGTTTGGTATTTCCCAGTTACTGTGTATTTGCCTATTTCCTTTTGAATTCCTGTTACAAATGACTTATTAAAGATTCTTAGAAGAAGTTGAGTGCTCTTAATAAAAATTGTAAACTTGCTTTCTAAGTGGTGCTTCATTCTTGTGCCCTCATCATGAGAGTGGCATTTTACTAGTGCTTGCAAAATGGACCCGAAGCTAGGGTCCATTTTGGGTCTCTCTCCTCCCCCCCCTCTCCCTCTCCCCCCACCTCCCTCCCTCCCTCTCTCTCTCTCTCTCTCTCTCTCTCTCTCTCTCTCTCTCTCTCTCTCTCTCTCTCTCTCGGAATTGAACTCAGGACCTTCGGAAGAGCAGTCAGTGCTCTTAACCGCTGAGCCATCTCTCCAGCCCTTAGAGTTTTGTTTTTTTTTTTGGAGACTGGGTCTCTCTATTATTTAAATAGCACTGGCTGCCCTGGAACTTGTTATTTAGACTAGACTAGTCTTGAACTCACAGAGCTCCATCTGCTATCCTATTTTGTGTGTATAAAAAACCAAAACGACTCTCCAAAGAACTTAGCCTCTTGAATATTTTGGTTAAACCAGACCCAGTGAAGTTCTGATTTAAACAATTGGCATACTTATCCATTACCTATATTCTACTGAAAAATTTAAAGAACATGGCTAGTTAGAGGACATCATAACCCTCAATGTTTGTTGAGTAAGTTGATAGAAATGCCAGCTAACCAGATTTTATATCTCCTTGCTTTTTTGGGGAGTTCCAGCCTATTTTTCAGAAGCAAAGGCATAAAATTCCTTATATTTTCTGTGATGTTTCCTTTACTTTTGGAAATAAATTCATAAAGCAACAAAAACAAAGGAATACTACAAATAGTTATTGAATATGTGCTATGTAATGTTTTCTGTGTTGCTTGGGCTAAGTGTTTCAGAGATAAGTCATTAATGTGCCCACCTCTTTGAAGTGTAGGTGGAAACCAGCAGAACCCATAGAGGCTTATTTAAAGCACTGGGTTCTTAGAGAAAAGATCCCAAGCACCTGCTAGAAGACTTCAAAGAGGTGACATCAAAGGTTGGAGTTTCAACAATTGGAGCTGTGTAAAAGCACTGGGAGTGGGGGTGGGGGGGAGAGGGTAGGGAAAAGTGGGATTTGTAAATCCTCAGCTATGGCTGTTCCATTGTCCATTGTGTCAGCAACCCCTCCTGAGTACTGGACCCCACAAGGGCTGGGGTGTGCATCCCGTCAATGAGTAGCATGCCCAGTCCTCAACAGATGCTTGACCATTAGCTAATAATTCATAAATTTAAATTATTTTAAATTATGTTTTCAGCCTAATGGTGTGAATATGTACACACAGAAGATAATGCTACTTTTAGAGAGAAGGCGGTAAGCAACAAAACACTTCTGCATTCTCTAAAAAAACAAAATTGGCTCACATTTATTCACAACAGAACCAAGACACTTAAAATCTCACAACAGTGAACAGTAGGTTCTGTTATCACGGCCATTCAGTAAAGGCCCAGAAAAGTTAACCTGCCGAGGAACAGCCATCCAGTAAGAGGAGTCCAAGTCAAGCATCCCTAGTTCTAGACAGACACTGTCTGTTCATCAAACCACAGTAGGTAGGATAGGGGTGCCACACTTTACAGGGAAATTCTTGCAGGAAGCAAGCACTAATGCACAGAATTGGCAAAATGACTACTAGTACTTACAAAGAAGAAACCATTCAAGCAAGGCAAAGGGTGTTTCTTTGGGAAATTTCCCCACAGGCTTTTGTGAAATAAAATATACACAAATGTAAAATACTAAATTTTGAAAACTAGAAACAAAATAAAGCTATGTTAATTAAAGATTGCTAAAAAGGAGCCTTCAAGGAAAAGTGCCAGGATTTTGTACTGATTATAAAGGTGAAGGCACCAACTCCTTCCATGCCCCAGCAGCTCATTCAGATTAAGTTTAACTATTTCCCATTCATAATCTCTACTAACCTTCCCTTAAAAGTTTGAGGTCAAAACCTCTGTTAAGGTGGCTGGGTGGTTAAGGTGGCTGGGTGGTTAAGGTGGCTGGGTGGTTAAGGTGGCTGGGTGGTTAAGGTGGCTGGGTGGTTAAGGTGGCTGGGTGGTTAAGGTGGCTGGGTGGTTAAGGTGGCTGGGTGGTTAAGGTGGCTGGGTGGTTAAGGTGGCTGGGTGGTTAAGGTGGCTGGGTGGTTAAGGTGGCTGGGTGGTTAAGGTGGCTGGGTGGTGTTGGTGCACACCTTTAACCCCAGGACTTGGAAGGCTGAAGCCGGTAGATCTCAGGGTTCAAAGCCATGTCTTCACAGAGAAACCTTGTCTCAAATTCAACCAAACCAACCCCAACCCCAACTTTCTCATTAGTATCTAACTGAAAATAAATGAGTAGAGAAGATAGCTCTTTGAAGGAGAGTGAATAAAAGGATGGCCTTGTGCTTAAGTGGTAGTGATGTTTACCAGAAGGTGCTGGCAGTAGAAGTGGGCGGAAGAGATTTCCAGGAAAGCATTAGGTAGGAATCCACTGAAGGATGTGGTAGAAGAGGAACTGGTGTACTATGGCAGCAGAGGGATCATGGATGGAGGAGTTGGCAACTCCTGGCAAAGGTGGAAATGTGTCCGACTGTGCAGCTAGTGATGACCTGTCCTTGATGGCCGGCCATGGAAATGCCTGATTGCTAGCAGAAAATGTAGGTATTGGTGAAGTCAGAAGGATGGAGTAGAACTAGAATTGGACCACATTAAACAATTCTGTACTGTTAAATACAAATCGTGTGTGTGTGTGTGTGTGTGTGTGTGTGTGTGTGTGTGTGTTAGGAAAAGGTAATTAAGAAGCATTAAGGTTTTTCATTTGTCTCTGTGTATTCTGGCGCATGCTTGTTGAAGTCAGGACAACTTATGGGTGTAGGATCTTTTTTTGGGGGGGGGGGCGTTCTTCTTTGGATTTGGTTTTTTCGAGACAGGGTTTCTCTGTATAGCCCTGGCTGTCCTGGAACTCACTCTGTAGACCAGGCTGGCCTAGAACTCAAATCTGCCTCTTCTTCCTAGAGTGCTGGGATTACAGGCTTGTGCCACCACCGCCCAGCTATTGTTGGTTCTTTTTTTTTTTTTTTTTTGGTTTTTTTTTTTTTGGTTTTTCGAGACAGGGTTTCTCTGTGTAGCCCTGGCTGTCCTGGAACTCACTCTGTAGACCAGGCTGGCCTCGAACTCAGAAATCCACCTGCCTCTGCCTCCCAAGTGCTGGGATTACAGGTGTGCACCACCACGCCCAGCCTATTGTTGGTTCTTTATTCCATCTTGCAAGTCCCCAATATAGAACCTGGGTTGATAGGTACTTGGTGGCAAGTGTTAGGTATCTCTGGCTTAAGCATTTTTAATGCCTATGGGAAGTGCTTAATGACCTAACAAGGCATCAGTGTACATGTCGGGCCTATTGAGCGTATACTTATCCTGAAGGGCAGGTTTCTGGGTTTTTTTGTTTGTTTTTGGAGTTTGTAAGGTTGAGCAGGAGCCAGCTCAGATGGGCAGGTCTGTCTACTAATCTGTTCTCATTATGTAAATCTGAACTTTCCTATTGAGATTAAAGTGAAACACTTTGCATATCCTAAATATTTTTTCAGTGAGAAGTGTTTGTATTGCCATTTATTGCTTTAATTATGAGCACTAACTACAGATCATATTTGCCCTTTAAGAATGATCTTAGTTCTAAAATAACTTCATAGGCCTATGACGCGGGGCGGCTTTCGTTCTTCCTCTTTCTTCCCCACTTCCCACCCCAGCTCTGCATAGATCTGCAGATTTTAAAGATCTGCATTGAAGTTTCTTTGTTATAGACTGTTTAGTAATATTTTTTGATAAATTATGAAATGTTCTACTTAACTGTTTATTATTTTTTTTAATTTTATTTACGTATTTTGCTTTTATTCAGACTGTATTACCATGATGCAGGCCTTGTTACTATAAAACTAAACATAACACTAGAAATACCACTTGTTCCTGTTGACTTGATCTCTGGCCTGGATTCCTGCTGTTTGAGGCAGGAGGATGTTGTTGAGTTTCTTCTAAAATGAAGCAGGAAGTTTTAGTTAACAGAAAACTAAAACCAGGATGAAAGAACATTAGCACGGCTCTCACCGTGTAACCTAGCTTGGTGTCTCCTCCTACAGCCTGGTGAGCGCTTGCGGCCATGCCTGGTTCCTGTAGTGTAGTTCCTTTCCTCTTTTTCTTTTTTGCCATTCTTGAATACACTCTCATACATGCAAGTAAGCACTCAGTCACTGAGCTACTGTCAGCCTAGTCTGAAGTGTATATAATTTTAATGTAAGCATATGGAGTCATTCTTACCTATCTGTACAATAATATGTGGAGTATTTATTTTTTATGTAATCACTGTTAGTATTTCTCTAAGTCATTTTCTTACCGTATTACATACCTTTCTTCCTTCCTTCCTTCCTTCCTTCCTTCCTTTCTTTCTTTCTTTTTTTTTTTTTTGGTTTTTCGAGACAGGGTTTCTCTGTGTAGCTCCAGCTGTCCTGGAACTCACTCTGTAGACCAGGCTGGCCTCGAACACAGAAATTTGCCTGCCTCTCTGCCTCCCACCGCCCGGCTCATAACTTTCTATATTGCTAAGCTATTGTAGAACTTGTATTCATCATTCACTCAAACTATACTTGACATGAGCCCTGACATCTTAGGCTGTTAAAGATGTTTAGTTTGTATATTATTTTACAGGCATGGGGGGAAAATTATGCTGGAGCCCTGGGGGAGGCAGTGACTGCTGGGGCCGATGGGAGGTGGAGGGAGTAGCATAAGTAGCTGGGTGTGGCTGAGGCTGCAGCGTAGAGCCACAAGCCTGGGCATCCCAGGGTCATGACTGGTTTTACATAGCCACTCAGCTGCCGCTGCTCTCCTGTTCACTCCTCAGTACTGGGGAAGAGGGAGAGAAGGTGTGTGTGTGTGTGTGTGTGTGTGTGTGTGTGTTGGTGAGTGCAAAGCCCACCCTGGCTTATAACAGGATGCCCTTGCACCTCTAAGTCTAGTTTGGAAATACATGTACCTTGTCTCAAAAACCTTCACAGAAAAACAAAAACCTCCAAAACTTTGAGCTGTTACAGCTTTTGTCTATAATGAACTATAGACATATAGTTCATTAGTGTATTTCCTTTTTTTTTTCTTTATACACTCAAAGACAAATATACACAAACAGTTGTCTTCTGTAGAACATGCCCACCTTACTTTTTCACATTGTATTTTGCTAACACTTTAACACTTTGTTGTTTGGAATGTTTATAATTTGTCTCTGGCCTTTGGATCGCCCTCCCTCTCTCCCTCTCTCCCTCTCTCCCTCTCTCCCTCTCTCCCTCTCTCCCTTCCTTCCTTCCGCTCATTTTTGAGACAGGGTCTCTGAGTAGCCTTGGCTATCCTGGAACACACTCTAGTCTAGGCTGGCCTTGAACTCAAAGAGCCAGCCCCCCCACCCCCCCCATATTAAAGGTGTATGCCACCATGGCTTTTTTATTTTCTAGGAAAGAAAATGAAAGTTCAAAAGTGAAGTTATGCTTCTGCTTAAAACAGCCTTCATCAAAAAGTTACACAGTAGCTGGGCGTGGTAGCACATGCCTGTAATCCCAGCACTTGGGAGGCAGAGACAGGCGGATTTCTGAGTTTTAGGCCAGCCTGGTCTACAGAGTAAGTTCCAGGACAGCCAGGACTACACAGAGAAACCCTGTCTCGAAAAAAAAAAATTTTACACAGTTCACTTTAATGGGTTTTGGCTCATGGGATACTGAATGTATTACTTGCCTGGACTTAGAATTATTAAGACACAAGCAGTTAGATTGTCATATAATCTAGAAGCTCCTGTTCTGGGAGTATGTGTGTATGTATGAATATCTGTTATATTTTTGGCTCTCACTTGCAGAACATGATTACCTACGTACAGAGGAGACTACAAAGTGCACATAGTTCTAGTCATTATTGTCTTATACACTCAGTTATTGACTTGTTGACACAGAACAATCCCAGCAGTTGCCCTCAATGATCTATGAGTACCTGGCCCCAGTCACTCTGCTTTTACACTTGAGTTAGTACAGATGTTACAGTTAGTTACACATGCCGTGCCATTCCTCTCCATCCCTTCCCCTTTAATCAAACAAATTCTCATACAATTACACCCTTGAATGGAGAAAACGTCAATCGGCTTTTGCATATAATGTAAAAGTGTGGATTGTGGCTTCAATAAGAATAGATTTTCTTGGGGTGAGCAGTTGAAACAAGGTGATTCAGAACTCAGTACTGAGTAAGTATTTCTGTTGTTTGTTGGTGTGTGTGTGTGTGTGTAAAAGTAGTGGGGGACAACAGAGCAGACCACTGCACTTTGGAGGGTACTGCCATGTCTTCCGGCTCTAAGGAAGCTTCTTAGAGGAACATTTTAGGAAATAGCCTAAGTAGAATTGGTCAAACTATGTGCTGAGTTTGATTTAAATGCATTCTCTGCTTGTGGTATTTCAGTGAGGTCTAGAAAGTAACTTTCAGAATTTTTTATAATCTACTGATATTCATGAACATATGAAAGATTACTTATATATTATAACTAGGCATGGCCACTTGCATTCTGTAGAAACTGGCAGATATACAGATTTGTAATCCAAACACCTGGAAGACAGGCAGGAGGATTGCCTTGAGTTAGAGTGATTGTCTCATTGAAGCTCATGAAGAAAGTTCAAAACACAATAGTACTGATTTCCATCAAAGACTAGTTAAGTCTCCTTTTTTTTTTTAAAGATTTATTTATTATTATATGTAAGTACACTGTAGCTGTTTTCGACACACTAGAAGATGGCGTCAGAACTCATTACAGATGGTTGTGAGCCACCATGTGGTTGGTGGGATTTGAACTCAGGACCTTCAGGAAAGCAGTCAGTGACCTTAACCGCTGAGCCATCTCACCAGCCCGTATTTTCTTACAAATTATATTTTTGTAAAGCCAAGCCAGCTTGGTTGCTGAGAGTGGCCTCTGAGGGGCGCCTTTGGCCTCAAGGCTATGGGCTCTCTGTGCTTTGCTAGCATGGGGCTTGCCTTGCTACTGCTAGCTCTTACCTGACTTCTTGTGAGCACTATTATTTCATGTCATAAGGGACTTCATGGATAATAGATACATGACTTCACTCTCATATGAACCTAAAAGAGTGGCAGACGAATTGATAGTGATGAAAAGCCTAGCTGTGACCAGACTGGGATATGTGCAACAGACGTGCAATATGCTAATGAATTACTCCTCCTAATGAGGTCTTCATAAGAGAAGCTTCCGTTTTGCTATAAATGAGAATTAGGGACATAAGTTGGGTAGCATTTAGTACATTGTTGAAAGGTAAACCTGGAATTTGGCTTAATAAGCTTAAATGCTTAATAATGACGTTGAGCTAGGGTGTGGTGGTACGTACCTTTAATTCCAGCACTCAAGAGGCAGAGGCAGGCAGAGCTATGTTCCTAGGGGGAGTTTTGTGGGGGCATCTACCATCTATTTAGTCTTTGTTGTTGTTGTTGTTTTGTTTTTTTGAGACAGGGTTTTTCTGTGTAGCCCTGGCTGTCCTGGAACTTACTCTGTAGTCCAGGCTGGCTTCGAACTCAGAAATCTGCCTGCCTCTGCCTCCCAAGTACAGGGACCACCCAGCATCTGTTTAGTCTTGCAGTTGAACCTGAAGCTTTAGGGTTTTAATCACTTACTGTATTCCATGCAGAGTAAGTGGGAGCCAGTGCTAATGGGAGCAAACCCTTGTTAGCATTGTTCTAAAAGGAACAAGTCTTGGCTGGAGAGAGCTCAGACCACTGGTTACACTTCCAGAGATCCTGTGGTCAGTTCCCAGCACCCACACAATGTCTGTGACTCCAGTTCCTGGGGAGCTGATACCTTCACACCAGTGCATTATAAAATAAAGTTGAATTTTTTTAAAAAAGGAACAAGTCTTTTGAAGTTGTTTTCTTTTTCTGTTATCAAAGTAAGTGTCAGTAATAGTAGTCAGTATGTCATGGGACATATCTAAATAAAAACCAAGCCCTTAAATGGTTTTAACTGCATGAAAGTGAACACTTTTTATAATGCTTTTGTGCTTTCCCAGAGCTCTATTTATACCTACTGCATTTCACATTTATCTTCATTTTAATTTTGTATATTAGATAAATTGTGACAGATGGGTGAAGTCAGGTATAAAAAGTTATTTCTTAATAATCAAACTTAATTAGCGCTAGAGGTCAGACTACTATTATTTTGCCAACTCTAGGAAATGATTAATTGTAGAGTAACCAACCTTCTCATCACTGCTTGCCTGAGATTTTTTTTCTTTTTGGCAGTAAAGGTTCCTGGGAAATTCTGCCGTGACCAGCAAATCAGGGTGGTTGTCATCCTAATTAATTTTAGCACTTTGTGCTAGATTAGAGATGGGAGCACAGGTGCCCTGTGATGTATAAGGCATCTACTTCCTTGTTTTGGATAGTTCATCAGTTTCTGTAGAATGCAGACGACTGAGGAAAACCTCAGAAGTAGTCAAGGACCCAACTTTTTGATTAAATAAGAATTAAGTAAAATTAAGTTTGAAAGAGAATGGCAAGATAATATTAGTCATTGCTCTGTGGCTGTGAAGGAGGTGACACCATGCCCGGCTCATAACTGTTGGAGCCACGGGTACTTGCTAGGTTTACAGCCAGCCAGTCATGAATTCATAGCTGCTGCGTGGGCCTTGAGTTCAGATAGATTGTGGTTGCCCTGGGTTATTGCGCCACCATTTCACCCGTGAGGCTCTATCATTACTCCAGTCTGTGTGGGTTACAGGCATCACAGCTGGGTAGGACTGCTGGTGACTTTTCTCCCCTGGCAGCCTGTATAGCTCCTTCAGATGCTTTGAGAGCTGGTCTTCAGAGACAAGGCTTCCAGGTCATTTCCAACTTGATTCTTCTGTGGTGTTTTTGGGAGACTACCAAAGACAGCAGCAATAGATTATACTATTGGGAGTTAACTCTCCTGACCTCTTCTACCTAGCATTGGGATTGTTGTTAGATAGTACATGGCATAACCTCATTCAAAGTATATATGAGTTCATATCTGTACATATACTATATACATATATTTGCATATATATGAATGTATTTCTAACTTAAAGGTTTCCTATGGCTTTCAAGCATCCTTAGAGTGTTAGTTATCCATCCTTTCCCCTCCTCTCCCTTTCTATCCCCCCCTTCCCCTCCCAGGTTTCCCATTTCACTGTGATAGCATTTGTGCCCTACCATTTCCCTCCCCTATGGAAGTGCCTCTCCCCGTGGTCTCTTTACTTCTTGGTTTCTGTGGTTACTCCAGGTTATATACTCATGTCTGAAGATTCAGAGATAGAATCTGTAAGTAAGAGACAACATGCAATGTTTGTCTTTCTGAATCTAGGTTCCTCATTATGTTTTCTAGCACCATCCATTTATCCGAGAATTTTGTGATTTTATTTTTCTTTATGACTGAGTAGAATCCCATTGTGTATACACAGCACGACACAGCACGCTTTATCCATTCACCAGTTAAGGTGAGGTTTTCACTCTCTAGGTACAGCAACTAGAGCAGGCGCGAGCGTGCTGAGCAGGTGTGTAGAGCAGGAGCTTGAGTCACTAGGGCATGTGCCAGAGTGGTCTAGCTGGGTCACATGGCAGCTCTTTTAGCCTTTGGATTATTTAGACCAATGAAGATCAGGAAATTGGTGATTTCTAAGGACACATAGAGACCATATGCTATTGTCTTGCTTCCGTAATTTGATCTGTAAAAATTGACCAGTATGCAGAACCACCAAGGAAAGTGGAAATACAGCGTACCTGCTTGCCGGTCAGTCTTTGGTACTGCATGGAGGACAAATGGGGCTTACGGGGAAGTCTGCACTTGTTTGCAGTGGCTCATGCTAGTGCAGCAGCAGAACAGGAAGTGGGCAAGTTCGTGGTTTTCTTGCGGTTATCCTCACTCCCAGAAGCATTTGAGGATACTTGAGGTTAGGTTGGAAAGGCTACTTTTGTTTACAGTATGTAGACTAATTCAGGTTTAGCAGATAGCTAACCATATAAATGCGTTTCTTAAATTTAGGATATTACAGAAGGCCAGTATATTAACTCTGACTCAAAGAAACTCTAGTTGCCAGGTTAATATAAAGAGTTTTTCTTTTAATGTGATTTTCAACTGATCTCTTTTTCTTCCTTCTAGATTCTCGTCGAAATCTGTTAATTCTATTTTTCGAACACTTATGAATAACCACGTATCTTCAACACCGTCTACCATGAAGCTAAAACAAACCATTAACCCCATACTTTTATATTTCATACATTTTATAATATCCCTATATACTATTTTAACATACATCCCATTTTATTTTTTGTGTGAGTCAAAACAAGAGAAACCAAACCAAATTAAAGCAAAGCCAGTCAGTTCAGAACCGGACTCTGCATTCAGGTCTATCAACAGTGTGGATGGCTTGGCTTCAGTATTGTATCCTGGCTGCGATACACTTGATAAAGTTTTTATGTATGCAAAAAACAAATTTAAGGACAAAAGACTATTGGGAACACGTGAGGTTTTGAATGAGGAAGATGAAATACAACCAAATGGAAAAATTTTTAAAAAGGTAAGTTGATCTCTTCTGCTTTGAATCCCTCCACATCTGCACCCATGGGTCTTCTGTCCTTGTGCCCTTGGCATTGTGGGACGTGTGGTCTCCGAGAGTCCATGGGAATTGCTGGTGTTGATAAAGTCTCTCCAGGGCTTTGGATCACTTTCTTCCCTCTGTCCTCACTGACTTGACCTTTTTTCAGAAATGCATGGAGAATGTGCCCTGGTATGAGACTCTTAACCCTGATATCTCCAGGGCTTGAGGTAGAGCGGCTAGGTAGTTTGGGCTGGGGAACCGTCTTTGAGAGTGCTTGGTACCATGGGACTCACAGTGGATGTTCCTGCCTTGGTCTTTCGCATATGGCACTTGCATGCCTTAACGTTTTTTGTTTTACCACTGTGGAGAATCTTGCTATTGGCTTGAGACAGAGACAAGCTGTCTTACAGAGAGAAGTATCGTGGTTAAGAGCCTGGCCTTTAGACTTAGGTCTGAAAGTTTGAGTTTTGGTTTTGCCACTTACTAGTCTTGTGGCTTTTCGAAAGGATACTTTATGAGTGTGGAATTAGTATTTATGGGGCAAGCCGTTGTAATTTTTATCAAGTTCTTTTTAAAACTGAAAGTAATCTTAAGGGTTAGATGCTATCTGTGCTTCAAAGATTGGAGTATTAAGCACAGATGAGTTAGCTACCTACCTGAGGATCCTAAAGCTACCAGTGACAAAGCTGAGATTTGAACTCGGGCATGTCAGCTCCAGAAGCTCACACTTTGTAACTAACTGCAGATTGTAAGAGAGAAGAAAAACATTGTTTATGTTATTTTCTTATTATTTATCTTGAAGGTAGTTTTCTCTCCATATAGTTCTGGCTGTCTTGGAGCTCTCTGTGCAGATCAGACTGTTCTCATACTCATCTATCTGCCTGCTTCCAAGGCATGTGCTTTTAATTCTTTATGTCAGGACTTTGTGTTAAACATTTGTGGTTTATCAGTTTGTTCAGAGGGCTATATATAGATCGACAAAAACATATTTTTCTTGTCTAGCATTAGATACTTTGGGGACCTGGAATTAATTTTTAGGCTTTGCAGATAACAAATGAATCATACTGCCTGTTGTCTGTACCCTAGTGTGCTACTGTCAGTTAGCCAGACCTGTGTTTCTGTCTGACTGTGGGAATGGGCTTCAAGCTAGAGAGTTAGTTAAACAAGCTGGCCCTGAACCCACCCACAAGCTCTTGGTTCTTGTTACAGCCTTTGTATGGTGGCCGGAGCAGCGTCTGTCCTGGCAGGGTATCAGGTGACATGGCTTAGTGTTTGCTTACCAGACAGCCCAGGGAGGTCAGAAGACTTGAATGTTGTTAAGGTCTCATGTGGCCCACATTTGTTACTCTTGATCCCTTGCCTCCATGGGACTTCTATAGTGCTGGGACTGATTATGAGGTGTATGTGGCACCACAGCAGATAGGAAGACATACTTTTGGTGACTTGATTTCATTAGAATAGTTAGCATATTTTAGGAGTGGAGTTTACAGTACCTAGTAACTATAATCCGGTTCCTGCACATTTAGGTCAAGTTCTCTCCTGTCTTCTCAGTCGTACAGAGCTCCGTTTGAAGTCTTTGGAGCTCCCATGTTGAACATTTCCGGAAGGTGAAGAGCAGGGTGAGAGTTTGGTACCTACGGTTAGGGCAGTGTGATCTTACGTCTGTCCTGAGTGGGACACCAGTGTGATCTTACGTCTGTCCTGAGTGGGACACCAGTGTGATCTTACGTCTGTCCTGAGTGGGACACCAGTGTGATCTTATGTCTGTCCTGAGTGGGACACCAGTGTGATCTTATGTCTGTCCTGAGTGGGACACCAGTGTGATCTTACGTCTGTCCTGAGTGGGACACCAGTGTGATCTTACGTCTGTCCTGAGTGGGACACCAGTGTGATCTTATGTCTGTCCTGAGTGGGACACCAGTGTGATCTTACGTCTGTCCTGAGTGGGACACCAGTGTGATCTTAGTCTGTCCTGAGTGGGACACCAGTGTGATCTTATGTCTGTCCTGAGTGGGACACCAGTGTGATCTTACGTCTGTCCTGAGTGGGACACCAGTGTGATCTTACGTCTGTCCTGAGTGGGACACCAGTGTGATCTTATGTCTGTCCTGAGTGGGACACCAGTGTGATCTTAACGTCTGTCCTGAGTAGGACACCAGAGGGCAGCGTTGATCCTGCTCCACCTAACTGCTCACACAACTCTCTCGAATGAATGTTGCTGCAGTGTTAGAAATAAAGTGGTCAGATGGTTTTGTTTTTTAGTTTTATGTGTATGAATGATTTGCCTGAACGCGTGTCTGTGCACTGCTTGTGGGCCAGGGCCTGTGGAGGGCAGACAGAATCCCCTGGAACTGCAGTTAGAGGTGGTTTAGCTGCCACACGGGTCCTGGGAATTGAATCTTGGTCCTCCAAAATAGCAGTCCCTGGCCATCTCTTCTCCCTGGTCAGATGATTTTTAAGATGAAGAGACATGAAGGAGCACAGCTGTGCTTGGAAGCCAGCTGTATGTATTTATGGTTTGCTTTTTGTTCAGTTTTTGTATGCAGTGGAGAATTCCTGGTTGTGTTTTAGTTGAAAATCCCTGAAGAAAAATATGCTAAGCAGCTTATTAATAAGTTAAACTTGAGGTTATCTGTACTTCTTTCTGACAAACTCAAATGAAATACTGTAGGCTAGTTAGGTATGGGAGGCCTCGGCAGAGGGACCCTGAACGCCTTCACTGAGTCTCCACCTGGCTGCAGAGAGACTTTTTACTTTGCTTATCATGATAGGATAATTAATTTAGGTTAAATGGCCATAAATAGTCTGTGAACTTGGTAGTAGGGTCACTTTCTTTTTATAGATCACATACTATCTGTTTCTGAAATCCACAATGTAAACTTCTGCTCTAAATGAAGGATTATTAATTCAGGGCCGTTTGTCTAAGAAATGATTCAGTCACATACTCTGTGCTCCAGGTCCTCTGTCTTGTGTAACTTCAGACTCTGTGACCTTTTTTGGTTTCCTGAAATAGGGCCTCAGTGTGTGACTAAGCTGGTCTTGAACTGTATAGACTTAGCTCAGTTCTAAATACTTGTGAAAACCCAAAGTAAAACCAGCCTCCTCCCCTCCCGTCATAGTTAAAAGCTTAGCATAGGATTGGGTTGTCATGGACAATGTCACAAAGCTAACTTTTAAGATACATCTTCACTTGAAACCAACATGTTTTATATTCACATAACTTTCTGACTATAAAGTTTGAAATTTGTTCTGATTTCTTTTGATCGCAATAAAAGATATTTGTGTTTTTTATACTTTGTTATATCAGGTTATTCTGGGGCACTATAATTGGCTTTCCTATGAGGATGTCTTCACTCGAGCCCTTGACTTTGGAAATGGGTTGCAAATGTTGGGCCAGAAACCGAAGGCCAACATTGCCATCTTCTGCGAGACCAGGGCTGAGTGGATGATTGCTGCGCAGGCGTGTTTTATGTACAACTTCCAGCGTACGTATGGGGGGCACTTCTCAAATCTGTCTTTTTCTTGTTTTGTTTTTTAAGACAAGGTCTCTATATAGTCCTGGCTTTCCTAGGACTTACTATATATACACTGACCTCAAACTCAGAGAGCTACTTACCTCTTCCTACTGAGTGCTGGCATTAGAGATGTTCACCACTACACTGGGATTCATATTCTTAATAGGTTAGCATTTTGATACTGAGTTTTACCTTTTTATGTACTTACTGAAAGAGTGTGTGTTAGGGCTTGATATTCCCTCCCTCCCTCCCTCCCTCCCTCCCTCCCTCCCTCCCTCCCTCCCTCTCTTCCCCCTTGCCTATTTTGGACCCAGTTAGTCAGATTTTTTTGAGACAGGGTTTCTCTGTGTAGCCCTGGCTGTCCTGGAACGCACTCTGTAGACCAGGCTGGCCTCGAACTCATAAATCCGCCTGCCTCTGCCTCATAAGTGCCTGTGCTACCACTCCCTGGCCAGATGTTAAGGAGACTTTCTGTATTTGGTAAAGCAGAGTTGACATACAGGACCACTGCTCTGCTACAATCCCTCAGGGACCTTTTTGAGCCTACTTCCATTTTGTTTAGTCCCTTCTGAGTGGTGACTGTGATGGGCTAACCTTGTAAACAGTCCTGAAAGTTCAGTGCCAAAGGTCATGGTAAATGAAATCAAAATCAAAACCTGATTTTCTTTCAATTTTTATTTTTTAAAGTTATTTTATGTGATGAGTGTTTTGCACATGTGTATGTGTGCACCAGGTGCATGCATTGTTCACGGAGATCAGAAGAGAGAATGGATTCCCTTGGAATTGAAGTTACAGATAATTGTTAGCCACCATGTGGGTGCTAGGAATTGAGCTTGGGTCTTGGCCAGCAAGTGCTCTTAACCACTGAGCCATCTTGTGGCAGGCCCCCCATTTACTGTTGTTGAGACAGGGTGTCACTGTTTATCCCTGACTGGCCTGGAGACCTCGGTAGCTTGAACTCTGCTTGGGGTCAACAATACGCACTACCACACCTCCTACTGCCACTTTTTCTTTTTCTTTAAGAATTATTTATTTATTATATGTAAGTACACTGTAGCTGTCTTCAGACCCACCAGAAGAGGGTATCAGATCTTGTTACAGATGGTTGTGAGCCACCATGTGGTTGCTGGGATTTGAACTCAGGACCTTTGGAAGAGCAGTCGGTGCTCTTAACCACTGAGCCATCTCTCCAGCCCCTACTTACACTTTTTAAGATAGGTACCCCCTTTCTGTTTTCAGGGGGTGAGTTTACATTTCTTTTGAAAATATTTAAAAAGGATTATTTGTCATTTTACTTGTAATCCATGTTTCTTCTGCTCTAGAGTAAGCTGCACCGTTTGAGTGCTGTCTTCTTTTTCAGTAGCTGCTCTTTTGAGCCAGGGTTTCAGTGTGGTTGGATCAGGCTGGGTGTGATGGAGGATGGCCTCCTCTCACTGCCCAAGTGCTAGGAACGCAGGCCTCGTCACTATTATTTTATTGACATGATATCTAAGACCTGCATTCAGTGTGCTGTCTTACTGGCTTGTCCGGTACTTCTCCACCTTTGGGTTGTGGCCCCTTTAGGGGAAGAACAGCCCGTTCACAGGGGCTGCCTAAGATCATTTGAAAACATAGATATTTATATTATGATTCATAAGAGTAGCAAAGTTATAGTTATGAAGTAACAACAAAAATGATTTTATGGTTGGGTCACCATAACATGGAACTATATAAAGGATTGCAGCCTTAGGAAGGCTGAGATCCCATTAACCAGTGGATGGGCTCGTCCCTTTTCACAGTTTAGTTCCAAAGCAGCCAACAAGGAAGATTTTGGCATTCTAGGATAGATATAATTTCTTTACGCTATATTAGTCGTAGAGTATGGTGAAGGTAAAGCAAACACTAGGACTCTTGGGAAGGTTAGAGGAAGATGAGTAGAGAGCATGCTGACTAGAGCCTTACGTGCGCAGCCGCAGTAGCTCGCCCAGCTGTCCTGAGGAGGAGCTCACGCGCTTGCAGAGGTGCTGCTGCGTGGCCGCTGTCTGTGCTTCTCATGTGTGCCCCGCCCCGTGTTCCTCCCCGTGCAGTTGTCACACTGTATGCCACTCTGGGAGGCCCCGCCATTGTTCATGGACTGAATGAGACAGAGGTGACCAACATCATCACGAGCAAAGAACTCTTGCAAACAAAGCTGAAGGTGAGAACCGCGGTTCCCTTTGAGAGTCTGATGCTTTGACTTGTCCTGTGATAAGTCATACCGACCCTCAGTTATCTTTGTGAGATTTTGTGTTTTTCCTTTAGAATATAAAAAGTGCATATAAACCATAGGTAAAAATTGTTAATATGCCAATGTTGAAAGGATGACAGCTTTTATTGTGTATTGTGTATATAAAGTAAATTAATCATTTTGCATGTCTATAATCTTTGTGTTTTTGTGTGCATCTGCATGCATATATATAGTTACATGTGCCACAACACACCTGTGAAAAGTCTGTACAGCCCGTGGGAGTTAATTCTCCTTTCATCATGGTGGTTTCCTGTGTCATCAGGCTTGGGGACAAGTAAATGTGCCTCCTGAGCCATTTGCTGGTCTCTCAACACTTTTTATTTATATCATGTGTATGCGTGTTTGCCTGCATGCATGTCTCTGTACCATGTAGATAAAGTGAAATGCTTGCCTTTATAATCACAAAGAACTGGGTTTGACTTCCAGAACTCTTATTTTAAATGTCAGCTCTTGTCATATCTGCTTATAATCCCAGTACCAGTGCTAGCAGAACATGTGGATCCCTGGGGCTTACTGTTTGTCATGGTGCAGGCCACAGGACCTTGTCGTGGAAGGTTTGGAGAGCATCTAAGGAACAACACTAAAAGTTGTCTTCTGTCCTCCTATGCATGTGCACACAGACAGACAGGCATGTAGTCTCTCTCTCTCTCTCTCTCTCTCTCTCTCTCTCTCTCTCTCACACACACACACATACACACACACACACACACACACACACTTCTCCTCTAGAAGTATTTCAGGTATCCTGTGTTTATATGCCCATTTTGTGGAGCAGTAACTTTGTTGATGGGGACTTTATCAAAGAAGATTGTATACCCAGTGCTACAGACTAGTGAGTCCTACCCTCCCTTTTCCCCTCCCTCTTCCTTCCTTTCCTCCAGCATCTCTCCCTAGCTCTACCACTTAACTTTTGGAGCAAGAAATCAGTTGGTGCCTCAGTGTGTGGCCAACCTGTGCTCGTGCGTCCCAGTCATTCAGCTGTTGGCTAACAGGTCATGATTGCTATTGTGTTTCTTCAGGATATTGTCTCTTTGGTTCCACGTCTGCGGCATATCATTACTGTTGATGGGAAGCCTCCAACCTGGTCTGAGTTCCCCAAGGGCGTCATTGTACACACCATGGCTGCAGTGCAGGCCCTAGGAGTGAAGGCCAACGTGGGTATGTTGTGACCATTCCAGATGTGCGTGCTCTGTCAGGTTGTTCTCTAGAACTCACCAGAGCTTAGATTCCAAGACAAGAGTGTTCTAGACGTAACTGTGGAAATGGGTTCTTCTCCAATTATTAAGTATGGACTGGGAGTGTAGCTCACATGCAGGGTTTGCCCAGCATGCCCTAAGCCCTGGGTTTAATCCGCAGCTTTGCATAACACTGGACTTGATGGCACATGCCTGTCATCTCGGCACCAGGAGGAGGAGGCGGAGGGATCAGAAATTGATCATCATTGACCTGGGAGCTAGTACAGGGCAGATGGGCTACATGAGACCCTGTCTGTAATCAATGGCAACAATAACCAATAGCAATAGTGTTTACTTGAAATAAATTTAAAGTACTTATACGTCATTCAATTTTCCATTCCCCTTTTCTGTAAGTTTTGAGTAGTTTAATGGCTTTAAATTTACCCATTAGAGTTAGATTTTAGCTTGAATTTCTAAGCCAGGAGTCCTCTTTTTCACTTCTCTCTCCTTTTACTTGCCTTGCGTAGTTTTAATCTTCCAACTCACACAAGGCATAGATACTTTCAGAGTCATAACTTTAAAAGAAATGAGCATCAGAAAATTAGACTGCAGGTCTCTGGGATATTGTAATAGTATGGCCTCTGTAGTTGGAAATTAGGTGATTCTGATTAGGGACAGGATAATGCTGTCATTATGGGAATAACAAGGACTGATGATATTTGAGCATATTGAGTTGTAGGTATTGGTGAGTATTCAGAGAATGTTGACCAGTGCAGTCTAGTTACAGAGAAAAAGAAAATATGCATACGGGAAGAACACTATCTGTAAGAAGCCACTCCATTAGTTTAGGGATGAGTGCAGGCAGGATGAGTGCTGTCATCTGTTTGTCTCCTGTGCCTTTTCTGTAGTGTGTTGGTTGTCGATCTTAGGCTTGTAGTCTTGTGGCTACAAACAGGCAACACTGAGCCCCCCTGGGTGCTGAGTACAGCCGCCAAGGTCATCTGATGCAGGGAGCCGTTAGTGAGCGTGCCCTTTATCCAGAGGAGCTTCTGCTCCTCATTGTTTTTTATTTCATTTTTTTTATTGGATATATTCTGTATTTACATTTCATTTCCCTTTTTCTGGTTCCCCATCCCCCAAAGGTCTCACATGCCCTTTTCCCTCCCCCTGTTCCCCCATCCAACCCTTCCCACTTCCCTGTTCTGGTATTCCCCTACACTGATGCATTGAGCCTTTCCAGAACCAGGGTCCACTCCTTCCTTCTTGTCCGACATCATTTGGTATGTGGATTGTGTCTTTGGTGTCCCAAGAGTCTAGGCTAATATCCACTTATCAGTGACTGCATACCATGGGTATTCTTTTGAGACTGGGTTACCTCACTTAGTATGATGTTCTCTAGCTCCATCCATTTCTCTAAGAATTTCATGAATTCATTGTTTCTAATGGCTGAATAGTACTCCATTGTGTATATATACCACATTTTCTGTATCTATTCCTCTGTTGACGGACATCTGGCTATTATAAATAAGGCTGCTATGAACACAGTGGAGCATGTGTCCTTACTGCACGCTGGGGAATCTTCTGGGTATATGCCCAGGAGTGGTATGGCTGGGTCCTCCGGAAGTATCATGTCCAGTTTTCTGAGGAACCACCAGACTTATTTCCAGAGTGGTTGTACCAGCTTGCAGTCCCACCAGCAGTGGAGGAGTGTTCTTCTTTCTCCACATCCTCACTAACACCTGATGCCTTCTGAGTTTTTAATCTTAGCCATTCTGACTGGTGTGAGGTAAAATCTCAGGGTTGTTTTGATTTGCATTTCTCTAATGACTAATGATGTTGAACATTTTTTAAGGTGTTTCTCAGCCATCCGAATTTCTTCAGGTGAAAAGTCTTTTTAGCTCTGTACCCCATTTTTGGATAGGGTTATTTGGTTTTCTGGGGTCTAACTTCTTCTTTGTATACCTTGGATATTAGCCCTCTGTCAGATGTAGGGTTGGTGAAGATCTTTTCCCAATTTGTTGGTTGCCGATTTGTCCTTTTGACTGTGTTTTTTGCCTTACAGAAACTTTGTAATTTTATGAGGTCCCATTTGTCTATTCTTGATCTTAGAGCATAAGCTATTGGTGTTCTGTTCAGGAACTTTCCCCCTGAGCCAATGTCCTCAAGAGTCTTCCCCAGTTTCTTTTCTATTAGTTTTAGTGTGTCTGGTTTTATGTGGAGATCCTTGATCCACTTGGAGTTGAGCTTAGTGCAAGGAGATAAGAGTGGATCAATTCTCATTCTTCTGCATGTTGACCTCCAGTTGAGCCAGCACCATTTGTTGAAAAGGCTTTTTTCCACTGGATGTTTTCAGCTTCTTTGTTGAAGATCAATTGGCCATAGATGTGTGGGTTCAATTCTGTGTCTTCGATCCTATTCCATTGATCTACTTTCCTGTCACTGTTCCAATACCATGCAGTTTTTAACACTACTGCTCTGTAGTATTGCTTGAGGTCCAGGATATTGATTCCCCCAGAAGTTTTTTTTTTTTACTGTTGATGATAGTTTTAGCTATCCTGAGTTTTTTGTTATTCCAGATGAATTTGAGAATTGCTCTTTCTAACTCTATGAAGAACTGAGTTGGGATTTTGATGGGGATTGCATTTCTAATTTACATAGCCATAGTAGCCAAGTTTGCATAGCTCCAAAGTTATTTTTGCCACAGTGATTGCCTGCCTCTGTTGAAAAGGGCCTTTCTTCTGATCCCAGGGTGTGAGACGCAGTCCTCCTCAAGTGCCTTCTGAGGCTGCCTGTGGTTCTGGGTGCTGCTCCACTGGTGCTTAGGGTTATTCCAGTCCCACCATAATGCTAGTGTTTATAGATACCAAGCACATTTCTACTTTAAGGCCTTTGTACTGGCTTGTTTTACCTCTCTCTCCCTTTCCCCCCCCTCCCTCTCCCCCTCTCTCTCCCCTGCCTTCCTCTCCCCCTCCCTTTTGCTCCCTCTCCCCACTTTCTCTCATCTAAGAAATGGAACATGATCTGTTTGAATCATTCCAGAGCTTTGACCTTAGATCTCATCTGAGCTTCCTGAGTGTGGCTTTGCAGACATCCGCTGCCGTGTCCACTGCTTTTACTTCTCTGTGATCCCCTGGCTTCCCAGGACTTGTGGCGACTTTGCTCACTTTATTTAGGTCTTTGCTGAAGTTCCTCTATGGAGGCCTTTGCCAGAATGCCACTGTTTGTCCCAGTATCGTTCATGTCTCCTTATGTGTTGACTGCAGTTTGACTGTTAGAAGAAAATTGCTCATAGAACTGAGTTTCTTTTTTGTTTCCCTTTCCTTTTCTTCAATATAGAAAAGAAAGCTCACAGCAAACCACTGCCCTCAGATATTGCAGTAATCATGTACACAAGTGGCTCCACAGGAATTCCAAAGGGAGTCATGATCTCACACAGCAACATCATTGCGTCTATAACAGGGATGGCGAGAAGGATTCCAAGACTGGGGTATGTCATTGTAAAACTCAGAGTGACTGCATATTTGTAGCTGCTAAGAGTTGAAAAATCCGCCCGGCGGTGGTGGTGCGTGCCTTTAATCCCAGCACTTGGGAGGCAGAGACAGGTAGATTTCTGAGTTGAGGCCAGCCTGGTTTACAGAGTGAGTTCCAGGACAGCCAGGGCTATATAGAGAAACCCTGTCCCAAAAAAACCAAATTCCAAAAAACCAAAAAAAAAAAAAAAGTTGAAACATTTGTACCATTTTAGTAGATGGCTAAGTAAGGCATTTCCCAGGTGTCTATGAAAGAAGTTTTAGAAAACAGTTTTAAAAGTCAACATTTGTGTATACGTGTGTATGTCTAGCCACACATGTGTGTCTGCATGTGAGTGCCAGTACCCAAGAACCCTTGGAGGCTATTGTATCAGATGCCCTTGAAGTTACAGGTAGCTGGAGTGCCTACAAGGGGGGTGAGAACCAGAATAGGTTAGCTTGGCTGCATTGATAGTTATAGTCATGTGACTTGAAATAATAGTTTAATTATTTACTATTTGAAAGATGAAATTTTTAGCTGACTTCGTAATTTTAAAAATCCCTTAAAAATTTAAAATTATTTCAGTCAATTAGTATTGCTTCTTTATGTATATAGTTTTTTTAATGGAAATCTCGTCCTCGTGGACAGATGAGTTTACCATTGTCAACTGGTTTGAAGTTGTACTCTTGTGGAGAATGTAATGGAGTAGGCAAAAAAAACCAAAAACCAAAATCCAAAACGGGAGACAGCAGATGGGGGTGTTCAGGCCGTGCTTCAGAGGTGGAGTCAGCACCTGGCGGCTGTTAGTGTGCTGCTTTGCTGTCACCGTCCCCCTTGTGCAGACATCAGATACTCACAGTCACGTGCAGGTAGCTGTGGAGCTGACCTTGGGAGGGGAGCTGGGACACGTGAGCTGTACTTTCCCTTGGGACTCTCCTCAGGTTCTCTTCATGTCATAGATACAGGGCCATTCATACACAAATAGGAAACATTTCCTGTATATTTAGGTATACTTTTTGATTTATTACTAGCTCCAACTCCTAGATTAGGCATGTCTGTTCTCTGAGAGACACCAGATACCAGCTAACTCTAAAGTTTATCTCCTCTTTTCTTGTGCCTTAGCACGTTGCTTCTGCAACAGACCATATTTTGAAGTGCCTGCCTCCTTGGTTTTGGGTTGGGCTGTAGTTTTTGTCAGTCTAATCTCTACCTTATCAGCAGGGACTCTGCTCAGCTGTGCTCCATGTGTGTAAGCTTGCTGCAGCCACTTCTGGCAGAGCTCCCGCGACCTTTTGTAGGCATAGATTTTTTTTGCAACCCACTTTTATTAAGAGTTCAACCTCTCCTCGAGCCCACTACCCAGCAGAGGCAGTGGAAGAGAAAAGTTATTAGGATGTGGGGAAAGTGGACCTGTTCAGCAAGAGCTCTTTAGGAGCTGAGCTCCATCTTCTGTCTTAGCAGTTCTGTTCCGTAGCAAACACCAAATACGACTCAGCAGCTGCAGACCAGTTCTCTAGGCAGGCAGACCGCACACACAAACTGGCAGCCACAGTCCAGTCCTCTCAGCAGGCAGGCACCAGGCACGAACACCAACTGGTCCGAGGAGAGGTCTCAGAAACTGCAAGGTGCTGAAGGAGCCTCACAAGCAGTTCTCTGGAGAGTGTCTCTCAAAGGCAGCCTAGCCACAGTTGAGCTCAACAGTGCTGTTTAAGGAGAACCAACAGATGTGTGTCATTCAGAAGGAGAGCGAGGCGGAGCAAACCAGAGCAAAGCTCATCTCCCCCTGCCTGTACTCCTTCTCAAGAATCCTTTCACCTGTGTGCCCCAGCAAAACATCATTTGACATAACTAACTTTCCAAAGATCTTAGAAGTTTCCGCTTTAACCTTTGCTCTTATCTGCCTTTCCTTCAGAGAGGAGGATGTGTACATCGGGTATCTGCCCCTGGCACATGTTCTAGAATTAAGCGCTGAGCTTGTGTGTCTTTCTCACGGATGCCGAATCGGCTACTCTTCACCACAGACATTAGCAGATCAGGTAAATCACGTTAACTGCGACTCTTGAAATACTAAACATATTTTTAAACATGTTTTCCCTATCAGTTTACATTGTGTTTTCAATTATTTTAAAATAAACATTTGCCTTGTATGTCTAGAATATAAATACACTGAAGGGGTAAATATATCATATGCCTTTGAGCTAAGAATGCCATTACAGTTTTAAGTTAAAGATCTTTATGTAGGTTATTTATTTATTTATTTTCTATTCTGTAGTCTTCAAAAATAAAGAAAGGAAGCAAAGGAGACACATCCGTGTTGAGGCCAACACTGATGGCAGCTGTCCCGGTAAGAACAGCCTGTCACGGAGGTCCTGTCGGCCATGGGTCATGGGCTGGCAGTAGCACTTTCTTTAAAACATTGTTATTTGATCTAAGACTTTTAGTTCTGAAATGGTTTCTTATTTTGGCAGTGGGGTAGCTGAGTGGGTAAGGTGCTTGCTGTGCAAGTCTGAGGACCTGAGTTCAATTCCTAGAAGCCACGGAAAGGTGGAGGGAGAGACTCAAGTCCATGTCATTGTCCCCCAGCCTGCACATACGCACTACGCACAGGCATGCACGCATTGTCCTATGTCATACATACAATTATTAGAAGTGTTAATCGTATGGGTGCGATTTAAATGTGAAGATCACTCATATACTTAATGAAACTCATTTATACATCTAGGAAATCATGGATCGGATCTACAAAAATGTCATGAATAAAGTGAATGAAATGAGTGCTTTTCAACGAAACCTGTTTATTTTGGCATATAATTATAAGATGGAACAGATTTCAAAAGGGTGTAGTACTCCACTGTGTGACCGGTGAGTATCCCAGTTCTCTAAGTCATCAACAGAGTTCACATCAACATCCAAGGGAAGTGAGGCACTTATAAGTAGTACATTTACTTTAAGATGGGTGTGGCAGCACTGGCCTGTAATCCCTGTAAAATGGGTGTGGCGGCACAGGCCAGTAATCCCTGCTGTTGGGAAGCAAGTGGAGGAGGATCCAGAGTTCAAAGCTGGAGGCTGGAGAGCAAAAAGGTGGGCGGAGGGAGAGCAGAGTTGGACACCAGGGCCTTCTGGCCTCTGTGTGCATGCGTTTTCTCTCTCTCTCTCTCTCTCTCTCTCTCTCTCTCTCTCTCTCTCACACACACACACACACACACACACACACACACACACACACACGCGCGCTAGAACTCAGAGATTCCCCTTCCTCTGCCTTCTGAGTGCTAAGATTAAGCGTCACCACATGTGCCTCTCGTGAGGCTGCCATTGAGTCTTAATGCTTAACAGTCCTCCCTGGTTCTGGGCGGTGCACCTAGCTGTGCTCCGTGGTGAGCTAGCACTGAGCTACATTCCCAGCCTTTCTCCGTGCATTTGAGTTATCAGCAGTCTTTTTACTCATGTTTTTCAGAAACATCAAATAGATATTTGTTTTCTCTTTAAAATTTCTCTCATAATTTACCATTACAGTTTTAAAAACTGTAATAAACACTTCAAAACTTATTAGACTTTAAAGAGATTGCTGTACATAAATATACATGAATTTCTAATGAATAAATGAAAGCAGAAAAATTAGTTAGCTTTTTACAAATTATTTGAAGATTGGTATGTCATAAATGTTCTTATGATAATGAATTATCCGGTCATAAACAGGGATATAAACTGTCATCCTCTGCAGAACAAGGGGTTCTGTGGGCCTCTGGCTTGGCCAAAGCATTACAGCTCTCGGAAGGGAAGTCCTTACAGGGCAGGTAGCTGGGGTCCCAGGCCTTGGTCTCTATCATGGCAGCACCAATGCCTGTGGCAGAGGCGGCGGCACCAGGCAAAGATGGGTGGTGGCAGGGACGCAAGGATGGCAGGATTGTGAGCCCAGCCTGCCAGCCAGGTCTAAGGCCCAGCGATGACTGCTTCTCAAAGAACTCTTCCCCGGAGCGTCCCAGCTAAGTTAACAGCCACTCTCAGATGATACTCTGTGAGATAACTTGTGCACTTTATCCTGTGTGCATAGGGACTTTATAAACATTGAGGAGTAGGGTGACCCAGGGGTAGATGCTTCCTGATGGCTCAGTCTGAGATGTGACCGATGCTCTGTTAGCATGGGAAGGGCTGCAGGTGTTGTCCCGCGTGGCTGTAGCAGGGCGCTGGGCCCACTCCTCACCTCACTCAACTCTGAGCTCACAGGGTTCGGGCTCACTCAGCGCTACCTTCTGTGTTGTAGCATGGTCCGCTTGCCCACAATAAACAATTATATATGATTTAATATCACATGAAAATTAATTAAGAGTAAATGACATTTTCTTTTCTTGATAGAACTACTATTTAAGACAGATGTAGTAGCCCAAGAGACTCTCCTCAATTGGCTGTATCACATTGAGTATATTACTTAACCTCAAATGCTCATGTAAAAACACTGAGAGATTAAAGACTTGGGAACTGCCGGTTTAGTTACTTTTATCCGTGTAAAGAGGCTCCACAACTAAGGCAGCTAGGAAAAGAAAGCATTTAGTTGGGGACATGTCTGCAGTTTCAGAGGGTTCAGTCCATGGCCGTCATGGTGGGGAGCATTGGTGGCCTGCAAGGTGGCTGAGCTTCCATCCTGGTCCACAGGCAGCAGACAGAGAGCTTGGGACGGTGCTGCTGTCTGAGGCCCCAGAGCCTGCTCCTTGCGGCATCCCCCCTCCTAATGGACTATCCCTCCTAATCCTTCCGACAACGGAAACCAAAGATGCAAGTGTGGGAACCTGTGGCCCGTTGTTTCAAACCACCACACTGCTTTAAAAGTCTTGATTTTCTGTTGCTACTTTCAGCTTTGTTTTCCGGAATGTCCGAAGGCTGCTGGGTGGAAATATTCGCCTTTTATTGTGTGGTGGTGCTCCACTTTCTGCAACGACGCAGCGATTCATGAATATCTGTTTCTGCTGTCCCGTTGGTCAGGGGTATGGACTCACAGAATCTACTGGGGCTGGAACAATCACAGAAGGTAGGTGGTGTCTGAGAGCCAGGCAGCCACTCACATGTATGGTGGGTATTAATGTGAGGACGTGGTGGGCAGACTCTGGGGAGTTGGAGTAGGTGTGCCTGATTGCCAAGGGACTCTGAGGTACTGAAGTGGACTCCACACTACTTGGAACTTTCCCCAGTGCCAGAAAAGACTAAGAGAAAGCCATGCCCATCAACCCCAGTGTGTTTTATGTCTTCCTGGAGGGCGGGGAGCAGGGGTGGGGGGTGGGGGGCGGGGGAGTGGGGACTCCTGCTCTTAACCCTTTTGCTTAGAATGTTTTAAAATATCTTTTAATAAACCCCAAACTATGCCTTGTAAACGTAACAAATGCTACAGTACAGTCAGTTTCTGTAATTTAGGCTGTAGAAAAGTAGTTCTCCAACCAAGCAGAGCGCCTGTGCCAGGCAGAGCGCCTGTGCCCGGCAGAGCATGGAGCCCATGGCTCACTTTTGTTTCCAAGATTCTCTTGCCGATGGGGCGCTATCTGAGGGTTAGGAATAGTCATTGATTGATTAACTACACCAACTGTTTTTCTTCTCTTGCCTCTCAGTGTGGGACTACAATACCGGCAGAGTGGGAGCACCATTAGTTTGCTGTGAAATCAAATTAAAGAACTGGGAGGAAGGTAACAGCCTATTTTTAGATTGAAGTGAGAATTGTGGTGTAGTTTCTTTGGTTCCATATTCTAGAATGTAAAATTCTGAGTGCTCATCTTGTTCATTATATTTCCTGTGTTTTACCTAGGGCTGAGCAGGGGTGCTTAGCCTGAGGCTTCAGAAATGATTCTAAAGAATAGTATTATTTTTGTTTTGTTTCTGTGTGGGGGGTGGGGTGGGGGGAGGCGTGTGGGGTGTGTTCCTGTACTTAGATGCCTGATGCTGATACCAATCATTCCTCAGGAGCCATGTCTACCTTGTTTTCTTAGCCTGAGGCTTGTGGGTTAAACTAGGGTGTCTGGACAGGAATCTCACTGTTGCCCCTTCCTGAGTGTGGAGGTGACCACGACTAGCTTGTGCGCCAGGCCTGGCTTTTGTATATGGTTTTTACTAATTAAACTCATGTCTCTTACTTGCACAGCAAGCTCTTTACTGACTGAGCAGTCTTTCCAGTCTCTTGCTTATCATTTTCTTACATAAATTCAAGTAAAAATGATAGCAAAAACTTGTGTTATTAAGTAGGAGGGATAGCAAGATAGCTTATCGGATAAAGCTCTTGTCTGTGATCCTCAGGACCTGAGTTCAATCCTTAGAAACCACATGGTTGTCAAATAGAATTGACCTTTACACATGTTACACACACACACACACACACACACACACACACACAGAGGTATGGGGAGGAGGGAGAATAAATGTGATAAAAGAAGAGTGATTTTATTTTTCAGAAGAGAAAAATTACATTTGCTCTATGTATATTTTTATATTTTTTATTTTCCCTGAGGGCTTTAAGCATATTTTGGAAGGAAATAACTTTAACAATTCTATTAAAATGTTTATTGTTTATTTTATTTTGAAATAAATAATATTGTAAAATATCTGCATCATATTAAGGCATATAGTTATCTGTGAATTATTGAGATATAACTTTCTAAAGGTTCTAAGGCTTTGATAAATTGTTTTTAGCAGAAGTTAGAAATATATTCAATAAATTTAAGCCCAGAGTTAATCTGAAATTATCTGAAAGACCAAACTTCTAACTTTTTAATGTGGTTTTATGAGGGGTCTGTTGTATTATTTACTATGTCACAGTGCATGATGTATAGACTGAGTAGAAACTGTAATTATTTTACACAATACGTGGAGGATGCTGGGCTTCAGCCTGGAGTAGTAGCCTAAAAGCATGGATGTTCATTATTCAACAACTGAGAATTTGTCTCTAGTTTATTGATGTTTAGCCACAGGGTCTAGTTTGTATCCCTTGGAGACTCTTAGTTGGTTAAAATATTTATTAAGTATTAGAAACTAATAACTATTAGAAACTAATAGTTTTGAATATTTGTATAATACCTATATGTGTTATTTTTGTTTACCAGGTGGCTATTTTAATACTGACAAACCACATCCCAGAGGTGAAATTCTTATTGGTGGCCAAAATGTGACAATGGGGTATTACAAAAACGAAGCGAAAACGAAGACAGATTTCTTTGAAGATGAAAACGGGCAGCGGTGGCTGTGCACGGGAGATATTGGGGAGTTTGACCCTGATGGCTGTCTGAAGATCATTGGTGAGCATTGCATCCTTGTAAAAAGATTGCATTATGTGTAGGACTGTTTTGCCTACCTGTATGTATGTGCACTGCATGTGTGCATGATGTCCATGGAGGTCAGAGGAGGGCGCCAAATCCCCTGGAACTGGAGTTACAGATGGTTGCTTGTGAGCCACCATAAGGGCACTGGGAACTGAACCCGGATCCTCTGCCAGAGTACTACTGGGTTTTAAATGCTGAATCATCTTTTCAGCCTCTGAATTGAAAGTGTTTTCCCAGATGACTTTACAAAGTGGTGGCTGTGTTTACAGAGACTGTTTTAATAGTGAAAGAGCCTAACTCTGTAATATTTCATATACAGAGGCTTTTATATCATTCCTGAAATATAACATTTTAAAGAGGAACTGAAGTGTTCTTAAAGCTTGCATGTTATGAATAAGGTTGCAAAAGCTGCTGAGCCACAGCTCTGTAATCATTAGTCATTCTCTACTGCTTGGGTAGGGAGATCTTGTTTTTGTTAGTTGCCTGACGTCCGTAAGTTTCTGGTCCGAACTTAGTCCTGGCCTTGCCCAGGATAACCAAGGAAAGCCTGGCAAGTCAATACTGTGACCTCTACAAGGCAAAACAGCCTTCATGCCTTGTCCTGAAGTTTGTCCACCTTCACTAATGCCAGATCTATCCTGAAGTAATTCGAGGCTTCCTGGGGAGACACAAGCAAATATCTGCTTACCACAGATAGAGAACAGATGACAGACGAAAGTGCTGTGTCACCAAACCCCAACCTGGTGAACTAATGAGTGCTGTTAGTTCCTTATGGAGAGCAGGTGTGGGAATGACTAGAGACAGCAGCAGCAAAGGTCTACCCAGGAGGCCACAAGGCTGGCGTCCTGGGCTTCCTGCTTGACCTTTCCGGCATCTTGACAAGTTGAAGCCGTTTGTCTCTTTTTGGAGCCCAGTTGGTCTGAGCCTCTTCTGGGCAGCTTGGCTTATCTGACAGTGTCTCTTAGTCTCTACTGCTTGTACAAGCTTGTGAGGAGGGAGGAGTTGAGTGCATCTGGTGAGTTTCAGGGACCCAGTGTACTAGTTCTCAACCTTTTTCATGGTGTGACCCCCCCAACCATAAAATTATCTTTGCTGCTGCTTCATATCTATCATTTTGCTACTATTATGAGTTGTCATGCAAATATCTATGCTTTATGATGGTCTTGGGTGACCACCGTGAAAGGGTCATTTGACCCCCCTCATGGGATCCTGACCCACAGGTTGAGAACTGCTGTCCTCGAGCTTTTGAGTTAGTTCCTGAGCGAGCCTCCTACCTTTGTAGTACCTGAGTCTTGAGGTGCTTCCCTGCAGGTTGGAGAGTTTCATTGAGAATTTTGTCCTGTAGGAAATTGCTGACAACACCTGGTCTTGATACCCTGAAGGCTAGAAGGACACGGGAGGCTTCCCTTCCTCACTCCACACCCTCTCTCAGTGATAGAGGCCGGCGGGCCTCCAAAGCTTCTTCAAGTCCCTCTGTTTCCACACTTGTAGGTCAGGCCTATGCTTTCTGCCACCCTATCGTGAGCATTTCCCCTCTGCTGCTACACACAGCTCCAAACCTTTTCACTTCTATCGTGTGATGAGGAAACCTCACTCTTCTAAGAAACCTTTAATGGCTGCTGGGGGTTGTGTTCAGGGGCCTCTGCCACCTGCCGGCGTCCGCCTCCCGCCTCTCTTGGCTTGCTTCTTTCCTCTCTGGGCTTCAGTCTTTTAGCTGATGGCTCCTGCCAGTGCTTTCCTCCTGGGTACTACTTAGTCTTGTCAGGAAAACTCACTTCAGGTCCCGCTTGGAAGGAGTCTTTCCCAGCCCGCAAGCTGGCTATGCTGGGCGGGTCTCCGTGTTTGTGGCACTCTTCTCCCCAGCCGGTGAGCCTTTGCCCATCGCACCGCAAAGCTGCTTTCCCTGTGTACTGGTGAGTGCCGGGAGCGGATCAGCTCAGCAGAACAGAGTGCAGTCAGAAGGATGATGTCCTTAAGTAAGACTGTTTCCACACAAGATTTACTTAAGAAGAAGATTAGCGTCTGACTTTTATCGTGTCATCTCAACTTTAGGGCAACCATCACTGCCTAGTTGAGGAAAGGTTTAAATAACTTGGTGAGAGTATTCTATGTGGTAAGGTGTTGACGACTGTTCACAACGTGTCTGCCTCTGTTCTATGCAGATCGTAAAAAGGACCTTGTGAAACTACAGGCAGGAGAGTATGTTTCTCTTGGGAAAGTAGAGGCAGCTTTGAAGAACCTCCCACTGATTGATAACATTTGTGCGTATGCAAACAGGTAAGCTCGAGGAGTCTGTGCTGAGTGTATGCAAGAGGGTGGGTGTGTCCTGAGCGGTTGCAGCACGTGGGGCCACCACCTCCTCTTTACAGCTTGTGAGTCAGTACTTCCTGGGATGCTCTCCTTCGTCTCCTGGGTTTGTGCTGCTTTACACCTCCCTGTAAATGTCCTGAGTGACAGATACCTCTGCACAGGGAGGCTCTGCAGACCCGGTCAGATGCAAGGGGAATGAGTAACATCTTACTCTTCTGTGCTTCTGACTGCAGCATGCTTACCTCTGGCCCTGGCTTACCACAGCCTCACAGCCCATGACAGCAGGGAACGGAAGTGTACATTTAGAAGCCCAGAGGTGTATTGGGAACTGATGGAATCTGAGATTAGACCTGACTGAAGTGACTTAATCATATGACCAGTAATCACAGTCACATGTCTGAGTATAACCTGTAACCTAGTAACCTACCTGTAGCAGCTGACATAGTCATAGGTGTCCTATGAAAATCAACTTACAACTTAGAAGTGGACTTTTGGGGTGCACCCCAGGTGGTAGAGCTTCTTTCTGGTGGAATAGTTGGAGCCTAGATTTTGTTGTTTAGTGAGAAGATCTTGCTGTATAGCCTGGATGCCTTGGAGCTCACTCTGGACTGGGCCACCCTTGAACTACCGCCTCTGCCTTCCAATGCCGCTGGAATTAAAGGCATGCAACCACCATATCCATTCTAAGATGGTGGGATTATTAAAATATTTGCTTAGACTTGACCAGGTAGCACCCTCTACATGCGCTCATCAGTGGCTCTGTGCTTTAAGAATCCATTTGTTTTCTTCAGCATTGCTCCAGAGATGAGTTTTATTTTTAAAGAATAACTCCAAGTGTCCTTTTCTTGTCACAATGCTGTCATTTCCTCAGGGTCAGGCTGGCCCTGAATTCACGGCAATCCTCCTGCCTTAGCCTGTCTATTGTGGGGCCCACAGGCTCTTTCCCGAGAAATCCTGATGTTTCTCAAACTAGCACCTGTCTTTGTGCATACAAAAGTCCTTTGATGATACAAATTCTTCCGGTGACAGGAGAATGAGCATCGTCACAGGCTACCCCTGAACTCGAGGCCTCACTTGCCTCTGCCTTCTGAGTGCTGGGGCTAAACCTGGCTCATCACATGATTCTTGACTTGCTGCTGCATTTCTGTAGAAATAACTTCCGGGTTTTACTTTTCTTACCTTGAGTCCATGATTTACTAATCATTTCAAAGATGAATAAAAAAACATGAAAAACTTCTTTAAAAATGTATATTTCTACTAGAGTAGTTAGACACTTAGAATCTCTCAGGTTGAGGTTAGCTTGCAGTGAAGTCTCTTTGCCAGAGCTCTCAAATGCACTGTGACTAAGTGGTCAGAGGCATTGCATGAGATAAGCATGACGTGTGATTTTCATGGATTTTGTGGGTTTTCCAGTAATCAAGAGTTGGCTGTAGAGTGCTAAGGCGATCAGTTACCTTAGTAAGCACAGGGCATGGTCCTTTGGTCCTTACTAAGTTATCCTTCTGTGTTTCAGTTTCCATTCTTACGTAATTGGGTTTGTTGTGCCAAATCAAAAGGAACTTACGGAGCTAGCTAGAACGAAAGGATTTAAAGGCACATGGGAGGAGCTGTGTAACAGCAGTGAGATGGAAAACGAGGTCCTCAAAGTGCTTTCCGAAGCTGCTATTTCAGGTGAGTATGCTGGCACACTGACCCTTAGAACTGAGATGGGGGAAATGTACACATCTGTTGAACTGCTTTGAGATTTTCTTTTAAAATGTGTACATAGCACTGTTATAATAGTTCTATAATATGGAATTTACCAGTATCTTAGTTGAACTTAAGGGAGAGAGCTTTTTTTTGACTCACAGTTCAGGCTAAAGTCCTTCATCGTGGGGGAGATCACTGTGGTAGAGAGCTTGAGGAAGCTGGTCACATTATCCATTTTCCTGCAAATATTTCATTCTCCTTGAAGTAAAATTCCCCTCCCCCTGGGATCCCAGTCTCTGGAAGGCATGGTGCAGTGTGGTGTGTGTCCTGTTCCAGTGAGCCCATGCTCTCTTGCCTGTCTGCCTGGTGCTGCGTGCTGCCCTTCTATAGCTTGATTATGGGTTGCATACCCATGTAAATGAGTTGTTTAATGACAGAACTGCTTCCTGAATGTTTTATACCTATATCATTTATTTAAGTTATTCTCCTATGGATACATAATTTGTTAAATGTTTTTTGCTATTATAGTTCTCATATTTCAAAGCTTATCTTTGAATCTCAGGAGCGAGACTGACGCTGACAGAGCTGCTTGTTCTGTTGGGTGTTTGGTGGGTGTGCCTCTGAGAGCACCCATTTGCTGTGGGCTTTGACTTCATCTCTCACGTGGGTGTGGGTTTTCAGTGTTGTATTTTCTTCATTTCAGCAAGTCTGGAAAAGTTTGAAATTCCACTGAAAATTCGTTTGAGCCCTGACCCGTGGACTCCCGAAACTGGTCTGGTGACGGATGCCTTCAAGTTGAAACGTAAAGAGCTTAAAACACACTACCAGGCAGACATTGAGCGGATGTATGGAAGGAAGTAATTAGGAGTGGCATTGGTTTGCTCCAGCGAGCTCGGATCAAATAGGAAAATACTTGAAAGTGTCTCAAGCCGAGGCAAGCTCCATTCCTCACATTGAACCCCGGCTTTACTTCTCACCACATCACCATTTTTAACTGACAGGATTAGTAAACTATTAAGACAGCAAACTCGTGTCCGTCTGTTTCTTCCCCTCCTCCAGTTTGCTTTGGAATCTATGACTGTGTCTGCCAATAGGAGACTTTTTCAGAATCACACTGGGGAAGCAGTGATTTTAAAACCTCAAGTTTTTAAACATGATTTATATGTTCTGTACAATTGTTCAGTTTGTAACTTTTTAAAGTTTGGATGTATAGAGGGATAAATAGGAAATATAAAAATTGGTTATTTGGGGGGCTTTTTTACTTATTGTATTTAAAAATAAAAGGGTATCAATGTGAAATTATGTAAATTTTAAATGCTTATGAATCAAGTCATTGTTGAACAAAAGATTTGTTGCTGTGTAATTATTGTCTTGTATGCATTTGAGAGAAATAAATATACTCAGACTTATGTTTTAAGAAATTGAAACCTTGCAAATATATGCCTGATGCTGTTGGTTTTATATACTTGCTCTCTCTGCTGGGAACTGCTTGCTTGGCACTGCAGGAAGTGAAATAGCAAGGGCGGATTACATACAGCTCGGGCAGAGCAGTTCACCACAAGGCGGCAGCGGTGGCGGTTGGGGTGGTGGTGGTGGTGAGAGGAACCCGGGCTTTGGAGTTTCACTCACATCACAAACTACCTATTTGGAGACATTCAAGGACAATGTTTTGTGTTCTTATATGTTATGTTTTGGACAGTTTTGTCCATGTTGAAATTTAACTCTTATCTTTGGAAAAACTTTCTAAAGGCGGGAAAGTGTGGGGAGAAAGGAAATGGAGCTTGTTTGTGTCAGTTCTAGGAGCTGAAAATTTGCCTTCAGAATAATTGTTAAAACATTTCTATAAAAATGATTTATTTTTAGTTCGTGTATGTCCTCACGCAGTGACTAAAGAAGCCAGAAGAGGGCATCTGATCCTATGAAATGAGCTAAAGGCATGTGAGCTGCCTGTGGGTGATGAATCACATTCCACTTTCTGTAAGGCTGGCACATGCTCCTAAATGCTGAGCCATCTTTCTAGCACTTTTCAAAGGATTTTCTTTTTCTTTCTTTCTTTCTTTCTTTCTTTCTTTCTTTCTTTCTTTCTTTCTTTCCTTCCTTCCTTCCTTCCTTCCTTCCTTCCTTCCTTCCTCCTTCCTTCCTTTCTTCCTTCCTTCCTTTCTTTTTTTTAAAAGATACAATGTAAGTAGGCTTCAATGCTTTTGGAAAGATACTAACAATTGTGACTCAAAATGTCAGATTAAAAGAAAGTGTCTCACCAGGACAGAGTAATGGCTGATTGAACAGCAAATAAAGCTGTTTTAGTCTATTAGATTCTGTTCATAGTCTTGTATGATTTAAGTTTAGAATTACTTTTAGTTCTAAGGTATTAGAGGGCAAGTTTTTTTTTTTTTTTTAGGATTTATTTATTTCATGTATATGAGCATACTATTGCTGTCTTCAGACACACCAGAAGAGGGGACATTGGATTCCATTACATGTGGTCATGAGCCACCATGTGGTTGCTGGGAATTGAACTCAGAACCTCTGGCTCAGTGCTCTTAACCACTGAGCCATCTCTCTAGCCCCATAAGCCACGACTTTGCTTTCTTTCTTTTTTTCCTCTTTAAGATTTATTTATTTTATGTGTGAATTCAGTATCATTCTCCTTCGACTCACCAGAGGAGGGCATCTGCTCCTATTACAGGTAGTTGCTGGGAATTGAACTCAGGACCTCTGGAGGAACAGCCAGTGCTCTAACTGCTGAGCCATCTCTCTAGCCCATGAGGTTAAGTCTTAAATGCCACAAAAGAATATAATGATGACCCTTTCAAATAAACCATTTTTCTAGTCCAATCAAGGTGATCTGAGAAATCCTTCAATATTTTCCTGTTTCAAGAAGAAAAAAAAATAACCTTTCAATTTTAAAGAGACATGAGACCTTGTAGTGATTTGAATATGATTGGTCTGGGGAGTGGGCACTGTTAGGAGGTGTGGCCTTGTTGGAGGAAGCCTGTAACTGTAGGGTTGGGCTTCGAGTCCCTTTCCTAGCTGCCTGGAAGATAGTAGTCTGCCCCTGTCCACTTTGGATGGAGATGTAGAACGCCTAGATTCCTGTACTGCCTGCTTGGATGCTGCCATGCTCCCGCCTTGATGATGGACTGAAACTCTGAACCTGTAAGCCAGTCCCCATTAAATGTCATAAGAGTTGCCTCAGTCATGGTGTCTTTTCACAGCAATGAAACCTAACTAAGACAGACTTTACCCCCCAAACCCAAATTAACCATATAAAACTCATGTATTAACTTCTGCTTAATTAGAAAGGACAAAAACTAAAGAAACAAGTAAGCTCTTTTAAAAAGTACAGGTGTAGAATATGGATCCTGAAAGGATGGTTCTTTAAAACTACTTTTTTTTCTAGAAACAAGCTGATAATAGAATAATTAAGCCTCAGTAAGTTGTTTCTAGCACATACATGTCCATAGTGGCCCCCTCATGCTCACACTTGCCTGAAGGCAAGTTGGTGTGTGTGTGTGTGTGTGTGTGTGTGTGTGTACACGTGCCTGTGTGTTGGCGGAAAGTCACTTTCGCGGGATTGGCTGAACACGGCACCTGTTTTCTAAAACTGAGCTCACGAGCTTTTGCTGATGCCTACAATGTTTTATAAAGTTTGTAATTTTTGAGCATTCCTCAAAAATAGGTGAAATGGAATAACAACTGCTGATAAAACACTCGGTGTTTTACAGTTTTAAAACAAATGGTCCGTGTCAGACAAAAGTTTTAAGACATTTAGGGGAAAACATCTAATGTGTGAGTTCCTATTATGGGAAGATTGTGTTGTTGGCGGTGCCCTAAAGAGGAAGCCCCGCTAGTGGTGCACGCAGCACCACGCTGGAAGGCGGTGACGCATCCTGATCAGCTGGCTGCTTGTCTGCTGTGAGCTTATTGTCAGTGTGTTCTTGGTTATTGTCGTTTTCTGCTTGAGAAAGTGTGCATCCTAAGCACGTTCTTTGTACTGACATGAGGTTTGAAGAATAAAGATGTGTAAGAGTTTCTGGTGAATGAAATGTTTTGCCTAAAGAAGGAACAGCCTTTATAAAAGTCAGATTTTGACATTTGTGAAATACTGTTGAAAAAAGTTTGAAGAATTCTCATTCATGGTCTTAAAATTGTGTTCTTAATTATTTTCTAGGACTCGAGGTCTAATGTCTCCCTAGTTAACACTTAGTTTCTCTTTCACTCCTGTTGGTTTTAGCTACAGAGCTATGTTACAGTACAATAAAGATTGTAAATTTACCAGTAAACTTTGTTGGGTAAAAATAATGTCTATTTTTCCCAATTTTTAATCCCCATGCTTATGGTAGGGAGAGTGTATCAAGCCAAACTATCCCAGAAGCTAACTCCACCTTGTCATTGTTTATTTCTGATAAGACTAGGTATATATATATATATATGTGTGTGTGTGTATATACACACACACATATATACACACACATACATATATGTATATTTATATACACACATATATACATATACATGTGTATATATATATATATATATATATATATATAACTTGATAGTAACTTATGCTTTTACATTTCTTTTTAAAAATTTTTATGTATATAGGTGCTTTTTATGTATGTGTATATGGATTCCATACACAAAGAGTACAGTCCTCACAGAGGCCAGAAGAGGATGCTGGAACTAGAGTTAATAGACAGTTGTGAGCCACTATATAGGTGTTGGGAATTGAACTCAACTCCTCTGGAAGAGCAACCAGTACTCTTAACAATGTAGCCATTTCAGCAGCCCCAACTTAACACATTTTATGAAAGCACTTTTTAATGACAAACTGAAGTAATGCCATAAGGTAATTTTCATGTAGTATGTGGAAGTTTCAGTCTCTTGTTATTTGCATCAACAAAACACTGACATCTCATGTTTCAGTGACTGCTCAGAATATTTTAAAACATGATTGCTAGTACAAATTCACTTATGATTTTAGCGTAAGGTAGTATTGTCATGCAATAGAAAGAAAGAAAGAAAGCTATGGTGGGGAAAGTTTGGTTTGTCTCAAGGTTTCAGAAGTTTGAGTTCATGATTAGTTAGTTGGCCTTGTTAGGCCTGGTCCTGTGGTAGGGCGACATGAAATTACCCTGTGGTGGTCAGGGAATGCCTTAGTTTACTACACATGACAAAGGCAACACTTAAAAAGAAAAACATTTAATTGGGGTTGGCTTACTTGCCCATTATCATCATGATGGAAAGCATGGTAGTATCGGGAAGGCATGTGCTGGAGGAGCTGAGAGTTCTGCATCTTGTTTTAAAGGCAAACAGAAGACTGACTGACTTCCAGGCAGCTAGGAGGAGGGTCTCATTGCCCAGTTCCACAGTGGCACGCTCTCTCCAACAAGACCACATCTCCTAATAGTGCCAGTCCCGTGATCAAGCATATTCAAACTATTACAGGAAGGAACACATGGGAATGTTTTCCCACACCTTCAGGTAAATGTTCCCAGCAGCCAAATATGCTCCCATGAAGTCTCAGCTCCTTAGAATTCTGCCACTTCCCGTAGTGCCACCAGCTGGGACCTAACCCTTCAAGACCTTTGAGGGATACCTAAGATCTAAACTGTGATAACAGGTGCACATGCATATAATATACACACATATAATATGCATATTTATATGCATTATATGACTTGGTTTCCTAACTTCACCCAGGTGTATTCCTTCCTTGCTGTTTTCTTATAAATGTAAATTAAAGGCCTATATATACAGATTTAGCTCAGTAAACCCAGTGCCTCAACATGACGCGGCCTCCAGAGAAGGTATATGGAGCTAGCGAGTGAGTTACCATACAGTGCATCGCTGTGTGAGCTCACCCAGCCTTTATCCATCTAGGGTTCTCATCTAGTGACACTGTGGGAATGATGCTGACTTTAGGATGCATTCAGAGGCCACGTCTCCCATTGGCAGTTCCTTTTCATACCAGTCCTCGTTCCCTTGTGAAGAAAAGAAGTTTTTCTCCCATGTGGGTTTTGTTATCAAATAAAAACACGATCCTAGCTTGAAGACTTCATTAAGTATGCCCCTCATGGAAGCTTTCTTTAGTATGGTTCTGTGGGTGATGCAAATGTATAGAATAGGTCTTCTTTCTGGAGAGTTTCCTCAGATGGAAAGAAATCCTCAGCGACAGCTTTTCCCATGCATTCACAGTTTCTTCTTTACTGGGAATTCTTTTATACTCAGCCAAAGGCAAGCTGAAGGGAAGATCTCTGTACACTCGCTGTCTTCTCTAGTTTGGATTCTTGTCATTTACTGAGGATGTGATGATGATTTCTCTACTGTTTTTCATACTTGCAGGTTTTAGGGTTTTGTTTTTTTCCTTATATTAATCCTTGTTAAATACAAGGGCAGATGGGAAGGGCAGATGAGGGAAACAATACAATGATAGGAAGAAACATGGCGGCTTCAAAGGGTGATGGGCCAAATTCACCCTGTGTTATATCTTCTTGGATGAAACAGTTTTAAGATGATCAATCTGACTACATACCAAACTGAGTAAAATCTGAACCAAGATTTATTTTTATTTTATGTATGTGAGTACACTGTAGCTTCAGACCCACCAGAAGAGCATCGGATCCATTACAGATGGTCGTGAGCCACCATGTGGTTGCTGGGAATTGAACACAGAACCTCTGGAAGAGCAGTCAGGGCTCTTAACCGCTGAGCTATCTCTCCAGCCCAAAATATGAACAAAGTATCAGGAAGGCGAAGGTGATGGACACAGCATGTAGAAAGAAAGGCTTTGGACACCATTTTAATCATCCATCAGACACTTGCTGGCTCTAATGAAGAGCTCTTAGCAAAAGCAGCATGCAAGTTTCTGTGAGGTAACCTAGGCAACAGCGGCCATAACTCACATCTAAGGTGTTCCCTCTAGGAGACTCATGGGAAGCCGATCACGTATTGCTCAGTTGTGTGGCTTCCAAGTTTATGGATTTTTAAGTCAACTAAGTTAATATGGTTTTACTCTAATGCATTGGCATCCAAGTTGATTCTAGGATGAGGTATTTCCTGGGTAGGCATTCCTACTTGCTTTGCTGGTCTACTCTTGAGGATCCTAGATATAACTGTGGGGTGTGTGTGGTGTGTGTTATCAGATTCAAGGGCCTCACCTCTAGTTCTTAACCTCATTCCTTCACCCCCTGAAAGTGAGGCTTATCACCCTAAGGGGAGGCAGGGACACTATGTCAATGGATCTAAGTTTTGAAGTTGGCTTCTAACTCCATTGAGTTGGTTCTCTGCTTAAGATACCACTTTTCTTTGTGAAATGTGTGTATATATATATATATATATATATATATACACATATATATATAATGATATATACATGTATATATTACCATACATCTAGAAACATACACATCTATATATCGTTACATATATATATATATATGTATACATATATATGAATACATCTGTGTATTCCTTGCTTTCCCCTGTCAAGTCTTGACTTTTCTCCAGCATTTCCCATGGTGCTTGTCTTCCTTTGGCCATCCATCAAAACTTGTAATCTCAGGCTGCCCTTTCATCAAAACGAGCTTGGTTTCCTTGCTTTCTGCTCCGTATAAGGACTGACACCTCATATCCACCCTGTGACCACCCAGGAGCTTCGATGGCTTCAGGCTGCCCAAGAGCCACCTCGTTCTTCCTCACATAGTCCACACCTCTTTGGTCCAGTCTGACCAAAGAGAGTTGTTGCGGATAACCCTGTGGCTAATTGTACTTGACATTAATTCTGTTCTCCTGTGAGGGGCTTCGAGCAAGGAATGAGTTAGCACTCGGGTGATTTTCTGTGAACCTTCTTCCCACCTTAATCTATAAGTGAAGGCTAGAGCTGGTGATTGGGCAGAGAAAGGGGGGAAGGTGGAGCTGACGGTTTTGGGAGAGGAGGAGAGAGGACGAGGGAGGAGGAGGAGGAGGAGGAGGAGGAGGAGGAGGAGGAGGAGGAGGAGGAGGAGGTGGTGGAAGAAGAGCTCAGCAGAAGCACGTGGCCTGGAGAAACCGCAAGTTATAAGGGGATTCTTCCCTAGACAGGAAGATGGCAGTGCAGTGGCAGACCTGCCCAGTCTAGGCACACGGCTTGTATTCATAGTAATTGAGTTGTATTTTCTTTGCTTGGGCACCTTTGGGTTGGAGATTGGCCACAACAGAGAGAGTAGCCTCCTCGCTGGCCCTTCTGGGTTCCCTTTGCTGCTGCTGCTGCTGCTTTTTTTTTTTTTTTTTTTAAATATTGCTCAAACTTTTCCCACACTACCACTGGAATGACCTTTTCAAAACATAAATTGAATTATGCCTTATAAAAAACAATCTCACTGAGATATAATTCTCCCACTTACAGCTTAAAGTTCATGCCTAACATTAACAGATTTGTGCAAGCAGTGTGGTATCTAATTTTAACGTTTCCCTGGACTCATTAGCACTCATTTCCCGTTCCCTTTCCTCATCCCTAGGAGAGTCAGGTTTTCTTTCTGTTTCTATGGATTTCCCTATTCTGGACATTGTATATAAGTATATATAATATGTGGTCACTTATAATTGCCTTTTTTTAGAAAGAATTTTTCACACATTTTGTATTTGTGTGTGTGTGCACACATATCCACATTTGGAGGTCACAAGGCAACTTTGGGGTTCCATGTGGTGATTTTTTTTGTTTTTGTTTTTTGTTTTTTGTTTTTTTGTTTTTTTGTTTTTTCGAGGCAGGGTTTCTCTGTGTATCCCTGGCTGTCCTGGAACTCACTCTGTAGACCAGGCTGGCCTCGAACTCAGAAATTCGCCTGCCTCTGCCTCCCAAGTGCTGGAATTACAGGCATGCGCCACCACTGCCCAGCTCCATGTGGGGATTGATTAAGTACCTTCACTCACTTAGCTATCTTACCTGCCCAGCAAGAAGTATTATTATTATTATTATTATTATTATTATTATTATTTTGGTTTTTGAGACAGGGTTTCTCTGTGTAGCCCTGGCTGTCCTGGAATTCACTCTGTAGACCAGGCTGGCCTTGAACTCAGAAATCCATCTGTCTCTGCCTCCCAAGTGCTGGGATTAAAGGCGTGTATCACCACAGCCTGGCTAAGTATTCTTGTTTTTGTAAACAAGAAAAAATATTCTGTTTAGAAAATATAACTTTATTTTCAAACTTTTTTAATGAGAAGTTTTATATTTTACCTTTTGGTTAGCATACAAAGAAAAAAGTTTATCTTCACATTATATATATATATATATATATATATATATACATTTAAAATATTTTATCAGCATATATCAATTACACATAATAATGGATGTCATTATGGCATTTTATGCATGTGCATAATGCATTTAGGTTATATTTCCCACCTTTGTTCTCTCAACTCATTATCATTCCCAATAAGCCCCTTATTTCCAATATGTATTGTACTTATGCATGGCCAAACTTCTCCAAAGCGCTCTCTCTCTCTCTCTCTCTCTCTCTCTCTCTCTCTCTCTCTAGCTGGTTCTTTCCAAATAATTCCCTCTCTACTTTAATGATACATACATTCCAGCACTCTCCCTCTTCCCTCTCCCTTTAGGCCTCTTCCTGTCTATCATTGTCCCTTTACTTCTTATATGTCACACACACACACACACACACACACACACACACACACACACACACACCTGTTGGTGAATGTCTGTAGGAGAGAATGCAGGCACGACTCTGCAGCCTTCCAGGCCTACTGTGCTGCTAAATGAGAAGCACGTTCTGGAGTTAACCCAGAGGTCAGGCCGCCGACTCCTGAAGCCGCGTGAGTAGCCAGCCAGCGCCTGCCTGCTGAAGTCTGCACCCTCCACGTCTCCTTTACATGCTGCTTCGACATCCCCCGGTGGGATGAGCGCTCACTGTCCAGTTCGAGGTGACGTGCTAACCAATCACAGCCGATAGACTTCCGCTGTATACACAGTTGTTTACATGCAACAAAGCAGGCGCCGTTCCCTGAAACCATCTCCAGAGTGGCTCATCTCCACCCTCTGTGGACTCATGGGCATTGCTGTCTTGCTTGGGACCACTCTGCATTGTCAGCAGATGTCTGGCTGGCTCCGTGTCCTGGCTGCTGCTGCTGCATATCCTGGCCGCAGTGAACATGGATGTGGGGGATGACTTAGAATCCTTCAGCTTTATACCCAACAATGGTATAGTTGGAACAAACGGGATTTTTGTTTTTATTTTGAGAACTGTGTGCTGATTTCCAGAGTGGATAATCCAGTTTACATTTTGGACAACGGTATACAAGGGATACAGGGGTCCTTCTTCCCCCACATCCTCAGTATTTTGTTTTTTCCATTGACATTTTAATGATAGCCACACTGGAGTGTGATCTTACTTGGTGAGTTTTCAAAGTTCATCAGTGCTGTGGCATGTGTGTCTCGTCTTCTTATTGTCTAGGTGATATCCCTCTGTACGGATGTATTTTGCTTACCTGTCAATCACTTGTTAGGCGTTTGAGCTATGTCCATGCGGGTTATTCTGAGTAATGTTGATACAAACGTTAATGTCTGTGTTCCTGTGTGAGGTACCTTTTTTTTTTCTCTCTTCAAGAATGACCATCACCCCTCCAAAGGCTTATATGCCATAGGCTTGGTCGAGAGTGTGGTGTACAGAGGTTGTGTTTTCAAGAAGTGATTGGACCATGAGGATGAAGACCTAACCAGGGAATTAATTAAGCGATGGTTTTATAATTGATCGACTACTGGTTATGGTGGAAAGGGTGGAGGGTGGAGCCTGAGTGGAGGATGTGAGTCATTGGCATGCATTTTCTGAAGGGTGTATCCTTTTCTTCTTGAGAGTCTTTTTTTTTTTTTTTTTTTTTTTTTTACTGCGTAGCTTTGACTATACTTGCTGCATAGACCAGACTAGCATTGACTTAACAAAAGGTCCATTTGCCTTTGCCTCCCGAGTGCTGGGACTAAAGGCATACCCCTCCCATATCCAACCTATTATTTTATTTTTGGCTCACACAAAGCCATTTGGCTTTGAAGACTTCTGTGAGCTTGCTTTTTATTCCCTCCCTGTTCTTTTTACTGACTTTCTGTAGCCCCATGAGCAGCTAATTCTTCTGGTAGAGTATATGTTATCCTTAGCCTCTTCCTCTCTGTGTGTCTCTGCTTCTGGGGAGTGCCAGGAGGTGAGTAGCCTCGTCCACCAGGACAGACTTGCCTTTGGACAAAAGTAGTGGGCCCAGGGGGACCATGGGCGAAACCTCTGGTCACACAGCCCAGTATACCTTCTATCCTCTTACGTTGGTTGCTTCCCTCAAAATTTTGGCTCATTGATGAAACAATCAATGCCTCGCCATTATTTCAGTTAGATCATGTCATGAAATAGGGATGATAAAATGGCAGGGCTTTCCCCCAGACCATACCTGCACCTCAGCAGAATTCTGCTGGTGGGAGGTGACTGTTCAACAGTAGATGGTCTCATGAGGTTTATGGGAAAGTAAACTCACCAGGAATAGGACTTCTGTTTCCCACGGAGCAGAGAACTCCAGGATCTACCACTTAGCTAGATTGCTGCTCTAGGTTACAGAGATTTAGGAGCGTACGCTGCACTTTGAGACCCCTTCTAGACTTCCTGTCTGATCCCCGCATGCGCCCCAGAGGGCTATAACTTAATTAGATCAAACTGTAAGGGGAGCTTCTCTTTTCTCCCCTTCAATGGAAATAAGACGGAAAAAAAAAAAAAAAAGCACCATCCTGCCCCAAGCATGCTTTGGGAAATTTGAAGGAGATAAATGTAGCTGACTGGGAGCCGTTGTCTGGCTACCCTCTGAACTTTGCAGCCTTCTAACTTTGTGTGAATCTTGGGACAGGAAACCCTTTCAAGGTTCGGTGGTTCTGAGCAGTTTTGCAACCTGCTCAGAGAAGTCCTTGTGGAAGAGTGAAGCAGGCCAGTCCCCACATCTCCTGCCCTGCTGACTTTTCGAGACCCCCCTGGTAACAGCATCCCATCTCAGATCTCAGTAAAAGGTGGCCATGGAGGCTGAGGTGTTTGTCCATCCTTTGGAGGCTTCTGTGCCAGCAACCATGGCCTTAAGATGCTCACGTCACACCTGCCCTGACCAACTCCACCCAGTCCTTCTTCACTCCTTCCTCCTTCTCCCTTCCCTCGGGTTAGAGTCCTCAGACTCAGACACTGAGATGGCGACTTGTGTGCAAGGGATGTAAGGAGGAGAACCCTTGGGAAAACACAGTCGGAGAACAGAGACAGAAAGGGCAGCAGGACACATGAGGTGGAGGCGCAGAAAGAAGCTTCTGCTCAACTCGACAAAGGCTCCTGAGGATCATACCCCCTACTGCAGAGATGCCCCACCCCAGGCCATGGAGAGGACTGGTCATGTCCCATCTAGCATGGGACCGTGGGATTAGAGCTCCAGGAATCTCATTTTCCTTACTTTGCTTTTAGACACAAACCCACCTCAGGAACAGGAAGCTTTGCTTCAGAAGAAGAGCCTCAAGTGCTGCTATTAGAATCGTGTGTGTGTGTGTGTGTGTGTGTGTGTATGTGTGTTAAAAATTAATTCCGGGGGACATCATGGGCAGTGTGGTTCTTCACCTGGGGTATATATTATGGTTAAAGGGCAAAAATGGATGAACTCTATCTACCTAGTCCCTACTGAGATGTCTTTGGGTCCACAACCACATGAAGACCCACTTCAGAGGACCCCCCTTTTTATTATTCATTATTTACTTACTTATTTTCCCCCAGGCTGCCCCAGCACTGCCAGCTCAACCTTCCACATCAGGATTTCAGGACAACACTATTTCGCTCTGCCATTTCGTTCTCACAAACCTCCTACGGCTTCCCATTGCCTTGTTGATACACCGAAGACTCCATTACATAATAGTTGCTGCTATAAGGAAAGACTGGTTTTCATTCTGTGTGTGTGGATGCCCTACAATGTCCTCTGGGGAGACTCGTCCTCTTCCCACTCTGCTTCCTCCTCCTTTGCTTTAATCCTACCCACCCCGCCTTCGGGTTACTTGTTGAATATTCATGTGTGTATCTATGCACCACACGCATGCAGTGCTCACTCCGGCCAGAAGAGAAGGTTGGATGCCTTGGAACTGGAGTTACAGATGGTTATTAGCACCATGTAGGTATTAGGAACTGAACTTGGGTTTTCTTTTTTCTTTTCTTTCTTTCTTTCTTTTTTTTTTTTTTTTTTTTTTTTTTTTTTTTTTTTTTTTGAGACAGGGTTTCTCTGTGTAGTTCGGGCTGTCCTGGAACTCACTTTGTAGACCAGGCTGGCCTCGAACTCAGAAATCCGCCTGCCTCTGCCTCCCAAGTGCTGGGATTAAAGGAGTGCGCCACCACCGCCCGGCGAACCTGGGTTTTCTGCAAGAGTAGCAAGTGCCGTTGATTTCTGACTTCTGAGCCATCTCTCTTGAATCTCTGAACACATAACCTCAGCTCACCTGTCTAGTCAGAGCCCTCTTTTTCCTCATGAGGGCCTTCCATTCCAGTCAGATGAATAAGTCGGGACATCGCGTCTGAAGCCCTCAAGGACATGGATTCTGCTCCAGACCAGCTGGCTCTGGGATACATCCATGCATCACCCCTCTCCTTCCAGGCTGAGGGCTCTGGTCCATAGATGGGAATTGTGAGGTGGTGGAGAGGACACTGTTGAGTATAGTACGAGGGGGCTCAGACTAGTGGCTGCAGAAGCAAATTTAGCTAGGAGACTGGTATTTAAATCCAAGACCATGCCATTTCCATGGAATAAACCATGCTGTTTTCTGGTCCAAATCATTGACTTGTTGCTGTGCCTCGTACCGGGGTAGTCTTGCCGTTGGTCAGAATCTTGTGCATTCTTCAAGGCTGGGTAGAAAGATTCCTTCCTTTGTGCTGACGTCCTCAGGACCTGCCGTATCCAGACACTCCTCTGATTCTCACTGTCTTCGATAACTTCTTTGCCTTTGTTTTTCTAAGTTCTGCAAGTCTCCTACTGAGTGTGCAGGACAATCTTCTAAGTCTCCTGTCTTTTACGTCTCTTGCCCCCTTTTTTTCCCCACCCAGTTCTGGCTAATCTGGATTCTATTTTAATTTACTTATTTAAATAACATCTCTCTCTCTGTAGTATTTGAACACTTCTGAGAGCTGTTCCATGACAGAGGGGCTTGCTTTTGTGTGCTCCCTTGATAAAGCATCTTATTTTCGTTTTATGGACACGGTTGTTCAGAAGTTTTCTAAAAAGAATTTTACATTGGCTTGAGCCATTAAACGTGGCTCAATCTGTCCTGAAGTGATTGGTTGTCCTTGCACAGGTATGCGACAGTCATGTGTACGGTTGAGGACTGTCGACTCTGTGGCCTTGCCTTTGTGTGTGTGTGGGGGGGCCTGGATGATAGAAAGTGGAGGTGCTCTCGGTGGGTCTACCTGATCGGAGGAGAACATGGCATGGGGTTGAGTGTTTGTGGGAGCTTTGAAAAGGTTCAGGTGGAGAACAGGCAAAGACTGGGGTTCCATTTCAATGTCACCACCACCCAGGGAGTTCCTGAGAGCTGAGTCTCGCTGGGCTTGAGCAGAGCAGGCAGGCTTTCCTGAAATGTATCCCCGTTTGAGGAGACGCCACACGCCCATGTCCTCTGAGAAGACTCTTCTTCCTCCTCTTCCTCTTCTTTTTTTTCTCCTCTTCCCTCCTCCTCTCTGCCCTACCTTCTCTTCCTCCCCCTCCCCTCTCCTTCTTCTATTTCTTTGCTTTAATGCTCCTGCCCACCCCACCTTCTGGTTATTTGTTGAATAAACATGAGTGATATTCTCCAAGTCCTTATTTCTTTTAGAGGGTTTACTTACGTCTTTATTAACATTTCTTTCTGCCATTTTATTGAAAACTCATGTGAGAGTGGAATTAGACAGGCATAACCAACCTTCCCAACCTTCAGTTTGGAGCTATACTTAGTACATTTAAAAAAAATGATATCTCATTTACAGGGCATAGAGGCGCATGCCTTCAACCTCAGTTCTTGGGAGGCAGAGACAGGTGGATCTCTGTGAGTTTGAGGCCAATCTGGTTTACAAAGCTAGTTCCAGGACAGCCAGGGCTGTTTTCCAGAGAAATCCTGTCTTGAAAAAAATCATAAAATCATATATATATCCATATATATGTATATATATTTAGTATATATACATATACATGATATATATGTATAGTATATATGTATGTATGTATATATGTGTGAGTGTATGTATGTTAGGTATGTATAAAAGATGTCTTATTTTTACTGGGCTGGCGTTTAAGGATAGCCTTAAACCTGTGACTCTCCTGCCTCTATGTCTGTAGTGCTGACCCTACAGGACTGTGTTATCATGCCTGGTTTATGTGGTGCTGGGGATCCAACCCGGGGCCTCATGTTTACTTGTTAAGAATTCTACCAACTGAGCTATGTTCCCAGGTCCCGAGAGTTCCCACTTTCTACGTTACTTATTGGCCTAGTTACTCAACTCAGCTCCCTGTTTGGGATTAGGTTCTTTAAAATGCTCGGCTATATTATGGTGTACAATGAAGGAAGACCCCATTTTGGTTTCATTGTGCTTTGTGTGGAAGGCACACTATTGCAGGCACCGAGGGAGATGACTTCTTCATTGAGCGTCACCGCCTTGCTTAATGCTTTTTGTTATCATCGATCCTCACGGATGCATTTTCTCCCAGAAAACTCACAACTGGACAGGCATTTGGATCACGACTATGGTCTTTAATAGTCTCTGCGTGGATCGTGGATCATGCACGTCTACAGGTCTTGGATGTGGTAAGAAAGCACAGCAAGGGCTCTGTGTGCGGACATGCGTGCTAACTCCTTTGAAGTTACAGCCCTCTTGACTTCCTTTCCTTCTATAAAAGCCAGAGCTTGGAGTCTTACTCTCTGTTATCTCTTGTTTTGGCTTGTTTTGGTTTGCTGGGGGCAAGTAGGCTACTTCCTCACAGGCTTTCCAGTGTTTTGGGTGGACGGTTCTCCCCGTCCTTCTGTGGGCAGTGGCTTCTTTACTCTTTCCTTTTCTTCGCCAATGCTCCGCATAGCTGGATGTTTTCTCCCAAAGAGAAACAAGTGGTTGATTCTAGCACACCCAAATAAAAGTTGTGAGTGGAAGGCCCTAACCTGCTTCTCAGCCCGTAGGTCACATTTTGGGCAAATGGTCGAGTCCTGTTAACGCTCATTCCCATGGTGTTCTTCTCTTTCATCTGATACCATGACTTTTCCTGGCTTTGGGATGGCCCATATTGATTACATTGGGAAGAGAACCAGTCATTCTTCTACATTGCAAGTGGAGGGGGCGTATTTTAGAGTCTCTAGTCTTAACACCGGAGAAGGAAGTTGCCATTCCCGCAGGGATTTCCCAGGAGAGGAAACTCCCTGATCTAGGATGGAGGTGACTCGGGAAGAAAGCCATGAGATTCCCCCCAGAGTCAACTTATTCTAAAGATTTCCATTTTGGGGGGCTAAAATAATTGATAAAACGACCCTCCTTTAGTTCACAAAGTCTATTGGACTCAATTTTTGGACATAGTGAATGAACCTTCAGTTAAACAGCACTGTAGAGAATACAGTACAGGCACTGGGTGTTTTGGAGGGGAGGCTGAGTAACAGTCTGTCATCATGGAATAAATGGACCAAAAGCAACTAAGGGAGGAAAAGGTTTTTACCCCAGCATGAAGGTCCCATCTCATCATCGCGGGATGAGGAGGAAGGGAGGGAGTTTGAGGCAGGGGCTTGAAGCAGGAACCTACCTACTGCTTTGTCCCTAGGATCGTGTCCACCTGCCTTTCTTCCACATGCATGTACGTCCACATACGCAGAGATACCACTGTCCACAGTGGGCCGTGCCCTCCCACACCAATTAGTGACCAAGAAAAGGCCTTACAGACTGGACCGTCATCCAGTCTGATGGAGACCGTTGAAGTCTCCTCTTCCCAAGAGGGTCAAATGGACAACAAAGGCCAGACATCACAGAGCATGACTGTGTACAACTCTCCACCTGTCTCTGTATTTCCTTCTCTCTCTCTCTGCCTACATATTTGCCTATAAACTCTATCCATTCTCTGTCTTTCACCTATCTGTCATCTTCTGTTATTATGCTATTCTCTATCTCCTCAGTTTCCCTGTTGGAGCTATAACAACACTCTGACCACAGCAACTTAAGGACAAAAGGTCTTTCACAATGTAGGCTCATCTTATTAATCACTATCTGGCTTGTAGTTTCAGACATAGTCCTTCACGGTGCGGGTGTCAAGGCAGCAGGAGATTGAAGCAGCTGGTGACATAACGTTCTCAGTCAGGGGAAGAGAGTTGGGAGGGCTCTCTCCATTTTCTACAATCAGGATTGCCAGTCCAGAGAACGGTGCCAGCCACAGTGAAGGTGGGCCACCCCATATCAATGAACAGAAGGCACCATCCACAGGTATACTAATTGGCCAACTTCCAGGTGAGTTTAGACACTATCAAGTTGATAACACCAATCTTCATACCAGTTTATCTATTTGATCTATGGGTTTGCTTTTTATTTTGGCAACATTACCTTTCTTTCCTTTCTTCTTTCTTTCTTTCTTTCTTTCTTTCTTTCTTTCTTTCTTTCTTTCTTTCTTTCTTTCTTTCTTTCTTTCTTTTTTTCCGAGACGGGGTTTCTCTGTGTAGCCCAGGCTGTCCTGGAACTTGCTCTGCAGACCAGTCTCAAAGTCAGAGATTCACCTCCTGCCTCTGCCTCCTGAGTGCTGGGATTAAAAGCACACACCACCCCATACACCACATTGTGTGTATTCAGTCCCTTGGTGATGGGTGTTGGGGTGTCTGTACCTTCATCAGTGTAGACTTCTGCTTGAGGTCATGCCTTCGCTTTGAGGCGAGCATCCAGAAGCAGGGTCCAGGGTCACAAGGGAATTCTCTGTTGAGCGTTTTGAGGAGTTGCTACACTGCTTATCACAGCTCACCATATCATTTCACAGGGCGGGACATAGCGCCCAGAGAGGCTGAGCCCAAGGTCACAGAACTGGCTGCCGAAGGAGCTCTCCAAATTAGGAGCCGGTCATGTGTCTGGGTTGTGCTTTCCCCGGCTGTCCGTTACTGTGGACTTTCCTCCTTCCCCTCCTGATAGAGATTCGGATATTCCAGCTTGAAGTTGAGAACTCAAGACTCTATGGTTTATTTAATTTTTTTCTATAGATATTGCAAAAGCAGTTTCCAAAATCTTGGCTAACACGATTCCTTCCCGTAAGTCAGAAATGGGGGTCGTTTTAAGAGGTTTGTTTCATGACAACAAGCCACATCATTTGGTCTTCAGCCTCCCCCCCCCCCCCCAGCATTTGGTGGCTGTTGTCAAGACAGGCTGAGCTTAGGTGACTCAGCGACTTCCTGGCAGCTTTTCTCTCCTTATTCTGTGCTGTCACATACAGCTAGCTAGGTGGAGCAAAAGGTACTTCGTTTGTCTATGAAGCTGGACACCACTGCCTCGTAACCCTCCCCTGCCCCCTCCCCGCGCCTGTGTTTATACCTAGCACCTGGCTTCTGACACTGGAATGAAAGACATATAGTAGGACGCCCCAAGCTGGCACATCTGGCTTGATTTGAGAGCCCCCCCGGCCTCCCACATTGCTCCTGTAGTCAGGCCCGGCGAGGGGATGAGGTGGGTTGCTTTTTGGGTTGTGGAAGGGACCTCAATAAGCAGGCATTTCTCAAGCGCATGCGCGAAAGCAGGAAGTCGTCCTCCTCGTAGTTGCAGTTCTATAGTCATCCACTAGATGGCGGAGGAACTCCGCTCACGGCGTCTCTGCGCAGCCCAGCCTCGGGTCTGGAAGAAGCTGGATTGGTTTGATGAAGCTTTTACAGTCTTCACAAGATAGCTGGCATTTAAAGCATTCTGCATGAATATACAATGAAAAGTCGAGGTCCTAATAAACTAAATGAAATGTGTAGGAAACCCCCCAAGGACTCTTTCTGGCCTGTACGATAGATCAATGTCAGATAGGGTGTTGAAAATGGGGTGTGCTGGTGTGTGTGTGTGCTAACTCCTGTTCAAAGGCAGTTTTCAGGTCTTACTCGTGGTTTAATTGTTCACCACAATGGACGTTTTCTATGAAGTGCACTAAGCGGAGTGCAGTGGCAACAGTAATAAAAGCATGCCCTGTCTCTGAAGAGCTTGTATCCACCCTGTTTGGGACTCTGACAACAGCTTAGATAAGGAAAATAACCAGTGAGTCAGATAGCAGCAAATACCATGGGCACGTCATGTGGGACTGGAGGGATGTATCTTTAAATCCGCCGTCTCAGAAGACCTCCTGGGAAAGACGACGTTTCATTAAGACCCGATGGCTTGAGGGGCAAGCTCTGAAAACTTTAGGGGGAGAGACTTCCTGGCACAGGGTACAGCAATGTAGCAGCCGGGAGAAGGGACCGAGGAGGCCAGGCTGGACGCTGGGCAGAGCCGGGCTGGAGAGCAGGATATGAGTCAGAGAGAGGCCAGGGCGAAAAGGAGGATTTTAAAAATGATTTTTTTCTTAGCACATGCCTCTACATGCACATGATATTTTTGCCTGTATTTACTGTTAGCCTCGTCTGTTCCCTTCAACTCCCGAAAATAATTTTCATCTTCTTAATTACTTCCCGCTTTTACTCTCACACTTATTTTGACTTAATTTCAGGTGTTTGCAGTTATTTATTACCGTGGCTGGCCCGTTGAAGAGTGCAGGTCTTGAGAGAAGCGGGACTTTAAAGCAGAAGGATGGAACTAAACCTTGTAGGGGAGAGGGTTATGGCCAGCACCCTACCAAAACAGCACTGAGCCAGCACCCAGCCAGGCCAGCACCCAGCCAGGCCAGCACCCAGTCAGGTCAGCACACAGTGAGGCCAACACCCAGCCAGGCCAGCACCCAGCTAGGCCAGCACACAGTGAGGCCAGCACACAGTCAGGCCAGCACCCAGCCAGGCCAGCACACAGCCAGGCCAGCACACAGTCAGGCCAGCACACAGTGAGGCCAGCACACAGTCAGGCCAGCACCCAGCCAGGCCAGCACACAGCCAGGCCAGCACCCAGCCAGGCCAGCACACAGTCAGACCAGCACACAGTCAGACCAGCACCCAGTCAGGCCAGCACACAGTCAGACCAGCACACAGTCAGACCAGCACACAGTCAGGCCAGCACACAGCCAGGCCAGCACCCAGCCAGGCCAGCACATAGCCAGGCCAGCACCCAGTCAGGCCAGCACACAGCCAGGCCAGCACACAGTGAGGCCACCACACAGTGAGGCCAGCACCCAGTCAGACCAGCACCCAGCCAGGCCAGCACACAGTCAGGCCAGCACACAGCCAGGCCAGCACACAGTCAGACCAGCACACAGTCAGACCAGCACACAGCCAGGCCAGCACACAGTCAGGCCAGCACACAGTGAGGCCAGCACACAGTCAGGCCAGCACCCAGCCAGGCCAGCACACAGCCAGGCCAGCACCCAGCCAGGCCAGCACACAGTCAGACCAGCACACAGTCAGACCAGCACCCAGTCAGGCCAGCACACAGTCAGACCAGCACACAGTCAGGCCAGCACCCAGCCAGGCCAGCACCCAGCCAGGCCAGCACCCAGTCAGGCCAGCACACAGCCAGGCCAGCACCCAGCCAGGCCAGCACACAGTCAGACCAGCACACAGTCAGGCCAGCACACAGCCAGGCCAGCACCCAGCCAGGCCAGCACACAGTCAGACCAGCACACAGTCAGACCAGCACACAGTCAGGCCAGCACCCAGTCAGGCCAGCACACAGCCAGGCCAGCACACAGTGAGGCCACCACACAGTGAGGCCAGCACCCAGTCAGACCAGCACCCAGCCAGGCCAGCACACAGTCAGGCCAGCACACAGCCAGGCCAGCACACAGTCAGACCAGCACACAGTCAGACCAGCACACAGTCAGGCCAGCACCCAGCCAGGCCAGCACCCAGCCAGGCCAGCACACAGTCAGACCAGCACACAGTCAGACCAGCACACAGCCAGGCTTTCTTAGCCTTTTCTCCAGTCATGCTTGGGATTGTTTGCTGTCCAGGGGACAAAAGGCATGCCAGCTTCCTGCCACTGCGTGCCGGTGGCACTGTTGAGCTGGGATTTGAAGGTTGTTGGTACAATATGGATGAGAGTGGGGTGGACGGGATAGTCGGCCAGGGGAACACGCTGGCGTTCAACCGGTGCCTCCGTGTTCCCCAAGGTCCAAGGTCCCTTTTTGGAGTCACAGAAGCCGTTTTTATCATTTCCCTGATGCCTGCCTTTGGCTGAGGTGCAGTTGTCATGACTTTTGCCTTACAGCAGATAGAGGGCTGGGACCGGAGGCCAAACGATTTCTTGTAAAAAATTTTTTTAGGGAGTTTTAAAGCAGGACAATACATGTTATACAACTTTAAACAAGATTAGAAAAGAAAAACTGCTCCCTTGTGCCCCCCCACCCCACCTCTCCCACCTATTGGCCCCTGGCATCTTCCCAAGATGAGAAATGAGAAACTTGTATTTCTCCTGGCTTCCAGATGAGAGACCAGATTATTTTTCTACCACTGGAATATAAAATTAATTTATTGCCTTGGTTAAATTTGATTAAAAAAAATCTCAACTTCTCTTTCACACACACACATAGACACACACACACACACATACACACACACATACATACACACAGGCACACAATCACACACTCGATTGAGATTTTTTTTTTTTTAAACAGTTACTCTACAGACCCAGCATCGGATTTCACGGAGTGTTCACTGTACTGTTTGTTTTCGCTAATTCTTTTCCTGGATACTTCCCAATTATTTCCAGAGGACAAACTCACGCTGTGTGTATAAGGATCTCAACAACAACAATGGCAACGACAGCAAACAACTTCGAGGCTGGAAGGGATCTGATGTATTCATCTTCGGGAGGGGAAGATGTCCGGAGGCTGGTTGAGAAGCGGATAAAGCTTTCTCCGGGGCTGCTGTGAGGCAGGGCACAGGGAGGCCTCTGGGCCAGCAGACGGTCCCACCTTTCTCTGCTTGGCTCTTGCTGTGTCAGCTTCCTGGGAGGCCCTGTAAGGAGAAACATCAAACAACAAGTAGAGCTTCCGATGCGGAGCCCACGACTCGGAGCCCGAGAATGGCTTGTTCCCAGGGTCTCCAGAGCTTCTAGCCTGTCACCATCGTCAGAGATGCGGGTGCAGTGAGATGGTCCCCCTCCTCAGACCCTCAGCTTCTCTGGGTCATTCTCTGTCTGATAAGCCCAGGACACGTGTCACTGGTGAGGTTTTCCCCCATGATTCTGACTAGCCCTGGATAGCATTTTGACAGTCAGAAATGATTCCACATGTTTTAATAGAAACGCAGGAGTTTCTGAACTAAGATAAGGAAGAGGCCTGCTGACTTTCAAACAGGACGTCCCCACTGGCGTTCCTCAGACAGGGCCTTCCTCGACAGCCGGCCTCCGACTTGCTGCACTACTCCTGCTTCGGACTCCTGAGGGCAGGGATTGCAGATGTGACCCACTGTGCTCAGTTATGTATTTCTTAGGTGTGTGTGTGTGTGTGTGTGTGTGTGTGTGTGTGTGTGATACATGTGGAGACCAGAGAGCTGGTATTGGGGTACCATCTATATCTTGAGATAAAGTCTGTCATTGGCTTGGCTCTTTCCAAGTAGACTAGGATGGCTGGTGAGCCCCCGGGATCCCCTCTCTCGACCTCCCCAGTGCTGAGATCACGGGTGGAAGCCATATCATCATCATCATCATCACCATCACCACCACCACCACCATCATCATCATCATCATCACCATCATCATCACCATCACCATCATCATCATCACCATCATTATCATCATCATCATCATCATCATCACCATCACCACCACCACCACCATCATCATCATCATCATCATCTCTCTCTTTTAGGAACAAAACACAGTTTTTTTCCTCCCACAAGAAAGGCACTTTACCAACTGAACTATCTCCCTAGTGTTTGTTTACTTTAAAAGAAATGTTTTTTTTTAATGTAAACGAAGGTGTTATGATCCAAGAAGATACCTAAGTAAGAACATGAATTTTTTTTTTTTTTTTTAACTCATTGGGACTTCCCTTGTGCACACGGTGGTCCTTTCCTTATTCTTTCTAGTATTCTGCTTTGGTTTGTCAAAGGGCACTGTCATCAGATAACGATTCGTGTGCTCCACAATGCCTTGGCCAATGACTGCTGCTCAGGTCAGACTCAATAGGTATGGCTTTGTTTGTGGAAGGCCTTTGTGTGTGCTGATATGTTTGTCATTCACACGGACATGACGGTGACTTCATGTTTAGTGTCTGCCGACATCTGTCATCCTGGCAGATATGTCCATCTCTTACATTGTCCTTGCTAGGGTGTCTACCTTACTTAATTTTCCTGATACGATCAAGATACTCTGACGGAAGCAACTTGCGTGAGAAAGGCTCTGTGCTGGCTCATAGTGGGAGGCGCTGGTCGGACGTGACGAAGTCACGGCGGCAGATGCTCGAGGCAGCTGGCTACACTGTAGCTACAGCCAAGGAGCAGAGACTCATGAGTACCCGTGCTCAGCTCCGTTTCTCCTTCTTATGCACCCACACAAAGGTGCTATCCGTGGGGGATGAGCCTGCCCACTGCAGCTCACCTAATCAAGATAATCCCATCAACGGTACACTCAGAGGCCTAGAATCTAGGGGATTCTAGATCTCCTCTAATTGATAGTGAGATTAACCACCACATTACTGCCAATAAGCAAAGTGGGGCGACTGACCTCCAGGCATGGGGAAAACCAACATGCTCTTAATGAACGATGGCAGCTACTCCATCCTTTCTTATCAAATTTCATGGAAATTGAGACTCCGTGAGACTGCAAGAGGCTGGCTGGCTGGCCGCCCTGTGCCAGCAGCCCTGTCTTTCCTGGCAACATCCCAGCACTAGTCCAAAGGAGCCTTCTCCTCGAGCAGCAGAGACACCAAGGCCAGTGGAGGACCTGGTCTCGGAGGTCTTGGCTAGCGTTAGAGTCATAATCCGACAATGAGGTGTGACATTTGGAGGATGTCTCCTCTGTGGGACCTGAATGGTTTCCTGCCAGCTCATAACTGGCTTTCTCCAAAGAGTCTTAACCATGGAGACACAACCGACTCATTTATTCTTTCTCTCCGCGGATGAAGTGATGACTGCAAATGGTTCAAACTATGTAAAGACATATGGCTCAGTTACAAGACAATGTATTTTTTTTTTTTTGTTTTTTTTTTTGAGACAGGGTTTCTCTGTGTAGCCCTGGCTGTTCTGGAACTCTGTAGACCAGGCTGGCCTCAAACTCAGAAATCTGCCTGCCTCTGCCTCCCAAGTGCTGGGATTAAAGGCATGCGCCACACTGCCCGGCACAAGACAATGTATTGGGTTTCTCTAGATGTGGTCCTCAACCTTATCAATGCTGCGACCCTTTAATACAGTTCCATGTGTTGTGGTGACCCCAACCATAAGATTATTTATTTACTTGCTGCCTCATAACCGTTGTGCATTGCAATGTAAGTATAGCATGTGCAGGATAGCTTATGTGCTACCCTTGTGAAAAGGTCACTGGATCCCGAAAGGGTTGCCACCCACTGTTTGGGTAGTCTGTTAATGGCTTCCCCCCTCAGTTACTTCTTCCTGGAAAGTCACTGACAGAGCCCACCTGAGGCACATCTCTCAGGTGATCCTAGATCCAATCAAGATTACCTATCACAGACATCTCAGAAGATAATAAACCAACGACGGCCTTAGGAGACGTGTGTCGGCAACTCTTCAGACCTGCCGACGCTCCGGCTCCTTGCTGTTCTCAACTGTCATCTGGGGTAGGTAGTACAGTTAGGACCATTACATAAAAGGGTTATGGAGAGTCTCAGAGCAGTTAGGAAGTGTGCCAGACTGCTGGGAAAGAAACCAGGTCTGCTAAGCCCAAATTCATGTCTGTAAATTGGTTTTGTTATGTTTCCTTTCATGAGATTTGGTTTTTTTTTTTTTTTTTTTTTTTTTGTGTGTGTGTGTGTGTAATTTATACTGCGTGTGTGTGTGTGCACTCATGTAGTGGATATGTGCACATGTTCGTGAGCATGCCTATGAAGGACAGAGGCTAATGTTAGGGTGATGTCCTCTACTGCTATAATAAGACACCATGACCAAGGCAATGGCGGCTTACGGTTTCAGAGGGTGAGTTTAAGACCGTCACGGTGGGGAGCATGGCAGCAGGAAGGCAGGGTAGGTGCTAGAGCAGGAGCGGAGAGCTTACATCTGATCCACAAACAGTAGACAGGGCTAACTAGAAGTGGAGTGGGTTTTTGAAGCATCAAAGTCTTTCCTTCACCAGTGACACACTTTCTCCAACGAGGCCACCCCTCCTGAGCCTTACCTTCCGGGGACCAAGCATTCAAGCACATGAGCCTATATTGATTCTCATTCAACCCCAAAGAGTCACCGAACCCAGCACACATCGGTTGGCTAGTGGTTCTGACAACTGCCCTGTTTCTACTTCCCAATGTAGAGTTCAGTTTTGAACCGCCACACCCAGCTCTTTACAGAAGCCTTGGGGACCGGGACTCAGGCCCTCAGGTATTTGTGGTAGACACTTTATCAGCTGAGTCACATCTGCAGTCTCCTTTATGAGCTTTTGACGTGATCATTGCAAAGGGAGGTTGTGCGGGTTGACATGGGCTCTAACAGGTGTGGGTTCTAACGGGTCTAACTAAGAAACCCATCTGTATGGGAAGCCCGCTCCCTTAAGTGTGGCCGTTGGTGTAGTGTAGGCAGAAGCAAAATGCAGACGGCTAAAAATTTTTAACCCTCCTTGCTTTACAGTATTACACTATCCCCGCATCAAGGATCCATCACCGGACAAAGCCACCATCTTTCTGTTTGTCCTCTCCACTCCCCAGGGAATCAAGTTAAAGATTAAATCCTGAATCCGGCAGTGTTCTTAGTCACCACCACCAAGGGCTCTAGACTGTTAGGTTATATCAAGCCTTTGACAGGTCACTGATTTCTTAATTAGCAGCTTGTGACTCATTGCTGGAGGAGCAGGAAACCGCCTGTGACCCTGTGCTGTCCTAATTGCCAATTGAGCTGCTCTCACAGGCTCGCTCTCCGCAGTTTGAAAACCTAATACTGCCACCAGCAATTTCACGATCGCGCAGGCAACTTCTAAACATCTTTAAAGATGTCACCTCCCTGTGTTATTTCATCTAATGAGACCCGAGGGCAAGGCAACCCTGTCTCGCTCCTTCAGAACTCATCTGGATCCTTCGCTCTCTGCTTCATGGCCGCCGGGGCTGTGTTCATCTGGTCTTTGTTTCCCCGAAACGGCTTCTTGAATTTTAAGTAATTTATTTTTACCTCAGTCACAGACAGAGAGCGCCTCAGATTCCAGGCGACGCATTCTGGGACAAGAGGACATTGTATCAAAGTCCTTCCTTACAGAGGTAGCACCATGAGCCTTACAGAGGTAGCATCAAGGTGAGCACCAGAACACACACACGTGCCGTATTCTGTCCCTCGTGAACGTCAAGTGTGTGGAGTTAGTGGGAAAGCAGGTGTAGACAATTTGAAAGAGATCAATCTGAGACCAACTTTCTGTGCTTAGGGCATTTATATAATTAAATAGGGAGGAAAAGAAGTATACAGACACATACAACGTAGGAGAGAGAAGAGTCACCTGGAGGTGCTTACTCTGGTGGGGGAGTGTTGTCAGATCAACAGAATCTAGTTTCACCTGGTTGGATTAACCGCTGTGGGGAGAACTGTCTTTACTGTGCGCGAGGCCATTCCTTGCGCAGTGGGTTCCGGACTGCACAACCCTGAGAAAACTGAGCACCGGCACCCACTCATCTCCCTCTGATGCCTGACTAGATTCAACATGACCACCTGCTTCAGGATCCTGCTGTCTCCCCTGCCTTGCCCCAGTAGATGGCAGCTTGAAGGAAGCCCTTCCTTCCTTAGGTCGCTTGAGACCCTGTGCTGTGCTAACTGTCAACCGAGCTGCTGGCATGGGCTCGCTTGAAAACCTAATATTGGGTATTCTGTCATAGCAGTGGGAGAAGGAAATAACACTTCCACCAAATTTCTATATAAACTAACCACACACACACACACACACACACACACACACACACACACACTTTCATGTATGTCCTTTCCAAATATGAGTGTATGTCTCCCCTGTCATCCTCTCCACCCTTCCCTGCCACAGCTCCGTCACGTGGCTCCACACGCCTTCTTATATCCGCCACTTCCTCACCTCTGCTCTTAGCTCTCACCTAGCTGCCATCCTTAAATGCTAAGGTCGCCAGACCTGTCTCAGCCTCTCTACCTCTCTCTTGGAATTCACTTGTTCCTTTGATCCGTTTCTCTGACTTAACTAAAGTATGACTATTTTTGCACTAAAGTGACTATCCCTTAACTCTACATGTGCCTGTTTTTACATAGGTGTCTATTTACATAGCTGTCATGTGAATCTTGCAGAAGAGTCCCAGCATGACCCTCTGAGCTGAGATTCTTCAGGGAATCCTTTCCCTCTGGCCTCCTTCATAATTCCTTTATTTCCAGCCTCCATGTAAACAAAAATCACACAGGGTGTACTCTCTTATACTTAATTTCTTTCATTGGACCTTATATTTTTGAGATTCACCCAAGTTAGACATATTCGTAGCTTGCTTCTTTAAGGAAAATATTTATTTTTATTTTATATGCATATATATTATTTTGTTTGTATGCATGTATGTATGCGTACCATACGTGTGCTTGATGTCCAAGGAGTCAAGAAGAGGTGCTGGATGCCCTAGAACTGGAGTTATATGTGGTTGTTATGCCATATGGATTCTGGGAAACACCCCAGGTACTCTTCAAGAGTAGCCAGTGCTCTTAACCCTTGAGTCATCTCTCCAGTCCCTCATTTTCTCCTTTTAATTTTTTTATTATTTATTTACATTTCAAATGTTGTCTCCCTTCTTGGTTCCCCCCTCCATGAGCCACCCACACCATCCCTTCCCCTTCACCTCTAAGAGTGTACCCCCTCACTTACCCATCCACTCCCACTTCATCTTTTTAGCATCCCCCACCCATGGGGCATCAAGCCTCCACAGGACCAAGTACATCCCCTCCCACTGAGGCCAGACAAGGTAGTCAGTCCTCTGCTATATATATAGCAGGGGCCGTGGATCTACCCATGTATGCTCTTTGGTTGGGGGCTTAATCCCTGGGAGCTCTTAGGGGTCTGGTTAGTTAATTCTGTTGTTCTTCCTATAGGGTTGCAATCCCCTTCAGCTCCTCTGGACCATCCTCCAGCTCCTCCATTGGGGACCCCATGCCCAGTCCAGTAGTTGGTTGCTAGCATCTGCCTCTGTATTTGTAAGGCTCTGGCAGGGCCCCTTTGGAGACAACCATGGCATGCTCCTTTTGGTATACACTTCTTGTTGCCCATAGTAATGTCGGGGGGTTTGTTGACTGTTTATAGGATGAATCCCCAGGTAGGGCAGTCTCTGGGTGGCCTTTACTTCAGTCTCTGCTCCACACATTGTCTCCCTTATTGGGCCTGTGAATATTTTGTTCCCTTTCTTAGAGGAACCGAAGCACCCTCACTTAAGTCCTCCTTCTTCTTGAACTTCCTGTGCTGGGTGAATGGTCACTTGTTTATTTTAAGCTTTTGGGCTAACGTCCGCTTATTAGTGAGTGCATACCATGTGTGTTCTTTTGTGATTGGGTTGCCTCGCTCAGGATGACACTTTCTAGTTCCATCCGTTTGCCTAAGAATTTCATGAATTCATTGTTTTTAATAGCTGAATAGTACTCCATTGTGTATATATACCATAGTTTCTGTATCCATTCCTCTGTTGAGGGACATCTGGGTTCTTTCCATCTTCTGGCTATTATAAATAGGGCTGCTATGAACATAGTGGAACATATGTCCTTATTACATGTAGGAACATCTTCTGGGTATATGCCCAGGAGTGGTATAGCTGGGTCCGCTGGGAGTACTATCCCTGGAAAGATTTGGTGGTTTGAGGGTGCACTGGGCATTCAGACAGTATAAATGCCATCCCTCAAATGCATTTACAGCTTTTTTTATGATCTTCTAACTTGTAAATATGAATGGATTAGAAGTGTCCTGCCATTTGGATAGCTTCTAAAGCCAAAGGAAGGGTACACCTTTCATGGAGAGTGGTTTGGGAAATCTCTTGGTAAAACATTTTATGCCAGAAAAACCTGGAAATTATCTCAGTATTTTGCACCTCAGTCTGTGCTCATGGAGCCGTTGCCATGTGACACGTGGGGAGACGAGCTTCCGGGTGATGACGCCCTTAAAGGGAAGTCTCTGCGCTAACCGGAAGGCAGCACCGGAAGCCGGGTCTCCTGATCCCAGGAGCTTGGTTCTCTTCCAGCAGGCCCTGTGTGGATAACCTCCCAACCCCCACCTCTCCCCTTCTCTTTCCCAGACAGGTCTTTACAATTCAGTTTTCTCTCTTAGTCACGACACCTCTCCGTAGCACTCAAACTGGAAACATGACAAATGCCGCAGAGCAGAAATTAGAATGTGAAGGCAGAACTTTACAGTAAACACAAGGATGAGATTGCTTCTTTAGAGATTCTGTATGCGAATGATTGGGAAGGGCTGCTTGTTCACAGGCTGTCGGAACGCGGTTCAAGAATGGAGTCTCGTGAGGAAAATTCTGTCTGCTTGTGAGAAAATCCCAAGAAAACAAGACCTCAGTTTCTTAAAAACATAGACCCTGTTCCCGTGCCCCTCCCAGGTGTAGCAGATAGGAGTGAGTTTACTCCAGATTATTCATTGCATCTGGATAAGGTTATTTGTTTATATGCCTCTATGGAGAAACATGTTTCTGCCATCCGTAGCTTGTTCTTGTGATTGGACACTTTATTCATGTGGTGATTCTTCTTTTTCCACGTGGTAACTGGTCTATGTTTTTTTATTGATTATTTTTATACACTCCATGTTTTATTCCCCATTCTGCCAACCCCTGTTCACTCTCTGACTGTTCCATATCCCAGAGGGTATAAATTGTCTGATGCTCTGAATAAATTTGGTTATTGCATGGGACCTTACTCCACTTCATTTATCAACTCCGACTCCATTCTCCTACATCCAGTTGCCTTTAGAGTGGTAAACAATAGGCAGCTTAACCTGTAACTTCTCAGTGCCTTCTCTGTACCTGGTTCATGCATTCAGAGGAACAACTTTTGGCCCATCTCTCTGCTTCCCCAGCCCCCACCCCACTCCCAGTTTCTGGCAACCAGGAGCCTATTTGGCCTTTAAAAGATTCCATTTACAAGTGTGATCCTGTAATCCTTATCTTTCTCCTTTTGAATTCTTTTGCTTAACACCATGCCCTCCAGGTTTCCCTGTTTCCCAGGAGGCAAAAGTTCCTTCATTATTAAGACTGAATCATATCAATGCATATGTGTGCATACACCTATGTATCTCCCACGTTTTTGTACATGTGTCGCTGATGCCTCAATTAACTCTGTATTTCTGCTGTAGTGAATAATTCTACAAAGGACAGGCAAGTATGGCTATTTCTCTGACTATCCCTTCTGCAGACAAATGGACACGATGATAAAAAGTTGAGTGTTAGCCAACTTGATGGTGGGTTATGTCCCAGTATATAAATAATGTTATAACTTCATGGATGCTTTAAACAGATACCATTAGATGTCAATAAAACTCAGGGAGAATAAGTACACGGAACACTTGACTGGATCTCTGTCTGAGTTCTGTCTCCATCTAGTCCATCAAAAGTGCCCCAGATCCTGCAGCTTTCTTCTCTGATGGAAGCCATTGGTTTTCTCTGTCTCAACATGGCTGGTGGTTATGAGACACTGCTGTGCTAGAGATTCTCTGTAGTGGTCAAAAGGCGTCTGTGACAATTTCCCATCCGGCTCCCGCTGTTCTGCTTGTCATGGAAAATGTCCGGGGCTGTGGCTATCAGGTTGGGATGAGGGAGCCCCTGCTTTTCCCTATGTGCCTCAGGGTGTGGTGAAACCGGCAGAGAGGCCCTTCTCTTTCCCCTTTGTGCCTGTGAGGTGTGGGCACACGAGGAAGGGAACCTGCCCCCAGCTTTATTTGTAGAACTGAATCACTTTAGTCCTTTTTTTACTAAACAGACTGCAAAGCAAAATTGCCTAGACAGAGCTGGGGAATGGGGGGGGGAGGGAGGGGGAGAGAAAGATAAAACACACCCAGCACAAGGTTAAGTCCTGAATGCAGAATTTCTGGTTCTGTGGTTCTCGTCTGGCAGTCATTTAAGAGATTGATAAAAAAAGAATAATGAAAACTTGAAGGCCTTTGCTGTAAGATTAAAGGGAGTTTCCCACATAAAATTAAAGCTTGGGTTCAAGGAGGCAACATTGTAGACTGGGCTTTCTTCTCCCATGGATTCTATTCTGAGCATATCTGAACGAAGGAACCAAGAGGACAACCTGCAGGGACTCTCCCCTTTCAAAGCCCATTTCTGCCTGTGACGCTAGGGCACAGGAGGAATGCAGAGGCTGTCTGCTCAGCCAGGGGAGGGCACTTCAGTGATAATCATTTCGTGACCCGAAGCAAGCCAGGCATTCACCAAAACAACTCACATGTGCAACTGACCGACCGTGATTTTTCTGTCCCTGTGATTTTCCTCTGTTCTCCATGGTAGATAGATGTGTTTGTCATTCGGGGAAATTTGACCTCTGAGCGTTGCAGTCTAGGACCGGGTAAGGAGGTTTAGAAGCCATGGCAACATGACCTTCGAGAGGATTAGGCTGTATTTTGATCGAAAGGAATACTGTAAGACTTGTTTACGGGTTGGGGCTCCAGTCGAAAAGATGATCCTGTGAGCAGACATTTTCAGAACTTTAGAAGCACACATTACAAGTTCTGGGTCACCCACCTTCCCACGGCATCCTGTTTTCCCAGAGTCTTTGTTGCTCTTAGCAAGCTGAAGGAAAACCACTTCCTCTGGAGGCCTTCCTGACTCCTGTCCCAGCAACAGCCCAGTAGCTCTTCCGTAGGCCCTGCCCACTGACTGGCCAGCGCCCACCACCTGCCTGACCTCATCTGGTCTCTTCCAATGGCCAGGAGAAGGAGACAGTGACACTGGTCATCAGGTGTTTGTGACTCTGTGCTCCATCTGAGAAATCAGCAGCTTAGCTCTTCCTGCTGCAAAATGCTTTAAATGTGGAAAGGTCTCTTCTGAGGACTTAGCCGCTTGGCCTTGTCTGTGTCGCACTGGGGAAGACGCCATTTTTAGGGCCTGCAGCCTTCTTTTCAAAGTGGGCACGTGCCTCCGACACTCTGTAACTTTGGACCTGCATCCCTGTATTTTGGATGGCCATCTTACAGGTACATTAATATTCTTAATTGGTAGATAATGGATGTGCATCTTCAGGGGGTTTAGAGCGAAGTGGAGATACAGTTACCCTTCTTTCAAAAAGCAACTCCGAATATGTTGGTTATCTACCATCAGGGAATTGTCCTTTCCTTTTAACAAGAACAGTAAAACCCTCTCTTTTGGCTCTTTGGATCAGCGACTCTATATGGAGAAGTATAACTACCACTTATTTCTCTTAGCTAGCTGGCTGACTTTGTTTATGATCACTAATCCCCCCACCCCCATCTATCCATTTCCTGTACTGTCCCCAGCCTTGGGTACCTGGTAACTACCTTCTATACACTTAGCTTCTGTGGATTTTACAGATGAATGAATCCCTGAGATATTTATCTTTCTATACCTGGCCTGTTTTAGTAAAACATTTTTTTTGTTGTTTTATTTTGGTTTTTTTTTGTTTTTGTTTTGTTTTTTTCCGAGACAGGGTTTCTCTGTATAGTCCTGGCTGTCCTGGAACTCACTCTGTAGTCCAGGCTGGCCTCAAACTCAGAAATCCGCCTGCCTCTGCCTCCCAAGTGCTGGGATTACGGGCGTGCACCACCACGCCTGGCGCAAAACATTCTGATTTGGGAGTCCATCCATCTGCTTTCTTTCTTGTTTGTCTCACAAAGGATGCAGTGGTGTCTGTCGTGGTGCTGTGGGTAAGAGGTGGGGCTAAGCTGGCAGGGTAACTCAGCAGGCAGAAACCGAGGCCTGGGTTTGATTCCTAACACTGCATCAACTGAACTTGGGGCGCGTGCCAGAAATCCCGACACGTGGGAGATAGAAGCAGGCAGATCAGATGTTCGACGCCACCCTCAGCTGCACAAGTTTGAGTCCTTGTCTTGAAAAACAAACAAACAAACAAACAAACAAACAAACACAAACAGTGTGCTGGGGCCACCATGCCTGGATGATCTAACTTTCTCTTTTGCAAAAAAGGTACTGTCGCAGAACCAACTTCTAGGATCATTAAAAGGAATACACGACGAGATACCTGTAACGATTTAAAATAGTTGGTGTTGTGTAGCAAAAGGGTCAAAAAATCAGCTAAGCAGTCAAAGCAGAAGAAGGAGTGGATTTGAGTGCGTTTATAAAGTCTTTTGCGTGTGCAAACTCCCTGTGTGTCTGAGTGAGGCCCGCCCTCACACTGCTCCTGAACTGCCTGCTCCGGAAAGGAGTGCTTTGGCTCAGCTCCACCATTTTCTCCTCTGTGCAGAACTGTGCACACCTGGATCCTTCCCTTCCTCCAGGACCCGCGGACGGTTGGAGAGATTGTTTTATAGTACAGTCAAGATTTCTCACGTGCTAATAAACACGGATTGACTTGGAAAGTTGAGAAAACGTGCAAATTATTATCTGGTATGTCTGGGGGCAGGGCTGAGATATTCTTTCTCCCCCATCCTCTTTTTGCTGTCTTATTTACTTTTCTTTCTTTCTTTCTTTCTTTCTTTCTTTCTCTCTCTCTCTCTCTCTCTCTCTCTCTCTCTCTCTCTCTCTCCCTCCCTCCCTCCCTCCCTCCCTCCCCCCTCCCTCCCTCCCTTCCTTCCTTCCTTCCTTCCTTTCATTCTTTCTTCCTGTCTTATTTATTTATTAGATATTTTCTTTATTTACATTTCAAATGTTATCCCTTTTCCCGATTTCCTCTCCAAAAACACTCTATCCTGTCCCCTGCTCTCCGTGCTCACCAACCCACCCACTCCCACTTCCCTGTCCTGGCATTTCCCTACACTGGAGCATGGAGCCTTCTCAGGACCAAGGGCCTCTCCTCCCTTTGATGTCCAACAAGGCTATCCTCTGCTACATATGCAGCTGGAGCCATGGGTCTCTCCATGTGTACTCTTTGGTTGGTGGTTTAGTCCCTGGGAGCTCTGGGGGTACTGGGTGGCTCATATTGCTGTTCCTCCTGTGGGGTCTCCCTCTCTCTTGATCTTTCTCCTTATCTGTCTATCTGTCTCTCTTTCTTCTCTCAAACTCTTGATCCTTCTGTTTTAGCCTCTGAGTTCTCAGAGTTTGCAGAGTGCCACTCTTCTTGGATTTACATTTATTTCTTTAAATTAACTCTTTTACATTTATTTATCTATTCATTTATTTTTGCGTGTTTGCGCTCATGTGTGTGTGGGCGTGCAGGTGTAATGACACATAGGTGGAGGTCAAAGGGCAACTTGAGGGAGTTATTTCTCTCCCTCCAGCATACTGATTCTGGGGATCAAACTCAGGTCACCAGGCTTGCGGGCAAGCACTTTTCCTCCCAAGCCATTTCGTCAGCTCCTGCTTCCACATTTATTTCGAGTTCTCAAGTGACGCTGCTCTTTCTGGTCTGGGGACCGCATTTTGAGTAGTCAGGGCTTAAAAGACAACATGATCTGGTGGAGAGAGCTTCTCCCTGGCGAATCTTGTGAGAAAGAACCCCAGGAGCTCAGCTGCGAAGGCTTGCTTGTCAGGGGTTTCAGACATACTTCTGCATGGCCCTTGACCAGAAATGGAGCAAGTGATTTTGCTGAAGCTCCTGAAAACCATGGAAACCCTGGCGTTTTGAGTTTTGCTTTTAATTGGGCGGGGGGGTGGGGTGGGGTGGGGTGGGAAGAGCTTTTCCTCAGCTGCCACCAAGGTGCTCCGGTCTTCCTTCCGAGGAAGCTATGGCGGAGTTGGGGTGAGGCCATAACTTGATCCTGCCTTTAGCACCACGCGGGCTCTGTCTCCGAGCTCGCCTGCATCTACTTCGCCCTTCTTGCTGAACGAGGATAAGATCAATGCCCTCATTAACGCAGCTGGTGTCAGTGTTGAACCTCTCTGGCCCGGCTTGTTTGCAAAGGCCCTGGTCAGTGTCAACATGGAGAGCCGCATCTGAAATGGAGGGGCTCGCGGGCCGCTCTGCTGCTCCAGCGGCCGGAGCCAGCCGTGCCTGCTGCGGTCCTGCCCCAGCAGAGGAGAAGGAAGTGGAGGCAGAGAGAAAAGAATCTGAGGAGATGGGTGATGGCATGGGCTTTGGTCTTTTTTGACTAACTGCTCTTGTTGACATGAAAGAGCTGAACCTGTAAACAAACAAACAAACAAATAAAGGAATCTCTCCCTTAAGGAAGTAAGACTCTAAAAGGGGAGTCAGGGAGTCAAGTGTGCACATTGGAAGCATAGGCAGGTATAGGTAAATTCAGGTCAAATATGTCTCTAAGAAATGATGATGTCACTTGACTTGGATGTAAAGCATTGGCCCATTTGTGACCAGGGCAGCCTCAATCAATAATTCTACCTGCCTGCCTGCCTGCCTGCCTGCCTTCCTTCCTGCCTGCCTGCTTGCCTGCCTGCTTTCCTTCCTTCCTTCCTGCCTGCCTGCCTGTCCACCTGCCTGCTTGCCTGCCTGCCTGCCCGCCTGCCTGTCTGTCCGCCTGCCTGTCTGCCTGTCTTTGGTACTGCTGTGCATGTGCATATGAAGACCAGAGGTTAACACCAGGAATCCTCCTTAAGTGTTCTTCATCTTATTTTTTGAGACAGGATCTCTCACTAAACCTAGAATTTACTCTTCAGCTAAACCATCTGGATAGTAACTGTCAGGTATCAGGTTGTCTCCGCCTCCAGCACTGGTATTACAGATTCATGTTGCGGGACGTAACTCTGCAGATCTGAGCCGACGTCCTCACGGCTGTGAACCAAGCACTTACCTAACTGAGCCGCCTTTCCAGCCCTAATTTCGATGGTGTGTGTCTGTGAGGCAAGTGAGGAGGGGGGTATCTGGGAGGAGACGGGGACAAGGGTAAATATGATCAAAATGAAAAGTACAAGCCGTGTGGTGGTGGTGGCGGCGGCGGCGGCGGCGGCGGCGGCGGCGGCGGGAGCACGCCTGTAATCCCAGCACTCTGGGAGGCAGAGGTAGGTGGATTTCTGAGTTCGAGGCCAGCCTGGTCTACAGAGTGTGTTCCAGGACAGCCAGGGCTATACAGAGAAACCCTGTCTCAAAAAACCAAACCAACCAATAAAACAAAACAAAACAAAACCAAAAAAAAAAAAAAAAAAAAAATCCAAAAAACCGAAATGTACAAAATCTCCAATGAACTAATAAAGCTTAGAAAAGAAAATCAAACCAAACAGGCAAGTCTAGAAGGCATCTTGTTTTCTAAATGAAAAGAACAAGGGGCTTGGAAAGGCTGTGTGGCCCTTCTACCCCACACTTAGACATTAGATCATCAGGTCATCAGGGCTCCAACTAACGAGCAGATCAATCCCTTGATAGATGAGTCGCGAGTTGAAGACACTATTGGGAAGTGGCTGCGTATGGAATTGGGGTCTGGTCAGACGAAGCGGGTCATGAGGGGCGTTCTTGGAGACGAGATCTTGCCTCGGGCTTTACTGTGGCTGCTCCTGTCCGCTCCCCGTCAGCCTCGATCAAAAGTGGGAGGTACAAGCAAGGTCGGGCTGAAGACTGTCAGCGCAAACGCGTTGTCCCTTCTTCTTGTATCTTGACTCTAAAATGTTTCCTATAGGCTCACCTGGTTGGACACTTGGTTCCGCAGCTCCTGTCTGGGAAGGTTGAGGAATCTATTGGGGAGATAGAGGAAGTAGGTTAGGGGGGCTTGGGGGGGGGCGAGTTGTTAGTACCTCCTCCCGCTTCCTGCTCACTCTCGGGGTTCCTGTGTGTGGGTGCAATGTGACCTGACAGCCGTCAGCTCACGTGACCACGCCGTCCTCGCCTGATGTTGTGTTTTTCCTATGGCTATGGACTGTGACTCCCCCACCCCCACCCCCGAACTGTGAGCTCAAACCGATCCTTATTTAAAACATCCTTAGCTCGCTCCTGTCGGGAGATTTTTAATCACGGTGGTGAGAAAATAAATCAGACATCCCTTTAAGATTTTCCGTGAGACATTTTGTTACTAATGGAGAAAGGTTTATTTCAGACAGTACAATCTCAAGTCTTGGGAAGGAATAATTGGTATTCAGCCTTACCTTGGTTTGGGGCTATTATAATTTTTGTATGATATTATATGTTATCTTATACCTTAGGAAAATTTACAAATAGCAGACAAGTACTGCTTGCTGTTCTCAAGGCCAGGAGTCACTTCTGTCATCGCATTTGGTGCCTGCTTAAGGCATGTTAGAAGTGGTACTTTTAATATTTCTGAAAATGGAAAGAAACCCACCTTTTTTCTTTTTTCTTCTCGCTTTCTTCTTCTTTCTTCTTCTCACTTTCTTCTCCTTCTCCTTCTCCTTCTCCTCCTTCTTCTTCTTCTTCTTCTTCTTCTCATTTTTTTCTTTTTCTTCTCATTTTATTATTTGATCCTTAGAATTTTGTACAATGTATTTTGATCATAATCACCCCTCCTCAAACTCCTCCCAGATCCCGACCCCCATCACTTACCTACCACCCATTTTTTTTTTTTAAACATCAAGTACAGTTGGTGCTGCCTATATACTCCTGGGTGTGCAGTCTTCCACGGGAGCATGGTATTTACCAGGTACTACACTCCTTTTTTTTTTTTCCTCGAGACAGGGTTTCTCTGTGTAGCCCTGGCTGTCCTGGATCTCACTCTGTAGACCAGGCTGGCCTTGAACTCAGAAATCCGCCTGCTTCTGCCTCCCAAGTGCTGGGATAACAGGCGTGTGCCACCACGTCCAGCTCCCAGGTACTATACTCTTAAAGAAAACGGGCTCTTCAATCCATGAACTAATTGCCAATAGCTCCTTAGCTGGGGGTGGGACTTCTATCTAGCTCCGCCCTTCCATGCTGAGATTTTTGTCTGGATTGATCTTGTACTGGTCTGTGTGGTTCATGAGGTCACAACTGTTATGAATCCGTAAGTGCGGCTGTCCTGCTGTGTCCAGAGGTCAGCGGTTCCCAGTATAACGTGACTGATCCCATTCATGAAAGCTGAACTCTCAAGATTTAACCACTTCCCCAAGTCTCCACCTTCCAATTACATCACCATAAGGGAAGGGCATGGAGAAGAGAGCAAATCTCCACGGCAGCTCAGAGACCACTCTCACCTTCTAAGTGGGTGGTTATGTCCTCGTCACCATTGTGAACCCTGCCGGGTCATGCCACACTCTGTGCCAGCGCTTATTCACAATGCAAGAACAAGCCAAGGAAATGCGCGCGTGCGCAGTCCGCGCCTTGGCATGCAGGCGTTGCTTTCTTGTTTGAGTCCATGATGGGAGGCGGAAGTGTTGCTTTAGAAACAGAGTGGTAAGAACACGAGGCTGTTTCCTCCAAACCTGTGCTACACATGCTTCCGACTCCACCATCTCCAGCCCCAGCGCGGAGGAGCCTCCTCTCTAGTTTCCTTGCTTGTTGCGGGCTTACCCTAGCTAACCTAGTAGCCAGAGCTAGCCTCTTACTATGAAATGTCATCATGCTCATTTTTTTTTTTAACTTAAGTCACTTACCTGTCCCTAGTTTTTATACGACAATGCCCAAACCACTAAATATAGAGAGCACAGGGATTCTGAGTTTTTTTTGTTTTGTTTTTTGTTTTTTTTTTTCTGAGTAAATATGTCATCTAATTTTTTTTTTTTTTTTTGAGACAGGTTTCTCTTTGTAACTATGACTGTCCTGGAACTAGCTTTGTAGACCAGGCTGGCCTTGAATTCATAGAGATCTGCCTGCCTCTGCCTTCCAAGTGCTGGGATTAAAGGCGTGTACAATTGTGCTTGTGCATCTTCTAGATTAAAAAAAAAGATTTATTGTCACTTGTGTGTATATGTTTATCTATGTGTGCGTCTGTCACATGGCTGCAGGTGCCCCAGGAGGCCCGTAAAGGAGTTCTTATCCTTATCCTCTGGGTCTGGAGTTACAGGTGGTTGTGAGCCGCCCATTGCGGGTACTGGAGACAAAACTCGGGAACTCTGGGAGAGCAGGAAGAGCCATCTCTCCAGCTCCTCCCCGCCCCACACTTTGGAGTCAGGGTCTTTGTAGTTCAGGTTGGCCTCGCATTTGCTATGTAACTGAGAATGACGGGAACTCCTGATCCTCCTCCCTCCACCCCTCAATCTGCATTACCGATATGTGTATCCCCAAGACTCATTGTCTTAGTGCGGTGCAGGGGATTGAACCCAGGACTTCCAGAATGCCAGGCAGCCCTCCACCAACTGAGCTGCATCTCCAGCCCTCCTCACTTCACACTTGAAGATGACTTTCCTTTACTCTTTTAAGGTCTTTGTGGTTGTCGTTGTCGTTGTTTTATTTATTTATTTATTTATTTATTTATTTATTTATTTATTTGTGATTCAGGTTTCCCAGGTAGCCCAGGCTAGCATAGAACGTGCCCTGTATCTTGGGGATTCTTCTTCATTCTTAAGGTCCTTTTTCATTTTTTTGTTTAAAACCAAACCAAACTACCACCACCAGCACCAGCACCAGCACCACCAGCACCAGCACCACCAGCACCAGCACCAGCACCACCAGCACCAGCACCAGCACCACCAGCACCAGCACCACCAGCACCAGCACCAGCACCACCAGCACCAGCACCACCAGCACCAGCACCACCAGCACCAGCACCAGCAGCAGCAGCACCAGCACCAGCACCAGCAGCACCAGCACCACCAGCACCAGCACCACCACCACCATTTTTACCCTTCAAACACTATTTATCCTTCAAGAGCCAACATAAATAGCACCACCGTCATAGCTTTTTCACTGTATTCTCACAATACCTTTCTCCAATCTGTCTGAGAACCATGAGACACCCAAATTACTATAACACCCAAAGTTGAGCAGAGACACCATCCGCACGGGCTGGCATGGAGCTGGAGCCCAGGAGTTACTGAAGGCGAGCACACTCGCATACCGCCCGAGACGATCTGTAAGCGCGAACACTGGCTTGCTTCTCCGACAAGGAAAGGGCGCTTGTTCTTACCCTCCCGAGCAAGCTTTTCCAATCTACTTTGGTGAAGATGGACAGAAGGCTAAGAACAGGAAAGGAGAGGTGAGCTTGGGGAAATTAGTCGATTAGCGCACAGAGAGGGTAGATTACGAGGTATCGCTCTCTGGAATAGTCCTTCAGGCTCGGAACCAGAGAGAAAAATCCCTATGGGTTTCCAAGAGCAAGCTGGGCTTCCATTCTGGCCACGTGGCCAGGCAGTTTCTGTCTATCCCTGCTTCCAAGCGAGAGAACGTGCGAGGTCTCCATGTACAAAGTTCAGAGGGAACTGAGGGTTCCCGCCCCGGCTGTCTCTGCGCGTTCTGCTTATTTCCTTTTTCTTACCCCCCCCGCCTCCCCCCCCCCCCCGCAGGACTTCTAGCCCAAGCATCCTCCAGGGCCCATTCAGCCTTCTGTTCATCCCAATTCAAACGCTAGATTATCTTTCACCGAAAGCTGGGTATCCATATGGGACGGTATGGGCTTCCTCGAGGCACCACAAAGTCTATTTGTGTGGCCAAATGAGCCACAGTGCTGTTTACCTTTTTAAATGAGCTTTAGCTCAGGGAGAAGAGTCCCCCCCCCCCCCCTTCAGGCACACTGGGTCATGCTCTAGCCCAGAGAAGAAAAGGTCACGGTAGGGGCTTGGACTGACGGAGTCTGCCTGTTCTCATCAAAGGTTACCTCCCCAGGAAACCGCGCTTCAATATTCAGCTCTAAAAGCAGATGCTGCCTCACTCCCAGGGAGATTCTGTCTGTGGAGGAGCTATGGGGCTTAGAGTCACACCTCTTCTCTGTTCTGGAATATTCGGACAATGACCTTGTCACGCTTGTTCTCTGCTGGTGCCGCAGGCTTCTACTTCACTAGTGTTGATCTTAGTGGGATTGTCTTGATTTACCTTTCTTAGAAACAGCTCCAAGTCCTTCTTACTAAGGGACAGTCCAGTTTGAGTCAAATGCATAGTTTATCACGGGGGTTGGAAGTCTCTTAGTAGCAGGACATTCTGAGAAGATAACATCCTACTTTTCTCAACTAGATAGCTAAAAGAAAAAAAGAAATCATAGTTTCTTGGACATCAGCGCTTCAGAAACTAGAATTCAGTGAATGCACACATGAACATACACATGCACACACATACAAACACATGTATGCAAACAAGATTCTGTACACATGCCAACACTCACACATATATACACTTCAACACATACACATAGACAAATATACATACACACACAAGCACAACACACACCAAAACTTGTACATACCAACACGGATACAAATAGACACACCAACACATGTATACATACACCCTTACACACACACACACACACACACACACACACACACTCCAACAGGCACATGCATAAAGACAACACACACTCCAGCACATACACACCAACATGTATACAGATATGTAGACATACACATGGACAGATAGCAGATAGTCACACACACATACACACACACACACACATGCACGCACACACTGTAGCATATACTTATGAGCTTTTTTCGTGATCACAGTGAACATGCAGGAAAACTGGCTGTTTTGAGCACCCCCAGCTTCCCCACTAGGGGCTGAAAAACTTCAGGAAGTCAGAAGGTCTCTGCCCCTACAGGCTATGACAAATACAACTAAAATATAAGCAAAAGGTGGAAGTCTTTAGTATCCCTGCAACACATTAAAAAAAAAAACAACTTTTTCATTGATTCTTTGTGAGTTTCATATCATGCGCCCCAGTCCCTCTCATCTCTCTATTCCCTCATACCCACCCTTAGCTGTAGCAACCTCTCCCCCACATAAAACACAAACGACAATAACGAAAGCATAGAAAACATCTTGTGAAAGCCGTAGTATGTCCCAGTGTGTACCACAGCATATCCCTGTGACCACAGACCTTCACTTACAGATGCTCACTGCAGTGAGTCACTGGTCTGGTTCAAGATCTCTGACTTGGGTGACATCATCAAGGTTGGATCCTCATGGGGGCTCCTCCCAGTGATCCCGTTGTTGGCTTGTGTTATGGAGACCCTGCAGCTTTGGAAGAGCGGGACTGGCCCTTTCATGTGTCCCAACTGATGACAGAGATTTTGGGGTGGGCCAATTCGGAGCTACAGCTCTAGACCTGGGTGGTAGCTGGGCTGGTCAGCCTTACCACCAGGGCAAGCTCTCTAGCATTGGCTCTAACTGGGCTACCCAATGCAGCACTCCTGCTCTCCTGCCTTCGAGCCTGGGCCACCACCCATGCCTCCAGAGCCAACTCCACTACCCAGTCAAAGCGCAGGGTCCACTCTCCCAAGTTCTGCAGCCTGTGAAAGGCTGGGTCAGCTCTCCTGTTCCCATACCCTTGGGCCTGACTCACCAGGGCCTTTGCTACCAGAGCCTGCTCTCCTGTGCTGCTCAGATGAGGTGCAGGGCCTGCTCTCCCTCCCGGGTGCCCTGCAACACATTTCCATTGGTTTCTGATTTTCCTTTTTTTTTTTTTTTTCCCTACTGGGTAGGTTTTGAGAACACAGCTGTCCCCAGAACAGGTGCAAGGAAGGTACAGTTAAGGATGAGCTTCCAATGTTGACTCATCTCTTCCAGACACCTATGTAAGCTAACAGGCTACTGAGAGCTTCTGTTTCCACAATCACAGCACTAAGAAGAAGCTGGCGTCTTCCCTCATCATCAAGGCTATCCTGTGGATCCTGTCTGTGGCGGTGCCAGGAAGCTTTTGCAGGCCTTTTGCCCGGGAGCGTTCCAGGCTGTCTGTCTGAAGTCCACGGGGTGAAGTGGTAAGACCACCTGGTCAGAGGCAGCCTGCTGGGCCTCAGGGTGGAACCCTGGCTTCCCTCTATCATGTTTACAGAACTGCGTCTGCTCAGCCTCCTGTGCGATGAGAATACCAGGCAGTCCTTAGTCACTCAGCAGTGAGTTCTGGTAATTTTCCTCTGGGAGAAAGAGGGCTGGTTGCCAGCCTGAGATTGTGTTCACTCTGCTTTCCTCTCTGCTGTCAGCTGATGAAATAGGGCTTTTGATTTCCTCTTCTATATCTTCTCTGACATGGAGGCACTAGGGAAAGCAGGCTAGAAACCGCCACTGTATTAGGCTGCTGAGAGATACTCACAGAAATAAAAAAACGTTAGACTCACTAAATACTGAGAGCACAGTCACATGAATATACTAATGCTTGTGAAGATGTTTTGCATACGTGTGTTTGTATATTTTTCTCCCCAAAGGATTACAGTGGTTAGGAAGGAAAGAATAACAACAACAACCCCCCCCACCATGTTATCTTTATTTTCCTGTATCAAAGGCAAAAACATCATTAAGAACATTGGGGAAAAAAAGGAATTGTGGTCTCAAACATTTGTAGGGCTAGGGTTTTTTGGTAAGTAACCCGAGACATCCATCTTTTAAAACAAATCAAATAAACAAATTTAATCAATCTTTTATTTACATATGGGTGTTTTTTCTACACATATACTTGTGCTCGCATTTGCTGATGTAACGACCACGCAAATTATAATGCAGTGTGCCTCATCATCTCACCCACTTCCTTCAGGGAGGTTCCTCTGCCTGCTGCACTTTGCCGGGAGTTCAACCTCAGGCAGGGATTGGTCTTTTTTCCTCACCCCTCTTTCAGGCCACAAGTGTTGATTTGGTTCACAAAGGTCCCCATTGTCCTGAGCACTATGGTGGCTCATAGGTTTTCTAGCACTATTAATTGATATACATGGTATGGTGGTTTGAATAAAAATGACCCCTACAGGCTAATATATCTGAATGCTTAGTGTCCGGAGAGTGGGACTATGTGAAAGGATTAGAAGGATCAGGAGGTGTGACCGTGTGGGAGGGGGTGTGTCACTGGGGGCAGGCTCTAAGGCACTATGTCTGCCTGAGTGCCTCCACGCTACCACCATGATTATAATGGGCTAACATCTCAAGCTGTAAGCAAGCCCTAATAAACGCTGTCTTTCTTTTCCTTTTTTTAAAAAAGATTTATTTATTTATCTTATGTATATGAGTACACTGTAGCTGTATAGATGGTTGGGAGCCATCATGTGGTTGCTAAGTACACTGTAGCTGTCTTTAGACAAACCAGTAGAGGGCATCCGATCTCATTACAGATGGGTGTAAGCCACCATGTGGTTGCTGGGATTTGAACTCAGGACCTTTGGGAGTCCTCTTACCCACTGAGCCATTTCACCAGCCCAATGCTTTCTTTTATAAGAGTTGCCTTGCTCTCTGTGTCTCTCTACAGGGATAGAACGGTGGCTAAGACAAATGCGATGATTTAATTTGTGCCTTTCTCTGCTCACACAATGTTTCTAAAGATATTCTGTATCTTCATCCTTTTCTATGGCTGGGAAGTAGATGATTATACTATATTATATTATATTATATTATATTATATATTATATTATATTATATTTAATGTGCACATTCTCTCACCCGATAGACTTTGGGTTGTCCCAAATGAAGTTGCTATGAACATTTCTGTCCTTTTTGGATTTTTATTTTCATTTTTTCCCTGGCTCTCGTTTTAAAACTTCAAATTCAAGGTTTTCTTCTTAGGGCTAGAATTGATGGGTAAGGATTTGTTGAAATGAAAAAGTTGAACAGTTTTCTAGGTGATGGTTCCGTCATGGTTGGGAATTGTGCTTTATCTTTCTACCAGCAATGTGGGAGATTTTCACCACCAACCCTTTTAATTTTAGCTATGTGACAGAGTGTGTATGTTTTTGTGTTGTATGATTTTAATTTGTATATTCTTTTTTTTTTTTTTTTTTGTTTTGTTTTGTTTTCCCAAGACCGGGCTTCTCTGTATAGCCCTGGCTGTCCTGGAACTCACTCTATAGACCAGGCTGGCCTTGAAATCTTCCTGCCCCTGCCTCACAAGTGCTGGGAGTAAAGGCATGTGCCACCACCACCTGGCAATTTGTATATTCTTGATCTCAAGTATTGCTAGACTATATTTTTCTCTACTGGTTATCTATGTAACTTCTTTGTATCTGTCTGTAGGTGTGTGTGTGTGTGTGTGTGTACACTTGTATACTTGTCTTTGCCTTCTTTTTTGAGACAGAATTTCTGACTGGCTTAGAGTTTCCCAAGTAGGTTAGTCTGGCCAGCCAATGAGCTCCCGGGACCTTTCTGGCTCCATTTTCCCAGAATTGTGATGATAAATACATATCACCGTTTTCATTTATTTATTTTTAGATTTTTGAGACGGGATATTACTATGTAGTTTTGTTTGTTCTGAACTTGGTATGTAGACCACACAGACCTTGAATTTATAGGGATCCACCTGCTCCTGGCCCTAGAACCTTGGGATTAGTGTTTGCCTCCAGGCCTGGTACAATTCAGGTTTTTAATGTTAAATTCTTAGAGGTGAAACCCAGGCCCTCGTGTCTGTATAGCAAACACTTCACTAATCAGAGTGTGTTCTCTCCCAACCCCTATTTAAGTTCTTTTGTAAGGCATCTAATCAAATCTTGTGGTCATTTAGAAAATCAGATTATTTTGTTATAATTAATCACTCTATATTTAAAAATTATTTATTTTGATTTTGTGTGCATTGGTGTTTGGCTTGCATACATGTCTCTGTGAGGGTGTCGGATTCCTTGGAACTGGAGTCCCTGACAGTTGTGAGCTGCCATGTGGGCGCTGGGAACTAAACCTGGGTGTTCTGGAAGAGCAGCCAGTGCTCAGCCTAACTAGTCTATTTTTAAAAGCATATTTTCTATGTATAAGTTTTTAAATGATGTATGCACTGAAAATGGTTTACCCAAAGAAACAGATTGAACAACGATGCCTTTCAAAGAACATAAATTAAAAACTGGAAGGAAATACAATTTATAACATTCACATATAGGTTAGGGATTTTGTTTTGTTCAAGGAAGTTTGTCTATACTCAATTTTCAAAATTTTTTTCAGGGATAACATCGTGTCTCAGTGGTAGAGTAGTTTCTTCTCAGGTGTGTTAAGCTCTGCAGTTGATACCTTGTTGCACACAATTTTTCTCATATTTATATATTTGTTGTTGTTGAATTGATCTAGTTGATGACCTCTTTGTTCCCAATTCACTTAGAATTAGAAAATTTTCATTTTCTGGGAGATGGAGAAGCCTACAGTAATGTGTGCCCTTTTACTCTTCTCTCTGTACAGTCTTGCCATATGTATTATAATCATATATGTGTAAATATATATTATAGCTGGATCTGGTGGTATATACCTACAATTCCAGAACAGGGGATCATAGAATAACTATTACTGGAGTCCCCAACTCTAGTCAATCTTTCCCTCTAGAGATTTACAAAGCACAGGAGAATAGTGAATTTAAGACCATCCTTGGCTACTTAGCAAAACCATGCCTCAAAAACCAATTCCAGCCGGGCGGTGGTGGCGCACGCCTTTAATTCCAGCACTTGGGAGGCAGAGGCAGGTGGATTTCTGAGTTCGAGGCCAGCCTGGTCTACAGAGTGAGTTCCAGGACAGCCGGAGCTACACAGAGAAACCCTGTCTCAAAAAACCAAAAAAAAAAAAAAAAAAAAAAAAAAAAAAAAACCAAAAAAAACAAAAAACAAAACAAAACCCAAAAACAATTCCAACCCCAAATGTCCAACACACACGTTGTATACTTATGCATTAGTTTCTTTAGAAAAAAAAACCTGCTGTAATAAAATAGCTGGACCAAAATCAACTTAAGGGAGAAAGGGTTTATTTTAGTTCATAGTTCAAGAGATACAGTCTATCATGACTAGGACAGCATGTAGGGAGGACTGTGGAACAGCCTGGCAGTCAGGAAACAGAGCAGGAACAGGAACTGGGGCCTGTCTATAAAATCCAAAAGCCCTTCCCCCTGACATACTTCCTTTGGGACAGCTTCATAATCTTCCCAAACAATGGCACCATTTGGGACCAAGTGTTCAAACATACGAGGCTATGCGGACAGTCTACGTCCAAACTATGACTTTCATTGCATTTCCTTTCAACTTTCACACACATTTGAAGACGCTTACCAACCATTTTCTGGACTGCTTCCCAATTCCGTTGCTCCCCTTTTCTTCCTGAAGGTCTCTGGGGACACTTCCTTCCCATTTGAAGCTCTGTTCTTTAAGGATCTTTTTTTTGTTATTATGAATAAAGCTGCTATGAACATAGCTGAGCAAGTGTCTTTGTGGTATGGTGGAGCATCTTTTAGGTACATGCCAAAAATGGTGTAGCTGGGTCTTGAGGTAGAGCTATTCCAAGTTTTCTGAGAAACCACCAAATTGATTTCCAAAGTGGTTTTACAAGTTTGCACTCCTACCAGCAATAAGGGAGTGTCCCCCCCTCCCGACCCCCCAGCTCCACAACCTTTGCTTCATGTGCTCTTTAGTTCTTGATCTTAGCCATTCTAATGGGTGTAAGATGGGAATCTCAGGGTCGTTTTGATTTGCATTTCCCTGATGACTAAGGACTTTGAACATTTCTTTAAGAGCTTCTCACCAGTCGAGATTCCTGTGTTGAGAATTCTTTGTTTAGCTCTATACCTCATTTTTTAATTGGGTTGTTTTGGTTGTTGGTGTTTACATTCTTGAGTTCCTTGTAAGCTTCGATAGCCTGGGAGAGACTTGAAGTGCCTGGGTGGGAGATACCAGGGAGGCACCCACTCAGAGGAGAAGGGGATTAGAGAATAGGGGAAGCATTGTGGGAGGGGGTGACTGGGGAAAGGGGCACTGAGTGAAATGCAAAGTGAATATGTAAAAACAAAATTAAACTTAAAAAAAAAAAAAAGGAAAAAAAGCCAAGAATCCTTTTGGCCAGGTCTACCTGGCATGTCATCTATTAACACCTTCCACATTATTTCCAAAGGACTTTGATGGAGTGTACATCGGTGTAGACCGGTTCTCTCTCTCTCTCTCTCTCTCTCTCTCTCTCTCTCTCTCTCTCTCTCTCTCTCTCTCTCTCTCTCTCCCCCTAGCATTTAAAAATGTTGTTTCATTGCCCTTGAATTCTGTTGAGGAATCTGCAATCATTTGAACTCTTCTGTCTTCTGTATTTAATGTATTGATTCTCTTGAGCCCTGACTGTTCAGATTTTCTTTGCTGTTGGTGTTCATGAGACCAATGCGTTTCATGTGAACGGAGACTTCTATTGTAGTAAAGCTATTTCCTCCAGGCTTGACATGACCCTTGGCCATCATGAAGCAGAGTGGCTGGGATGGACCATAGATCTTAGCCCTCAGTCAAGATGATAAAGGGGGGCAGGTCAATGCACCGAGAGCTAGGTGTGTAACAGGGGTTCTGCTGCAGAGAATATTCTGTGATCGAGACAGGAGAGTCACTAGAACCTTTCTAGATATTGCCACCAGCACTCCCTCTTGTGTTCCAGACACAAGACATGGTCTTGGGATGTGCTAGAATATATAAGAGGTGGAAGATTGGCTAGGGGTGGGAACTTCAGTGGTACATCTTTCGTGAATAATCATGCCTGTTGGGGGTGGGGATGTTTCAGTGATGTAGCTGCAGTTGAGTCACTCACCACCCTTTATGTAACTCCTCACCTGTGCGCTGTAGGGAACCCTCACCCAGGCTCTTGTATTCGGATCCCCTCACCCATACGCTTATGAATAATCACAACAAACTCGTTAGTTTACTAAACTGTACCTGGATGAATAATTTCTTTGATCTGCCATTGCTTTGTCTGGAAAGAATAGACATCTCTTTGCATCTTTTTGGGAAAAGTAACACAACAATTTATTTTGGCTATCTCTTCTTTGGATTGTATCTCATTTAGATGATACATGACTTTTGCCAAATTTGGGAAAACTTAAGGTGTTATTTTCTCAAAAAGGGTCATTCCTGAACCATACTCTATCTTCTGGGATCCCTATGATCTGAAGGTTAGATCTTCTGTTGTTGTCTCATAGCTCCTCAGGCTTTGCTTGCTTTTGAGGTGGGGTGTCACTTATGCAGACACGGTTACCCTCAAACTTGCCATTTTCTTACCTCTACCTTCCCAGTGGTCAGATTATTGGAGTGTGTCATGATGTCCAGCAGCTTTGTTCCTTAAAAATATTATTTCTCTTTGTTGATAATTTCTGTTAAAGTATTTTCAAATCACTGAAACCATCCACTGACTTCTCCATTTTGGTATTAAGCTCATTGAGTGAATAGTTTAATCCAATAATTATATCTTCTTGTTCTTTCTTCTTGGTTCTGCTCTCTATCTTTTATTTATCTATAAGACTTTCTGTTTTTCCACTTGTAACAAGAGCTGTTGTCTCATTTCTTAAAGCATATTTTTATAGCCCCTATTAAAGTCTTTGATCAATGATCCAGTATCTGTGTCATTGGGGGGGGGGAGTCTGATAACTAACTTGCTTACTTTCTTTGCTCTCCTTTGAGATGTTGAGCTATTCTGCATCTGTATTACTGGAGGACTTTTTAAGACTGTATCTTGAAACACTTTGGGTCTCTTATGAGTTATTTATTTATTTATTTATTTATTTATGTATTTATTTATATTTATCAACTTGCTTAGGTTGGACCTACTAGCACCTGTATCACTGGAGACTTTGTTTTGAACACTACCTTTTGTTGTTGTTGTTGTTGTTGTTGTTGTTGTGTGTTCTGAGGTTCCAACCTAGAGTCACACCCTTGCTTGTCAGACAGTCTCCTATGTGCTGTATCTCTAGCCCCCTCCATGACTTTAAAATAGGACTTCCTTGAACTTGCTCTCTCTGTGCTTTCTGCTACCAAGGACCCTTTCTCCTCTTGGCAGTGCACTTGGGAGCTGGGGCTTGTTTTTCTTTTGACTCACTTTGCTAATCACATGGTTGTCAGCTGCCAAATGCTTGAAGAACGCGAAAGAGGGCAACTGTGTCACACCCTTCCCTTACTCTGGGGTCCACTTTCTCTGGTCAGAGACAGGGTCCTTCCAACAGAGTGCTAGGAGCCGCGTGGTGCTCAGAGTGCTTGTGAATGCCCTGGGTGTGAACGGACAGGCTCGAGACTGCCTGAGTTCAGGCTTGGAGAAGCTTGAGAGGAAAGGTGGTACTTATCATCCCTCAGGTGACACTTTGAAATCTCTGCCTCTTTTCTATTTTCCAATATCCTCAGAAAAGTGCTTCATGGGTTCTTTCCATTCCACTTATATCTGTGAGAGCAAGGGGGAGGAGAAGAATTTTTACTCCATCTTAACTGCAATAAGGATCTCTTATTATTTTATTTTGATCAGAAATAAACTGGGATCCTAAGATTAATTATTTGTCCCAGTTGAAGAGCTAATAGAAGAATCTGAAATGAAAATGTCCTGCTCCCGTTGCTTGGAAGCCTTTAGCTCTTTTACTTTTAATTACTAAAAGTGAAAATTAAGCCACATTTATTTATTTAACAAATATTTATCAAGCATATATGCATGCTGTACATACTGAAGACAAAACATGAGATTATTGTCTTGATTGATTTATATAATGTGAAAGTTGGTAGTGAATTTAAGCACACACAGGGCTGAGGATGGAGGGAGAGAAATATACTTATTATAAAAATACATCAGTCTGGTCAGTGAGATAGCTCAGCAAGTGAAGACACTTGGCACCAAGCTTGAAGACCTGAGTTCTTTCCCTGGGACCCACATGGTAGAAGAACACTGGCTCCTGAAAGTTGTGACCTCCACATGTATGTTATAGCACAAGACACACACACACACACACACACACTCAACCACCTGACCAACTAACCAACCAACCAATCAATGATTGGTCTCTGAAAGGCAAAGACTGTTTTATTCTCACATGGTATCAGACCAGACTGGAATAACAGCCTTCATGGTTTTAAGCAATGAAGAATGCTAACGGTACAAAAGACAACTAGAAGAAATAGTCTAGGCGATGAGAGAATCAGGAGAATTGAGATAACCAGATGGTGAAAATAATGAAAGGGTATCTAAGCACTAACGATGGTGACGATGTTGGGAGAAGAAAGACCCAGGAAAAGAAAAAAAAAATAAGTCTCTCTTTTGGAAATCCAAAATTTAACCATGTGGGAAGAGTAAGTGATTGGGAAAAGTTCATTTCCGGGTAGTGGGTACAGCTGCTTCCACCAGAGACCGGCTCATTCCCAGTATAATTCCCCTTACCTTGTCTGACAAATGGAATATTCTCTGAAAACTGGTAGACACTTAAGACACAGTGATTGGGAGGATTATATTCCTTTTATCGTTCAGACTTTAACCTCTCTCGTCAAGGGCACCACAAAAAAAAAAAAAAAAAAAAAAAAAAAAAAAAAAAAAACCAAACAGCCCACAGAATCAACTAACCAGGGCTCATAGGGGCTCACAGAGACCGAACCGACAGTAAGGGAGTGTGTATAGGTATAGGTCTAGCCTAGGTTCTCTGCATATATTTTATGGTTGTGTAGCTGCATGTTCTTGTGGGGCTCGTACTAGTGGGAGCAAGGCCCATCTCTGACCTCTTTTGCCTGCTCTGGGACACCTTTCCTCCTACTGGGTTGCCTAGTCCAGTCTTAATATGAGGGGATGTGCCTAGTCTTATTGTAACTTGATATGCCATGTTTGCTTGATATCTCTAGGATGTCTGCCTTTTTCTGAAAGAGAGGAGGAGGAGGGGATCTAAGGGAGAGGGAAGATGAGCAGGGAGGAACTGGGAGTAGAGGAGGGAGGGGAAACTGTGGTTGGGATGTAAGGTAGGAAAGAAGAAGGAAGAGATGCTACCACTTCTACTAAGACATTTAACCTCTCTTATTGCTGACTAATACATAATGTTATTTTTTTTGTAAGAGAACCAACTATTGTTCTCCATTCCTTTTCTTCTTTTCAAACTTTCAATCTTTTTTTATTGAATATTTTATTTATTTATTTATTTATTTATTTATATTACATATATTCTTTATTTACATTTCAAATGATATCCCCTTTCCTGGATCCCCATTCCTTGAAAGTCCCATAAGCCCTCTTCCCTCCCCCTGTTCCCCAATCAACCCCTTCCCGTTCCCCTATCCTGGTAGTCCCCTACACTGCTGTACTGAGACTTTCCAGGACCAGGGACCTCTCCTTTCTTCTTCTTGGGCATCCTTTGATATGTGAATTGTGTCTTGGGTATTCCAAGCTTCTGGGCTAATATCCGCTTATCAGTGAGTGCGCACCATGTGTGTTCTTTTGCGATTGGGTCGCCTCACTCAGGATGACATTCTCCAGTTCCACCCACTTGCCTAAGAATTTCATGAATTCATTGTTTTTAATAGCTGAGCAGTATTCCATTCCTTTTCAAGAACTTCAAACAACCTACAAATGGCTGACTAAGCAAGCTGGGCCAATCTGATCCAGATGATTCCTTCTTTAATAGATGAGGACACAGGCTCGGTCAATCCAGTCAAGAATCTTTCAATCTGGACACACCAGCATATTGGACATAAACAGCTTTAGCGGGTTGATGAGCCAGCTCCTTTAGGATGGTAAAAATATACTTTATTCGTAAAACATAATGCTTAGATTTATTCCCCCCCATAGATATTTTGGCGTAAAACTGGCCATGTAAAGGAAAGGGGTGATATAGCTGGATGCTATTACAGACACATGAGCTCTCACTTGTTATCCATGGCATTTCTTCTCTGGTGGCCACCCCAGATGCTGTGGTGTCTAAAGCAATCCAATGGGCCAATTATTATGATACTGTGTTCCCAAACCTTAAAACAGCCAAGGTTGAAAACTTGCTTTTTAGAGTTATTATGGGATTCGCCCCCCCTCACCCCAAGTCCATTAGGAGCCAGGAAAAGGAACACAGAGAGACCCTTAGCTCCTTGGCCATTTCTCTATTAGCTTGGCCTGAAGGAGTATCACGTCCCTCATTAATAATCGGCTGCTGTGGCAGGTGGGATCATTTACTAAGTAATATGCAGTCATTCTCTATCTGTGACACTTTAATTTTGGCAGCTACAGTCCCCGTCATTCCTCACAGGTAACTATAGCAACGGACACTGCTGACAGGCCTGAGCCTACCATTATTAGAGACGCAGCAGTTTTGTCAACTACGTTTAAATGGGACTTGTTGTGGAGGGAGAAGATCTGTAGAGCACATGACATCGGCATTTCAAGGGGTGCAAATAAAGATATTTTGGGTGTGGAAAAAACCCGATACTTCATCTTAACTCTGTTGTTTTTGCTCAGCGGGGACAGCTGTGGCCAGAGAAATGCAAATGAGGACACATCAGTCCAGCTGCCCTTTCTCTTAGAGACAGCAAGCTGGTCCCTGTTTCTGTGAGTGAAATACGCACAGTGGCTCATTTGTTTCCTGCTGTACTTGGAGAGAACGCATCCCAGAGGAAAGTTTGAGCAGTCACACTGCCTGGGCAGTCCTTAGGGTGGCTTTGTCCTAGCCTTCCCAGTGAGATGGGTGCAGTTTTGTTTCTTCAGGGTCTGATTATTTTGATTCTGTTTAATAATAGGTTGATATGTGTGATATCCTTAGGCAGAGAATGGGGCTTTGAGAGAGCCGTGCATTCTGGGTATATTTAGTATCATGTTTTGTTTAAGAGAGCAGTTTATGAAGCTTCCTGTTGAACAAAAAAGTTTAGAGGCACACAGGAAGAAAATTGGACTGATTCAGGGTTGGAAAGCATTTGCTGAATGCCCATATGTGTGTCTCACAGTGTTAGACATACTCATATTTAGTTCCCCACTTAAATAGTCTAATGTATTTAGTGAAAAAAAAGTTTATTTAAAATATTCAAAAACTATTTTTATTTACTTGGTATGGTTGTTTCCCCTGCATGTCTGTGCAACAAAGCATGTGTAGTGCCCCCAGAGGCCAGAAGAGGGCATTGGCTCTCTCTGGAACTGGAGTTACAGGTGGTTGTCAGCCACCATGTAGGTGCTGGGACACAAGACCCTTGGGAAGAGCAACCAGGACTCTTAACTGCTGAATGCTTTCTCCAGCCTGCCAAGAATCTAGGCCAGAAGGACTGTTGTCATTAGATTTATATGTGTATGAATCCAGAATGTAGCACATATTTCTTCATCCATGGAGATATTAACAGGAAATAAAAAATGACTCCATTTCATTGGAAAGGAGCAGAACTTGATAATGAAGAAGACAAATGAGTCGAGCCAATGTGTTTGGATAACTCTGTGGAGATAACCTTGACTGTTCTTCCCATGACTTAATTCTCCTTTCAGGAATGGCCTCCTTTCTGCAAAAAGGACAGAGAGCATCAGAGTCAGCCCTGATAAAGTTTCTTCTGGGAAGAAGAAATTGTGTCAAGTGATGCTGGTTTCCTGGCAACTGAGCTTTCCTCCCTGATCCTCCATTCAGGGACTCTCTCATGCCATCCACCGGCTTGAGCTCCTGGCTGTGCTCACTTACAATAGAACCCAAGGCTACCTGATTTACTTGGGGCTCAGACCCCAGTCAGAAGAAACAAGGCATGGAGAAGTGTCTGCCATTCCTTCTGTCCTTCCAGCTAGTTCCCTGAAGATGAAGAGTGTTAGGCTTGCAATGGGAAGAGTTAGATTTGAAGTCCTAGTTCCCACACCCTATGCGTGGCCTTGGAAGATTCTGTCTCCTCTTCCTCCTCTCCTGACCTCTTCCTGGACACTGAGATCCATTTAAACATAAGATGAAATGGAGTAAGTGTAAGGTTTCTGTAAACATTAAAACATGTTCGCTCAACTCACTATTGGGAAAAGCTTGACAACAGGATGCTGGAGATTGGGAAAGAAAAAAGGGAGCCAAATGGTGGGGTTTGGAGAAAAGCGTTTTTGGGAGAAGAAATGCATTTCTGGACAACATATAATATAACCTAGGCCTGTTTCCACTTGTGTCATATGTGAGGTTGGGTGAAGAGTTCCGAAGAAAATGTCTGATATTGTTTGATGTTGTGGGCACAGTGGCATCTTGGGTAGGGTGGCATTACTCAAATCTCTGATATTTTTGAGAACATTAATACTTTTTGAAAATTTCATGTTTGTATGATGTATCTTGAATATGTTTATCCCTCACTCTTTCTCTCTAGATTTCCCCATCCCCCAACACATCTCCCCTTTCTGCCCCCCCCAACCAATGTTATGTCTTGTTAAGAACAACCCTGAGATTCTACCTCAAACCAGTCAGAACGGCTAAGATCAAAAACTCAGGTGACAGCAGATGCTGCTGAGGATGTGGAGAAAGAGGAACATTCCTCCATTGCTGGTGGGATTGCAAGCTGCTATAACCACTCTGGAAATCAGTCTGGTTGTTCCTCAGAAAATTGGACATAGTACTACCTGAGGATATTGCTAGACCACTTCTGGGCATACATTCAAAAGATTCTCCAACATATAACAAGGTCACATGCTCTAACTATATTCATAGCAGCCTTATTTATAATAGCCAGAAGCTGGAAAGAACCCAGATATCCTTCAGCAGAGGAATGGATACAGCAAATGTGGTACATTTACACAATGGAGTACTACTTAGCTATTAAAAACAATAAATTAATGAAATTATCAGGCAAAATGGATGGAAGTAGAAAATATCCTGAGTGAGGAAGTCCAGTCACAAAAGAACACACATAGTATGCACTCACTGATAAGTGGATATTAGTCCAAAAGCTCAGAATACCCAAGATACAATTCACAGACCACATGAAGCTCAAGAAGAAGGAAGACCAAAGTTATGGGTGCTTCTTAGAAATGGGAACAAAAATATTCATGGGAGCAAATACAGAGAAAAAGTATGGAGCAGAAGCTGAAGGAAAGGCCATCCAAAGACTGCCCCACCTGGGGATTCATCCCATGTACAGTCACCAAACCCAACAATATTGTGGATGTCAAGAAATGGTTGCTGAAAGGAGCCTGATATAGCTGTCTCCTGAGAGTCCCTGCCAGAGCCTTACAAATATAGAGTTGGATGCTTGCAGCCAACCATTGTACTGAGTTCAGGGTCCCCAATGGAGGAGATAGAGAAAGGACTGAAGGAGATGAAGGAGTTTGCAACCCCATAGGAAGAACAATATCAACCAACCAAACCCCCCTCCCCAGAGCTCCTAGGGATTAAGCCACCAACCAAGGAGTATACATGGCTCCAGCTGCATATGTAGTGGAGCATGGCCTTGTCAGGCATCAATGAGAAGAGAGCTCCTTTGTCCTATGAAGGCACAATAAATGGCCCAGTGTAGGAGAACGGAGGGAGGGAAGGTGGGATTGGGTGGGTGGAGGAATACCCTCAGAGAAGCAGGGGGAGGGAGAATGGGATGGAGGTTTCCAGAAGGGTGGGGATTCAGGAAAGGGGATAACATTTGAAATGTAAATAAATAAAATATCCAATAAAAGAATAACCTACTAATTCATTTAGATCTGCCCATATGTGTGTAAATGCATATTGTTTAATAGGCATAGCACAAATAATTTTTGTAAAGTTCTCTTGTTATTCCCGACAAATGTATGCAGAACAGCTCTCCCCATATTGTTCTACAAGTGAGGGCATCCAATAAATACATGTTAATTGAATGGGAGATTGATAATAACTTCAATGCAGGTCAAATAAGCGTATTTGCTCACCATTGCTTAATATTAGAAACAGTCTTTCAAATGTTTCCGAGTAATTTGTTATATAGGTTGTTGAAATTTTTCTTAGAACCTTTATCCAAGCTGTAGCATCTGGCCCAATGATGACACCTACCCACAGAACAATATTTTGGAAAAGGGACTTTATAATGAATGCTGTCAAGTTATATTTTCCATATACAGATTATACTTAGGGCATCATTGAGAAGCAACCAGGACTGTCAGAAGGGTGGAACCCTAGCAGAATTCTGGGCACAGTGCAAGTTCAAAGCATTTCGCTGTCTCCATCAGCACATTTCTGTTACAGTGATGGAAATATTTTCATTTTTTTCTCCAACCTTCTTTATTTCTCTCCTTTGGCCTTATCTTTACATCTTTCTTAGCCTGCACCAATTCTTCTGCTAGCTTTGTCCTCTCCTCTGTACTTAGAACATTTCAGGGTTTGCTTCTCAAGAGTACTAATTAAATTGTCCTCCTGTGTTCTTGAGAATATTGGGGAGAGTAGCTTTTATTTTTTTTTCTCCCCAAGGGAAATTGAAAGCATGACAGAAGTCTTAAGCAGCTGTTATGTAAACAAAATAGGCCTCACAGATCAGTTTGCACTGGCCTTTGGAAGAGATGAAAGCAGGGAGAAGCAACCTAGCCTGTCCAGGCCCTGGCCATGTGCACTTCTTTTTGATCAACCATAGCAGGGCAAGAGAAAAAAAAGGAGGGCTTCCTTGAAAAGGAAGTTCTCTGATGGGACACCGGGGCAAGCACTTGCTCCTACAGGCTCCAGAGAAATATGGGGAGCGCCCTGAAATGGCTTGTGTTTAAAATGGAGAATCTGGAAGTGGTTCTTAACAACTTTATCATCTCATTGGCTCACAATAAGTGTGCCCCCAGGTAGACATTGCATTCGCATTAGCAAGGGGCAAGAAGATCTGCCCTTCTGACTGTAGGCAAGCTCTGTATTCTTTGATGCTTTGGAAGTCATCTACCATGTGCTGCAGAATTGTCTCCTTTCCCCATCATTGATGAAACATGTATTCTTATCATCTCCTGGTGTGAATCCCTACTGGTCTTCTTTCTTGTGCTGTTTCTACTGCTGCTGTCCCTATCCCTCCTTCCCTTTCTCTCTGCTCCCAGAATCACTAAGACCTGGTCATGCTAGCTGCTTGATGGTTCACCTCAGTCTCCAGGATGGACTTGGGCTCTATTCTGTGGTAATCAAGAGTCTTCCCATGTGCTCCTCTGTGCTCCTCCTCAGCCTCAGTTCTCGCTGCCTGCTTACCCATTGGCTACTGCTACTGCACAGAGTAAACATTTTTACTGGTCCTGTCCTTTTCTCATGTCTTTTGCTCTTCCATTTTGAATTGCCCCTCACACAGAACTCTGCATTGGACTGTTATCAACTGTCCAAGTCACTATCCAGTGGAATCCTTTGCTTTCTCCTCAGCACACAGTTGTTTATTAAAAGCCTCACAATACAAACGACACAATTATATGTGCAGCTCAATTAAATTGTAATATGAGCCACATAGATTATTTGAAAATTGTCTGTTATTATTAGGAAAAGTTAAAGAAAAGTATATGGAATATACTTCACTTAATGCGATTTATGAAAAATATGACTTCAACATTTGCATTAATGTTCTCCAGAAAAACAGTACCAATATATGCATAAACATATGTGTGTGTATACACATATACTTATGTGATTATGCAAATCAAGTCCACAGGGTGAATTGGCAAGTTGAAGACTGAGAAGAGATGACAGTGTAAGAAGATCCTGTGTCCAAGTTACGCTGTAAAGACAGGAAGAAGCTGATGCTCCAGTTCAAACATGGCTGCATGTATAATATTTCCATCCCCACCTAGATGCTCTGTGTTGAATTCCTAGCCCTTAACAGGATGGAGTGAAGAGATGGAGCTTTTGGCAGATTAGTGGTTGCCTGGTCCCACTGTAAGAGAGACCCTGGAGAGCTCACTGGCCACATCCAGCACATGGACACACAGAAGGAAGATAGCTATCTGTGACTTAGGAAGCAGGCTCTGACCAGTCACTGAATCTTCCAATACCTTGAGTTTGGGCTTCACAGACTTCAGAACTAGGAGAAGCATTCATGTTGTTTGTGGAGTGTCCAGTGCATGGTGTTCTAATACAATAGTCTGAAGGGTCTGAGAGAAATTATATCAGGCAGGGGGAGTTGTCTTCTCCTTCTGGATGGTTAAACTTGTGGTTTATTCAGGCTGGAGTATTAGTAAAGGCCAGCCTGGTTATAGAAGGCATGTGCTTTACTCGTTGTAGCCCTTTAAGTACACATTTCATTCTAAAGCACGTGTAAAGACACACCCAGGTTGTCTGAACACATTCCTGGCTACAACAGTTAGTTGACACATAAAGTTAACCAGCTGTGGTGGTTTAAACAAGAATGGCCCCATAGGTGCATATATTTTAATATTTGGTCCCCAATTGGTAGAATTATTTGAGAAGGCTTAAGAGGTGTGGCCTTGTTGGAGGAGGAGTCAATGGGGGTGGGCTCTGAGCCATTAAAAGACTTGACTCTCAAAGTGTTCCTTTCTCTGTTTCCTACTTTCAAGGATGAAGACATTGCTAGAGTGTAATGACAGTGTATAGAACTGTTAGCATTATAGTACATGCATTTATATATTGCCTTTCTTACTATATATGTATATATATATGTACACATATGAATGTAAATAATAGGATCTCTCTGTGTTACCTATGCTGGCCTTGAAATCATCATCCTTTTGTTTCAGCTTTCCAAGTAGTAGGGATTAAAGGTGTATGTCCACCATGCTAAGACAGCTTAGTTTCTTGGGGTACTCATTCATGTTTGGATGCCTGCTATACTTTATTTCCAGTTTACTGAACATAGCAACTGAGGAAATGTACAGTGATTGATTTTTCCAAGACCTGGAAATCTATAGGTGTTGGGCCTACAAGTAAACCTATATATTTACACTTTTGTCAGATTCTTTGGGTCTCAAGGAATCTATACAATGATGCTTAATCATTTCCTTCTAAATCAGTTGTCAGAGGGCCACTAAGGTGATACATATTAAGAATAGCCCAGAATTTGTTGTTAAAATTCCATTCTGCTATTACATAATTAGCATAATAGTTTAACTACATTATTATTAGAATGATTGGATTATGATTGCACACTTTTGGGTAGTTTTGGTCAGGATAATTACTTAGACAAATGAACAATGTTTATATGAGCTAATCAATCACTGACCATATTCCTTAAATGGAAAGAAGAAAAGCAAAAGGTAGCCAAGTCCAGTCCAGGCCAGTCCAGGCCAAGTCCAATCCAGGCCAGTCTTCTTTGACTTTCTGTAGCATTTGTACTTCTCACCACATGTGTACAAGTGGTCCCGTGGTACTGGGTCACCATGGAAACCTGATGGATACCTGAGAGCCATGGCTATAGACCACTCACACAGAGCCTGCTCCCTAATCCTACCTTGTTACAACACTCTCAATACACCAGGGACAAAGAGTCTACAGCAGGGATGAAATTACTGAATACAAAGTACTGTCACGGGCATGTCATGTACCGTAAACAACAGCTATTATTTCCAGGATAAAGTCCCCAAGGATTATTAAATGACTCAAAATATAAATAATGGTTACTTTAAAAAGATTATCTAAAGTACATATTTAAAAAGTGTGTGTGTGTGTGTGTGTGTGTGTGTGTGTGTATGTGTGTGTATGTGTGTGTGTGTCTAGATATGTGTGCACCATGGTACATTTGTAGAGGTCAGAGGACAACTTTTGGGAGTTGGGTCTCTCTACCATAGGATATCAGGCTTGCTTGGGAAGCACTTTTACCCCTGAGCCCATTTTACTAACCCAATGATGTAAACCACATGATTTTGAAGCTCTCTGGTAAACTGAACTCATCCCTGGTGGGCTGATGGCACTCAAATCTGTTACTATAGTCTCCTTGGGTTATACATCACTGAACCTGTCATATTATTCATCCATCTATTCAAAAATATTCATTAACCTATTACCGTAGTCATTTGTAGTCATATTAGTCATAGTCCTAATATTTTATAAGGTGTCCGCTATTTTCAGCATATAGGCATGATCATAATTTTTTCTCCCATGCCAAGTAAGAAAAAGTAGTTGTAATCAAAGGAGGATTTACTTCTTTTCTCTTTTCTACATTGACTAAAGTTCTAGATGCTGAGAACAGAAACAGATTGGGATTTGGTAATCAGTACTCAGCCTTGTGGGACAGTCTGGCCTCTGGAATTATAATGTCATTTGTCAAAAGACTCAATAGAACTGGAGAAGAAAAGAGGCAACATGGACTAAAAATGTCACATTTAAGACTGTTTAAAAACTAACCAATCAAGTTCGGCTCATTTATGTGTATGGTGTATGTTTCAGATTACTCTTGCTTGAGGACTTACACATCAGTGAAATGAGTGAAATTTGAGGCTTGACCAGTTGTAAGCAGAGTCTACTGATGGAGTGTGAAGTGCTTCACACACCGAGAAGGACCCCATGGCTTGGTGGAGAGATGCGTGCACATGACAGTGTATGCTTGGCTTATTTTTGTTTTCACCTGGACTTCTCATCTGAGTTGTGATAAGGAGATATCTTCCCAAGTTGGATAGGTTGCCCCAGCTGGTTCTGGAAGTCTGAGCACAATGAAATGGCGAAACAATGATCTCACTTCTTTATTTGTTCTTTATACATTTCAGCAGTTCACATGCAGACATGATTAAATTCAAGGTCACATTCGCCACTGAACCATTTTCTTTTTAAAGTAGATTTGGTCAATGGAAATTCATTTTGGCTTTCTCCAAGTCATAAACAAGGGAAGGGGTAATTCTCATGACTTATTGAATATGATCAGTTTTAAACTACACACTAGGTCAACTGATGGATTCATTGAGTTAGGCAGTTTGGGAAAGCATAAAACCCAAGGCAGCTTTTATTCAGAGGTCTGTTTTCTCTTAGGTAATTAGCAGAGTATCAACTAGCCGTGTGGTCAAGTTTAAGTATTAAGCAGCGGCAATTTGTCCACAGCTCTAGAAAATCTAGTTTCAAAAGTTAAATGTTCCTCAGCAACTAAAGTAAGGGATGTTGATTTTTTTTTCTGATAAACTAAGCACTTAGATTACAATGGAGTGCTAGATTCCTTTAAATCAAACCTCTTCAAGGGACCCAGCTATGTTCTCCAGGGAATAATTCAAAAGTCATAGCAATAGCAATTGGAATGATGTTTTTGTCATTTAGTGAGGGGAAGCTGGTGGTGCTTGCCTTTCCCGATACCCACTTGTCCTGCACAAATAAATTCTCTCTCAGCCTGTACAATTCCAGAGGCCCAGTAGGATGCTCTAAGCCCTAATACCTTAGGACTTACTATAGAGAGAATGTTTTAAGAGCCTATTGAGTTCACATGGGCTCATTAGAGTAGTCCCTATCCAAATATGAAGGATGTCATTGTAAGAAGAAGGGATTAAATCAAAGACTCAGGGAGTGTCCATAAGAAAGAGATGACTCTAATGGCAGAGGATAGGGTAGTCATTCATAAACTAATGAGAAAGGCTTCAGAAGAAATTATACCTGTCAATATATTGATATGGGGACTTCCAGCCTCCAGGATGCTATCTGAGAAAAACACTTTTTTCTTTTGTGGTTTAAGCCAGCCTTGGTATTTTATTATGGACACCCCAGGGAACTGATATAGTTTTATTTTTGGAACGTCATCACAATGATGCTCAGACTGCTTCTGACATTCATGTCTCCACCACAATACATTTGTAGCTCTTATCTTCATGGTTACTCTACATATAGTAGAAGCATCTTTGCTATGAACATTTCTCTCATTGTATTTTATAGTAGTTTTATAAGTTGTCATATTTTTCCATTTGGGTGTATCAGGCTAACGTGTAGTGTTGTTTGTTGCTGTTTTGTTTTTTGTTTTTTGTTTTTTGTTTTTTGGATTTTTTTTTTTTGAGGCAGGGTTTCTCTGTGTAGCCCTGGTTGTCCTGGAACTCACTCTGTAGACCAGGCTGGGCTTGAACTCAGAAATCTGCCTGCCTCTGCCTCCCAAGTGCTGGGATTACAGGGCTTTACAAGAGAAAAGTTTCAGCTGGGTTGTATTCTGCATGCTAAAAAGGAATCTCCTTTGTTTTAGTTAGGGTTTCATCGCTGTGAAGAGACACCATGACCAAGGCAACTTTTACAAAGGACAATCTTTAATTGGGGCTGGCTTACAATTTCTGAGGTTTGGTCCATTATCATCATGACGCATGGGCAGTGTCTAGGCAGGCATGGTGCTGGAGAAGAAGCAGAGAGTTCTACATCTTGATCTGAAGGCAGCCAGGAAGAGACTCCTCCACAGGCAGCTGGGGGTGGGGTGGGGTGGGGTGGGGTGGGAGGCTCTCTTTTGCATTGGTAGAGCTTGAGCATTAGTACCTCTTTGCCTACTTCCTCTAACAAGGCCACACCTCCGGATAGTGTCATTTCTCACAGGCCAAGCATATTTTTTTTTAACTAAGTATATTCTTTATTTACATTTCAAATGTTGTCACTTTTCCCGGTTCCCTCCTCCCCCCAAAATCCCATAAGCCATTTCCCCTTCCCCAATCATCCCCCCCCTCGTTTCCCTGTCCTGCTATTCCTCTACACTATGGTATCAAGTCTTTCCAGGACCAAGGGCCTCTCCCCCATTTGGTGTTCAACAAGATCATCCTCTGCTGCCCATGTGTCTGGGGCCATGGGTAGCTCCAAGTGTACTCTGATTGATGGTTTTGTCCCTGGGAGCTCTGGGAGTACTGGGTGACTCATATTGTGGTTCCTCCTACGGCACTGCAAACCCCTTCAGCTCCTTTAAGGGTCCTTTCTCTATCTCATCCATTGGGGACCCTGTGCTCAGTTCAATGGCTGGCTGAGTTTTCACATTCTGTATTTGCCATGCACTAGCAGAGCCTCTCAGGTGACAGCTATATCCAGCTCTGTCAGCAAGCACTTGTGGGCATCCACAATAGTGTCTGGGTTTTGTAATTGTATATGGGATGGATTCCTAGGTGGGGTAGTATCTGGATGGTTTTTCCTTCAGACTCTACTCCACACTTTGTCTCTGTATCTCCTTCTGTGGGTATTTTGTTCCTCCTTCTAAGAAGGACTAGAATATCCATACTCAGTGGATGGAACTGGAGAATATCATCCTGAGTGAGGTAACCCAATCACAAAAGAACACTCATGGTATGCATTCACTGATAAGTGGCTATTACCCTAGAAGCTTGAAATAGCCAAGACACAATTCACATATCAAATGAGGGCCAAGCATATTCAAACCAACACACCCTTCTATTGAAACCAGTGATTCTTAGACTTGGGTGTGTATTGTGATGAAGTTGAGACCTGATTTCCATCCTGGGGGATGCTTGACTTGAGGTCTGGCCCATGCATCAGGACCTGCACAAAGCTCCCTGGGTGATTTGAATGTGAGCACAGGGCTTACGGCACTCCAAGGGCTTCAAACGTGCTTGGGAATTCTTTGGTACTCCTTTTAATAAAAGGCAGATGTAATTGCCCTTGAATATAGGGCAGCCTAATGACTCATTGCTAACCCATAGGAAGCAGTGGGTGTGTCCCCTGAGACTTTCGAAGTCAGAGACGAGAGGCAGACGCTGGATTGTTTGTTCTCCCTCTTTGCCTTCTGTGTCTCTCTCTAGTCTCCCTCATTGGGCAGCTAGGAAAGGACAGCAAGTACCCTAAAGCTGCCATCTGGGCGGGATTGTGTCTGGGGGCAATGCCCAGATAGAGGCCGAAGTCCAACAAGTGCCAGCTGCCCACCACCGGATGCTTTGCGCTGCTTGGGCGCCACTTGTTTCCCAGGATAAAGCTTCAGATGACCTCTGACTGCAAACCTAGCAGATGCTGAGAGAGAATTGCCGAGAGGAGCCCCGTGAGAGATAATCGGTGCTGGCTGTTGTATGAAGTAACTGGGTTAGCTTATTATATCGCAGTGGGAAACGTGGGTCAACGCGTCTAAAATAGGACTCACTGAGAGTTGCAGAGGTCCTTCTTTGATAGAATTCAAGTTTCCCCGTCCTCTCCTCACTTGTCCTCTGGATCCCATGACAGTGGAAGGCACCTTCTCTTCACCAGAGCAGAACCCCGGAGTCTCCTGGATTCACACCTCCATGGATTTCCATGGTTAGGCTCTGTTTATTTTTAACCTGCTAATGGAAGAAGAAATGTTTGCCAGTCCAATATTGAAAAGTAGTAGTAGTAAATCTAGTAAAAATGGGCTGTCCTGAGGAATTACATGGTATACGAGTACACAGGAGTAAAGAGACTTGTGGTTTTACTTTCCGATTAGTTCATGCTTTATGCTCTGTATTTCCATCCATTTTTGGCTGATTTATACATCAAGAGGAGCCAGAACGAGCCCAAGGCTAGGTAGAGAATACGGGAACACCATCTCTGTAATTTCACCGCAAGCAGACAGACCCGACACAGGCAAATGCCGAGCGTCAGCCGTCCCCATTCCGACTGTAGCCAGAGAGACAGGGCAGCACAGGCCTGCTCCACGGGCAGCCCCGAGAGTCCTGACTCAATCCTGTTAGCAGAAACTGGGCAGCCAGCCAAGCATCATAAATGCTTTACGTGGCTCTCTCTTGAAGGGTCAACCAGAAGACAGATGCACAAATGATATAACACTGGATGTATCTTGTCTTTCTCGAAAGCCCGTTCCTATGCCAGCTCCATCTATTTCCTTTCCAAGTGGTGGTCCTGTGCAATGACCTCGTCTTTATTGCTGTGCAAGAAAAACCAAGGTGAGGTTGGATATGATGGGAGTTTGGAAATTGTGATTTTTTTTTTAAATATTTTTTTTGATGCATCCTTTTGATAGAAATTCCTGGAAGTCTGAAATGAGAAACACATTGGGTGCTGGGAGAGCCACACACTAGAAAGCCTACTACAGTTTTCTTGTGGAATTGGAGATTACCAGGCTAGGAGAATGCTGGTTCCTAGTCTTCTAAGGGAGTGTTTTTTAAGGGATGACACAGTGTGTGTGTGTGTGTGTGTGTGTGTGTGTGTGTGTGTGTGTGTGACAATCTTTGCAAGGGACTGAAATGGTTTTCTCTGGGTTGAGTGTGAAGCAGGGTGTCTGGAACATTAAAGCTTTCTAGGTGGAGGGAATTTGAGATTGATGGAGTTTGCCAACAGCAGGGCGGAGCAGGAATATTTTCATAGGACTTTCTGAAAAGAAAGGAGTAAGACTTTATACTGGTTAGTTAGTTATTATCAATGTGATACAAAGTAGAATCATGTTGTAAAAGAGCCATTTGTGCCGGGTGGTGGTGACACATGCCTGTAATCCCAGCACACTGGGAGGCAGAGGCAGGTGGATTTCTGAGTTCGAGGCCAGCCTGGTCTACAGAGTGAGTCCTGTCTCAAAAAAACCAACCCTCCCCCCCAAAAAGAGCCATTTGACTGAGGAATGGCCTCCATTGGATTGGTCTGTGGCATGTCACCAATTTTTTTGATTGGTAATTTTTTTTTTTTTTTTTGTCAGCTTGACACAAACCGAGATCTATCTGGAAAGAAGTAGTCTTTTTTTTATTGGATATTTTTTTTATTTTCTATATTCTATGTTTACATTCCAAAGGCTTTCCTCTTTCCCTGTTCCCACCCACCATAGTTCCCATAGCTCCTCTCCCCCCCCCCCCAACTATTCCCCAATCATTCCTGGATATTTTTTTTAAAAGCTTGAATATTTTAATTTTTATCTTTTATTGAAAAGGGAAGTAAAAAACACTTATGATAAAATTTAAGATTTACATGGAAAATATTTCAGATAACATAGATGAGATACATAGAAAACCACGTTAAACACGTTGACAGTTTTCATGGAAACTAAAGAGTAAAGTGGTAGACATGTAAGACATTGCTAAGTTAATTGAAATATGAAATGGAAACATTTTATGATAGAATTGAAGATTTACATGGAAAATACTTCTGATAAAATTTTAGAAAAATTTTAGGTGTTAAAAATTTTAAACATGTTAGAATTGAAGATTATCATGGAAAATTTTATATAGACCTAATAATGGTAGGCATAAAAGTATTCCTAAGTTGATTGAAAGTGGAATTATAAACATTTTCTGATAAACGTGAAGATTTACATGGAAAATATTTCTGATAAAATTGAAGAAATATATAGAAAACATGTTAAAATTAAAGATTATCATGGAAATTATACAGATAAAGTGATAGGCATAAAGATAATTCTAAGTTGATTGAAGGTGGAATTATAAACATTTTCAGATAAAATTGAAGATTTACATGGAAACTATTTCTGGTAAAATTCAAGAAATATATAGAAAAACACATTAAAATGGACTATTTAATGGAAAATTTTACATATAAAATGGTAGATACAAAAATTCTTGATAAATTAATTGAAGCTGGAATTAGAAACATTTGTGATAAAAAAGATTTACATTGAAAACATTTCTGGTAAAATAGAGGAAATATATTGAAAGACATACTAAAATTGAAGATTACCATGAAAAATAACACAGATAAAATGGAAGACATAAAAAACATTACTAAATTAATTAAAAGGGGAATTACAAACATTTTGATAATTGAAGATTTACATGAGAAATATTTCTGTTAGTTTATGTCTTTTTATTGGGGAGTTGAGTCCATTGTTGTTAAGAGATACTAAGGAATAGCGATTGTTGCTTCCTGTTATTATTGATGTTATTTATATGTTTGTGTGGGTATCTTCTTTTGGATTTGTTGGAAGACGATTACTTTCTTGCTTTTTCTAGGGTGTAGTTTCCCTCCTTGTGTTGGTAATTTCCATCAATTATTCTTTGTAGGGCTGGATTTGTGGATAGATATTGTGTAAATTTGGTTTTATCACGGAATATCTTGGTTTCTCCATCTATGATGATTGAGAGTTTTGCTGGGTATAGTAGCCTGGGCTGGCATTTGTGTTCTCTTAGGGTCTGTATGAGGTCTTCCCAGGATCTTCTAGCTTTCATTGTCTCTGGTGAGAAGTCTGGTGTAATTCTGATAGGTCTGCCTTTATAAGTTACTTGCCCTTTTTCCCTTACTGCTTTTAATATTCTTTCTTTGTTTAGTGAATTTGGTGTTTTGATTATTATGTGCCGGGAGGAGTTTCTGTTCTGGTCCAGTTTGTTTAGAATTCTGAAGGCTTCTTGTATGTTCATGGGCATCTCTTTCTCTAGGTTAGGGGAGTTTTCTTCTATAATTTTGTTGAAGATATTCACTGGCCCTTTAAGTTGGAAATCTTAACTCTCATCTATATTTATAATCCTTAGGTTTGGTCTTCTCATTGTGTCCTGGATTTCCTGGATGTTTTGGATTACCAGCCTTATACATTTTGCATTTTCATTGACTGTTGAGTCAATGTTTTCTATGGTATCTTCAGCACCTGAGGTTCTGTCTTCTATCTCTTGTATTCTGTTGTTGATGCTTGTGACTATCGCTCCTGAATTCCTTCCAAGGTTTTCTATGTCCAGAGATGTCTCACTTTATGGTTTCTTTCTTGTTTCTACTTCCACTTTTAGATCCTGGATGGTTTTGTTCACTTCCTTCACTTGATTCTTTGTGCTTTCCTTTAATTCTTTAAGGGATTTTTGTGTTTTTTCTTTAAGGGCTTCTGTCTGTTGACCCATGATCTTCTGTATTTCTTTAAGGGATTTTTGTGTTTCCTCTTAAGGGCTTTTACCTGTTGACAGATGTTCTCCTGTATTTCTTTAAGGGAGCTATTTAAGTCTTTCTTGAAGCCCTCTATCAGCATCATGAGATAAGATTTAAATCCAACTCTTGCTTTTCTGGTGTGTTGGGGTATCCGAGACTTGCTGTGGTGGGAGAACTGGGTTCTGATGTTGCCATGTGGCCTTGGTTTCTGTTGGTAGGGTTTTTGTGTTTGGCTTTCGCCATCTGGTTATCTCTGGTTCTAGTTGGTATTGTTGTCTCTGGCTGGAGTTTGTTCCTTCTGTGGGCCTGTAAGCCTGTGTCCTTACTCCTCTGAGCTTAAAAGTGAAAGCACTGCTGGGAGATCACTCTCTCCTGGTGGGCTATGCACAGAAGGCTGTGGAGTCTCCTGGTTTCCTGGTATAAATGGTGGCAGGAAGACTTCAGTCCCAGCTGCTGCACTGATCTTAGGCCCTGTGTGCTCCTAGCTGGTCCCCTCCAGAGGAAAGGTGGAGATTTCACCTCTGAACTCAAAAGTGAAAGCACTGCTGGGAGATCACTCTCTTCTGGTGGGCTGTGCTCAGAAGGCTGTGGAGTCTCCTGACTCCCTGGTGCAAATGGCAGTGGGTATTGGATATTTTTTAATCTACATTTCAAATGTTATACCTGTTTCCCGCCCCTCTCCCCGAAAACCTCCATACCATCACCCCTCCTTCTGCTTCTATGTGGGTGCTCCCCAACCCACCCACTTCATCGCCCTGGCATTCTCTTACATTGGGGCATCAAGCCTTCACAGGACCAAGGGCTCCTCCTCCCATTGATGCCAGATAAGGCTCCTTCAGCTCCTTCAACTAAAACAATAAGAACTGAAGAGTGTTCTTACAGGGTAACAAGAATGCTCCAGAGATTTGACCAAAGACTGGTGTTAGAGTCTGGCAAGGGATTTGTTTACATTTTGTTTGTATCCTGAGACTTTACTGGAGTCCAGTTTTAAGGGTGGTAGATAAATTAATCTGGTAGAGAAATTTTCATGACACTGAAGCATTCAGTCTGAGGCATGGTCATTGCTTGCTGTGTTAAGCCACAATTATAGTGAATGGCAGGAGCAGAAAGCAGAGGAGAAAGAATAAAGCACCATGTGATTTAGACAGAAAATCTTGGTAAAGTTGGGGCTAAGAGTATGCACTCTCTGAAGAGATTTATACCAAGCACTCTGCCTCTGGGCAAAAGGATGCTCTGAGGGCATCCCAGGAAGACATGTGACTCCGTACACTAAATTCAGGCATAAGACCATAAACTCATTTAAAAGACTTTTGCAAGAGGAGAGAGAACATCATGAGAGCATCCCATTCACACAGGGCCACCTAAGGTCGTAGCCCTGCAGACATTTCACAATATTTGGCCACGCAGACATTTCGGAGCCTCTGCAGCCATGATCCAAGCTGGCAGCAGACATCGATGTCACCACATCATGCCAATTTTTACAGATATGCAGAATGCCAAAACTATAGGGTAATAGAAGGTAGATTTCAAAGGAAAGTCAGAGAGGTCAGGGATTGAGTAGCCTGAGGTTATCTCTAGTTCTGAAAACTACAGATTGAACTGGTTATAGTTCAAAATATGTATGTATGTATGTATGTATGTATGTATGTAAGTATGTATGTGTGTATGTATGTATGTATATACATATGCATATAAGAACAGTCAGTGAAAACGGAGGCCATGGATTTCAAAAAGAACAAGGAAGAGGATGTGGGAGAGTTTGGAGGAAGGAGAAGAAACAGAGAAATGATGTAATTCAATTATAATAAAAATGGAAGAAATAATAAAAAAATTAAAAAAGACTTTCAATGGGGACCCCATACCAGCTTCCATTTGAATTCTGCATTGACTTTCAATCTTTGTTTTCAGTTGAACAGTTTTTATAATTTCCCTATTAACTATAAATAATAATAATAATAATAATAATAATACAGTTTATGTTTCCTAAACTTCACTACTTATAAATATGTCTCAATTTTAAAAAGCTTAAAAGTGAGAATAAAGAAAGGTAAAATGGGTGATATGGAAGAGATTAATTTTACCACTCTACTTTCAAGAGAGAGAAACCATCAAAGACCTTGAAACAATACCCTGACCTTCTGGGAGGCAACTGATGTCTGACTGATGGAAGAGGTAGGTCAGCCTGCCCTGAAGTGCTCTGTTATGCTACAACAGAATTGTCTCAGAGAATCAACTGGCTCAGTTATTTGGAAAAGAGCCAGAGAATCCTTTGGCAAGCACGAAAGCTTCTTTGTTAGTCCAGCATCTTGCCTCTCTCACCCAGAACGTTGAAACTATGCTATGGAAGATACGGAAGGATAAGAGCTTTCTTCCGATACTTAACGCTTATAATACAACAGAAAAGCTAGGTTTCGATCAGGAAATTGCTATGGTTTTTTCCCCCTCTGTTCCTGGGCATTTTTAGAAGATCCATCTGGTAAGTTTGTTCAAATGCAGAATTATGTTCCATCTAGGAGCCTGTCTTTTCACTAATACTTCCAATAGTGATTCCTTAGTAACTCCAGTGACAATAGTCCACATATTGCACTTATTGCCAAGTCTGTTTCCTATTTCAAGTTGACGTTCGGACATAGCACTGACACCTCTAAAGTACTCTTCAATTTACAAAGTGAGTACATATTCTCACTTATCAAATAAGATGCATGGTCTAAAAATCTACATGGTTTCTGCAAGCCCTTCCATTCCATCTCTAAGAAATGATGCTTACTCATTCACTAGACTGGCATGAATGCTCTGGTGGGCGGTACAGGCTGCAGATAACGTTTCCTGTCATGGATGGAGACTTCTCACTCCCAGGGCATGGTAGTTTCCCTTTATCCACAGGTATTGATTACAGAAGCTGCTGCAGGCATTGACCAGAAGATAAGAGTCTATGGAAGGGCTGTCAATCATAAGTAGGAAACTACTAAAGACAATACACAAACTCATCTAGAGTAGCAACTCTTTGGAAATAACCTTGGGTGAGGGGTCTGGAAATTGGTCCTCACCTAGCCCCTGACTTGCTGAATGAATGGGTGGACGCACCTGTGCTTCCATTTCTTAGTGACATGAAGGGACTGAACTAGATCAGTAATTTTATAATGTGGTCTTTGGAACCCAGTGGTTTAGAAGAGGAAGCCTAAGTCATGTGATAGAGAAAAGGAATTGGTTAGAGGGATTTTCATAGCCACACTCTGTCTTAATTGTAGTATTTTGGAATTTGTTTTGCTTTGATTATCTGGGTCCTGTTTGAGCAGTCTAGAAGCACAGCTTTTCATATTGAGCATTGTTTATAAAGCAATGGACTTTATACTCTTTGGATATCCATTCACATAAAAAGCAGATCTCTACAGTTGCTCATGTATATTGAAAAACATTGAATGTGGTTCATTTGAAAGAGACTACATTTACACATTCATATAGTATGTTTGGATCAAATACACCCAACACTCTCTCCTTTTGAATTCTTCCCCTATTCCCCACACTTTACTCTTCCCTCCAAATGTATACACCCCTCTGTCTCTGTCTTTGTCTCTTTCTCTCTAATACCCACCAAGTCTATTTAGTGTCACCATCCACCAGAGTATGAGTAGTTTTTCAGGTCCCACATCCCTGATTAACCTGGCACTCCCTCCCCTGGCAGCCATCAATGGCTAATAGCTCCTCATATAGGGGCAAGACTCCATGAGCCCTTCCATATCTATGCACAGACTTTGGTTGGCTGGCTCTTGTACAAGTCTTATGCATGTAGTCAAAGTTACTCTGAGTTCAGGTGTGCAGTGTTACTGTCACGTCTAGTAAATTCTGCTTTGTGGTAGATCTCTAATGTCTCTGGGTTTTACCATCTTTCCTCCCCCCCTTTTCTGATGGCCCTGATTCTTGGGGAAAGGGTTGTGATGTAGAGTCTCATTTAGAGATAACACTCCAAAGTCTTATTCTCTGTACCTTGATTAGTTGTTGTTTTCTTTATTAACTTTTATTTACTTCAAAAGAAGCTTCTCTGATGAGATGCTCTAATCTGTGGGTATAAAGACAAGAACTTAGGGTACAGTTTGTTACTATGTCCATTTAGCATGATAATAGTTCTTGGTTCTCCCAAAGTCTATGACTTATTCAGCTATTGGTTTTTCGCCCAAGTTGTGATACCAGGCATGATACCATGTTGACCTTAGTCATTGCAATAGTAGAATAATGTCCAAGAAAGATGAAGTATCCTGAAGTATACTTACAGTCATCCAGCCTTGTGCTGGTCACTGATGAGTTTGTCCTAAGCACCATAGAGCCATGTGCCCAAGATAGGTTAGCTTCTATTGTTTATTCCAGGAAAGGACTTTCTGTGGAAGATTTTCAGCTTCCTCTTCTGTACCATGAAGTAGCTAGACCTCATAGATTTCCTCTAGTGTATATATTCTGGCAGTTTGAGTGGCATTTCTTGTGCTACTAAAACTATTGAAATGAGCATTTTGGGGGCTGTATGTGTGATCAAAGGTTATTCTATGGGGGAAGATAGACAAAACTAGCCAGAGAAAGCAGGTTAAAGGTTTCTCAACAATGATGGCCATGTTTTCAAATATTTAAATGTAATAAATATGCATCATTTAACCACTCCCTCAATGCCAAGACAAAGAGACCTAAAGCAGATGGCAAGCAGCATGGAGTTTTCATCCCCAACAATCTCCCCACACAATTTTCAAACAAAGATGAGTTGAAGCTTGACTGAAGATGAGGTATAAGAGTGATTGATTATTTGATATTCAATTTTGGATGTTTTAAGAGTGAATTTCCTTAAGCCCTCTAACTTTTGTGTCATTATTTTTTATAAGTACAAATACAGGATGGTGAGATGGGTCCATAGGTGACGGTGCTTGTCACCAAGCTTGATGATCTGTTTGATTCCCAGGACCTCCAGAGTAGAGAAATTAGAAGGTGTTAATGCTTTTGTGCTGAGGCCTCAACTGATCCAAAGTAAAACAGGAGGGATGGACTGGGGATTGCAGTTCAGTGGGAGAGTTCATGAAGAGCAGACCCAAGATACTGGACTTTATCCTTAATAGAACAATCAAAAACAGACCAGATAGAGGAGTCTTGTGATGCACAGTGGTTGGCCGACCAGAGTCTCTCAGCCAGTCTCTATGTGTAGGAAGAAACTTGGTGTCCCTTCTGAGACAGGTGCCCCCTTGAGCTGCAGGATGAAGTCAGGTTGACTGGAGAGGCTTCCTGGGGATGTGTTCTCCCCTTTCTTTTCTACAAACATCTTGCTTTGTTCTTTTGCTTATTTTATTTACTCCCTTCTCCCCCTCGAGTTCCATTATCCTTTGGGTTTCTCAAGGAAGAATTTTTTAACATTTCATTTGATGCACTTTTGTTTTTTCATTTGTGAATGTTGGAATAATTAGGTACATATAAAAATACAATGTAAATTACTTTCTTTTTTTCCACTTTTTTATTGTATATATTCTTCATTTACATTTCAAATGTTATACCCTTTCCTGGTTTCCCCACTCCCAGAAAACCACCAACTCATCCTCCTACCCCCTGCTTACAAGAATATGCCCCTCCACCCAACCCACTCTAATTCTCCATGCTGGGGCATCTATAGAGCCTTCACAGGGTCAAGGACCTCTCCTCCCACTGATGCCCGACAAGGCATTCCTCTGCCACTTTTGGTTGGAACCATGTGTACCCTTTGGTTGATGGCTTAGTCCCCGGGAGCCCTGGGGCATCTGGTTGGCCGACATCATTGTCTTTCCATGAGGCTGCCAACCCCTTTAGCTCCTCTAGTGTATCCTCCAACTCCTCCATTGGGGACTCAGTGCTCAGTCCAATGGTTGGCTGCTAACATCTGCCTCTGTATCTGTAAGGCTCTGGCAGGGACCCTGCAGAGACAACCATAACTGGCTCCTTTTGGCACTCACTTCTTATCATCCATAACAGTGCTGGGGTTTGGTGACTGTTTATAGGATGAATCCCCAGGTAGGACAGTCACTGGGTGGCCTTTCCTTCAGTCTCTGCTCCACACTTTGTCTCCATAATTACTCCTGTGAGTATTTTGTTGCCTTTCTCAGAAAAACCAAAGCACCCCCACTTTGCTCTTACTTCTTCTTGACCATCCTGTAGTCTGTGAATTGTAACTTGTTTATTTTGAGCTTTTGGGCTACTTTCCACTTATCAGTGAGTGTATATTATTTGTATTCTTTTGTGATTGACTGGGTTACCTCACTCAGGATGATACTCTCTAGTTTCATCCATTCGCCTAAGAATTTCATGAATTCATTGTTTTTAATAGCTGAACAGACTCCATTGTGTAGATATACCACATTTTCTGTATTCATTCTTTTGTTGAAGGACATCTGGTTTCTTTCCTATGATAAATAAGGCTGCTATGAACATAGTGGACATGTGTCCTTATTACATGTTAGGGCATCTTCTGGGTATATGCCCAGGAGTGGTATAGCTGGGTTCTCAGGTAGTACTATGTCTAATTTTCTGAGGAGCCACCAAACTGATTTCCAGAGTGGTTTTACCAGCTTGCAATCCCACCAGAAATGAAGAAGTGTTCCTCTTTCTCCACATCCTCTCCAGCATCTGCTGTCCCCTGGAATTTTCATCTTAGCCATTCTGACTGGTGTGAGGTGGAATCTCAGGGGTGTTTTGATTTGCATTTCCCTGATAACTAAGGATGCTGAACATTTCTTTAGGTGATTCAGAGCCATTCAAGTTTCCTTAGTTGAGGATTCTCTGTTTAGTTCTGTACCCCATTTTTAATAGGGTTATTTGACTCTCTGGAGTCTAACTTCTTGAGTTCTTTGTATACATTGGCTATTAACCCTCTCAGATTTAGGATTGATAAAGATCTTTTCCTAATCTGTTGGTTGCTGTTTTGTCCCATTGACAGTGTCCTTTGCCTTACAGAAGCTTTCCAGTTTTATGAGGTCCAATTTGTTGATTCTTGTTCTTAGAGCATAAGCCATTGGTGTTCTACTCAGGAAAATTTCCCCTGTGCCCATGTGTTCAAGGCTCTTCTCCACTTTCTCCTCTATAAGCTTCAGTGTATCTAGTTTTATGTGAAGGTCCTTGATCCACTTGAACTTGAGCTTTGCACAAGGAGGTAAGAATGGGTCAATTTGCATTTTTCTACATGTTGACCTCCAGTTGATCCAGCACCATTTATTAAAAATGCTGTCTTTTTTTCCACTGGATGTTTTTAGATCCTTTGTCAAATATAAAGTGACCGAGGTGTGTGGGTTCATTTCTAGGTCTTCAATTCTATTCAATTTATCTTTCAGCCTGACTTTGTACCAATACCATACAGTTTCTATCACTATTGCTCTGTAGTAGAGCTTGAGGTCAGGGATGGTGATTCCCCCAGATCTTTTGTAATGGAGAATAGTTTGAGGAAGGATTTTTTTGACCTTGAAATGCTCTCAGCTTCTTTATGTTATTGCCATCACAGTGAAGCAGTCATAATGATTACTACTTTGACATCACCTGGACTCAACTTTAGGCTTTGCTACCTAGCAGCTTTATGGACTCTGGCTTTCCATGTCTCTGACATCCCAACTGCAAGATGGATCATTGCAAAGATTAAGAAAACTGTCTCATGGAAAGGTCTTGGCTGATAAGAGCAACTCCTCATTCAGCTGTCAGAATGTCTGTTTCTCCATATGTTTGTCCATCTATCTATTGACTTATCCACCTATTTAGTTTGCCCTCTTTCTCTGAGCAACTCTCTCTCTCTATATATAAATAATATCACACCAAAAGAGAGAAGGAGGTAGTGAGAGAGGGTATTCAGTTCTTTTAAAGTAATTGTCTTATTCTTTCAGGGACATATTTAAATTGTTTAATGTATGTGTTACTTCTAACACATAGATCTATGCATCTATATTAATTTTAACATCTGTATAGTATTCTGTGTGTTCCTTCTTTGCCCTTCTGTCTTCTGCTCTCTCCTATTCCACTTTTTCTTCTCTTGGGCTTTGCCTTCCACACAATCAGCTGGAGGCTGCATGGTAGGAGGCATTGAATATTTATTTATGTCTATGAAGGCACGTGTAGGCAACTGTTTAATTTACTTCTTTCCTAGGTCTTGTTCTTGTCTGTAGATAGAAGGGTGGGGTGGGATGACCTCTAAGAAGATTACTTCCTCTTCTTCAGTCGATCTTGAGCTCCAGATAGGGCTTCATTCTCCATGACCAGTCACCCCATTATAGTAGCAGCCAGCTATGGAAAATATGCCCTGGATCACTGGTCTCTGAGGGCCCCCCCCCACCTGACACTGGGCCCAGCTACATGATGTCCTTCTTTGGGTGCCCTCTGAAAGAGTGAAGCAATTCTACTGTTCTCTCTGAGAATTCCCAGGACTCATGTCTTCATCCCTGAGAATGAATCCCAAAATCAGAGAACTGGATCTGATCCAAACCTCAGACTCATCCCACTCAGCCCTAGTCTTTGAACTCAGTTTTTCCTTCTTGCCTCCCTTTTCCCTAGTGTCTAGTTACCAAGTAAAGAAGATGGTCTCTTTTGACTGTGAGTATGTTTAAGAAGAGGAGTTTGGAGCATGGGATGGAGCCAACTGCAGATCCTTGTTGGTTTGCCACGTTGAAGGGAGAGGAAAACACTCTGTTAGTCACCAGAGCAGAGGTAGTGATCGCAATGAGAAGGTATCCGGATGCAGCTTAGGTGGTTATAAGCTCTCACTCACAGGTGCAGCCATCTTGTAAGGAAGCTGTTTGTTCAGAAAAGTGTTAAAATATCGAGACATTGAATCAATCATTGTTCATATAAGATAGTCAGGCTCTGGATGGGTTCTGTGAGGAAAACTAACATAAAGAAGTTGTTGTTCTTATAGCTGGGAGCCTATTGTCTAATACCTACCATGTTATGCTTCACAAAAAGTCCCTTGATGTCTTCAGATATGTAGGCTGGCTTATAATGAAACAGTTTGGAGAGCAGAGAGAGGCAACATATCCTTAGGCCAAAGGGAAAAGTATGATTTTGTTTTTTAGGATGGCATATGGCTTTGTTTCTTGTAGTAGGCCTTAGAGGCAGAAGAAGGTGAAGGCGGGGGTGGGTGGGAGGAGTGGGGGGGATGGGGTGAACCCACTGTATGACAACAGTTTGGGAACCCAGCAAACAGCAGCTCAGGGGCACAGGACTCATTCCGAGCTGTCTGGGCGATGTGGGGTGAATTCCAGCTGCATGCTGCAGGGCACACAGACCTAAAACAAGCATCCCATTTCTTTTCCAAAGAAGATATTCCTCAGCTTCTCTCTCTCTCTCTCTCTCTCTCTCTCTCTCTCTCTCTCTTTTACAAAGACTACAGACTTCCTCTGGCCCTCTTTCTTTTCTTCTCACATGTGTTGTAGTGTCCCAGTGCTCAAATAACCTTCAAGATGGCTGTAAGGATGCAGGCTTAGATCCCTATGCTGTACCACCTAGCTCTACCAGGAGAGGAATAGTTGGTTCTGATTGGATGAGTGGTTGGGTGAATAAGCTCTTGCAGCATAGAAGACAATTACTCTTCCTACTAGAAGCTGGGTGACATGCTGATATGGAATGGAAGCAGGGGCTTCTGGCCTCAGCCCATGATGGTACTGTTAGCAGCTCAAGGGGGAATGAGAAAGGAATTCTTCACTGATTTTCACTGGCAGCTTCATCTCTCCCAGTCACTTTCCTGAGATTTGGCCATGACTCTGGAATGAGTGAGGAAAACCTGTGACTCAGGACTTTAGATTCTGGTTCCTACTTTTGCCCTCTCAAGGTCTCTCCCTTCCATCTAAGCTTAAAAGATGTGGGACACATTGATCTTTGCCTGTATCTGGCTACCTTCTGTATAGATAGGAGGTTTCCTCATTCAAATATACTTGTTATTTTTCAGGACATAGAGAGGTGGCTTGGAGGTAAGAAGCAGTTTTTTGTGTCTTAAGAATGATGTCAAGAAGGAAGGTACAATCTGACCTGGGTTGGTGTGTTCCAATAATTATGCCTGTCAGTTCATTTACCTTCTCATTGATGCTACTAGAATCCCTTCCCAAGAACAGGCTACTCATCTCTCAGTATTTTCTTGTCTATTCCTTGCTGATCTGGGTCATACTACTTGCCTAAGATTGAATAGCGGGAGTGTCTCAGTCTTCCCTGTCCTGAAATGACCTTAGACTCCTGGACCATTCCCACTAATCATCTCATCTGTCCATGCTCTCTGGAAATGTTCTCTAATATGTTTTTGTGGAGGAGTAGTTAAGGATACATGGCTGGGATGACTCAGTTAGCCTTAGCTTGGTTGGGTGTCCAGCCTTCATTCCCACATTGAATTAGCCTAGTAACTGTCTTCCAGCTTCTCCTTTGAAATCTCCTGTGATTTGTTGATCTACATTTCATGTCTGGACAACAGGTACTCCTTCCCAGCTTCTGAAGGATTATGTTCCTTACCCTCATTCAAACTGGGTTCATATTATTTGGCCTCTCCCAAAGACAATACAGGTGGTAGCTCCCATTCTGCACGTAGAGGTAGTCTCAGAACACACCTCATACTCTCTGTTGTCCCAAGCCTACTCATGGATTACATGCCTACCACCTCACTTCATCTCTATGTCACATCTCAGTGAAACTTTTTCACTAGTCTTCAAGGTGGGAGTACTGATTCCTTTAGCACCTCCTTGATCTTGGGTTTCTGTCTTCCTATTGAAGTTAATATTCTCTTGTTGCTGTATGTGGTTCTTAGCTTATAGAAGCTGGAGACTGCTTTCATTCATGGCTTCCTCCCACTACAAATGATGAATCCTTTAAAAAACAAACAAACAAACAAACAAACAAATAAGAAAAAACGTGTAGGGCAAGTGGAGGGAGGGAACAGATGACTGGGAGCTGGCCTGCATGAAATGGCTTCACGTTTCCTACTCAGGTTCTTCATTAAGAAAAGATGTGGAGGAGTGCAGGGTAGCTGGTTATAACTACAAATAGAAATGCGGGTGGGAGTCAAATAAGGCATTTTCATTATCCCAGTCACTTTTGTTTGGGATAACGGCTCTCCTATGGATGAGGAAAGCATATGACTGAGGACTTGAGACGACCCTGGCCCCTACATTTACCTTCCTAAGACCTTCCCCTCCCCTCTAGACTTAAAAGTTGCAGGATACATTGGTCTTCCCCCTCCCCCTCTGGGCAGTTATCTCCCGTGAGGATAGGAGGTGTTCTCATCCAAACACACCTGCCATTTGACAGGACACAGAGGAGGAGTGGCTGCTAGGTAGAAAGGGGTCTTCTGTGTCAGAGGAGGAAGGTGCAGCCTGACTGTGGGAGTGGAGTGAAGAGCCACACGGAGGGGGTGATGAGGAATCTCAGGAAGTTCCTTTCACCGCACATACACATTGGATGACTTAAAGTTGCCCAAAACCCTAGATCCAGGGGATCCAATTCTTTCCTCTGACCTTAGGAGGCAACACCCATCCATGGCTTTAGGGGTCACCCACCCACTCACCTGTACACACAAGTAAGGAAAATAAATCATTAGAAATAGCAATATAGAGAGAAGGGGATTCATTCTGTCCAGCCACTGGTACATGTCAGACATCTTCCTCCATCTGCTCTTTGTTGCTATATTTTTCCAACCCAATTGCCCAGTAAAAGAAATCTCAACTCAATCAGTAACAAAACAAGCTATAAGCCTAGATTGGGCGGATCTCCCACTACACTACTCTGTTCCCATCTATATTATCCCATATAACTTGCGGTTTCTCCAGGCCAGAGCTTCTCTCTCTGCAGCCTCTCTGTAGATCTCCAGTAGCTCCTCCCCTTTCCCCAGGGGTCCTTTTCTCCCACCTCAAACTCTCAGTTCCTCCTCCTTCCAGCTGCCCAATCATTGGCTCAAACCTTTATTTGAAAAGTTAAGGTGGGGAGAAGGTTCACAAGGTAACTCCTCATCTCCCTCTGAGGAGTGGAATTAGCATCAAAATACAAGCCCCGGGCTATCCATAACAGCTCTTTCCTGCTCTCTGGGGCTTCCTTTGTACCACTGTGTGCATAGATTATTATTATTTTTCTTTGTCTTCCTTCTTGATGAATATATAGAAAACAGGGAAGTATAGTTGGGGACCCCAGTCCTTGGGGGTTATAACAAACCAGACTTGGAACCCAGCCTTTGTTCAACCTGCTTTTAGGTCCTGGCTATTTTTAGGGCTGGTTGGTGGCATGTGGCAACATAGGCCTGTGGATCATCTTACCATTGTGGGAAAAATTTTAAAATATAATACCACCCCTCCAGGCCTCTGCTCCAATTTCCAGAGGATCTCTCTCTTTCTCTCTCTCTCTCTCTCTCTCTCTCTCTCTCTCTCTCTCTCTCTCTTTCTCGTGTCCAGCACCCACTCCTTCCAAGTATCTGGTAAACCATGACTCTTAAACTTGAGTAGTTAATCAAATATATTTATGTATATGAAACTACCAATAACATAATGACAAATTACAATGATAAAGTTTTATCCAATATTGATAACCCATCAACACGTCAGAAACACATCTGATGCCATCTGGATCTGTGCATCTCCTCCCGTGCTCCCTCTGGCAGCTCTCAGACTCCCTCTCTCTCCACCCCTCCCTCTCTTAGGTCCTCCTCCTCTCTTCTCCAATCACTGACCTCTCACTGCCTCAATGTGAATGGAGAGGAAATATCTTGCATCATCTTACTATTATTTCTCTGTAGCAACACCATCAAAGCTAGTTATGTGACTCTTGAAAATTCCTTAACCCCTTTCTGATTACCTTTCTCCATCCATTAAATGAAAAACATAGGAGTTGTTTCCCTTTCGATATTTAGAGGAATGAGATAATGATTACAGCAACAATAGTAATAGCTATTTATTGAGCAGTTACTACATGCCCAGTCAGCTAAGCAGAGGGTGCAGAACAGGACTGGTGTTCTTTTAAAGATTCAATCCCCCAAAGCATTGCCATTACTTTGTCTTTATGGCTGTTTCCTGGAAGAGCTTTGTCTTAATTTTACTTTTATTATTGTGATAAGATATCCTGACATGAAGCAACTTGGGGGGAGGGGGAAGGTGGGGTTATTTTAGCTTACAATTTCAGGTTCCAGTCTGTCATTGTGGGAAAATCAAGATAGAAACTTAAAACAGTTAGCCACATATCCATATTCAAGAGCAGGGAGAAATGAATGTGCATATTGGCTTAATTGTGCTTAGCTTGATTTCACTCCACCCACACAGTTCACAACCTCCTGCCTAGGGCATAGTACCACTCACAGTAGTGCCCATTAACTTAAAACGATCCTTCAAAGGCATGGCCACAGGTAAACCCAATAGACATAGTCTCTCATTGAAACTCTCTTTCCAGATGATTCTAGGTTGTGTCAAAGTGATAATTAAAGTCAGCTTAATCCTGTTTGCAAGGCTGTCTTCCCTAACTTGACTCACATCTTGCCCAGTGAGAAAAGCTATGCACCCATGGATGCCTTTAGTTGAATACTTTGTGGTTGTCTGAGACAATGGGATAGTTTGGGGGGGGTGTTAAACAATAGGTTTACAGAAAAAAAAGAGAAAGAAAGAAAAAAAGAAAGGAAGAGAAAAAGAAAGGAAGAGAAAAAGAGAAAAAGGAAAGAAAAACAGCTTAAAAGAGAGAACTGAAGAATAGAACATTTACAGAGACGTTGAGGACTTCCTGACATGTTGCTGGGAGGCCAGAAAGCCATATTAATGCATGAATGTCTGTATAAGAAAGACATAGGTCCTGAGCTCCAACACAAGTCAGAAACAAAGGTCAGTGCAGAGCTGTGAATGTTTGTCTGTAAAACATGAAATATAGTCCTCACACAGCCATGTTAAAAGGTAGTTCCCTGGGGAAGGAAATGGATAGGAACCCCCTCTGTTCCATTTTTCTTCTGGCTTCTGTTTGTGCAGCAGCAACAGCAACAACAAGGACCCTTCCTGGAAACAGGAAGCAGGATGTCACCAGAACCTTTGTCACTTTTTATGTTGGACCTCCCTCATCCAAGAAGTGGTAAATGAATTTCTGCTCGTTAGAGATTATAGTCTGTGGAATTTTGCCATTGATGTATGAACACACTAAGATGGTATATCTAAACTGAAATAAGGTTCTAATAACTGTGATAGACATTTTTTTTAAGTAGTTGAATGTCGATGACATTTTGCAAAGTGAAAGAAGCCAATCAGGAAGAAAAACCCCATAGTTAGAAGTCCATCTCTCAAGATTTATTTTTTATGTGCATGTGTGCATGTGTTTCTGTGAGTGTATATGTGTTTGCATGTGCCTGTGGAGGCCAGAAGAGGGCGTCAGATTCCTGGGAGATGGAGTTAAAGATGGTTGTGAGCTATCTGATGGGAACTGAACTCAGATCCTCTACAATAGTAGCAACTGCTCTTAACTGCTTTGCCCTAAGATTCTTTTAAGTTACTTATTTTAAATTATGTGTATGTATATGTGCCTATATATAGGTGTGTGCACAAAAATGCAGGTACCCTCAGAAGCGATAAGAGGCCATTGGATGCCCCAGGGCTGGAGTTCCAGGTGTATGTGAGCTGCGTGACATGGGTGCTGGGTATAAAATTCTGGTCCTTTGGGCAGTCAGAAACTTTCTTTATTGATGAGCCATCCTACCAAGCCCCCATTTCTGTGAAATGTCAAGAATGAACAAATCCAAATCACTGAAAGCAGTTGCCAGCGGCTGTGTAAAGCAGGGTGCCTGTGAGTGCTAAGGCATATGCTGCGTCTCTTTGGCATGATGAAAATACACTGGAGTTAGATAGTAATGATGCTGACACAATATTATGGATCAATTAAAAACTACGGCCTTATGTCATTTATAATGGAAAACTTAATCATGTACATACTAGATGTCAATTTGAAATGTGATGTATATTAAGCATATGGTGTTGATAAGGACTCATGGACTAGCTAATAAAGAATACTTACGCCGGGCGTTGGTGGCACACACCTGTAATCCCAGCACTTGGGAGGCAGAGGCAGAGGCAGAGGCAGAGGCAGAGGCAGAGGCAGAGGCAGAGGCAGAGGCAGAGGCAGAGGCAGAGGCAGAGGCAGAGGCAGAGGCAGAGGCAGAGGCAGAGGCAGATGGATTTCTGAGTTTGAGGCCAGCCTGGTCTACAGAGTGAGTTCCAGGACGGCCAGGGCTACACAGAAAAACCCTGTCTCAAAAACACAAAAAACCAAAAAAAAAAAAAAAAAAAAAAAAAAAAAGAATAAGAATAAGAATAAGAACATTTAGCAATATTTAGCAGGCACTGGACCATGTGCAAAGCGCTCACGAAACCCTGACAGTTTCAATCAAGGCACCGATTGATTACACGTTTGACATTACATCCCAAGTAAGTTGCTCAGTGCTGGCGAGTGATGGAGGATCAAAAGGGTCCAGGCATTGGCATGGGAACCTGTCCTATTCTTTCCCACCATGGAGATGCTTATGTTTTATCCATGCCTAGATGAGAACAATTCAATCAAACTTTTCCCCAATTTGATGAAACAGGTACAATTTATTCTCTCACTTCTAAAAACAAAAATTGTTTTTATTTGTTTTTTTTTTTTTTTTTGGTTTTTCGAGACAGGGTTTCTTCTGTGTAGTCCTGGCTGTCCTGGAACTCACTCTGTAGACCAGGCTGGCCTCGAACTCAGAAATCCGCCTGTCTCTGCTTCCCAAGAGCTGGGATTACAGGCGTGTGCCACCACCGCCCGGCTGTTTTTATTTGTTTTTGTTTTTGTGTTTTGGATCTCCTGTTAACCTTGCTGGCCTTGATCTCATATGCATCTCAGAATGACGCTGAATTTCTTTCTTTTCTTTCTTTTCTATCTTTTTTTTTTTTCCAAGACAGGATTTCTCTGTGTAGCCGTGGCTGTCCTGGAACTCACTCTGTAGACTGGGCTGGCCTTGAACTCAGAAATCTGCTTGCTTCTGCCTCCCAAGTGCTGAGATTAAAGGCATGTGCCACCACTGCCCGGCGATGTTGGATTTCTGACCCACCAGTCTCCAACTTCTGAGGTTAGGGACTATAGCCTTGTGAAAGCCTAACATGTGTGTGTTTTTTTTTAAACACAGACACACACACACACAGATACACAGACATTCACACAGACGCAGACACACGCAGTCTCTCTCTCTTTCTCTCTCTCTCTCTCTCTCTCTCTCTCTCTGTCTCTGTCTCCTTTCCTAGAAGAGTTTCCTTAAACACCCAGGTTTCCTCTGGGCTGTTGGTCACATAGGCTGAGCCTGGTGACTGCTATGCTGGGCTATCACCGATGCTTGGGGAATTTCCTGTGACCCTGCTCCAAGAGTGTGATCCATCGCAGACAACGTCTTTCCCGGTTTAAAGAGGAAGCCACGTTAATTCTTCAGCCATGAAGCTAGGATTTGACAAAGCACCAAGCTTGTGTGCTGTGACATCTGCATTTTTGTTTTGCTTTTGGGTTATTTTCTTTTCCATCTTCATTGTATTGCTCTGACCATTTAGGTTTGGAAGCTCTCCGTTGAATTAGGTCTTAAGACAAATATTCTTATTTGCATGAGTGACTCTGTCCATCAGTGGACAAACAGGTATAGAGCAAACAGATATAGCGGTCATGCACAGTGAGGCATGGTGCAAGGAGTGAGATAGGTTTGGGTGGAACTGGACAATATTAACCCTGAGACACTTAGCCCTCTACAGTTCAGCTGACTGATGACTGGTGACAGCACTGTACATGTCTTCTTCAATCTGCAGGAGATCCTTGCAGAACCGGGGTGCATTCATGCTGTCACTGCCTGTGCCACACCAGTGTCTCTGACATCATTTTCCTGTGTGCTGTGAAGGGTGATTTCTTGAGGTGAGAATGAGTACTTTCTAGCATAGCCCTGGCTATTGGCTGTAACTTCTTTCTTTCTTTCTTTCTTTCTTTCTTTCTTTCTTTCTTTCTTTCTTTCTTTCTCTCTCTCTCTCTCTCTCTCTCTCTCTCTCTCTCTCTCTCTCCCTCCCTCTCTCTCTCTCTCTCTCTCTCTCTCTCTCTCTTTCTTTCTTCTTTTATTGGATTTTTTCTTTATTTACATTTCAAATGTTATCCCCTCCCCAGGTCTCCCTTCCAGGAACCCCCTATCCCATCCCCCTCCCCCTGCCTCTATGAGGGTGATCCTTCACCCACCCACCCACCCACCCACTCCCACTTTCCTGTCCTGGCATTCCCCTACACTGGGGCATTAAACCCAATGGACCAAGGGCTGTTCCTTCCACTGATGTCCAACCAACAAGGCCATCCTCTGCCACATACACAGAGTCCCTCCATGTGAACTCTCTGGTTGGTGGTTTAGTCCCTGCGAGCTATGGGGGGGGGAGGGCTCTGGTTGGTTGATATTGTTGTTCTTCCTATGAAGTTGCAAACCCCCTCAGCTCCTTCAGCTCCTTTCTCTAACTCCTCCATTGGGGTCCTCACACTCAGTCCAATGGTTGGCTGTGAGCATTTACCTCTGTATTTGTCAGGCTCTGGCACAGCCTCTCAGGAGACAGCTATATCAGGCTCCTTTCAGCAAGCACTTCTTGGCATCCGAAATAGCATCCAGGTTTGGCAACTGTATATGGGATGGATCCCCAGGTGGGGCAGTCTCTGGATGGCCTTTCCTTCAGTCTCCACACTTTGTCCCCCTCCCCCCCCCCGCGCCCCCTTTTCTCCTTGTATATATGATGTTTCACAGTTATTTCCTTGCATGAAGATCCACCTTTGGCATGAACAGGTCCCAGGGTGATCTGACAGGTCAAGACAGACTGGATAAATCTCCAATAGTGAGCTTCCTGGAGGAGGTTGACCACTCTTTATAATAGTTAGGGTGACTGAAGAATACACATGTGGAGAAATGGAGACTCTTGGGACATTGGTATAGCTCAGTGACTGATAACTTGTTTACTCTGCATGTTTGCATTCATGCGCATGTGTGCATGTACGTGTGTGCATGTAAGCATGTGTGGATGTGTGTATCTGTATGCCTTTGTGCACATGAATGTATGTGTGTATTTGTGTATATGTATATATATATGTATATGTGTCTTCTCATTTGTGCATGTATATGTATATATGTGTGTGTTATTTGTGTGTCTGCATATGTGTATATAAATACATGAGTGCATTTGTGTGTATGTATATGTGTGAATCTGTGTGTGTGCATGTGTGCATCTCTCTCTCATGTGTGTGTGTGTGTGTGTGTGTGTGTGAATCTTCAAAAGAAAAGGAAAAAACCCCTCAGCGTGTGCTTTCATGGCCCGCTTGCCTGCCTTGGGCTGGCTCATGTGTTGAGTCTCAGCTGTCTCCGGAGTCACTGCATGGAGAAAGGTGATGGGAACTGGCTGCAACAGGAAGCAGATTCCTGGAGGAAAGGAGGTCCCCACTTCCTGCTGGCCACAGTTTAGTCTGTGTTGCAGAAGCCCAGCACAAGTTGTGCAAAGCTCTTAAATCCAGAGTCCCTTCTCAGAGCAAGACACTTTTGGAAAATGCCACAATTAGAGCCAAATGGATCTTGGTTTTGATTTGGTTCCTGTGCAATTATCTGATACTTAGAAGGGTTTAAGAAATCTTTTAAAAGCTTCAAAATACTAAAAAAAAAAAAAAAGTCAGTTCTGTTCTCAGCTGGAATCCTTGCAGCTCTTCATCAGTATCCTCTCTCCAGCCTGTCCTCTCCATTAACTGGGACCAGAGGAAGTGACCGACAACTGTTGAGCACTGTGTGTCGAAGAAAGGGGATATGTGTCTGGCGGCCTTTCCGTAGGGGGTGTGACATTTGATTCCAATTCCATGGCTTCCTGGTGTGTGACCAGGACATGTTACCCTTTAGGCTTCATGGAATGTGTGTGTGTGTGTGTGTGTGTGTGTGTGTGTGTATGTGTGTATGTGTGGTATGTGTGTGTGTGTGTGGTATGTGTGTGTGTGGTGTGTGGTGTGTGTGTGTGTGTGTGTGTGTGTGGTCTGTGTGTGTGGTGTGTGTGTGTGTGTGTGTGTGTGTGTGTGTATATATATATATATATATATATATATATATTCATTGTCTTCATTAGCCTCTTGTAAAAATCAATTAAGAAACTTTGAGAAGAGCCTATAGCACATTTTTCTCATTATTCAGCTAACAAATAATTTTTCAGTTCACTGTGGGCCAGGTACCACTCTAGGTGCTAGGAATGAAACAGCAAGCCATAGTTTCTGGTCCTCGAGTTTAAATTTATGTTAGATAATACATAGGGCTTCCACGACCTCTCTTTTTATATTCTCCTCTGTTGTTTCTGATAGTGGGAGGAGATACATGGTATGTGCTTGGTCCCATTCCAAGCTGTGACGCACGTAATGGTTAGGATGAAGAAGTCGGGCCTGCTGAGTATGCCCTCACAGCAGCCTTGGCTTTGAGTCTCACCGTCCTCAGACGTGTTCTCTGGAGTCACCATTTCCTTGTCCTATGATGAAATCTGGGGCAGATCCCATAACTTTTCTAGTCATTCTTGTCGGGATCGAGAAGATGACTCAATGAATTAAGAGCACTGGTTGCTCTTCCTGAAGACTGGCTGGATTCCCAGCACCTGTTGGTGCTGTGGGGGGAGTGGAGACAGGAGGATTGCTGAGGCTTACTTGCTCTGATGGGGTGGAACTTTGCAGTGCCACAGCTGTCTTGGGTTTACCCACACTCATGTAAGTAATCCCTCGTCTGTGCTCTCTACAAGAAAGACCAATAAACTCCTTAGTCTCACCAAGCTGACTTTGATGCAATTCTACTTTAGTCTGTCATTGTTGCCTATCTCGGGATGACAGTTGTTTGTTTACACCTCCCTAGGGAGAGTTAATTCAGTACTATCTTATAGCTTTATTTTAAGATGTTTTATTTATTTTAAAATGTGTGTGTGTGTGTGTGTGTGTGTGTGTGCACACATAAGTGCAAATGTTCAGGGTTGGAAGAAGTGTTAGATCCCTTGCAGCTGGAGAAAAGGGCAGTTGTGAGCTGTGCAGTCCTGAAGCAGGTTCTGGGAACTGAACTTGATTCTTCTTCAAGAACAGTCAGTTCTCTTAGCCACTGAGCCATCTGTCCAGCCCCACCTTAAAGGCTTTTCCTGAAGCTTAAATAGGATAACATTCAAGAAGTGCTTAGAGCAATTCCTGGTACGTTGTAGGTATTAACCAAGTATCTGTTAAGTAAATACCAGGCAAACGTTTGAGAAATAAGTAGTGAATATGAGCTACTAACAGCTTTAAACTGTCATGAGCTGTGGGTTCTTTCCTCCTCCCCATCTCTGGATGATGTCTAAGATGTCCTGATCATAGCATCATTCTCCTGAGCATAGCTGTTGTTAGAGGGAAGTCATACTCCATACCTGGCAGATACCCAGTCCTGTTCCTGTCTTATTCCAAGTGCTAGGAATGTTAGGAACTATGCATGCAGGGGGAGTGACTAAGGGGTGACCCACCCCTAGCATTCCCAGATACAGCGTCTCAGAAAGAGTTTCTGGAAGGGCAGAAGCAGTGGCGGGCACAGGGAATTTCTGTTCTGCTGAGCTCTGTCAGTTCGGCAGCCCAGCCTGCTCAGGAGTGGGAGAGCCTGGTGGGGGATGGGACACTTTTAAGGATCTTGGCACAATTTACGATCCTTTTCTTGGCATGCCTGCCTCTTGACATGCTTGCGGGTGGCTAAATCGAAAACAGAGAAATTATGCAATGGAGCCAGTCACGTAGCGTGGTCCAGAAAGAGCCGGGTCAGATCTCTGCCTTCCGTGCTGATGTTTAATCCGATGAGATCCGGGGTTCTGCTGTTATCCCAGCACGGACTTTGTTTAGTAACGGGAGCTGTTAACATAATTTCAGAGATGTGTGGCCAGGGACTCTTGGGTCATTTGGTGAAAATGACGTCACCAGGAAATGAAAGTACTCAAATACTCAAAGCTCTAGAGAAAGTGTGTGTCAGGATGAGTCAGGGGGGGCGGGGAGAGAAAAGAGAGAAAACAACACACCACATCAAAACACGAAGACCACAGACAAGCTGTGTATGTAGGCTAAAGGGAAACTGCTGTCCTTGGGGTCACAGGGATATAGGACAGGGGATTACTGTTTCACTGATATTCTTTCGAGAATATTCTAAGGAGGTACAGTGTCGAATGCCGAGAATAGCATGGACTTCAGGAAAAAAAAATGTAATGGAATGCTCATGCTTATGTCTGAGTATTCAGGCATGTAAAGACCCCTCCCCCCAGACTGAATACCGAACTCTCATTTTCTACTCTCTCTGAAATACTTTTTGTTTCATCTCTTCAGGGAGACGAAAGACAGTAGGAGGCAAACAGGCGTTGGTGTTCCGCAGGCCTGGGTTCTAACCTCGATTCTACAGGAAGAGAGAGTTCCGTTGGCAAGTGCGTGCCCCTCAAGCAGGAGGGCCTGAGTTGATTCTCCGCATTCATGTAAAATGCTGGACGCTGCGGCACACATCTGGAACTACCAAGCTGGGCAGGCTGAGACAGGAAAATCAATCACTCAATTAGGTCAAGGTTCACTGACAAACCTCATAAGGTGGAGGACCGAGGAGGAGGACACACAACACGACTCTCTAGTCGCCACATGCAGAAGCACACATGTGCATTCAAACACACATAGATAGATGCACGAGCATACACACACACACACACACACACACACACACACACACTCCTGATTTTATCACTAGCAGCATGGTTTTGGGAAACTTGCCTAGTTTTTGACTTTTCGATGTCCTTTTTTCCTCCTCTTCCCTTTTTCCTCTTCCTCTTGCTCTGGCCCCTGCTTGCTCCAGCCCAAAGAGTTTATTATTATTATTATTATTATTATTATTATTATTTGTTTCTCATTGTGGATGGTTGTGAGCCACCATGTGGTTGCCGGGATTTGAACCCATGACCTCCAGAAGAGCAGTCAGTACTCTTAACAGCTGAGCCATCTCACCAGCTTTTCAATGTCCTTTTAAATGAAATGGTTTATACTATTCCACAGAATTGATGTGAACTTGATACAGAATAGATATCTGCCCAGGTAATTTTTTTTTTTAAAGGAGATTTACCGTGTAGTTCTAGCTGGCCTGGAACTCACCATGTAGACCAGGCTGGCCTCGTGCTTACAGAGATCCTGCCTCTGATTCCTGAGTACTAAGGATTAATCAAGCTAGATAGCAACTGCAGTGTATCGTGCATTTGTTTAAGATGCCAATTTAAAGTGATTGAATCAAAACTGTTAGAATAAACAGTTAAACAGACCTGGGCATATATGGCTAATTGATTCTTTTCTAAAGATTTTCTTCCTAAATTTTTAATTATGTCTATTTTTCTATGTCTGTGTGTCAGTGACCATAGAGTCCAGAAGAAGGTGTCAGATCCATTGGAGTTGAAGTCGGGCTGTGAGCTGCTGGAAAGGGCTGAGGGAAGCAGAGTCTTTTCCACACACGGTGCTTGGGCAAGGGGACTTTCACATATTAAAATGTTAGAACCTTGACCTGAGGAGATGGCTCACTGGGTATAGTACTTTCTATGAAAGCATGGAGACCTGAATTTGGGCCCCCCCGTACTGATATAAAAAGGCCCAGAGCTTGGGAGACAGAGACAGGCAGATCCCAGGGGCTCAATGCCCAGCCAGCCTGACCAAGACAGCAAACTTGGTCCACTGAGAGACCCTGCCTCAAAAAATAAGGTAGAGAGTGATTGAAGAAGACATTTCAATGTCAACTGCTGGCCTACACACACACACACACACACAGACACACACAGATACACACACAAACACACACAAACACACACAGACACACACAGATACACACACACAGACACACAGACACACACACACACACACACACACATATACAGACCCTTTGATTCATGATCAAACAGAACACACTTTCACTCAGTTCTCTCTTTATTAACACCATTGCTCATAGCCAGGCTTCTTACAGTCTTCCTGTGAAGAGGGCCTCTGGAGAAGACTGAGGGAGACAGGAGTTTGTAAACCCAAATCTTAAGTTTCATCCCCAGGAAAAGGGGAGGTTAGAAAGGAAAGACAGTCGCAAAAAGTCTGGAGAGAGGTGTCTGTACACCAGAAAGCTCCCAGAAGCCTTAGGGAATCAGGGGAGCATCTAACCAGGACAACAAAACACATAAACTGAACAATGTGTCTGCCTGACAGTGCTCAATGATTTTCTCCAAAGTTTCCTAGGCAGACCCCTGCAGAGTTCAGGGGCATCAGAGGTCACAGGGTCACCTGCAGGCAGTCTGTGGTTTCAAGCGTCCTTTCTCCTCTGATGTTTGCTTGTGACAAGTCCTTGGATTTGATTTTCCCTCTGTTTCTGACTTCTTAGTCCACTGGCCTCTTTTCCAGATTTGTTCCAGAAGCCAGGACCGTTCTTAGTTTTAGCGCCTTGGGGCGGTAGGCTCAGGCCTGGGGTTGATTTTGTTTGACACTCAGCCAGCTGCTTGGCTCTCTGACACCTACCTGTTCCCTCCTGCTCCTTAGTCTTGGGGACTCATTTCTCTACCTTCTCTTTCCCAGTTTGCAGTGCCTGGCTATCTCCTAGGGATGGCTGATCTATCCCAAGGTACATGGGCAACACTACTATGGCAAATACCAACAGGCGTGCTTCTCACGGTCTTTCCGAAGCTCATCTTCCAGATGTGTTGCTGCATGCACATGTGGATGGACATCCGCCAGTGCTTATGTGGCGGGCGGGCGGGTGGAAAAGGTCAGGTCTACCATGTAGCAGTGGGGGTTTTGAGCGACAGAGTGGTGAACACAGCTGTACTGATGTGAGCGAAATCTCCTGGCGTGATTGATCTTGGTGTTGGGATCAATGGCGGATGATTCTTCAGTGCTGGCTGGAGGTTTACGGGGTGAGAGTAAACCAAAGCATCCGGTGTGTAGTCCAGTGCCATGGACTCCTGGTCCAACTCTTTCCCCAGGATGCCTGTAGGAATTCACACCAGGCACAATGGCAGTTCTAGCATCTGGACCATATGGGCTGTAGACAGTGAGTGGGAAGTTTGCATGCTTCTCCGTGGCTTCAGCTCGTGGACAGTAGACCCCCCCCCACCCCCCAGTGATGCCGCGGGCGCTCCTCAATTCGAGGGAGACTCCTGGAGGTAGAGGCTCCCTGCCGGTTTGGAATGACAGCCCTTTAGAGTAAACATCCCATGGAGCAAGTGACTTGGCAATGAGTCCTTGGCCGGTCTTCTCATGTCACACAGGTTTTGGATCTTGCTTGGTGGCTCACTGAGAGAAGACCTGCTTCTCCCATGACCTGCCTGAGGCTCACAGAGATGTGTGACGGTCTTGCGTGGTGCTCCAGAGGCACCCACCACGTGAGGCAGAATGGAACAAGACCTGCTCTCAACAGCTCTCCTCATCAGCACATTTCCGCTTCGTACAGAGCACTCAAGAGAATCTGAAGATTTTCGGCCTCATTCAGACTCTGTCTTTGTAGCCCAGGCTGACCTTGAACTCTCCCTGCTTTGCCTCTTAATTGCTGCATTGGTGATGTCTACCAACCCCTGGGCGGAATCTGAAAGATTGCAGAGGAGATAATAAAGAATGTTTGTGAGCTTAACGTGGAAGGCTAGCAGACTCTTTGTGCTTTTAAAGGGCTAACCTGCGCCAGCGAGCCTTGCGCTTGAGTAGTTAGGCTGAAACAAACTTAAAACTCATAAAGTTCTTAGAACTCTGCTCGCTGGCCAGACCTGCCCCACACTCGCCAACAATTTTACTGCAGCAATACGAGGCCTGGGAAGGTTAAGGAAGGATTTATCAAATTCACCCAGTTAGTGGAAGGACTTAAAACGGAAGCAATTGTTTCTTGACTGTAAATCCTACCTTTGCTTCCCACTGTCTTTCCTTCTAAAGGCAGAGCAGGTTTGGATTCCCCGTGAAACTCTATTGGTAACATATCAATCAGTTACTTCCCATAAGGGAAATGAAACATAAACTTCTTGTCAGGGAGAGTGGACTTGGGGTATCAGTTCAAACGCAGTACATTTTTTGTTGTTGTTTGCTCCCCGTTTCACACATTGGTTTTGGCCACCTAAAGCCTCTTGCTCTGAGCTGGGACTGTCGGTTGGTCGGGACAGGGAGCTCCTCCCCCTCCCCTCCCCCTCCCCTCCCCCTCCTCTTCTCTTCACAGCTGCAAAGTTCAGGGAGTTGAACTGCTGTGTTCGCTGCTTGCTCCGCCACAGTCAACCTCCGTTGTAAATTTTCCTCCCGGAACACGTGACGATGCATTTCTTGACTATATATCCCAAGGACAGCAGCGGGGCTGTCAGAGCGCGGAGCCTGACACAGAAGAGAAGCGTCCTCAGATTCAGTCGTTTAGGAGTTCCACACTTGGGGCAAACGGTCAGCCTTTGGTAAGTTAGCGGGGCTCCTTCTCTTCAGAGTCATGCAAGGGGACGATAGTTCTATTAATAGAGAAAGTTTTCTTGCTTTTTTTTTTCTTATAAGGAAACTTTGCTTTGAAAAGTCGAAGCTTTTGAAACAAACTGTAAGGCTTGCTTCTGCCCCCGCCAGCTAAAGCATGCCTTTCAAATTCTAAGATGTTTTTTTCCCATGAATCCTTATATGGTATATAATGTTTAAAGTAGAGAACTAATGCACGATTATTTTCTGAAATGTAAATAAAGTGTTATCTGTCTGTCTGTCTGTCTGTCTGTCTATCTATCTACCTACCTATCTATCATCTGTCTGTCTATCATCGATTTTTCTATCTGGTGAAAGGTTTTCTCACTTTTCCTCCTTTCCCTCCTCTAATTTCTCATACTTGCTCCATGCTCTCCGAGTTAACCCCTTAACTGCTTGGTGAGATCCCTTACATTCTGCTCTTTCTTTCATTCCTGTTCCTAATCGCCTATTTTGATCTGTTGCAATTTCACTGCGCCACGCGCTTGCCTTTTGCCGGTCCCGGTGGATCCAGGTCTAACTTGTGGCTTTCTCTCCAGATCCCGGCTGTGTGAGTGGCGACTCCATGCTGAGGATGGAGCCTCTGAACAGCACCTACCCCGGCGCTGTTGCTGTGGCATCGGCATCCAGCAGTCCCCTGGAGTCCCACGTGCCTGGTCACAGCAGCGGTAACGGCAACGAATACTTCTATATTTTGGTCGTTATGTCCTTCTACGGCATTTTCTTGATTGGAATCATGCTGGGCTACATGAAATCCAAGAGGCGGGAGAAGAAGTCCAGCCTCCTGCTGCTGTACAAAGATGAGGAGAGGCTGTGGGGGGAGGCCATGAAGCCGCTACCTATGCTGTCCGGCCTGAGGTCAGGGCAGGTGCCCATGATGCTGAACGTGCTGCAGGAGAGCGTGGCGCCTGCGCTGTCCTGCACCCTTTGCTCTATGGAAGGAGACAGCGTGAGCTCCGAGTCCTCCTCTCCAGATGTGCACCTCACCATCCAGGAGGAGGGGGCCGACGATGAGCTTGAGGAGACCTCTGAGACCCCTCTCAACGAAAGCAGCGAAGGGTCTTCAGAAAACATCCATCAGAATTCCTAGCACCCCTCAGGCCTCTGGAGGTAGCTCCTCCGTAAGCTACGCTTGACAGAGGGAAAGACATTTGCCAAGTGCCTGGTTTCACTTCCGCTCTGCAGCTGCCACAGTGAACAGACTGAGGGCAAGCCCCAAAATGGGGAAGGGAGAGAGACGAGGCTCAGCTGGAGTCGGCGAGGGTCCTGTGGTTTGGGACTCATCACTGAACAAGTCCCAGAGACGTACAGCATGACCATTTTACTCTGGGACCTGGGTGTTGGGGGTCCCTGTCTGGCATCTGGCTGGATAGTGTGTTGTGTTTTCACTGGAGTCCCTGGGTAACTTCTGCAGTATCTGTCTGTGCCCAGGGCTGACAACTGCCCAGGGCAGGCTGAAGGACTAGTTTTGATTTGCTAATTTTTTTTTTTTTTTCCTAGAGCTTTGTTCTTCTAGATCTGATTGGCTGTAAGTATCTTTCATGTGTGCCTGTGGCATTTGGTCACAGACAGTTATGTATTTCGTTTGGAGGTGGGAGAAAGCTGAAGGCAGAACCCAGATGGTTTGCACAACGCAAAGAGAGAGGGTGATTCGTACATATGCCCGAATTAGCTGGGAGTAGAAGCTATGACCTCATCTAAGCTTTTGTCTCACCTGTGAGCTTGAACTCTGACTGTACAGCACTGCGGGCGAGCATGGCTTTCTTTGCCAGTGAGCTTCCTCCTGACCAAGCCTGCATTCAGCGTGGCTGTTCACGGTGGTCCTCCTGACCTTTACAGATTGGGTAATGGTGGGGTTACGCGAGGCCGAATCATTGACAGTTCTGCTATAGTTCTTTTTTCCCAGCCTGGTTTTCTGAGGCCAGAGAGGACACATGCGGGCCTCATAATGTGGGGTTTTGTCACGTAGCCGAACCCTGGAAGGGCATCCTTAGGCGAGATCATACAGAGCTGCGGTTCAAGCACGGTGCTTCCTGGCCTGAGCCCTGACACTCATTTACTGTGAGGCCCTGGGCATGTCCTCACAAGATTCGCTGCCTTCACGAGGCTCCTGAGGCCCTGCAGCCCCCAGGGGGCTGGGAGGACATCTTTAGACTTTGTACTGTGTGATAAATCCTCCAAGGCCTGGTGTGAGGAAGTTTGCAGCCAGTAGTTCCCCTTTGGCCGCTTAGTCTGGAGAGAGATGTGTTGACTTAAAGGCACAGTTGGAGACTTCGGACATGTGTGACTGGGGAATTCGAGGCTGCTCCTCACCCATCCTGACTGTAGTTTTCCCAGGATGGGACTGAAGAAGCAGACAGCACAGTTTCCTCTTCAGAGTTCTGTGGATGGGAGGTTGTTAACAGACCCCGCCGCCCGCTGAGGGAAAGAGGAATCCGAAGGGAGTCACCCAAGAGCCTTGCCCCAGGCTCTGGAGCCCCTTGAAGACCAGAAGGAAGCAGAAAACCCCCCCCGAAAGGTCAAGTTTGCCTCTAGTGCAAAACCTTCTTAATTTTTATTTATCAGAACTCTCCCTGGATTGGAGACAGAGCAGTGACTAATGTCCCCCTGAGCGGTTAACAGTATAAGGAGCTGGTTTTTCAATCAGTTTTGACACATAGATAGAGAGGTAATTTATGTTGGAGGCAGAAAGGGACCCTCTGTTCACTTTAAGATGCAGAGTGTGGATCAACTCCAAAGGGGGCTGTTTAAGTTGAAAGAAGCCAAGTTAAGTTTGGCTTCTTGCCTGGAATCACTTGAATTCTGAAACTTTACTGCGACAGACATGTGCGCTGTCACATTTTCCATTGCTTAATCTTGGTTTGGTGCAAGTCTGTCTGCGCCTGTTACAAAGTGATGTATATACTTCCTTCCAATACATTGAGTTGTAGACAATTGTCTGTTGTATTTAATGGTTTGTAATTTTCACGATATTTTTTAATTTAAATAAAAACACGTTTTTGCTGAGGAGCCACATTTCTTTGATCCTTTAACATTTGTACCATTTCTAGTTTCTAAACTGTTGCGAGCCACTGTATATTCTACATGCGTCTGGGGTCAGACTTCAGCAAAGGTACATTGTTTGCTGTAGGGTGAGTGTGTAGTGTCTTTTCCATCCTTTGGTCCACTTTGTTGGGACTGGAAAACAAGCTATAAGGATGGTCTTACATCACCTTCTGCTGCAAAGGCCCGGGAACTTTTAGGCTTGAAATGTGAGCAGCTTGGCGGGTGCCGCTAAGAGGTCTCTCCAAATTTGGTTGCAAGAAAACATTTGCTTTGCACACTGACTTGGCAAACAGCATCCACATGTGTGGCCCTGGCAGTCCAGGCTTAATGGGCAGGGTGGTGTCACATGAACAGCAGAAGAGACTTTATGAACGCAATCAAATACAAAGTCCACAGCTGGGGTTCTGCTTCAGCCGCCACTGTCTAAGAACGATTTCTAGGTCTCTCTCTCTCTCTCTCTCTCTCTCTCTCTCTCTCTCTCTCTGTCTCTCTTAGACTTCTTGCTGTGTCTCTGTCTGAAAGGCCGAAACATGGGCAGGCTGGGGAGCCTGGGCAGCAGTTTATTTGCACAGCCAGAAGTGCTAAAATAAATGACCTAAACCTGGGACCCATTTTCAAACCAAGCAGACAAAGGGGAAAAAGAATCTTGCTTTTATGTGTGTCTGTTTCTTGTGAGCTTCATTTTTTTATTTCAAGTAAATGTTTCCATAGGTTTGCAAACAGTTACCTAAAAAGGATTGACTTGGTGATGGAGCAGGGAAGCCTGGAACCTTCTGGAATAATATAGCAAGGACCTTGATTACCAGCCATTAACACTGGCAAACAACATTCAAAGTTTATAATAAAAGAAGAGAAAACCCTTTACCCCAGCTTCTTGTCATTCTTGGTAAGGAAAGAGTTAAGAAAACCTTTTTGTTGCCATGGGCGGAAGAAGAGGGAATTCTAAACTCTAATTGTCCTAAAAATATGCAGAGTACACTGTGTCGTTTTAATGGAATATTTGTTTTCTTTAAAAGAAAAAAAAAAAGAACTTCTAAGCAGAACCTAAGGCCCAAGGGGTTTAGTCTGTGTGGATTTACTCATGCATGTGAAAGCCTGCGAAGGGAATTTGGCCCTGTGCACCTCAGATATTAGAAACATATTTCAAAAGCACGTGAATGGTACAGGATGAGGTAAATGGATCGTCGTGCTGGCTCCATGCTGTTCTAATTACACCTTTGTACGTCAGAGCCACACAGGGATCCTTGCAGAGGAAGAGATTGCTTTCAGCGACGGAATCATGGGATCAGAATTACCGGGAAGGGCTGAAGTTGAGCCAAGGGTTGAGTGCTTTTGGCTTGGGATCCTGCTTGGAAAGTGGACCCCAGCATGCATTTGGAGCCACGACTGGAGGGTTTGTGGTAAGACCTGCTCACCCGTGGCTCAGCTGGAGAAAGATTACTTATCATCCTGTAAGATGCTACTCTAACCCCAGATGTTGTAGGATGAGCAGAATATTGATCTTATAATGCAACTTAAACTCCATTTTTAAACATAGAATGCTTTTGTTCTGTGTTCTAAAATACAGAACAAAGTTGCTGGAGGAATCCCGCAGGATATAGCATGGAGGCAGTGGTTAGGGCTGGGGCAGACATTCTACCAGCTGCAGGGAGGTAGGGGGCGGTGGCTCAGGCTAGGGCTGGACTGCCACGTGTCATGGCTGGTAGACGCCAGCTTTGTCATGTTTGTTTCCTCGCCTAACTCTGCTACTGCCTGCGCTGGAGCGTTGGGCAAGCACTCCAACCCCTCTGACTTCTCTCTTTCATCACGAACATGACAATGACAACGAACACTGTTGGTCCTTCTCTTTGGGAAGCTGAACGTGAAAGGAGTAGAGAGCTTCTCAGCAACACCCAGCGCCGTGTGACACCAAAGCGAACACAGCTTCCATCTTTCTTTAAACTGCATCCTGGGCACGCATTTGCAAATAGTGTCACAGAGACATCCTCTTCTGGGGATGCTTTTCTCAGGAGACTGCAATACTCAGAAGAAGGACATCATTTGCCAGAGGAGAAGGGTCAGAATAGAGGAAAACCAGTGTTAAATCCTGCCTTCCCCTCTCTCTGAAATGTTGCCTCCCACACAGGAAGGAACAGTTTGGGATGTGCACTGTTACCATGGAAACTGGCAGCCGAGGTCACATGACTGAAGGAGCCTGTGGCCCACTGGTGCCGGATCCTTCTAGCTGCTCTTTGAAGTTAAAACTTGGCCTTTGCCTCCACAGATGAACTTGAGTCCTTGCATGGCAGGTCATGGTCGGGGAAGGGGGGCAGGGGCTGTGTTCCCCCTGCTTTCCTCCACTCTCCGGGCTTCTCTTCTTGCAGTATCTGTGACTCCTTGCAGTCTGGGGCTGAGATTGTATTCTCTCATCCTAAAGTATTTTCTTATTTTCCTAAGAAACATAACCAAATAATTCTTTACCCTAACAACCGTGACTCTGTTCCTCTCTTGGATTTTCAGCCACTGTTCAGTCTTAACTAGTCCCGTTTCTCCTCCTCCCTCTTCTCTGTCCCTCCTTCTCTATCGCTTCTTGTCATTCCCCACAAGAAAAAAAGCTAAGCACACTTTGAGCTTCTGTGCAGTTCTGGGCACTATACCTGGTGCTGTGAAAATTTGGAACTCCTGTCTGGCCTCCAGAGAAGTCCTAGTTTCTGTGTTGATGAGCTCTAATGCAACCAACGCTGCTTTTGTTAGCTTATAAAGTGGAAAGGAACTTTCTATATGTAGAGGGCTCTGGCTCTAGGGTGTAAAATAAAATATATAGTTTGTGTCTTTAAACAATGTGCTCATCCTGAGGGGTAGTCAAATGCAGGATGAATGTAGTGTTCTGTGGTGGACGTTGTATCCTTCAGTTTCCCAAGGAAACTGTGAGGTAGGCCTATAATCATTCATTCATTCATTGATTCATTCATTGATTCATTTGGTGTGTGTGTGTGTGTGTGTGTCTGTGTGTGTGTGTGTGTTGTGTGGTGTGTGTGTATACACATCCCTTGGAGTCATTCTTTCCTTCCACTGTGTGGCTACCAAAGATCAGACTCAGATTCCTAGGCTCTGAAGCAGGTTTCTTTAACTACTGAGCCATCTCACATAAGAGACTTGTGTGGCTAGTTTTACTTTAACTCAACACAAGCTAGAGTCCTTTGAGAAGGGAGACGATTGATTGAGAAAATGCCAGCACCAGATTGGCCTCCGGGTAAGCCTGTGGTGCATCTTAGTTGATAACGTGGGTGGGCTCAGGTCACTGTGGAGGCTGCGGCTTTTGGTCTGGTAATCTTGCATGCTGTTGTAATGAAGCAAGCCGAGTGAGCCGCAAGGACTAACCCTGCAAGCAGCGCTCATACTTGGTCTCTGCATTAGCTCCTGCCCCCAGGATCCTGTCTTGAGTGTCTACTCTGACTTCGCTGGATGATGGACTACAAAGTATAAGATGAATAAAAATAAACCCTTTCTCCCTCAAGTTGCTTTTGGTCAACTGGGGCAAGACCCAAGGAGATTCCGTGCTTGTCAGTGTAAAGAATGGTACATTCAGGTCTCCTGATAGGGCAACCTGGAGTTCTTTTAGTCAGTGGGAGCAGAGAGCAAGAGACACAGAATCTAGTCTTGTCCTGGACGTTAGGTGGCTCTGTGACCTTGCATATATTGGTCAGCATCTCTGAACATATTTTCTCACTGGTAAAATGAATATGGTAGCGTTTTCTTCACTCTCAAAAAAGTGTCAGAACTACGTATGTACATAGTTATGTATAAAGCGTTTAGAAAAGTAAAGTGTGTTTTCCCCCCCACTGCTGGAGAGTCAACTAATATCCATGCAGATATTATGAGGATTTTCCAGCATTTAGGCTTTTTTTCCCCACTCTTCTGAGCTCATAAAGATTTTTCTTTCCATCTCTTCTCCCACCCCTCCTTCCTCCTACCAGGGTTTCTAGAGAATAGGAAGAGCAGGAATGTCTTGCCATTCCTGAAGAGAGTCATTGAAAAGCCAATGTGTGATTCTTTTAGCCAGCTGTTCACTTGACCATTTCTCACGAGATCTCATGTGGCAAATAGGTAGTGGGAGGAGCCTGTGGCAGGCTGGATGAGCTTGCGCACACAGAAGGCACTTCTGGAGAGATCTACATTATTATAAAAGCCGAGAGGCTTTGGGGTTTGGTTAGCACATCATAACTTCCTCTATCTGATTAATGCAGAGTTTGAGCATATTAGATAGAAGTAGTGTTAGGAGATGTCTTCCTGATCATCTAACACAATCCCTATATTAAATGGTGTGAATTAAGGCTTATAAAATTCAGGTGGCCCGCTCAAAGTCACAGAAGGAGAGAGAGAGAAGTGATGTGGGCTATAACTCAGTCCTCCTGACATTTGGTTCATAGCCTTATGTTGTCTCCAAGGTTCAGTGAAGACAAAAGAACTCAAGGGTGTTCTTTCCTTTTAACCTTGAGCTGTGTCGAGAGGTACTGTCCCATCTCAATCTGCTCCTCCCACAATCCTCTCTGTGAATGGGTCTGTTCTGGATAATCCCTAACAACAGGCCCGGCACGTGATGATCTGAGTGGTCAGAAGGAAAGATAATCTCAAAAACAATGCAAAGCGATTTCACTGAGAGCCTCACAAAAGGCAGAGAGAGAGAGAGAGAGAGAGAGAGAGAGAGAGAGAGAGAGAGAGAGGTAGAGGTGCTGGGAGTAGGTGGGGACCACTCAGACAGGGCTCAACATAATTGTTTACTGGGTTTTGGCTTTTGGTTTTATTTTTGTTCATTTCTTTTCGGCCCCAGAAGCATAGAGAGTCACGTGCTCTTGCTTCTCTCCGGGCAGAACAATTTCAGGTATGAGATGACTTTTGAAAACAAGCACTGGAGGTTCAGCCCTGGAGTAAGGTTTCAGGAACCAGGAGTCACAGCCTAATGATTCTTTTATAGGCTTAGCCCCGATGCAGAGGCAGTAAGTTATCCCTCATGTTTTCTCCTTTGCACTGGGAAGAAGCATACTAGACAATGGGTGTGTAATGATAAAAACCCAGTCTCTTTTGCAATGTGCCCTTCCGCAGGATGAATTGAAGACTGCAGATAAATCAGGAGTCCACAAAGAGGAGTAAGGAGTTCCTGGACTGTGCTGAAAAGGTTCACAGAGACTGAGAAGGGGAAAGGATGGAGGTGTTGAAACAAATGAGATCCAGCAACCATTTGAATTTTAGAGAAGAGAGGGGGTGGGATGAAAGATGATGGCAGGGTTTTGATTTGGCATAATTGAGAAGCTCAGAAAACAAAACTGTGGGGTGTCTCAGTCCACTTTGTGCTGCTGCAATGGAGTGCCATCATTTCCAAGGAAAGAAAATGGGGTTCTTATATTTCTTGAGGTTGGGGAGTTCATGATCAAGGTACTGGCATCTGGTCTGGATCTTGCTCTGTAGAAGGCATTACTAGGCAACAAGACATGAGCAGAGGTGGGTGTAATCAAAACACCCCATTTGTAAGTCTCATTCCTGAGGTATTGACCTTAGTCTACAAAGGAGATGCCCCCTTGACTCCCCCATTAGAGGACCCACCTCATAATATAGTTTCTGTGACAACTGAATTTAATCAGGAAGGAGATCATATCATCCTAGGAAGGAAGTGCTGCAGGGGATTTATTGTGGTGGGGGTAAGGCATTGGAGGTGTTGACATGACATCCAGAAGGATTTTAAAAAATAAGTATGGGAAATTTTCTTGCAAGAAGCTGGAGGGAGAGGCAGAGGAGGTTTGGGAGTTGTGGGTGGAAATCCAGGCACGTGAAACCTTACGCATGGCTGAAATAGCCAAGGGTGAGTGGGAACAGAGGGGAACAGAGGGCAAAGTGCTGTCCTTCAGGGACTGGCTAGCTCTTGGGGGTTGCCAAAGGAAGGAGGGGGAAAGCAGGAGCAGTTAAAAGTTGAACAGGAAGGCAGCATGCCCAGGCACCAAATAAGTAAAGTTTTTTCAGAAAGAAGACATGTTCAGCCATGGAAGAATGCAGAGATAACTCTGGCCTGATGACTCTCAGGTAATGGGTACATACAGGGCTTCTTGAAGTAGTGGGGATAGATGGTACAAAGGAAGTACATGTGTGAAGGGAAGGGTTACGACTGTTTTGGCTAAGTTGTTTTGGAAAGTTCACTATGAAAAGCAAAGCATAGTGTGGCTAATTCAGAGTCAAAACTACCCAGAGATCTGTTCTTCATTCACATGCCGTTCATTGCTATCTACTTCCGATTGCAAATCCATGTTTACTCAGTTGACTCACGTGATGTCTTAGTTTCTTCCCATGTGTGTTTCTATAGAGACTGATGCCTGCATTGGCTCTCCATGGAAGATACCTACAGAGAAGGCTGAGCTGAGGAAGGAGCTTGTGGGGAAGGGCTATAGGGCTCCTATAAAAATTAGATGTCTTGAACTTTTTCCAGGAATTCAATCTATTAATTGGGTGTAAGTTTTTTTTTATAGTGGCACATTTTAAATATACAGAAATGCTATAATGAAGTCAATATATCATCACAAAATCAAGGTTTTGAATAATTTGGATTTTCTGATAGAATAGTTGATGCCATGGTATTCAGACACTTCTTTGTGAGTCTTCATAATATTAAAAATGTATTATTAAGAGACATTGAAGGATATATTAATCAGGTTGGCCCATGGACATGCTTATAAGGCACTGTCTTGATTTCCTTCATTGAAGTGAGAAGACTCATACCCACCCACTATGGGTGGAACCATTCCCTAGGCAGGGGATCTTGAGTTGTATAAGAGTGGAGAGTGTCCTTAGATAACGTCTGAAGCCTATAATAGATATTTCTCCTACATTGTTTGAACTTGTCTATAAATTTCTCCACAAATATATCTAAAAATGTATTTAAAATTTTATGACTTTCTATTTTCTATTACTATAAAAACCTTATCAAATTGTCACCCCATCAAAACACAGAATTTGGAGTAACCTAAATCTGTATTTCTGGGCCATGGTTACTCTATTTGGCTCCAGAACAAACTGTCTTTTATCCCTTTTGAGGTGTGAGTTGTGTCTTTACATTTAAACTGGAAACAAAGGGAGGTGAGCCTGAGGCTATGGTTCTCTGGGATGGAGTCCTGTGGTGGGATAAATAGACAGCAGAGAGAGGCCAGCAGGTTCTCACAGGTCAAAAAGCAGGTGAACTGTGTGAGGAGACAAGAGGGGACCTCTGTGACTGTGACCTACCTGTGTGAGTGTTTCAAATGGAGCCTTAGGGAGCCCAGGAAGGGGGTTTGGAAGTTGTTTCTTCTCATATAGCAGTCCCCAGAGTACTCAGAATAGAAGTAGGAACTCTCCAGGCAAGGAAGGAAGCTAGGTGATTTTAATTCACTTGCTCATTAATCTCATAAAGATTCGGTTCAGCCTTCACTGTAAACCTGACCATCTTTTGAAATCCTCCAGTTAACTCAGGGAAAACAAACCTTTTTTCCTTTTAGGACAGAAACTACTAAGTTGTTAACAAGGAAAGTGAGATCATACTTTCAAACCGTTTAGAAACTTTTATTTAAAAAATGGGGGTAAAACCCCCCCAACCCAACCCAACCCAACCTAATCCAAACCAACCCAAAATACCATACAGTCAACACGCTTATTTTATTTGCCAAGGCACTCATTGTTGAGCAAATTCAATTGACTTTCAGCCTTTCATGGAAATACCAGACTGCCTTTTCCTCTTTTATTTTTATGGAAATTTCTAATTTAGTCCTCCTGATCTGGTTTCACTGTATTAGGCCCGTATCCTGCCTTATCCATCCATCTCTTCCAGCTCCCCAGTGACAGACAGAGGAAATATGTAGGACTCAAGTTTGGGAACACTTGCCCCATATAAAAGTGTTCTGAGCATTCCTCAGGAGTTCTTAAGTACATGCTCTCAGTGCAAGAAATGGAGCCTCGCGCTATGAGTCTGCTAAACTTTTAATCAAAATGTCATTTGAGAAGAACAGTCTGACGACTAAGAGAGTTTTCAGTTTTCAAAGTCTGATTCTTTAAAATGGAAAAACATGATGGGCTATGGGGTATGAAATTTGAAAACAAGTGTAAGGGAAGCTCTGAGTGCTTTATTTAAAAGGACTTGTTCTCCACTTTGGCATGGCTGGAGTAGATATAAAAAATGGGCCTTGAAATAGAAAAATCAGGTTTCATATATATACTTTTTAACAATAAATATAGGTCAGAATCTTTCACTGACACCAAGGTTAAGATATGTATAATCCTCAGAAAAGAGTTTTTGTGTAGAAAAGATTAAAATGTTGGGCACCATGATATAAACATCTTTAATCTTAGAATCTTCAATTTTCTACAATCCAAGACTTTTTTGAGTGCCCTGTGTGACAACTTAAACTCATGGGGTAGGCCACCGCCATAAAGCAGATGCAGAACAAATACTATAAAAATTATGTCTAACATATACACAAAACATACCCTAATTTGTACTTAGACTTGGGTCTAATCAATTATTTCATGATATTATATGTATCATACACATCTACATACACACTTACATATGTGTGTACACATTTTTGAAATATTCTAAAAACAAAACAGGAAGAAAAGAAGACAGAAAGGCAACCCGAAGTGCTTCTAATCCCAGGCTTTGCAAATGCAGAACACCCAACCTGGGTTACTGGGTTTCAATCAATATCAGTACAGCAACAACACATATTTATAATTGCTTTTAAATTTTATTGTATGGCAATATTCCCATTGTATGCCAGGAATAATGTTGCCTGTTGGAATTGCACGTGTTCTCTTTTGCCAAAAAAGCAGCAAAGCTTGGGACACTTAACTTTTACTGCCTAGGACTAATTGTGATAAGTCTCAAATCTCTGTTTATCGTTTCCACCATTTTGTCAGGAATATGGAGAGGGAACACACTGGGCAATCCATTCATTCTCTGCCCAAGCTTACGCGATGATCACACTTTGGAAACTACCCACATGCTAGAATTTGTGTGTATAGAATCTTAGGCCTTCTCATCCTATTGGTGGGAACTCGACTTCATACTCTGATGTGATTGGCTAATCATTGCAAAGGCAAAAGTCCAGGAATTCAGCGTCCTTGCTGGCCTAACTGCTTTTGATAACAATTAGTTATCAAAAACTGATAACAGTTAGTTTGTTTCCTCATACTTCCCCCTCCCCCAGACTTAGCCAGCATATGTCAGTCATGTAAAGTTTCTAGTAAAAGTAAGTCATGGTTATAATTGATAGCTTAGGCATGGTTTATTGTGAATCCACATTCCGATGGGGAGGTCTCTTGACCAAGTGATTGAACTGGCCTATGAAATATGTTCTTGTCACTAGAAGCAGCTTTATCTTAACAGTACTTTACTGCTATATTATTATTATTATTCCCTTTGGATATCTAACCCTAGAATTACTCAGGAACCAGATTAGAGATCAGGGTCCCCAAAACATTTTTGGCACATTTAGTCTCTAGTGAGAATGAGGCTGCCAAGAGTCCCAAGAATTTTTTTTTGGATTTTAGTTAAGAAAGAAATTGATTACTTTTCTTTGTGGTCTTTTAAACTATTTAGCTCATTTTTATCACCTGTTCTTTTTTTAAAGATTTATTTATTATTATTATGTCTAAATACATTGTAGACACACCAGAAGAGGGTGTCAGGTCTCATTACGGATGGTTGCAAGCCACCATGTGGTTGCTGGGAATTGAACTCAGGACCTTCAGAAGAGCAGTCAGTGCTCTTAACTGCTGAGCCATCTCTCCAGCCCTTACCACCTGTCCTTAAATCCCCCAACTTCTGATGAGGTAACCCTAACTGCCACTGTGGGAGAGGAGCAGTGACTGATCTGACTTATTCTAGCTTTCTAGCTGAATTTGGCATGTTGGGTAGAATACATTTTCATTTGTTGACAGACATCCAGTCAGATTCCATTTCCTTGTTATTGCAAGACAACACAGATATGCAAGGATCCTCATGAGAGGGTGTAGAGCCTTGGAGTAGCATATCTCAGCTATTTGCAAGTTCTAATTTTAGTTTCTCTGAAGCCTCCAGAATGCTTTTCTATAGTGTTTACGCCACGTTACACTCACACCAACAGCATGTAAGGGGTCCCTCTTCTTTACATCCTCACTAATATCTGTTGATCTTGATGATTCTGGTTGGGGTGAGGTTTCCACCTCAGAGTCATTTGATGTGCATTTCCGTGATTCTCAGGATGTTTGTTAGCTGGCCAACTTGATATACACTCAAGTCATCTGGGAAAAAGAGAACCTCACTGAGAAAATGCATTTGCCAGACTGGTCTGTAGGAAAGTCTGTGGAGCATTTTCTTGATTATTGATTGATCAGGAAGACCGAGTCCATTGTGAGTAGTGCCACCTCTGGGTATGTGGTCCTGGGTTGTGTAAAAAAGCAAACTGAATAAACTTTAGGAAGCAAGCCAATAAATTGCAGTTTTCCATCGCTACTACTCTCAGTTCCTGCCTCCAGGTTTCCCCTCTGCTTGAGTTCCTGCTCAGACTATTACCTAGAAATTTACCTAGAAATGTATGATGAAATAAAAACCCTTTCCTCCTCTACTTGTGTTTGATCACAAGACTAGAAAAGCAAACTAGGACAGTGGCCCTCGGTGGATTTAATAGGAATGGACGCCATAGACTCATGTGCTTGAATGCTTGGCCCATAGGGAGTGGCAGTATTAGGAGGCGTGGCCTTGTTGAAGTGGGTGTGTCCAATTTGAAGGAAGTGTGTCATCATTGTGGAGGTGGGCTTTGAGGTCTCATATATGCTCAAGTTACACCCAGTGTGAAACACAGTCTTCTGCTGCCTGTGAATCAAAATGTAGAACTCTCAGCTCCTCCTCTAGCACTGTGTCTGCCCGCACACTTCTATGCTTCCTGCCCTGATGATAATGGACTGAACCTATGAAATTGTAAGCGAGATCCAATGTGGAATGTTTTCCTTCATAACAGTTTCCATGATTATAGTGTCTTTTCACAGCAATGAAACAATAACTAAAGAAGGCCCCATTAAAATATTGACCTTTTTTTTACTGGCCACTTTTATTTCCTCTTTTGAGTATGTTCTGCCCAGTTTCTTAGCCCATTTATCTTTATTGGGTAGCTTAAGTTTTTTGAGTTCTTTATATAGTCTAGATATTAATCCTCTGCTAGATACAAAGCTGGCAAAGATTTCCCTCCATTCTGAAGGCTTCCTCTTCATGTAATTAACTGTTTCCTTTGCATTACAGACAGACTTTTTTTTTTTTTTTAATTTCATGATGTCCCTCGTGCTGACTGGCCAGATTTCATGAGTGACCGGAGGCCTATTCAGGAAATCCTTACCTATTTGTATATCTTGATTTTATTTTCTTCTAGCAATGTTAGGGTTTCACGGCTAATTTTAATGTCTTTGACCCATTTGAGGTGATTAGTGTGTGTGTGTGTGTGTGTGTGTGTGTGTGTGTGTGTGTGTGAAAGGTGAGAGAAAAGGACCCAGCTTCATTTTCTTATCAGTGGCTATCCATTTTCCTTAGCATTATTTGTTAAAAAGTCTGTCTTTCACTTGGAATATTTTTGGTATCTTTGTCAAAAATCAGATGGCTGTAGCTGTGTGGGTTTGTATCCAGATCACTTCCCTTTTTCCGTTGATCTTTCTGTCTGGTGCTATGCCAAGACCATGCTGTTTCTGTTACTATGGCTATGCAATATATAGATAGCTTAAAATTGGTATCAGGCCAGCTTTATGGTTTTTTTGGTTACTTGGAATTGGAATTGCTTTCACTATTCAGGGTTGGTTTTTTTTTTTCTTCCAAATGAATTTAAAGACTTTTTTTCTATCTCTGTGAAAAATGGTGTTGGTATTTTGATGGAGATCACATTTAGAGTATAAACTGTTTGGGTTATGACACATTTTCACAGCATTGACTCCTCCAAACTACATGACTACATGCATGGGGGATCATCCAGCCTCTTCTTCAATTTCTCCCTTAGTGTTTTAAATTTACCATGGTAGAATTCTTTCACTTCCTTGCTCAGGCTCATTCCAACAATTTTATTCTGTGGAGGTAATTGTGAATAGGGTTGCTGCTCTGTTATCGTCCTTGGTATGTTTGTCATTGGTATATAGAAAAGCTACTGTTGTGTGTGTGTGTGTGTGTGTGTGTGTGTGTGTGTTAATTTTGTATCCTGCCATTTTGCTTATGAGTTTTAAAAACTTTCCAGTGGAGTCTTCAGGGTCTCTTATGTGTAGAATTCCACCATCTGCAGAGAAGCACATCTGCATAGTTCTGAGGCTTCCCAGTCCACAGTGAGAGCATCAATAGACTGTTCAGCTGGCCTGCCAAAGAGCTGAGCCTTTAGATTTTAGGATAAAGAACACACAAAGCTGGCTTAATATTTCACTTTTCATCAGGACATCTTGGCATCAGGTAGAGAGCAACTATGGACAAATTTCAGGAATTTGAGTGATTTGGATCCAGTACAGAGAAAATAACAGCTCAGATTCTAATTTGAAGTGAAGTTCAATTACCCACAGCCAAAAATATCCTTTCTTCTTCCAAGTGGTCTAAGATACTCATTAGCTCTGGCACTAGTCCTGGGGTATTTTTGTAATGAAGTCGGCTCAATGTTTGCAGGACAGATGGGGTTGCCATCCTTCCTGGGGCTCTAGAGAAGAACAGAGTTGAGTTAGAGGCTAGAAGAGATAAAGGACTGAATAGGAAAAAGGTCCCTGAAACCCAGCTGCGTCTTAACAATTTCTGGGTATGTTTTAAAACTGACCCTGTAGACGTACAAGGCACACATCTTATGGGAATGTTCTTTGGGTTTTGACAGACTTCTAGGCCAAGTCAACTGTTATATTAAGATAACAAGATAAAGAGCTCCATCATTGCCATGAAGCACTGTACCCTCTGTTTTCACACCACGTCCCAATTCTTATTGCACCACTGATCTGATTGTAGCCTCAGTGGATTACATCTTTCTTTCCTGGACTCTTGCATCGTATCTGTAGTTGGACGCACACGCAGTCTTACTTCTTTTCCTAAGCAGTATGTTTTCAAAATTCATCCTTGTTGAGTACATCAGTTACTGTTTCATGTTCATTGGCAATTAAGATCTCATTTGTGGAACTTTGGAGTTTGTGTATCCATGCACTCATCCATTTGGGATATATGTAGTTTGGGGGCATTTATGATTAAGCTGATAAAGGTGCTGATGTACAAGTATTGATGGAAATATATGATTTTATTTCTCTTTGGTAACCACCTAGGAGAATAATAATAATAATACTGGGTTACATTGTAATCTGCTTCCATCTCATATGAAAATGCCAAATTATATTCTGATGCGTCTATAGCCATGCTGCATGCTTCTTGCCATGCTTAAGAATGTCCAAGGTTGACTGTGTTAATTTAGTGTGACTGTCAAGCTCATCTATGCAGTTGTGCTGAGTGATTGTACAGTGATGTTTCAGCATGGATCTTCCCGCTGGACAGTTCTTCATGCACCTTTGGGCTATTAGTATATTCTTACCTGTGGCAAGTTTGCTCACATCTTTTCTGCAGTGGCTTTGACTCTTTAACTTGGTCATCATGTGGTGCTGCCAAAGGCCATTGTGGCTTCCATGGTGAGTAGACTGGACTTGTGCTTAATCATACCTTTCAGGGTGAGTTTACATGGTGGAAAGCAGAGTTTCAAATCTGCTGCTTTAAAGTAAGACATCTTTAGCTTTTGGCTTATCTATCCCCGTTTTACTATAAAAAACTGATTAATTTTTATTTTATTTGTGTGAGTGAGGCATTTGATTGCATGCATGCCTTTGTCTCATATGTATACCTATTGTTTGGGGAGTTCAGAAGTGGGTTTCTGGTCCCCTGGAGCCCTTGTCTAGGTTACAGACAGTTATGAGCCACTATGTGGATAGTAGAAACCAAATCTCCATTCTCTGCAAGAGCAGCCAGTGCTCTTAACTCTCGAGGTGTCTTTCTAGCCCCTGGTTTCTCTATTTCATTTTCCCAAGAATCTGTATAGTAAAGAGCAAAGCACTGTGCTGGAAATTTTAAGAGAGTTCAGAAAATAAGGACAGTTTATGAAAGAAATTGTTTGAGAATACAGAATCATAGCTAGGCTGAGATGAAGAGCTGTGGTACTATATTTCTATGTAACAGTTTGCTAAGTCTCTCAAATTTGTTATTCCTTGTACTAAAACCCTGTAGCTTCATAAGCTAGAAAACCCATAAACTGCAGTATGAAACTAGTTGGTGATTCTGAATATGAGATAAGAGAATAAATGTGAAGTCTGTTAGCATCTCCAGGATGATTGATAGTTGCCATGTATGAGATATTAGTTTACTTTTCCTTTCTATTCTCCTCAACTTGTTTTACTTCTTCCTCTGCCTTAAGTGCTAAAGGTCCTTCTCAGTGCAATTTCATCCTTCTCACCCTTCAGAGGTTCTAGACCTGGCTTAATCACCCTTTATCTCCTCACCATCCATGTGTTTCTTCTCACAGAGTTTTGCCGAATGCAACTAGCCTGTCTGATGGATGGCATGTGACTTTATATACAGATCAGGTTAATGTGGCAGTGGTGGTCATATTAAAAATTCCAATAAATGTAAAGACTGAGGGAAGAATGAAAAATGGGGGAATTCGAGGGCTGTGGGAGGCAGATGAGGGTAGGTAGCATTTTTGGTATTTTTGACCTTTCCCAGAACCCCGTAAATCACATTACATAAGTAGTTTCCTCAAGGGAGTTTGCCTGAACTTGGATATTTTAATTAGTTGCTTCATTTCAAGCCCTCCCTACTTTTTTATGAGGTCTTTCCCAGCACCTTCTCCTGGGCCAAGCCTTATAAACGACTTTACAAGCCAACCAATGTTGCTTTTTGATAAGTGTCTTCTATTCTCTGAGTTTATAGTTTCATCGTGCTCCTGGTCTCATTGACTGCACATGGCTTAGTAGTGTGCTTCATGGAACATTTAAGAGTTTAGAAAACAAAAATAAAGTCAGAACATTTAGCTGTTGGAACAAAAGCCGGATGGAGTAGGCAGGCCTGATGCTGGTCCACTGGATTGGGACTGTGTTTTAGGGGCCCGTCTAACATCTAAGCTGACAAACCTTCAAGAGAAGTTTGCATGATGGTTAGGTATACCTTGAAGATGTAGTAAAAGTACTTTAACATCATGTGGAGGTTCTCGGTGACGACATATGGATAATGATTAGTACGGGCACTTTTGATGAGTTTTGATATGCTTTCTTGCTTATGACAGTCACATGGGCAGTCCTCACTGTAGAAGGTATCTGGAGACAGCCGAGTCATCCATTCTCAAATGCCACTTTTAATTCATGCAACTCACAGTCTTCCATTCTGGCTGCCATTAGTTTGTTTACTGATGTTAATACATGTTGGTTTTCTATTGCTTTGAGAGACAGAGAATACCAGAATACCAACAGCATACAAATAAAACCACGCTAAACCTCAGGTCCTAAAGTAAGCCTGGCCTTTTCCTGCCAAATCTGTTTTAGGTCCAAGTCAGCAAAGAACTTGGAAAAGATGTTTATAGCCTCCAGGAAATAGATGTCTGAAAATGGGTTCTACTTTGAAACTCTACCCACTTTACAAACCGAAAATATTTCCCCAAATGGCCGAAGAAGATTGCCTCCAAGCAGAGCGACTGAACTGACACACATCCAAGCCGACCCCACTTGCTATTCTTGGAAACCCCTTCTTATTTGGAGAAGAAAAAGTTAAGAGAAAGGAAATGGAGACCTAGACACCATCTCCTTTATCTGCGACTTTGGAAAACCAAAGTTTTGGAGACCCAGCTAAAGAATCTTTAAAATGGTGAAGTGCCCTAAAACTGTGTGCATCTCCATCCACTGAACAAAATTTGTCAGCCTTGGGTCTCCACGGGGAAACGTTCTCTGCTGAGAGTGGTAACTTAGAACTGGAGAAAGGGTGGGGTCTGAGAAGTGGTCAGAGTCTAAGTGCTGGGAAAAGGCAAAGGTGCCTGGGGATACGGGAGGGAGGGGGTAGAGGACATTTTAGTAGAAAAGTTGAAATGAAAATTCTGATACTCAGAGTCAGTAAAGGATTTGCAAGTGCTCCCATGTGTCCTATGTCCTGTTTGAATACCCCTGTGTATAACCCCTGTGTACACTGATGGGGTCTCCTAATTCATCTTGCTCCTCATTTGGTTTTATGTGGTACTGATTTTACTTTGCTTTCAAAGTTGACAAAAGGTGTGTGTGTGTGTGTGTGTGTGTGTGTGTGTGTGTGTGTAAATTGTTTCATATTAAGTGAAGGCTAGAAAGGATATCTTGTGAAAGAAAGCAGTGTTGATATAATGCCAGTTACAAAATAGGTAAATGCTTAAGATATCAAGAAATTTACAGTAAACAGGCTGGAAAAGACTCCCACCACTAAAAAACTGGCAAAGTATTATGGAAGCATGCTTATCATTTAGGCTAAAGAAGGCATAGATGAAAAAAGTACAAAAAATAAAAATGTAAAAACACAAACCTTGGAAAGATCATATGTTGGGGAGCAATGGGGTATTCAGTGATTATACTGGGTATTTTGGGAGGGTTCACTGAAAAGTTAAAGACACTTGGTTTATTGTTTTTGTTTTTTCTTTAGGAGGGATTTGTGTTGGTTTTTGTTAAAAGCGAATTGCAAACTTATTTTTGTTTCACATATATTTAGATTGGGTTACATTCCAGGTATCACCAACCTTTCTATGCTTTTGAGGGCCAACAGATCAGACAGATTTGGGTAAAGGTCTTTTATATTTTCTTGGAAAACCTAGACCAACAGAGTAGATCTGGACCGAAGTATATAAGAAAGTAATCTACAGTGAACTAATGTGAGTTCAAGGGATCATTGCTATTGAACTTTTTATTCCTGGAGTTAAAAGATATATCTGTTGCAAGGTAGTTCTCAGACTCATCTACATTATTGAAATTGTCTGGGAAGGGCCCGGGAGTTAATGACTAAGAACACTTTCTGCTCTTCCACAGGAATCCAATTCTTAGAACTCAGGTTCAATGGTTCACAGTGGCCTGTAATTCCAGTTGGAGATCCAATGGCCTCTTTAAGCTGCAATGAGAACCCTCACACATATGCAAAATACACACATACTCACACACAAAAATGAAAATACATCTTTGAAACCAGCTCAGAGATGAAAAATGTATGGATACTTGTATCCACTCCTAGAGAATCCTACCATGAAAAACTGTAAAAATTTCCCTGGGTTTAGGGGGTGAATATGTTTGTCCTAGTTAAGGTCACTATTGCTGTGATGAAACATCCTGACCAAGGAGCAAATGGAAGGAAAAAGGGTTTATTTGGCTTACACTTCCACATCATAGTCCATCATCAAAGGAAGTCAGGACAGTAACTTAAGCAGGGCAGAAGCCAGAAGGGAAGAGCTGATGCAGAGGCCACAGAGGACTGCTGCTTACTGGCTTGTTGGCTTGCTCCCAGTGGCTTGTTTCGACTGCTTTCCTGTAGACCTCAGGACTACCAGCCCAGTGGTGTTCCCCACCTAGAAGGAGCTCGGCCTTTCAACATTAATCACTAATTAAGAATGTGCCCCTCAGGCTTCCCTACACCCCGATCTGATGGAGGCATTTTTCTCAATTGAGGCTTCCTCCTCTCTGATGACTGTAGCTTGTGTCAAGTTGACATAAAACTGGCCAGTGCAATGTTCAAAACTCATTGTATTGACATTGCCAAAGGGGAAAAAAAATTCTCTTTCTCTCCTCCTCCCCCTGCATCTCTCTCAGGTTAGTGTATAGCAAATTGCCAAACAAAGAGAAGGCAGAACCTCAGGGTCATAGTCCCAAGTGGACAACAAATCATCTCAAGGAGAACCCTTAATCTGACCTGCAACCCCAGCTGGTTGCGTAGGCTTCCAAGTGTTCTTAATCTAGTCCTCCCAAGTCACCATGCTTTATGGACTCCCTCCTGGAACCCTAAATCTATTCCATTTCTCACATCTAGAGAAGCATCTCATCTTTGCAGAGTTTTGTGTTGTTGTTTTCCGCCAAATCAGGCCCGGAGTCCCCGGAACTGTGAGTAATCTTGTGCGTATCAGTCCTAGCAACAGCTTGCTCTTTGTATCTGAAAGCTTGACTTCATTACTTAACCACTTGGACAGGCAACTTCCCTTGCCTCTGAAATGGGAACAAGAACAATAAAGGCTTATCCTTCAAATAGGTTACTACAAAGTATAAATGTCTTAAATTGGTTACAAATGGTGACTCATAGTAGGCTCCTTCTCTTTCAAAGTTCAACGCACTGCTTAGTTTGGGGAGTTATTTCAACTTTCAATGGAAATTTCACAAACCACTCTCAACATTTGTTCTTGAAACGACAGACACAGGTTGGTTTGTGTTTGTCTATTTCTTGCCGCCATGTTTCTGCAGCCTGAGCTGAGCCCTGCTGGATGCTTTTCGGCTCCTTCTGGGAGCTAGGGCTAGAATAGCTTTGCTCCTGTATCTGATTTATTAGTTAAGAGACCCGAGGAAGCTGGGAGCTGAGAGGTGCTTTGTCTCTCTTTCTGAGGCTGACTTGGAATACCTCGTAGAGTTTCACAGAGGTTGGACTTACACGGTAGCTGATTTCCCACGGAGAAGATGAAGTAGGTAGCTGCTTGTTAAAACCTAGTCTCAAAAGCCTCAGCATGCTCATCCATAGTGTTCAATCAAAAGGAAGTCACAGATTTGGCTTACGTAGAACAGGAAAAGAAATGGACTTCACCCCTCAAAGAGAGAAGCAACATGAAGACTGGGGAAAAAAAAATAGGATCAGCTTAGTAGACAACCTACCACAAGAATACTCAAATGATTCCAAAGGGAATATTTTCTTTCTCAATTAGTTATCACTTACATACAATCCTAGGATGATATATTTTCTCGCATATTGCCCAATTGTGTTCTGTCAGCATCATGTACTCTCTTAACCCATCTTGGCCAACTGATAGTAGCATGTAAGAACAAGGGTTTAGCAGGTGTGGGCAGAGTAGATGACTTTCTCACAGCAGACAGAACCCTCACAGTGGAGTAGAAAGGGGAAGTTGGGCGTGTCTGCTGTGCCTCTCTGCCTCTTAGGGAATGGCATCTGCTCTTTCATTTTCCTTTCTTTTCTATCAGTTTCCTTCTTTTAATTCCTTGCTAACGGGAATGTGAAAAACAAAACAAAACAAAACAAAACAAAACAGATCTCATCTCAAAGAGGATAAGAGACAGTGTATTCTCTAGTCGTATGAGAGACTGTGGCCCAGAGACACAGATTTAGGTTACCCTAAATATAGTGATAAAACGTGCTAACATGTTCTTGAAGTTTTTATAGCAATATAACAAAGAAATCTATAGTGAAGATATCCTAAAATATATTGGTGGAAGCATCAGGAAGGGCAAGAAATCTCTGCTATAGGTCTTGAATGCTACTTGATAATGCTTTATATGCTATTTAATGATTTGATGATATTATTATCTTTCTGGTTGGTGCAAGTTAGGGGCATGTTTGTATATTACAAAGAGATTCACCTAATAGTCGCAGGATGTTAGGTCAAACACAGGGGTAGGCAATTAATGGCTACTTAGATGGCTAAAGGTAGTCCAAGATATATTTGCTTCCTAACCTATAACATTTCAGCTTTCTACAATTATTAAAATGCAATTAAATAATTAGCCTTGTAGAATGTTTAACATCTTTCCATTTTCTTTCTTCCTTCTTTCATATGTGTGTGCATGTGTATTTTTTTTCCCTGAAAGCTTCAGTTAACACTGGGTAGTTGCAAATAGTCTCCTGTTTCTGAAGAGCCCAAAAGGATGTGCCATCACTCTTCATGTGTTACCATAGTGATAGCAGGAGCTTGGTCCTCCGGCCAGAGTCTGCAGGCACTCCCTCCAAAACCCAAGGTCTCCTTTGTTTTTCATCAATCCTAGATGCACTTGATTGCCACACAGCCTCTCACCTTCAAATTGTATTGCAAAGACTGATGGTTTGTGAGGAGCATTCAAGGGTTAGATTTCCATCACGAGACGCACACAACAAGTATGTAAAATAGAGCTGTGGAGGATTTGAAAGATGAATTTGAAGCAGCTTAGATTTGTGTCTTCCTTTTTCTCCACAGGGTCCTAAAATGGCTCTACTGTTGGTTCAGAGCAGAATGTGGCCAATGGCTGTAGGGATACCACTGATATTTCCTGTCTGTTTTGTTCCAGGTGACTTCTTACTTCCACTAGTGGCCCATATAGGTCACAACTGTTAAAAAGTGCTACTGTGTGTGTGTGTGGGTATGTGTGTGAATCCACAGGGGAGAGCGGTTGGGTTTCACTACCTTTTGTTTCATGCTATAAGTTTCGATTATTTTGAATTTTTTCAAGAGAAGTTTTATCTCTAACTCAGAATTGTTTTCAAATTTATTACAAAGTGAGAATATGAAAAAAAAAGTTTACCATGTTACTAGCAGAGAAACAGAATAACCCTGTTAAATAGAGAGTGTCAGAGGTTACTCTAGAGGTCCACAGCAAGTCTTCTGGAGAGAATGCTGCCCCCTAGAGGCACTTTCACATTTGTGAGGGCTGGAGGGCTGTGATGTTAATTAGTGGGCAGGGTCAATGATGCCAGAGCATTAAAATATTTACAGGAGACAATCCTGCACATGAAAGAATTGATTTCCTTGACATTTATAGATTCTATTGGAATTTCATATGTAGATATGACATCTTCACAATTACCAGTCCTTTGTTCACATGTTCCCCAAGTTATTAAAGAATTTGGTAAATTTCTTCATGTATGGTTTGGAGCTCACCATAGCTCACACATAGGGCAGTAGACATTACAGGGGTGTTCTTAGTACCACAGTAAAGATGTGCCTCTCATGGCTCCATTATTTCTCTTAAGGTCCTTTACATCTTAAACTTGTTGATATTTCATTGCAAATTGTGGCATGTAGGCACATGTGTATTAGTGGGATTTTTTGGGTGTGTGCGTGTGTGTGCGCGCGCGCACGTGTGTGTGTGTGTGTGTGTGTGTGTGTGTGTGTAATGTATGTGTAGATGAGATTTGATATCAGATATCTTCCATGAACGCTCTCTATCTTACACACCACATTGAACCTGGCGCTCAGGATTGAACTAGTCACCTGAGCCCTGGGGAATCCTGGCCTCCCTCTTCCAAGAGCAGTAGGATTATAGGCAGACCATCACACCCTCCAGGCATTTACACCTGTGCCAAAGGGTCCAATCCAGGGTCTTCATGCTTGATTGGCAAGCACTTTACCCACGGAGCAGTCTCCCTAACCCATTTTTATTTAATTGTGCTTCATTTTTCTTTTAGGTATAAATAGATTATATTGTGGATGGGTGGTTTGGTTTGATTGGAGCGTGTGGTTGTGCTGCTTATTACGATTCAGTGTCTGTTAATAAAAGCCTTCTTTATTAAATAATTAAGTGGACACAAGCATTATTTCAATCATAGTTTAATGCATTATTAAATTAACTGACCTAGCTTTTATGGAACACTTACATTTGTGATAGAGTCACAAAAGAGAATGAGACATGGCTTCAAGCCTGGCAGTGTAGCGTGGAAATGGAGCGGCATCAACAGCTGAAATATGGGAGACAAATATAGGGACCGGAGTGGGTAGCAGTGGGACATATGAGAGAGGCATTCAAAGTTTGCGGTTTTGGTGAGTGGAGGGAGGAATGTTGATCCAAGCTTCTTCCTGGGAAGCTGAACCTAAAAGGCAGAATACAAATCCCTTGTCTTAGGGAGAGACACCCTCCTGCCCTCCCTCAACCCTCACCATCTATGGCTGGCTCCCAATCATGAGGGTAGGAGAACTGGCCATGTCTTTCCCTGGCTGCAACTCTCAGGAGATTGGACCCTGCACCTCTCCTGGGCAGCAAGGTAGAGATGGCCCTGGTAGTGGGGTTTGTTTTTTGAGCCAGCTCCTTAGACGTGAGAACAAGAAAACCATTGGGTTGACTAGCTCAGTTACCTCTGAGGCTCACAGAGCTAGGGCCTTGAATTGGTCTGTCTCAACCTCTACCCAATTGACGAACTGCATGGAGTGCATGAGGGGTCCAGTTTGGTTCTACAAATCCAAAACTACAGGATCTCCATGACACAGGGCAACAAGGGGAGAGGAGTCTCAGTGAGGTTCCAGTGTCGATAGAGTAGCAGAAGCCCAGGGGCCAACTACCAGACCATGAATCAATGCAAGGAACACCTGCTAACAAAGAAGTGTGGACAAAAGGATATACTCTGTGACAGACACACTCTGACACACTATGGCTTCCACAATGAGATTTTCCACCCTCTATTGTGGGGTGCTGCAAAGGTGGAGGATGGGTAAGAGGGGAGGAAGACACGAGTGGGATTGGGGTACATGATGGGAAATTCACAAAGACCCAACAAAAAGTAAAAAAAAAAAAATGAGGACTTTCTTTTAGAAGTAGAGTAGTAGTTTCATGAAATAAAAAGTGAAGAATTCATATAAAGAAATATTTTCCCAGTTGCAAATTGTCATATATGGGTATTATGTAATTAATATTTAGAAGGGAAATAAGCATTGACACAATATAAGACACTGATACCCAGACTTTTTTATTTACTATTTTTGAAAATTTGCTTGCTGATGAATGAATGTGGCTGTGATGTGTTACTATTTTAAAAATTCAAGATTATCTTCTGTTTCCCTCTGAGGGGGGGGGGGACGGATCCCTTCTCTTTGGGAATTTTCCAAGGTGTCTCTGATTTGGAATATCTATTAGGAACTCATTCAAAAGAATTTACCTATATTGGCTTTTATCCATAAGTCAAAGTGGAGCATCTTTAAGCAAAAGAAATGAGCCTTTTTGGTATAATCAGCACACGTCACAACACTACTCTATTAAGCACTCAAGAGTTCACATGTTGAGCTTGGTATGGTGGCACACACCTTTAGTCTAAGCAGTTGGGAGGCTGAGGCAGGAAGACAGGAAGTTCAGGGTAGTGTGGTCCATAGCATGAAACTTGAAAAATACAACCAAAACCAAAAAACCCCCCAAAACAAAAATAATCAAAACAACGACAACAACAACAACAACAACAACAACAACAACAACAACCACCCCTAAACCAGCCCCACCAAAACAACGAAAAAGAGGAAAGGAACCACTTGCCTCACATAAATTGGTCTAAGAGTAAGCTAGTTTGGCAACAGCTTCAGGTCTAATATTGTCTTGCTGTTTGTTCTTAATCAGATCTTGAATTTTCATCGGCCTGGTTTCAACATCTATGAAACACGATGCTCGACCCAGGTGATTTCTAAGCAACCCTGTGTCTTGATTTTCTCAAGGATGTGACAAAATGCCTGTGACCAAAGCAGCTTAAACAGAGGAAGGATTCCTTTTGGCTCATGCTGTAGATGATTTAGTTCATGGTTGTTTGGTTCCACATGTTTGGTAAGAACACTATGGTGGCAGGAACACTGAAGATTCTTTACCGCATAGCAGGCAGGAAGTAGAGAGGAACAGTAACAGGAAAGAGCCAGGGCAGGACAGCCCCTAGCGACATCACCCTTGTAAACTGTTTTCTACCCCCAGACTCTACTTTCCACAGTTCCATCACTTCCCGATAGTCTATTTAAATTTTGAATCTATGACTGCCTTAGATCACACACTATGTCAGAGTCCTTGTGGTCTAATTGTCTCTGGAAAAGCCCTCATGTCACCGCAAGCGGTGTCCTTCACGGACCTCCCAGGCACCTGCCAGCCCATCCAGTTGACAATAAAAGTTAACTCTCACATGTTGCTGTGATGAGTTCTCATGGTTTCTGTTTGCTCTGCAGTGGTCACCTTCTATCTCCTCCTCTACCATCTTTCCTTTAAATAAACGTTTTCCTGAGAGCTCTCTTTGATATATAAGCCTCCATTTTCAGATGGCAAACAATATGCTGATTGGGTCTCTTTTCCATTATAATAAATGAGATCCTCTTGCACAGAGTCAAAACGTTTCCACGTATGAGTCTTGTTGAGGATTGTCGCGATCCCCTATTGGCTATTGGTTTTAAGTGTCTTACATTGATCTTGACTCAAGATCTTTGCACATTCTAGTCCCTAGACCTTCCCATGTATGGCTCTTTCTCATTTTTAGGTCTCAGTGGGAGCCTTGTTTCTGTGGAGAGGCCTTCCCTGTTATGCTGGCTAATTTTATGTTGACTTGATACAGGCAAGCTAAAGGGATCTGAGAGGAGGGAACCCCAATTGAGAAAATGCCTCCTTAAAATCTGGCTGTGAGCAGGCCTGTAGGGCATTTTCTTATTCGGATGGGAACCATTGTGGATGGTGCCAGTCCTGGGGTGGTAGTCCTGGGTTTTATAAGAAAGCAGGCCAAACAAGCCACGGAGAACAAACGAATAAGCAGCTCTCCTTTGTGATCACTGGATCAGCTCCTGACTCTAGCTTCCAGGCTGCATGGAGTTGATCTTCATCAGTGATGGACTGTGGTATAAAAGGATAAGCGAAATAACCCCCTTCCTCTGTACATTTTTTTGGTCTTGGTCTTCATAGCAATAGAAACCCTAAGACACCTGTCAACCTGTTCATAGCCACCATAGTTAACTGTTCTACGAAACTGTTGTGTTTGTGCTGTGATTATCTAGTATTGTAGTGCCATGGAAGTGTTAGTGATTCCCCCCAAAACAGACAGGAGGCAATGTGATGCAACCTCACAGTGGGGTCTTTATGCTATTCAAGCTAGCTCGGGCCCTTCAGTGCACCACCACCACACAGGATGGTTTTTAGTGGCAAAGGAACCCTGAATATGAATTGGGGCAAGGCTTTATAGTCAGCAGCAAGCAGGAATGCCGGGGTAAGTGTGCAAGCATGTACTTGGAAAGCTACTATATAGCCTTTAGCATAAATTGGCTGGTGCTAGGAATCAAATCATAAACCTAATTTTTATTTCCCTCTGCATTGGTGGTCATTAGGCAGGGGGTGGGATTTTAACCTGGGGGTACAGATCTGTTAGGGCAATAACCTGGAGATGTTGGTCTTGTTGAGGTGGAACTTGGAGACTCAGGTCTTGTTGGGGCTGAGCCTAGAGACTGGAGCTGAGCTTGGGTTTTGTTGGGAGGGTACCTTGGAAAGTAATGCTAGGCACTGGCCTGTTAGTTTACCTGAGTTCAAACTTCAGGTCAGGTTCTCTAAAATGGAGTCTGAACATGAAAGATTTGGTCTCTCAGTATCTCCCTTCCACGGGTGGAGTGCTTGCTCCTTGCCGGCTTCATCCTCTTGGAGCAGTGACTGGCTCTTGGTTAGAACTCATTTTAAGCTCTGACCCTGTGTCCTCAGCTGCTGGCCCATGCTGTTGAGAGGAGCGAGAGAGGGGCAGCAGCTGCCATAGAGCAGACTTAGATGCTGTCAGGATACGACAACACAGGGATCTGCCTATTAAAGCCTGGCCCTGAGGATTCTGGCTTGCAAGACTGGCTGAGAGTTTGCAGAACTTCATATTATGAATTTGTGAAACTGACGAGTGGAACTGTTAAGATGGAGACTTAGTGCGAGTGGGCAGCCTTTTTATTTTTTTATTTTTTCTGGGCCAGGCCTTGGTCCATCACTTCATAGGTATTAGCTCATTTCTCCTTCCCATCAGCCTTTTGAGGTAGCATCTCTGGTTATCTCTATTTACAGACAGGATCCAAGACAGATGGGAAAGCCTGCCAGTGTGGTAACAAAATGCCACAGACTGGATTGCTTAAGCATCAGAAATGTCTATCGTCACAGTTCTGGAGATGAGAAGTCCAGGGTGTCACAGGTTTTCTTTCCTGTGGATACTCCCAGGCCCTTATGCCTGCTGTCTCTTTCCTGTATTACAATAGCAGTGGTCCTATTGGATTAGGACTCCATCTTTATGACCTAATTTAACCCTAAGGATATCCCTAGAGCTCCTATCTCTGAATGTAGTTGGCACTGAGGGTTAGACTGTCGACATATGAATTTGGAGAGGACCCAATCCTGTAATGCCTCCCAAAGCCACTGAGCTAATAAACAATGGAGATGTATTTGAATCTAGGTCAGACCCCAGAGCTCCCAGGCACTTCTCAGCGCTGCGCTGAGGACTTCCTTCCAACAACCATTTATGAAAGAACAAGTCTGCAAAGTAGGAGGTCCCCGTTGTCATCGCTGCTATGTGAAGACTGAGAAGGGCAGGGCAGATGGCTAAAGACTGAGCAACTGCTTGGCATTACCGTGAGGACGTGCTCAGACTGAGTAACACCATGAGGACGGCTGGATCTCATTACTCTCTGTGTGTCTGAAAGGAAGGTCACTGTGACGGGAGCAACGAAGCATTATAATTAGCCAGAAGCCTCTCCCAACCTCTTTGAAAGTTATGGGAGGCGAAATTTCACTTTTCTTCTCTCCTGGATAAAGTGGCAGTTACCCAGGGACTTTAAAAGGCCAGTAAAGTGTGTAAAGGCAGAGCTGATATTTGTCAAGAATGTCCTGCTGGAACCAAAGGTTGACAGGAGGGTGTCTGGAAGGCAGCTGGGACCCAGGAAAGGAAAAAGTCATTGTCTAGTATTGCTGATGGGCAGGTTGCTGGGGTGGGGGAGGGCATCTGCGCTCCTCTGAGGCTGTCTGTGCTGGCTTTGGCCAACTGTTCAGTAACCATCTCTGATCATCTACCAAGCACCAGGCACTTGTAGGAGGGAGAGTCCTCCTGGCTCCTGACCATCCATCCTAGTGGATAAGCGCAGTGTTTATCTATATGAGGAGGCACAGAAGAATGCAGTGTAGTCAAATAACAACCTGTCCTTCTGATACTGTTCTTTATGTTCTTTCTTCAGCTGCTGCATCTGGCAGGCACTGGATAGACCTTTGTTCCTTACAGGAGGTGTCTATCAGCACTACTCCCACAAAGAGCCATCCGGTGGTGGTGGGATGTGAAGAAAACCTCTCGCTTTCTCTCAGTGTCCCCATACCATCTCTGCTCTGTCAATGTTCCCCCTCTGCTGGATAGAAGGCTCTTGAATTGTCATTGTAAGCAGAGTCCATAGTATACTGCTCACTTCAATTCTTTAAAGTGCCACCTCTACTATGAACTCTTTTCCATTCTGAATCCACAGCCACTAACCTTGGGGATCCATGGTTCTGTAATGAAAATGGTCACGTCACATTTGATGATGTCTTAGACATGTCATATGTGTCATGACACGATATCATGAAATTTAGAATTACTGCCTACGTGCAGTGTTGAGGATATCCATACAAGCTAGTCACACAAATGACATGAGATACCCTGAGAGGTCTTTAGCATTCATTCTTAGTTGTTAAATATGTAGTTGGCTCATCAGATTGGCAGGTTCTGTGTCTGGGGACCTCATCAACTGTGGGTTGGAAATATTTTTTTAATCTGTATGTAACATGTACAGACTTATTTTTTCTGTCCTTTGTCTCAGTTTCTTTTCTTGTTACTGCAATAAAATACTCTGACAAAAGTCACTTAAGGGAGAAGGGCCTCTATGTCTCAGTGCAAGGGTTTCACCCATTCCTGCAGAGAATAAAAGGTGGTCATATCCTGAAGCAGCTGGCTACATCACACCTACATCAGGAAGCAGAGTCACAAGGACGCAATCAGCACATCTGTTCATCACAGCCCAGGATCCCAGAAAGAAGAAACATTGAGAACACAGAAGCAAATCGTATTTCATTGACTAGATGAAAACAGAGTTCATGTATACTTTTGCTCCTTGATGAAAAGACTCAAAAAATTAAAGTTAAAACTTTACATTCACTTTCCAAACCAAGTTCATCACTGGTAATAAATAAATAAGATAATGATCAGTTTAGCTGGGATGGTAGACAGAGGAGATATTATCCGATCCAACTCCCAAATCCCCAAATAATATTCAGCAGCTTCATAAATGTATAGGGTGAACCACATAATGATATTCAATCAGAACTTCAGCTTTTGGGGATATTTACTGGTACTAAACATGCTCCTCAGTTTGTTGACATCCTCCCGAGTTTATCCATGGGGTCTCCTGGTAACTGAGTGAAATGTGGCTTATCAGTAGCGAAGGTTTGTGCTGTCTTCCACAGGGGACTATTAGCCTTCCTTTCTGAACTCTCTGGACTTCTGAAGCTCTTGGACCTTTGGTGTTGGACATCTGACTGGGGTTATTTTATAAACCAGATGGCAAGGGTTTCTTGAATGCATGTGGGAATTTCAGAGATATAAAAGTTTTCAATGTAGCTACAGGGTTGCCCTACTCTTGTTTATAGAGGGAGAAGGAGTGTGAAAAATACATCACCCTAGCAGTTGTCACCTAAGCATTCTCGGGGACAGAAGTGCTTTTGTTTATAACACTCTACTAAGATGTTCGAGATAGCAGGTGATAAAGAGCCTGAAGTCAATAAAAGGGCCAGCAAAAATGCTTAGAAACCAATGCTTGGATTGTTTTTTTAGAGAATCAGAGCAAGGCTGGACACAACATTCCCATTTTATTTTTTACTTTTTGGAAATAAGATAAAATTATGGAATATGGCTCCAGGCAGGCCTGCATAGAATGTGGAACTGGAAGTTTTGTTCCCATCTTACATAGATTTCAGGACACATGGCGGTATCACCTGGCATCTTGGATAATTATTAAGAGGAGAAGGAATAAAGAGTACACAGAATGCTGTTGATGAGATGCTCTTTGGAGGTCACCTCCTAACACTGGGATGTTGCCACAAGCAGAAAGATATGGCGTCAGGTTTTGGTAACAAGGAAACAAGTCTGAGAGAGGAAACCTGGCTGGGTTCCCTAAGTGAGAAATAAAGAAGAAATAAGAAAATCTGGGAATTTTTTTTTTTACATGAAAATGCCAAGATTTGTTTTGAGAGCAGAAACACCAATATCCTGAAATGTCTGACTCAGAAAAAAAAAAAGATCTCAACAATGGACCAAGGGATTTGTCTGACTAATCACGAAACTGCCCGGCCTCACTAATTCCATGGGCACATATGGTTTGTTTTTCTGAGTTGCACATTCTGAGATCCCTTGCCATCTTGTTAGAGGTTTTAGAAAGCTGATGTACACAGCACCCAGCCACATGGGGGCAGAAGTACTGATCAAGCATCTGTAGGAACAACCAGAGCCAAAGGAAGTATGTGGAGAAGGATTTGTGTCCTAAAATACTTGGTTTCCAGCTGGTAGATCGATTTGGGAAGGTTCTGGAACATTTCTTTTTTCGAGACAGGGTTTCTCTGTATAGCCCTGGCTGTCCTGGAACTCACTCTGTAGACCAGGCTGGCCTTGAACTCAGAAATCCACCTGCCTCTGCCTCCCAAGTGCTGGGATCAAAGGCGTGCGCAACCACCGCCCAGCTGGTTCTGGAACTTTTAGAAGGTAGGACCTTGTTAGAGGAAGTACAGAAGAGGCGTTGAGGTTTTAGGACCTGTGTCTGCTTTCTGCTCCGTCTCTCTTTCCTGCCTGGCAGACTGGCCTCATGTCTGCTGCCATGCCTTTCCCTCTATGATGAGCTGTAGACCCCTCTGGTAAAACCTAAGCTGCTTGTATCAAAACATTTACCAGAGCAACAGAAAAGAGACTGATATGCTGGGGGTCTTTGAAGATCATATGCACTCCCAGGTTCCTTCCTTTTGCTATATGTCCAATCTCTCAGGAGGTCAAGAAAGCCCATGTTACATTCTTCTGCCACTATGACGTTCTGCCGAAATGCATGAGAGAAGCAACCATGGACTGAACCCTCTGAAACTGTGAGCAAGACATCTTTAACTTGTTTATGTCAGCTCCTTTAGTTACAGCTATCCAGAGGCAATGAGTTTATTCCCGTGTTACTCAGTTTTACACTCAGCATTATCAGATTCTTGTCCTCACATGCTTTGGGACCTCCAGGTTTTTTTCTTTAGCTCTGGATGAATACAAGAGCCCCTCTCAGTATATACCTGGGTGGGAGACAAGCAAGTTAAGCTTATAGTGATCAGGCAGCATGTCTATCCTTGTCCTTACTGCTTAACCATCTTCTCCTTCCTTCTTCTTTAGAACTGCATTAGTGAGAGCATCACCGTCGTCCATACACAGCGAGGAATGCTCTCCTCTCCCTCTTGTTAGCCTCCAACTTTCATCCATCACAAACCTCTCTTGACTTTCTACTATCAGTATTTCTCTTTCCGTTGCATTCTCTTCCTGCCTTCTGTAGTTGTGTCTATGTCTGTAGCTGTGTCTGCCTGTTCTGTCAGTAGCTGTGTCTGTATCTGTATCTGTGTCTTTATCTATGGACGCATCTGCATCTGTGTTTGTTGTGTCTGTAGTTGTGTCTGTCTGTAGCTATCTGTATCTGTGTGTATGTCTGTGTCTCTGACTGTATCTGTCTGTCTCTGTAGCTATGTCCATGTCTGTGTCTGCATCTGTATCTGTTTGTGTCTGTAACTGTATCTATGTCTGCATCTGTGTGTCTGTCTGTATCTGTGTCTGTCTGTATCTGTAGCTGTGTCTTTATCAATGATGCATCTGCGTCTGTGTTTGTGTCTGTAGCTGTCTGTCTGTGTGTATGTCTGTGTCTCTGTCTGCATCGGTCTGTGTCTGTAGCTATGTCCATGTTTGCATCTGTGTCTGTTTGTATCTATAGCTGTGTCTGTGTGTATGTCTTCTGTGTCTGTCTTCTGTGTCTGTGTCTGCAGCTGCAGTTGCAGCATATCCCATGCTTTCTTGTTCAGGTCTCTTGCACAGTCCTTATTTCCTCCTTTACTTTCCTGGTGTAGGTGAAAGCAGGACACGACACATCTCAGCACAGGCCCGAGAGACCCAGGGAACACTCGTGGTGCTAAACATGCTACAGTTGAGGAGTGAGACAGCTGATGTTCACCGGGCGCCCTTTTGGTGCCTTATTATTTAAGGGGAAATTCGTCCTGGGGTCCCAAGGCTACTCAATCTTGAGTTCACAAATATTGATGCATTTCCTCAAAGCAGAGCTGAAAATGCTAAGTTCTGACTAAAATAGGCCACCAGAATTGTAGTTTAAAAAGTTGTTTCGAAAAAATGTGAGGTTGGAGAAGCAGTAAAATAGGTATTATGGGAAAAGCTAGTTCTTATGCCTGGATGTTCTTCCTTATCCTTATTTTACGGTTTAGTATAAATATTATTTTGAATGACATTTGGGCTGAGATGATGATTGGATGGGAAACATACTCTTCTTAGTATTTATGGCCCCCGGAGGTCTTAAGATGACCCTGCCTTGAGGACATAAACAGGTTGCCCTGGTAACTAATTTAGGAAGGGTCTCTTACTGTCATGAATTGTGAGATGTTCCCAGTGTTGTGTTGGTCTCTGGTGTTGAACCCAGGCCACCCAGCTAGAGGTCACTTTTCTACTTCTGTGCAGTTTCCTACTTCTTGCTTGCATTTCTCTTCTACTGATGGCTCCATTATAAATAGACCGAATCAAACATTTAAAACCTTAAAAGGACATGTTTGGACCACTACTTACCTCACAGTGGGTTGCTTAGACCCCCAAGTAAAATCATAGCGTGTAACTCATTGTGTGTATGCAGCAGGGCCATTCTGATTGCTAGTAAGATTTGAGCTCAAGGTCACTACAACACCCAACAGTGCTCTTGAACTTTGCCTCTGGCACAACTGGAAAGCTCTTGCTTTAAACGTTTATTTATAAATGACCATTTCTATTGAGTAAACTTTCTGGAACAAAGATGGTCTGATCCAAGTGGGTTCTCTGTGCCTCACTCCTAAAACTGAAGTTGAGGCACATTTCAGCACCCGGTCTCTTTCTGATGTCTAAGGAAAGGGACCATACTGTTGTCAGAGTCTGTGATTTTCCATTTGGCTTTTACTTTGGTCTGCTGACTTCTTTGACTCCACCCTTTACTGGAAGCATGGCCTCACGGGACATGCCTGTCTGCTTTATGCTAATGAGGGTGCTGAGTGCCAGGCTGCCTGCCTGGGGCAGTCAGGACTCCAGGTCCCCATGGGCAAATGGTCAAACCTACTTCCCACTCAGTCCTTTGAGAGTGTGAAGAAAGACACAAGCCACCTTGGTTAATAGCGTTAAAGACATTTTCACATGACTCAGAAAAAAAGGCTTGGCCAAAAAGCCCATTTAGTTTATTTAAAAATTCCACTGTCTTATCATTGTGTGAGGATTTGAAACTGGCGGCTGCACAGATGCCTTAGATGTTTTGGGTATGCTGTTGGTACAAGCTCAAAGTGCTCCGAATAAGCCGAGAATTAAAACGGCCTAACAGAAGGTTTTAAAATGTAAACCTTCATGCTCATTACGCACCACATTTGGTTACTTTCTCTCATGCTCTGCTAGATTTGTAGAATGAAATGGAAAGAAGAAATACCGGAGCAGTTCCATTCTGAATTTTTCAAATGTCAGGGACATTGTATGCAGAATTTTTGCTTCCACAGGAAATGCAGTTTGACTACAGTGTTTGTAGTTGTCAGGGCAACTATACTTTAGAGCAAATTGAGTACACAAGAGAGAAGTTAAAGGAGTTACATATGGCCCAAAATATCATAGTAGAATAAATTTTTTAAAGTAAATTAATAGTTTCTTCAGCCTTTAATAAAAAAAATTGTTGAGTTCAGTAGAACATGTCATGTGTTTACCATGGAAAATAAGAGGAACATTCAGTTCTGGTCACTGTTCAGTATCTTGGCTGTTATAATAAATACAACCATCCACACAGGTGAAAGAACTTAGCTCGAGTGCGCGCGTGCACACACACACACACACACACACACACACACACGCACACGAGTAAGAAATGAAACAAAACTATTTTTAGTTTAGTAAACTGAGTCAAGGAATATTTAGTGATAATGATCTCAGGTTATTGTTTTATACAATATCATCATTGGTAGAAATTTTAATAAAATATATGTCAAAATTATATTCTATAATAGTTGACACTTAACTACTCACAGGAATACTTGCAACTCACACACGGGCCTTTTTACTAATACCTTTGTGTTTCTAAGTCAATTTTTCCTTATGTTCCTAGAATTTCCCTGGTTCCTCTAATGTTACAGATGATGAGAGACAATGTGGCAGAAGGAATACTAGAGTGGAAAAAAAAATCAGTAGAATTATCCATCTGTAGTTATGTTAGCTTAGCAACTTTTATAAGCCTACTATCAAGTGATCACACTATTAACCCTCTTCCCTTGATTATCCCGGCTTTAATGAGGCACTAGCTTTCCAAAGTTTGATCTGGATTCTGACCGAATAGAGAGAGCTGTCCTTCAGTTACTGGTGTCTGGGTTGGGCTGCCTATTGGGTATTTGGAAATACATATGCTAAAGTTTAACTTCTTCCCCTGGACCCTGACTTGTTTTTCCTTTGGTTTCTTATTTTGAAAGAGGGTTTCCTCATGTAGCCTGGACTTGGAATTGTAATCCTCTGGTCTTAGCCTCCTAACGGCTGGGACTTTAAGCATATGCCACCAATATCTAATATTTAAGTCTTTAAAATTAGGCTTCCGTTGGTTTGTTTTTCAAGTTGTGGAAGTTAAAGAATGTGGTGAAGGCAAAGTGCGTGAGTGGGTCACTGAGGAAGCCTTTGATCACATTTAGACTCGGATAAGGGAGAACATGAGCGAGATGATTTTGAGACCCTTAAGTGCTGGGGCAAAGCCCTGGATCTGTGAGGAGTCCAGCCAGCCATGTTGCCTCTTTCTGGGTCCAAAGGCTCAGATAGGCAAAGGGCAGGAAAGAGAACATCTTCCTTCCCTATGGCCTCTGAATGAAGCCAGGACCTCAAATCCTGCTTTACCAGTGATGAAGCTGGTGCTAAGATCACGATCTCATCCTGGCGCTCCTTGTCAGGTGGTTCAGAACCTGTGAGGCTGAGCGACACAGTACGATGGGCCCTTAAACTCGGCACCATTAAACCTCTGTGATGGCCAGACACATTGCCTCAGTCCTTCCTAGCCACATGGGCACATAGCAGCGCACAGTGGGTGATGTGCTCCCCTTTCTGACCCTGAGCTAACAGAGGTGGCTGCTGCATTGTTAGCAAGGAAAACTCCCTCAGTTCAGTACTGTACATTCCTCTTAGACTTTCTGAAGCAGCTGGGCTCAAGCCCAGAAGTCCTGGGGGAACTCACTTGGCCACTATGTCCCAAATATCTCTTCCAAACATGTGGCAGTCAAGGAGACTATTCCTTTTATGACCTCAAGTCATCTTAGAGTAAAACCAGCCCAGGCTGTATGTAATAAAGGAGGCTGTGGACACAGCGAATAAATCACCAGCGCTGTAACAGACTGGTTCTACTGCCCAGTGCTCTGTTGAGTCCTGGCTCTACCTCCAACCTAGACAAGAGAACAGAACATCCAAGCACTGGGCCATTCCTCAGGTGACAACAAAGACCAGGACTCTCATGTCATCTTCTCTGCCTGTCTCTAATCTGCTTGCAGTGTGTGTGTGTGTGTGTGTGTGTGTGTGTGTGTGTGTGTGTGTTCTGAGAAAAGGACTTACAAAGGCAGCTGTGGCTTCCTTTTGAAGCAAAACTTGACTTTTGAAAAAAAATAAAACGGCTTAAAGTTTGTGTCTGAATCCTACAATTAATAATAGGTTATTGATTCAATCTCAGTCAGCTATGTCTGCTATAACAGATCCCAAGGGCTGGGGTGAAACAAATTGAAGCCTCAGTTCTGAGGGCCGGGCATCGGAGATCGAGGGAGAACATGAGTGACCATTTCTTTGTCAAGGACACTGACCCCAGTATAAGGGTCTCCTCTTCACATCCAAATAATTCCCAAAGGCGCTACCCACAACAATACCCCACTGGTGGGGTTAGCACCGTGCTAGATACATTTTAGGGACAGGGAACAAGCATGCAGTCATAAGAGACACGCCTCACTATAAGGAGTTAGTGGGAAAAGGTGTTCCCATGGCATAAGCCCCAGCTCATGCCTATAGCTTTATGTTCCTTTTGATCCTATCACAGGAGAAGAGCATCAGTGGTCATTTCCCATGAGGACCCTGGCCTGATGTCCACTGAGGATGGCTGGCCAGGTGCCCTTGCTCTGGACATGGCTTTCGTCTGTCATGCTACAGTCTTGATACTTGGGTGTTGTCTCTTTGGGCTGGGAGAAACTCATTCTCCCCTGTGCACCCACAACTTAGTATCCCCAGGCTAGAAAAGCAGGGGAGAAGTTCATGATGTTGTGGCAAGAACTGAGCTAGGGCTCAGGAGATGTTCTTCCAGTCTGGGCTGTCGCTAGCTGAAGGACTTCAGCAAGGTCACTCTTCAGCCGCTTCCCAGTTCCCCTTGTCTCTGTGATGAACCATCAAAGCTGGTACATCTCTGTTCCCTTGCTCTATCTCTGTTCCCTTGCTCTAGAGTCATCTCCCGGTAGTGTTTATGAGGCCTCTAGCTTAGAGAAGAAAGGGGACAAAAGTTCTTTGGCAGTTATTGTGTGGTAGGTACTCAGATAGGCTCTTGACAGTGTTGTCATGTTTAATCCGTGGAAGGTGTCATTCTGGTTTCACAGCTGCGTTACCTGAGCCTCTGGGAAGTTAAACCTGTGTTCCATCATGGAGCTGTTCTGTTAGTGAAAAGATTGCCTGTGACAAGTATCAGGAGGCCCCATTTATGTTGGTCTAAGGAGCATGGTGGGCTGCGAAAAAGGGGGGGTGGAGACAAGGACTTTTTTTTACCTCTCCGGGGCCTTTTGATCTCTGCTGGTTTGATTGTCAGGTTGTATGTGACAATGTGGTTATAGTAACTCTAGCCCCCACACCACTTCAAGTGACAGAACACCAAGGAGATTCCTCCGACGTGGGACTTTTCAGTGTTAAAGCCAGGAAACTCCCAGGCAAACTGTTAAGTGGGTCCCCAGCATTGGCTCAGCTTCAAGTCCAGCAGGAAGCAGGATGCTTCCTTGAATAACTCTTGCAAAATGTTCTGACTCGCTTCGAGCCGGCTGTCTGAGAGCAGGTCCTGACCTGGAACCAGTTTCTGTGATAAAGAAGATCCAGGTGTGAAGGCTAGCTTAGGTTTAGAGATAACTTTGCCTGGGCGTATGCATAGCTGGTAGAGGAAAGGGCCAGCCCACCCCCCCAAAAACAAGATACATATTGACAAAACCAGAAACAACTCGATAAACATAATACAGTCCGTGTTCAGGAAGGAGTGAGGAAGGGTGCTGCGTGGCTGAAGAAGGATGCCACAATGTGCTGGAAAGAGGTAGAGGCAAGACCCTGACCCCTTGACTCCTTACTGCGAACCTCGAGGAGGTGGATAATTCCAAGAGATGTTATGGTCACTTGCCAGGTAGGGTCAGGAAAGAACTCCCAGCGTGGTTAAAGAGCAGTCATTCTGACGCAAGAACTTTGGGGAGTTCTTGGCTCTGTGGCCTTTGACTAGAGAACACAGATCTGCTTCCTGGCTTCCATTGCCCGGCAGGATTTATGGAGGCTTGTGGACGGGGTGCATGGGGCATGTGTGGCTGATTCACTAAGTACACTGACTACTACAGAAGTGAGTGAGTACAAGCCTTCGGCATCAGAGAAGCCCGCAGTGGGTAGCAAGGCAGAGCTAAGCCCACTCCCCAGGGAAATAAGGCCTTTGTGCACAGAGAAGGGACGTTTACCCAGGAGATGTCTCCTGGAGATTTTAAACACTACCACGTGTTGTAGTTCCAGCTTGGAAATCGCTGCCTGCTAACGCTGCCTTTTATTAAACCTTCCAGCAGCATGCACTGGAAAGCTACTAGGCTAAAAGGAAAGATTATTTTTGGCTCCCCTACTTCCTGTTTTAGGAGAAAATGATGTTCCAGAAAGACTTAACCAAGACTGAGAAACTGCTCACATAATCACAGTGAAGACAGAAGAGAAATTTCACACTGAAAGCTTGATTCCAAAGTGAGACAAAAAAGTGTGAAAATCGTTATAAGGGTGGTGATAGAAGCATACTGTAATCAGGAAAAAAATGCTTTATTTTAAAAGATCTAATGTTCAAGGTACTGCATGTTGGGGAGGATCAGTGTTGAGTTTATCTTCCCCCATATGGGACATTTAGAAGTGTTACTCCTAGGTGTGACTCAACAACACATGCTTACCCCAAGATTTCCTTGTATCGAAACCCCTAGAAACCCAAATGAAGTTCTACAGAAATTCACTGCTGTCTGTTTTTCTTTGTCTGCCCCCTCTATTCTTCTTGTGATGGGGTCTTGGTTTCTTCTTCTGTTATCATCCTTACTATTTCCTTTTCCCAGTTTATCCAGGATTGGGGGAATTGAAGTCCAGGATTATCACAGGAGCAAAGCCTGACCATTGCCAACACAGAGGGCCTTAGCATAAGCACCTTAATTGAGTTTTTTTTAGTTTGTGACTGGGAAATGGAGTGGATTTCTAGTGAGTTGATCAGAGGCAGGGGACAACACAGGCAGAAAAAACCCCTGAAGAGGGGAACAGAATAAAGAACAGGCTGTTTGTTTCAAAACTGTCTTTTTAGGGTTAAAACAGAGGGGACTTCCTTATTTTGTTGACTGGAATCTTCTGATTTCTTGGAAAATGGACCCATATCAAAACTGAGTTAGACTCTGTAACCTATTATAAAGCGATTCAGCTCTCATTTGATCTGGTCTGCTGGATCCTATGAGTCTTTCCCATACTTCAGCACTATTAAGAGTCACTGTGATGGTCCTGCAGATGGTCACATGACCAAACTCAGGCTAGTGGAAACCGTTCTGTGCCTTTCACCCAGCTACTGGGGAAAGGCACTTGGATTCTGCTCAGGATGGACAACTGCTGGACCCCACATCACAGAGGCTGAAGGGCATCTTTGCTTACATAAGGGTTAATACAGCAGAAACTACAGCAGATGGTGTGTAGAGCTTGCACGTGTCAGGGTTGTTAAAACTAGGGCTTGGCTGTGGCTGCAATGGGTTGACTTCTCATCATTATGAGCCAGTAATCTCCCATTTTGTTTACGTCCCATCAATGGGATTTGGGTTGCTTACAAAGGAAATTTGATCCAAAACACAATGACACACTCCCTAACCATGTCACTTATTTTGAGTTCAGTGATCCAAAAGCTCAACTATCTGGAATTTTGGTGAAAACTATGAACTGAGTGTAAGAGGACTTTGGCTAATTGAAAGCAATACCACGTCATGTCACATAAACTGGGGACTCTGAGAGGGATGCAAGCAGATGCTTGACAGAAGGACTTTGACTTACGATAGAGTCACTCTCCAGAGAACTTTACGTAAGTTAAAGTTACTGTGTAAGTCAAGAATGCTCTTAGCAGACTTAATTTAGAAACATCATACCTTACTTAACCTTGCTTCAAATATGCATGGGACACTTACATTAGCTAAACAGCAGGTAAACTTCTCTATTATCTGTTTGGTAATAAAGCAATGAATAGATCATGGAATTCACTGAACACCAAATTGAGAATGAAAACCAGAATGGTTTAGACAGCTAGAGAAGCCCAAGGTGGGTGTTCAGTCAACACTGGGCATGAAAATGGTAAGGCACAACTGTGTAGCACACATTGTTTACCTTGGGGAGACAGGTGGCCTGTGAGCTGAGACTTGCTATAGTTCTGGCATTGCTAGGAACTATGGCAAATTGCTTTCCCAAGAAAGAGTCAGCAGTCCAGAGTCTAGTTGCTACTGAATTCATATCTCTTTTGTTCCAGCACAAAGTGGAAAATTCTGTGTTACACCATGGCATATCCGGGTTAGTCTGTGTTTAGAATTATGTCTAGAATTAAAGTCAAGTTACTTTCAGCAGTTCTGCTCTTTGGGAATTACACCTACAGCAGACCAGGGAGAGTCGAATCCAAGTAGTGAGGCCTCCTTCCTAGTGAAGGGAGAGCCAAAGAAACTAAAAGATTCCAAAACTACAAGTCTAAGTCATGTGAGGTTAGCAAAGGTTGGAGTCTCAGGAATATTGTTGAGAGGCCCTGAGTCACCAGGCTTCTCAACATGTCTTCCTACCTGTTTGCTGTTTGGAAAGGGAGAGAAGTGTGTGGCATTTTAGAAAAGGTTCCTTATGTTTTAATTAGAAGAACAAGAAAGGTTGGCTTTCAGCAAGTATAGCTTTCGGTAACTAGAAGAGCTTGTGACCAAGAACAGTTTCCTGAGGCTAATTTAGAAATAATTTTATATTGCGTTAAAATTAATGATTCCTGAGCCCACTAAGAGAGGGGCCCTATGTTTCTTGACCTTCTCCTACTTCAGCATAGCTACAAATCAGTTTTGCTACTGGCAATAACGGACAGTGGAATGTGCCCACCTGGTAATGACAACAAGATGGTCAGCTTAACTGTATCTCCAGAGGAGGAAACATGCCAGTTGTGTGAGCATTTGTCCCAGGTGAAATGTATTGTGTGGTAAATTGATGTTCTCTGGTGTGTTTCTCAACTAGAAGAATCAGGAAGCATAGACTTGGTTTGGGTGGTTACTTGATGATGGTTTTGTTTTAGGTTGTCCCCCATGCAATGAACATCTTTACTCAGGATTAATTTCTCAGGAGGTGTGTGACCCTGCGGTATATTTTTAGGACTTCAGTCTCAGATAAAGACTTATCTTTCTAGAAACCTTGTGGTAACCTGGGTTGTGGGCAAGAGAACCACGTAACAAAATTTTGATGCCCTCTTCCAATGGTAAGGGATTGTCCTGGGAAATAGAATTCTAACCATGGATCATTCTCGCCATCAAGAGTGACCAAGCAGTTCATAGTCCAACCAGCAGTACTGGGGGAGGGGGGCTTTCTTACGTCTCCTATCTGCAGTTACACACTTATTGTCAGTCTCTTTGGACATAACCATGCTAGCTATGTGAAACAGAGTTTCACGTTGGTCTTGATTTTGGTTTCTTGGCTATCTTGTGCTGTCCAGTATGCTGCTGTGTGCATTCACTGGTCATCGTTTAGATTTGGAGAAAACTTTAGTCAGGTCATTGACTGTTTTTAAGTGTCTTGTTCATCAGTTCATTCTTGAGTAGTTGGTTTTCAAATCCTCTCGATACAAATTCCTTGTCAGAAATGTGATTTGTGAATAATCCTTTAGCTTGATTTTTTTATTAGTATGGTATTTTGTATTAATTCTTTGAGACTGTCACACATGCTTACAATATATTTGGATGATATTCACACCCATCCCTCTCAGATCTACCCTAACCCTCTCACAACTTCATGTCCTCTTTTATTTCCTTTTAATAACTCACTGTGTCCAATGAGTACTTTCTATATATGCATGAGTGTGAGGTCATTCCCTTAAAGTCAATGGACTATTGCTCCTCTAACAGCAATCAACTGTCAGTAGGTCCTTTAGGGGTGAGGGCTCATGATACTGGTCCTTCTTTCTATCAGCTTGGTTTTTAAATTTTTTCTTGGAGTATTGTTTGCAACCCTTTATGACTTTTAGAGCATCTATAGTCTCAAACTTCCATTCATCTGCCACTTATCTATTCACACACACACATGCATCCATTCATGCATGCATCCATCCATCCAACTGTCCATCCATCCATATGTCCATCCATGCATCTGTGTATCCATCCATCCATCCATCCATCTATCCAATATTCACCACTTATTTAATAGCAACAGTTTACAGATGCTGTTAACTTTCCCAAGTTTCATTTGCTTTCTTTTCTTCTTGTCCAAGTATGAATGATTTTAATAGAAGGAAACAGATTTTTTTCAATCATTGAGAAGCCTAAGAGGACAAAGACCATGGAAGCTTTCATTAGCTTTCTCTCCTAAAGTACCACATATTAAGAGCCCATCTGGAGAAGATAGTGGCCTTCAATAACCTGTAGCTCTCATCAGTATAGCTTAAATTTTTGACTCTGAATTATGATTTTCTGTGGTATGAAGCAAACAGGAAAAAATAAATCCTTATTGGAGACACTATGCCTTAGCAGGGGTTCTCTAAAAAACAGAACTGATAGAATTACATATGCATACATAAGTATTTATATATATATTTTTTATATTTTTGAGACAGGGTTTCTCTGTGTAGCCCTGGCTGTCCTGGAACTCACTCTGTAGACCAGGCTGGCCTTGAACTCAGAAATCCTCCTGCCTCTGCTTCCCAAGTGCTGGGATTACAGGCATGTGCCACCACCGCTCGGCTATTTATATGTTAAGTCACTCTAACAAACGCCCTTATGTGTGTGTATATATCTGTACACACACATAAGGGCGTTTGTTAGAGTGACTTAACAGGATACAGCCTGGGTGGTTCATCTATGGCCGTCTTTCACTAAAAAGATTGGAAATCTGGTAATTGTTCAGTCTTTGAGGTTAGATGTCTCAGCAGTACCAATCTGGCACCAGAGACCCAGAAGGTTCTTAGATAGATCCTGGTCTTTAGTCTATGTTGGAATCCCAATGAAGTTGGTTCTACTAACAATGAAGGAGTGACTCAGCAACAAGATAAATGAATTTTCCAGCAGGAGTGAGGGTAAAGAGGCAAAAAGCAGATAGGTTATTCTTCCATGCCCTTGTGTCTGGGCTACCCACCAGAAGGTGCCACCCACATTTGAGGTGAGCTTTACTGCTTCAGATAATCTGTACCAGAGGATCCCTCACAGAAGTCCCCAGCTACACTCAAGTGGACAACCAGAATTTACCATCATACTCAGTGAAAAACAAGTGCAGTTCCCCCATAGTTAGCCGATTCAGATGGGCTCTTACCAGCTGACACATGAACCTGTTCTTGAAAACTCCTTGCAAAATAAATGAATAATATATAAATAAACCAACCTTTATAAGACATGTAAAAGGAACTGTATTTTTTCTTGACAATGATATGGGTTTCATGATTGTCACGGTTCTACATTTCAACCTCGAATTGCTATATTTCCCTAAAAACATATTTGATACGAAATATCTATATTCACTTTTTACTCAGAACATATTTTACATGCCAACTTAAAATAATAAAAACAGTCCGGTGTTATGGTTCTGAGGATACTTGACTACACACCTCACAACAATCTGATACTCAGAACCTACACGGTAGAAGAGAAACAACTCTTGTAAAGTGGTTCTTGACCTCCATAAGCATACTGACCCAACATGTCCCATTTCCTATAGACAGTTTGGAATACCCCAATGTATTAGCTAGGGTTCTCTAGAGTAACAGAACTCATAGAAAAAAATCTCTCTCTCTCTCTCTCTCTCTCTCTCTCTCTCTCTCTATATATATATATATATATATATATATATATATATATATATATATAATGTGATGGTTTGTATATCACATTATATACAAACATTATATACAAACTAAGACAGAAGTTGGTACCAGGAGTGGGGTATTGCTGTGATTGGCCTGACCATGCTTTTGTTTGGAAGAATGTGGATTTTGGGACTTTGGGTTTGGAAAGCCATGGAATTCTTTAAGTGGGGCTTAATGGGCCAGGGAGTGGAATGTGATGGTTTGTATATGCTTTTCCCAGGGAGTGGCACTATAAGGAGGTGTGGCCTTGTTGGAGTAGGTGTGTCACTGTGGGTGCAGGCTTAAGACCTTCACCCTAGTTGCCTGGAAGTCAGTCTTCCACTAGCTGCCTTCAGATGAAGAGATAGAACTCCCAGCTCCTCCTGCACCATATCTGCCTGGATGCTGCCATGTTTCTGCCTTGATGACAATGGACTGAACCTCTGAGCCTGTAAGCCAGCCCCAATTAAATGTTGTCTTTTATAAAACTTGCATTGGTCATGGTGCCTGTTCACAGCAGTGAAACCCAAACTAAGACATATAATATATATAATTATATTATATCTCTCTATATCTCTATAGTATATAATTATTATTATTAGATTTAGATTTACAGGCTGCAGTCCAGCTAATCCAACAACGTTTGACTGAATGGAATGTCAAAGAATCTAGTAGTTGCTCAGTCCAAGATGCTGGAAGTCTTAGCTGGTCTTCAGAATAACCTGGGATCTTGAAGAAACAGGTTCTAATACCAGTAGGCATTAGAGCAAAAGCTTCCTTCTTCCATATCCTTACACAGTCTTGAGCCTGTGACTCAGAATCAAGGTGTGTCTTTCTGCCTCCAGATCCTGTTGTGTGTACCTCCCGATTGCAGAAGTCTGGATCAGAAGTGGATCTACCGACTTCAAATTAAGCAAAAGAATTCCCCACAAGCTACCCTTCACTTTTAGATTTTAATTCTAGATTTAGTCAAATCAACAGCTAAGAATATCCGTCACATAAAATTTACTCTGAGTTATATGCCTTTCTGGTAGTTTCTTTTCTTATCTTGGTAGCAGTTCTCTGAAAGGCACAATTGAAGGGAGAAGGGCTTATTTTGGCTCCTGCTTTCACGTGCCCATCATGGAGGTGAAGGCATGGTAACTGGGGTGACTGCATCCACAGCAGTAGGAGCGTGAGATGGTGGAGTTTCACCGTTGATGATTCAGGAGGTAGGGTGGGCAGAAAGTGAGGCCTGCCTTTAACCCTCAAAGGCCTGTTTCCAGCTCCGCGGCCCATGAGCCAGGCCCCATAACCTCCTCAGACAATATTAGCAGTTAGGGACTACGTGCTTGAAACATAAGAATGTGTGTATGGGGGGGCATTCCAATTTCAGATGATAACTGGTTTCAACTGGTCAGTGTGGAACTGGTTGTTTTCTCGCAAGTCTGTGTTTAATTAGCTTTACCTTCTCTGCGACCTCCAACCCACTCTCCCACTTAGAGCTGTCCTCGGCATCTCTTTGTATCTTAGATGTAGTGATGTGTATTTTGTAAGCATTTCTAATGGGTTTCAAGCCTGTTCCATGCCTGGCTTTGCATGAGTCTCAACTAATTGTTCAATTTTTATTTATTTTTATTAGATACAGAAAAAAAAACATGCCGGAGAGTATGGCTAGTTTGTCCATGTGTGGAGAACCATTTATATAACATTCTTCATGGATCTAGCATCTGTATACCATGAGAGTGTGCTTACAGATGCATTGCCCCCTGGGGTGTGGGTGTGGCCTGGAAGATATCAGGTATATGGAATGTTTAGGAATGCCAGAATCTGAGTCAGAGGAATCCCATCTGATCGGTGCTGCATGGGTGGCCAGTGGAGACTCATGTAGATTGGAGGTCTGGCTCTGGCCCATGGCTTCCTGTGAAATCTCTCTGGAACATCTGCTTTATGTAAAGAAGCAGATCAAATGGCCCAAGATACAAGTCAGATAGAAAATATGAAGCCTCTAACTCCACAAGCTTAAGTCCATTTCTTAAAAGGATCCAGAGTGGACCTATTGCCTTCCTTTTCTCTTTCCTTCTTTCTTTCCTTCTTTCCTTCTTTCCTTTTCCTTCCTTCCTTCCTTCCTTCCTTCCTTCCTTCCTTCCTTCCCTCCCTCCCTCCCTCCCACCCCTCCCTCCCTCTTTCCCTCCCTCCCCCCCCTCTCTCCTTTTTTTGAGGAATGTCATTCCTCGACATGGGTGTGATGGTTTGGAATCCTCCTCCAGAATCAAGATGGGGTGTGTGGCTTGAAGGAAGGGCCGTTTTCAGAATTGGCCAAGTGACTGAGAAACTTTGGCTCCTGTATTTTATGATTCATGATCTCACTTCAGCTCTGGCTGATCCTTTCTGAATTCAGTTTTCCCTCTCATCCCGAGACATGCAGACACAGCACATCGTAAAGTCGAGCTTAAGGGATACAGTAGTGCACAGTTCTTGGACATCTGCTAGCACAAGGCATTATGTGAAAGCGCTGTGGGGATTGCAGGGTGATGTGTCTGGGGTAGCATCATTCCCAGCTTCAGAAGCTTGCTGAGGGACCAAGGGGACATGCAAGGCGTGTGTGGCAGGCGGCTTAGTGTGTCAAGCTAGCTATCTATGGTGGTTTGATCAAACACTTAACCAGGGCTTGCTTTGAAGATCTTATGTAGATGTGGATAAAATATACAATACATTGATTTCAAATAAATGAGATTATCCTTAGTGAGTGACATATATAATTACATGAGAGTCTTGAGTGATTTTGAGATTTCCTATATAGGTAGAATTTTACTTCAGAATGACTACTATTGGCTATGTCCTTGGTTTCTACTTGGGTCAATTCTTAAAAAAGAATTTACTGTTTCTCCTTTCCTTCTTTTCACCTGCCCTTCCTACTACTCTCCCTTCTTTCTACCGCTATCCCTCCATCGCCATCATCTGCATCTCTCCTGTTGGTTCTTTTGCTCTATAGCAGTGATCCTCAACCTTCCCAATGCTGCAACCCTTTATTATAGTTCCTTATGTTGGGGTGACCCCCAACCATAAAATTACTTCGTTGCTACTTCATAATTGTAATTTTGCTACTGTATATGAAACATAATGTAAATATCTGATATATAGGATATCTGATATACAACCTACAAAGGGTTGTGACCCACAGGTTGAGAACCACTGCTCTGGAGACCAGACAGCTGCACTAAACAATGATTTGTAAAAGGCAGAAGAATGTATTCTACCTGGGAGGAGAGATTCTATTTTGTTTATGTGTGTCCATCAGAAATGAGAACCATGCCTGGAATGTCCTTAACATTGAATGCTTTCTTTCTCAATGGACGGATAGATGGCTGGCTGAATAAATGGAGGAAGGCCATCGGGAGACAATGGCAGCGGTGGAGTGCTGCTGGTTCCTAGACAGACATGTCCATTTTAAAGTCAGTCTTCAAGTTTTACTTCTATTTTCTCCGCCCTGAAAAACTGTTGTTGATCAACTGTAAAGCAGCAAGTCTAAGACAAAAGCAGCTGTGCCATATCCCAGCCATCAGTTTAAAAATGGAGGTGGTGCCCTTGGATGGGGCTGTGAGGGGATAAGAACAGTGAGTTCTAAGGTTCTAAAGAGGATTTTCCTCTCCTGATACACAAATTCTCTTTCTTCCCTGACCATAAAGCCACTTGTATATGATGTCTTGAGTTCTCATAGCCATCCTTTATCTTCTAAGGGTAAGGTGGGGTGAAGGGACCGCAGAAGGCCCTAATGGTCTGCATCTGGAGCCCCTTAACATTCTCTCTCTCTCTCTCTCTCTCTCTCTCTCTCTCTCTCTCTCTCTTATCTGTGATTGAAAGTTTCCTATTGATACTTTATTATTTATCTATTATTCATCTATCATGTATTTATTATCTATCATCTATCTATCCATCCATCTATCCATATATTATCTATCTATCTATCTATCTATCTATCTATCTATCTATCTATCTATCATGTATTGAGATTTCAGTTTATGTGTATGAATGTTTTGCTGACATGTATTATGTGTAACACACATGTGCCTAGCGAGATCATTGAAATTACTGATGGTTGTAAGCCACCATGTTGATGCTAGGAACTGAACTCAGGTCCTCTGCATGAACTATAATCTCCCTTAGCCATTGAGCCAATTCTCCAGTGCCCTGATACATGACTTTTTGTTATCTGAGCAAAGAGTTTCTTTGTTCATTAAATGAATAGGATATTACCCTGGACGAGCTGTGGCCAGTAGCTATGGAAACTATGAAAGCCTGAGTTTATTTTTGTCATCAGTTGTAAGCTGCCTACAACAATAGATAATTATTGATATATGTTAGATTAGTTATCTTAATTACCCTGAGGAAATTTTGCTTTGGGGGAACCTGAACCATTAATAATGGACTGCATGCACACCTGCCCCCTGACCAGGGGAAGACTATCTTTATTGTATGAATGCAGGTGAGCCTTCTCATTGCTCAGGGGCACATCAACAATTCCGTTTTACAATGCTGTGTGTTATAAAAACACCCCTGACAAGAAAATCCAGAACATGAGCACAGGCAATGCCACACTTGAGGAAGATTCTGAAATTCAAGAGCTGTGACTGTTATCCTGAAAAGGACTGGGGATGGGCCTGGGGAGTTTGTGGGTGGCTTCGGTGGGTTTGAAGCATGGTGATGGTGGGGCCTACTAGTCTACTTGTATGGATAGAGAGTGGTATTTGGTGAATGCTTTTGTGATAAGAGGATATAAATTTTATAAACTGTTTGGAATATTCATCATTGATGAATGTGATGTGAAAGGATGTCTTTCAGGCACTGATGAGTTCCATGGAGCTGCTCAGAGATAATACATTTTTTGATTAATCATCAGAAGAGCCCCTAACATTTATGAGGTGTGCACGGTGTTCCGGTGACACTACCAAACTTTGTTTAGTTTATTTTCCATCAGTGTGACATTCTGAGGTAGACATCATTTCCTCAATATAGATAAGGAAAATGAGTCACAGAGGGGATTGGCTTAAGACATTAATTTCAGAATGTCACACAGTCATGCAAGAGTAAAGAATTTAGTCTTGGAAATTACCAGAGGATTGCATGATTAGCTTGTTGGGGTTCAAATTTAGCTGGACCTGCTAGTTAAATTAGAACATTTTTCCAAATCCCCATCTTAAGAACATTGTTTGATAATGAGAATGGACAGCCAAAATAAGGAGAGGGATATAGAGAAAGAAGACTCAGCTCAGCGCCATAGTCACTCATGCTTAATATTTATTGTACTAAAGATTGAAAAGAAAGAGGTAAGCAGTAGTGGCATGATTTCTACTCATGTTTATCTTAATAATTAGTCATGGTTTAAATAATAACTCCAACACATTACTTTGCTTAGGCTATGTGATCATTAGTCTTGGTTGTCAACTTGGTTTGATTTGGAATCAACTAAGATATTACAACTCTGGGTAGCTCTTTGAGGGCACTTTCCGGAAGGAATAACTGAGAAAGGAAGACCCCCCTATAAGAGTGAACAACACATTTTGTTAGGAGTGTCCCAGGTATAAAGAGGGTCCAGGCTCCTGTTGTCTCCCAGCTTCCTTGCAGGTGAGCGACCTTGCTGCTGCCACTGCTGCCACTTTTTTGATGACATGGGAATCTAGCATCTTCATCTGTTCAACATGGATTGAACACTAGTAGCTCTCTAGGAATTGTCCAGGCTTTTGACACTGGATTGGAACTACTGAGGCACACAGCATTGTGAATGGAGCAGCTACTGTGTCTCATCTTTGGCACTATGCAGCAGCCATTGTTAGACTACCCAGATCACAGTATGTGAGCCACTCTAATAATCTCTCTCTCTCTCTCTCTCTCTCTCTCTCTCTCTCTCTCTCTCTCTCTCATACACAGACATAATACTTGCTGTTTCTCTCTCTCTCTCATACACAGACATAATACTTGCTGTTTCTCTCTCTCTCTCTCTCTCTCTCTCTCTCTCTCTCTCTCTCTCTCTCTCTCTCTCTCTCTCTCTCTCTCACACACACACACACACACACACACACACACACAGAGAGAGAGAGAGAGAGAGAGAGAGAGAGAGAGAGAGAGAGAGAACCAGCAATCTGTTTCTTTTGTGGACCCCTCTCTCCTTCTCTGGCTTCAGATGACATCTTTTCTTTCTTCACCTGGCCTACCCCATCTCCTTAAAGGTCACCAGTCTTATTATCAGACCTCTGAGGATTTATTTAACTTCTGTTATCTCTTCTTTGATCCTACCTCTGAATTCAGTCAGGGTAGATTTAGGGCTTAAACCTATAAATACATTTCAAATATGATGATGTAATTCAGCCTATAATGAGTGTTCAGATAAGGAAAGAAGCATGAGAATAGTTAGTAGCACCTACCTCATGGGATTACAGAAGATAAATCACGGTTACTCCATAAATATTACTTCTGTTTCTTATGCCCTGCTAACTTAAGGCAGTAATTAGTTTGTGTTGCACTGAGGGTGGAGAGGAACATGGAAGGTTAAGGAGTGGATTGCTACGCTATGAATGCTCTGCTTTACTGTATAATAATTTACCACAAACGTAATATCTTAGAGTAACATCTTGTCATTACCTGTGTTTTCACAGAGTAGAAATCCAGGCACTGCTTCAATGAGCCTTCTGCTCAGAGCCTCACAGGCTGTAAGGAAGATGGTTACTGCATTGTATTCCCTCCAGGACCTCTGCTAAGGGCCTCTCAGGCTGAAATCAAGTTGTTTATGAGGCTACATTTCTTTCTGGGATTTGTGTTTTCTTCTGAGTTCCTGGGGGTGATGATAGAACACAGCTCTCTGTAGTTAGGTCCTGACAGCCCCGCTTTCTTGCTGGCTGAAGGTAGTTTGGAGTGTTCTCAGCCCCTAGAACACTTTGTCACATGTCTGTCTCACAGGCTTGCCACCCTATGTTCACCTAGTTCTTCAGGGTTACTGTCAGAGTTCGTCTCCTTCAGTGTGAATAATCTCATGAAATACAATGGGATACCTCACCAACTTTCCTGTGTTTTATTGCTAGAAGATACTCAGAAACCATGATGGTTTGTATATGCTTGGCCCAGGGACTGACACTATTTGGAGATGTGGCCTCGTTGGAGTAGGTGTGTCACTGTGGGAATGGGCTTTAATACCTTGGTCCTAGATCACTGGACCCAGCATTCTGCTAGCAACCTTCAGATGAAAATGTAGAATTATCAGCTCCTCCTGCAACATGCCTGCCTGGATGCTGCCATGTTATAATGGACTGAACCTCTGAACCTATAAGCCAGCCCCATTTATTAAATGTTGTCCTTAATAAGACTTGCCTTGGTCATGGTATCTGTTCATAGTAGTAAAACCCTAACCAAGACAGAAAACAAATGGGAGGATGCTGCAGACCAAACCCAATTGGGAATTGTAGTCTCGGGAAAACCAGGGCTCTTTGGGTCCAGGAAGGTACGGATTTGGCGAATGACACACAGACACCAAACGCAGAGGTGGTTTAGAATCTGAGTGTATTTTTTACCTCTTATACAGGAGTTTTTAAGCATGAGGGATTGACATTTCCATATCAACAGATGTATCCAGTAAAGCAGGCACAAGGGACAATTAGCATAACCATTTGGCACAAGGAAATGTAAAATCAACCAGGTAAAACAGTTCCTGTTTCCCGTTTAACAAATTTAGAAGCTCAAACACAGATAACATCAGTCTTCTTGATATAAACTTTTAAAAAGACTACAAAGGACGTTCTTTCAGACCCCCTAGGTGGGGTCTCAAGACAAAAGCAGTTCCTCACAAGCTTCCATTGAGGAAGCTCTGAGCTTTGCGCTAACTCAAATGTACATTTAATCTGCCCAACACCCACCTGTCCGGCAAGGACAGAGTATGAGGTTCCTCAAATGTAAATATCTTCTAAACTGAGCCTATTGTCTCAGACCAGACCCAAACCCATTTGTCCTGCAAAGACTTTGTATGAGGGTCGGGAATAACAAAAGGAACTTGTACTTATAGGATTCCCTGAATGATTTTACTCATTGTTTCATATTTCCATTGAGATCTCCATTTTAATCTTGGAGGGTAAATATAATTATGTAAATGACTAAGGCAAGGCATTGTAGTTCTAAGAAAAGAGGTTTTTAGCCAGTGATTTTACTTCAAAGAATGGATTACAACTTACTTTCTCGAATTTACTCAGCCTCCGGCTACTAGGAAGAGGCGAAGTTTAGAAGCAAAGTAAATTGCCAAGTGAGACTTCGGTTTCTAAATAGGGGTGTTCTACAGGCTCCAGGAAGCAATTTTTTCCCCACCTCAATCTGTGGATTTCTGTCACACAGAACCTACTGGAGCTGCCGTAGCAGGAGGAAGTTATGCAAGAATGTGCCTCCCTGAGGGCTACTATAGTGAGAATAAAAAAACCAAAACGGTAGGCATGGGTAGCAATTGCCCTTTGCTTTTTTTTTTTTTTTTTGGATTTGTTTTTTTGAGACGGGGTTTCTCTGTGTAGCCCTGTCTGTCCTGGAACTCACTCTGTAGACCAGGCTGGCCTCGAACTCAGAAATCTGCCTGCCTCTGCCTCCCAGAGTGCTGGGATTACAGGCATGCGCCACCACTGCCTGGCTTGCCCTTTGCTTTTTATGTTATCTCTATTATACAATGGAAGGTGAATTCCACCGATGGATTAGCACCCAAAGGATGGGGCAAGAGTGTGGTCATTGACTTTTCAGATGAGATGAAGTGCGTAGGGTGCCACAAGTCAGAAAAATTGCCATAGAATCCTGGTAAACAGTGTAAAAAGGAGACCTTAGTTTCTCTAAGAGAGTGTAAACTTCAGTTAAGCAAAGTCACTAGCACTTTCTTGAAGACACACACTAGGCTGTGCTCAAAATCAAAAGGACTTTGTTGTCTCATTTCTTCTGACCCAAATCACAGTGGAGCATGTGGCTCAGGCATTTGTTAGAGGCTGTGACATTTGATGCATAATGTGCAGTCTCTGAATATTTGTCATTCTGTATAAAGAACTCTATAGTAGACTTCCTCATATCTAAACCAGTCAAAGAGTTATCCCTGAACTTCATGGAAAGCCCAAAGGAGATGTAGAGGACCTTTGTAAGTTTAAGAAAGTGATTCCTGGGATTTGGATGTGAGATGACAGAGTCACGTGTATGTTTCTATGGTAGCACAGATACCTGAATCTAGATTCTGGCTCTTTTCTTACCTCCTCCCTGATTCAGTTCTGAACAGTTCTTCACTTTTTCCATTTAAAAGCTTCAGTCCTTTTTATTGAGGTACAACAAAAGCTCTTCTATAATATATAACCTCTCTAAAGCTTTCTAGTAAATGTTATGCAAAGGTCTATTCAATATTTATTAAAGTAGGATTCTGTTATATGCATACAGAAGCAATTTCATTAAGACAGTCATTGGCCTCAAAGCAAAATGTACTGAAGACTTTGCGATTGTTATTTCTGATATAGTGTTAACCTTATTATCCAGATGTGAAGAAGCCAAGAGGAAGTGGGTTTTGGTTTAAATAAAAACATTTTGATAAGCATAAATAGCTTCAGAATATACAGTTTATGATTGGGTTCTTGAAATCCTCATAAACTGGATAAATCACAGAAGTCTGTGAATCAGAAGCCTGGGGCTAAAGATAGTTTTGAATTTCTATACTTTGGAAAGTGAGCACCTATATGATGCCAGTGTTTAGAAGAGCAGGATGGGGAGGGGTCATCTGGAATTTCTCTGAGGACTCAGTCTGAGTTTAATCAGATCTCAATATGGCCTCTTCTCCCATCTTCTTGTTTTGGAAGCTTTCATCGTTAAGGAAGCTGCAATGGAAAGGCTCAAGACTACTGTAGCATGCTGTCCTTTGGGCCAGCCACTTGAGTCCACACAGTTTCCTTTCCCAGTGCTTTGGGAAGCTGTCATTCCACTCTGCTGCCCACAGCAGTGTAATTAATAGGAGGATGTTAAGGTAATAAATTGTGTTTACTTGGGTATCTTTAAAGGGATTATCAGTGTTTTACAATCTGCATTGGGGGTGGGACAGATACTTAATGATAATTCTAAATCCCAAATGAAGGATTTACAACTCTGGGGCTCTGTGAACATTTGTTACATGGCAGCCTTCAGATAGCCTCACCAGAACATGGTATTTCTTCCTGCAAATGCACTGCAGAATGGACTTCTCTTATCATTTTAAACACAACCAAGATTATCTGGAATATGATTAGGTTCCAATGGTATAATTTATATAAAAAGTAACAATGTGAATATTGATTTTTAAATTTTTTGAAAGTTTTGCTTAAAACCTCTGAGGAAGATTAATGAAGATTTCTCACACTGAAGATAGACATGCCAAAAAATGTGGTCACTTGCTTGTTGGATGTCTAATACTCTGCTGGATTCTTCATACTTAGTCACACTGTGTAGGAATCCTAAAGGATAGATTTTGGGATGTGCTCAACAGATCAGAATTTCAACAGCATGCATAAGGTCATGGTCATTCAATTTCTGAGACCATCACCACCACCACCTCCACCACCACCATGACCACCACCACCACGACCACCACCACCATGACCACCGCCCCCATTACCACCATCACAATAACCACCATCATCACTACCACTACCAGTTAGAGATTTGACTCTTTAGATACCAAAGATCATCAAGCATTGTAAGGATGTTAGATCTAGAAAATGTACTCCTGTTAACTAAAAGTAGAAAAAAAAATCTCAGTGGGCTTCAGCTGTGAAGTCATCTCTTCAAAGTTATAAATACTAGCTCACTCTAATTATACAAATTGGGATTCAATATGATGCTTGTACACATTGTGCCTTCATTGTGTCCAACAGTGTTGTGCCTTTGGTCACTTCCTCCTCACAGGTGAGCATCCTCAAGGGCAATTTTTTTTTTTTTGCAAATATGTCTTCTCAAAAATTTGTGATTGATGATGAAAATTGTGTGTCATTTGAGATACTGTGTTGCAGTGGAAGGAGGAGTTAGGATGGCCAGTTATATGCCTTGTGTCTTAGTCACCATCCTATTGGTAGGAAGAGGAACCATCACTGTGATAGCGGTTCTTAGTTGTTAACTCGACCACTTCTTGAATAAACTACAATCCAGAAAGGAGGACACATCTGTGAGAGAGTTTTCATTTGAAGTGGGTGAATTGACTTTTGAGGTAGGAAGTGAAAGGATAAGGTTGTAAGCTGGGAATCCCCCGTGCCTGAGTCTAGGGTGACCCCAAAGGAGCAGAGGTTCAGTCCACACTTTGTTGGCCTGGAAGTGTGCACATATCCCACGCGCCTCCAGGGTCCGACCACGAACCTCTGGGAATGTCCCTGGTGCCTTTTCCCATCTGTCCCCCGCAGAGCAACTAAGGCAAGGACAAGCGCGGCTGGGGGCTGGCAGAATCACCGTGGAGGCTGCGGAACTCCTTCCTGTGGGGGTGCTTAGGTCCCCCCTATTGCCGGGGGGGGTGTGTGTGTGTGGGCACAACCCTGTGTGTGGTGGCCACGTAAGTGGAAATGACTTAACTAGTTCTTCCGGTCTCTGTGAGAGGTTGATAGGTTCTCAGAGAGCGCGGGTTCAGATGGTTTGAACTGATTGGCTTAGAAGCTTGTGGTAGGTGGGTTCTGTTATAAGCCTATAAAAAGCCCATCCAAGCCAGCCCACATGGGCTCACTTCTTTTACCCTGCATGGTAGGACTGTGACCCCCCCCCAGAGCTCTGGAAATTAAAATTCCTCTTGCAAATTGCATCAGGTCTGTCTCTCGTGAGTGTTTGGGGTGCCAGTTTCCGAGGCATGGGGTGCTGGGGTATCCCCGTTTTCTTTCGGATCTTACAGAAGAAGGACCTGTAATCTGGGCTACACCTTCTGCTGGAAGTCTAGATAAGGATGTAGGAGCAGGAAGCTTTGTTCTTTACCAGCTTACCTTGTCTTGCCAGCACACCCATTCCTTCACTGGCATTAGAACCTACTTCTTTGGGACTCCAGCATATAATGAACAACTTTGTTGTCAGAAAAAACGGGATTCTTGGACTTTCCATTCACAGTCAGCCATTGTTAGACTGGCTAGAATGAAGTCTGTAAGTCATTCCAATAAATCACGTGTGTGTGTTTGTGTGTGTGTGTGTGTGTGTGTGTGTGTGTGTTTCACTCTCTAAGTGCATGTCTTATGCCAAGAGTAGTCTCTAGACCATTTATTGATATTCTTCCTCTTTCAAATTTTTGAATGGACTCCAACAGTTAAACTTACCCTCATCACTGTCTCCCATGCTCCCACTATGTTGGCCCATCTTGAATCATTCAACTGCTTTTCTAGTCCAAAGTCCCCACGTTTTCCAAATTCTTCCAATAAATTGCATGGTCAGGTCTGTCACAATAATATCCTAGTTCCTGGTACCAACTTCTGCCTTAGTCACTGTCTCTTGCTGCGAAAAGACACAATGGCCATGCCAATTTTTATAAGTGAAAGCATTTAATTGGGGTCTTGCTTATAGTTTCAGAGATTTAATAGGTTATCATTGTGGTGGGAACATGGCAATATGCAGGCAAGAATGGTGCTGGAAGCATAGTTAAGAGCTGCATCCTGATCTGGAGAAAGAGAGAGAGAGGGAGGGAGGGAGAGAGGGAGGGAGGGAGGGAGAGAGGGAGGGAGGGAGGGAGGGAGGGAGAGGGAGGGAGGGAGGGAGAGGAAGGGAGGGAGGGAGGGAGAGAGGGAGGGAGGGAGAGGGAGGGAGGGAGAGAGAGAGGGAGGGAGGGAGGGAGGGAGAGGGAGGGAGGGAGGGAGAGGGAGGGAGGGAGGGAGAGGGAGGGAGGGAGGGAGGGAGAGAGGGAGGGAGGGAGAGGGAGGGAGGGAGAGAACCTACTCCAAGGCCAGACCTCCTAATTCTTCTTAAACAGTTCTACTCCCTGCTGATTAAGCATTCAAATATATAAGCCTATGGGATCATTCTTATTCAAACCAAGTTTCTGTGTAACTTGGAAAGGTAGCTTACCCGAATCTTCATCTTCTCAACTGTAAGCTAAGGACTGAGGAAGTATTTTCTAAGACTGTTCTGAAGCTTAGAAGGAACAGTTATTGGTTAGGGTAGACCAGATACAGGACATGACACAGACCTCAGTACCCACAGCCCATAGTGACCACAGGGTGAGCCCTGTTATCTGGTTGTATGTGGTCAGATCCTGGCATAGCTACATAGTGGTTACCTAACTTTTTTTTTAATGTTTTATTGGATATTTTCTTTATTTACATTTCAAATGTTATACCCTTTCAAGGTCTTCACTCCAGAAACCCCCTATCCTATTCCCCCTCCCCCTGTCTCTATGAGGTTCCCTCACCAACCCACCCACTCCTGCCTTCCTGCCCTGGTGTTCCTCTACACTGGGGCATTGAACCCCCACAGGACCAAGGGCTGCTCTTCCCACTAATGTCCAACAAGGCCATCCTCTCACATATGCAGCTGGAGCCATGAGTCCCTCCATGTGTACTCCCTGGTTGGAGGTCCAGTCTCCAAGAACTCCGGGGGGGGGGTCTGGCCAGTTGACACTGTTGCTCCCCCGCATGGTGCTGCAAACCCCTTTAACTCCTTCAGTTCCTTCTCCAACTCCTCCACAGGGACCCCATGCTCAGTCCAATGGTTGGCTGTGAGCATTCACCTCTGTATTTGTCAGGCTCTGGCAGAGGCTCTCAGGAGATAGCCATTTCAGGCTCTTGTAAGCAAGCATTTCCCGGCATTCATAATAGTGTCCAGGTTTGGTGACTGTATATGGAATAGATCCCCAGGTGGGGCAGTCTCTGGATGGCCTTTTCTTCAGTCTCTGCTCCACACTTTGTCTCCATATTTCCTCCTCAGAATATTTTGTTCCCCCTTTTAAGAAGCACTGAAGCATCCACACTTTGGTCCTCCTTCTTCTTGAGCTTCATGTGGTCTGTGAATTATATCTTGGGTATTCTGAACTTTTGGGCTAATATCCACTTATCGGTGAGTACATACCATGTGTGTTCTTTTGTGACGGGGTTATCTCACTCAGGATGATATTTTCAAGTTCTACCCATTTGCCTGTGAATTTCATGAAGTCATTGTTTTTAATAGCTTAGTAGTACTCCATTGTGTAAGCATACTATATTTTCTGTATCCATTCCTCTGCTGAGGGACATCTGGATTATTTCCAGCTTCTGACTATTGTAAATATGGCTACTATGAACATAGTGGAGCATGTGTCCTTATTAGATGTTGGAGCATCTTCTGGTTATATGCCGAGGAGTGATATAGCTGGCTTTTTGACAGTTTAAATTTGACAAGGCATGGCACATACTATGTAGCATGTTAGAAATCCCAAGCCTCAATTAACAAAAGGTTCTTGAAAATTCTAATAAATGGCATGATTTCAGGGGGCTGTTGGAAGGAGACAGCAAGCAGTTGGGAATTTTAGAAATGGTCGAAATGCTAGAGCAGACTAGTGGGAGGTTCAGTAGGAAGCCATACAGACATCAGTTCCTGCCATTACTAATCATCTAGCTCACCCAACTAAGCTCTTCAGTCAGAATTGCTAGTTCCATCTCCAAGGAGTGGGGTATAGGTACTCTCATTTCAGAGTCAGCGATTAGAGAAATATTCTCTCTGTCCTGTTCTCTGTCTCTTTGCCCTTCTTCAACCCCACAAACAAACAAACAACTAAAAAGAAATGAACAACAGAAATACTAAGAGGAAAAAATACCAACTTTTACCAAGAGAGAGAAAGAGAGAGAGAGAAAAAACAAAACGAACTTTCAAATGATGTCAGTAGTAACTCTTGGAGAATTTAAAGTTATCTTTCTGTTTCCAGTGCTACCCTGGAGTACAGGAAGGTCGGTGTTGTCCCCACGTGGGTCCTCCTTCTGTACTTGATGCTCCTTTCCAACTTAGCTAGTCACAAATACTCATTTCCTGACAGGTATTGAGTTTAACTGTATGTTGGTGAGAGTGGTGCTTAAGACAGATGCAACTCCTGACTCATGGGGCATGAATTCCAGGTAGAGAACATTCATATAATGGAGAGAGAGAGTGAGAGAGAGAGAGAGAGAGAGAGAGAGAGAGAGAGAGAGAGAGAGAACCAATCTGGGATGGCCCTCTTCATAGGTTTTCAATCCCAAGTTATCAGCCCTAAACACATACATATGAGTAATACTAACAGGACTCATTGTGTTGTGTACATATGTATTACATATATGCATGCCATGAAGTTTGAAAGGAATTGAGGAGACATAAGAGAAGTTAGAAGGGGGAGAATATGGGCGGGGAATGATGTAAATACATATTTATATATGACATTTTCAAAAGCATAATCAAAATAAATGTAAAAATAGCATCTTTTGAGGCTCCATCTTCAAGGTACCCTGGATGTGGAGTGTGTTTTGAGTTTATTGTGTATCTTCCCCTTGGTACCTTGGTTACTCTTGAGACTGGGAACTATTTTCTAAAATATTCACCGTAGTTTTCTTCTCTGCATTTTTGACTTTTGAACAGGTCTATGGGTTTTTCCTAACAAGATAAGGTGAGCTGTCCGAACTTTTGCTTTTGAAATTTAGTGAGATCCTGCAATGGTAAGAGCTTAGCAGGCTGGTGAGTCACATTTAAAACATGGACATCTTTCGACTTCCTTCCTAGTGCTTCCTGTGAAAGTTGGGATCCCTGTGTGAACTTACTTTTATAGGTCTGCACAGTGTCAGAGGAAAGAGGCCCAAAGGGAGACAAAATTTGTAGAAGGAAAAACACCATGGAGATTTAAAAAAAAAAAAAAAGACAGAGAAAGAAAACAAGGCTCAAGACACTTGAAATGAAGGAACGGGTCACAGCGTCCAGAAGAGTGCTGGCTGAGGACCAGAAAACACTAGGGGTCAGCCCAGCCCAAAATACATAGAAATAGAGTTGGGGTTTGAGAAATGGCTCATGGGAGAATTGATGGCTGTGAAAAGCACCCCCCTTTGATTTCAGATAGGAAAGGGAGCTAAAATAGCCCATTTATAGCACAGGGAATTCCCATCCTCAAGGGTTTTAATTCACTGAGGACGAATCACAGCCACAGAGAACCTGCTTTGCACTAGATCCCGAAAGAATCTAGTAAGAGAGAGAAGAGTTGCTGACCTAGGGAACGTGAAGTGAAGTTCATAGCGGAAGTGGGTATCCTAGCAGGGCATTTTCCTCCACTGTGAGCTGAGGAAGCCTGAGCTGAGAGGCTTCGGGGTGGTCTAGGGCATACCACATAGGGAGAGGAAGTCATGCTGGGATTGGAGGAGACCTGAGCCACTTTCCCAAAGGGCAGGTTTGTCATGGCTTCATGTCAATAGCTTCATATTTTTACCATGAGATACTTTAAAGAGAGACTGATGGGTCAGTGGCTTAATGCTTTTGCTGCTCTCACAGAAGACTAGAGTTTGGTTACCAGTACACATGTCGGGCAGCTCACAACTGCTTGTAACTTCATGGTGTCCAGCCTCCTCAGACACCCAGATCCACGTGCACACAAACACGTAAGTAAAATGTAAATTAAAAAAAGAAAATTTTTTAAAAAATAGAATGAAGATCCCCACAAAACAACACAAATGTTATTGACAGTTTCCAGATTGAATAGTCAGGACTGTTGTCACACCCTGATTCTACCCTTGATAAAAAGCAGTGGCCAACCCTTTGGACAGTTGCATATGATTCATTCAGACACCACCTACTGGATTTCCTGAGCACTGCAGTTTCCCCAGATGATTCTTGATTCTTGTAATGGTTATATTTTGCAGTATCTTCTTATGCTGGTTGGTGGTTTCTCTCTGTCTCTCTGTCTCTGTCTCTGTCTCTGTCTCTGTCTCTGTCTCTGTCTCTCTCTCCTTGTCAACTTGACACAATCTGGGGTCATCAGAAAGGCCATCTATTGTAAAACTGCCTCCATCAGTTTACCTGTAGTCCAGGGATGATTAATGATTCTTGTAGGAGGGCTTAGACCCCTCTAGGCAGTGCCACGCCTGAATTGTTAGACTGGAGTGGGTGTGAGGGGGGTATGGGAGGCAGGGAAAATGGGAGGTTGGGGTGGGGTGGGAGGTATGGTATATAAGAAAGCCAGCTGACAAGCCATGAGGAACCAACCACTAAGAATTCCTCTATGGCCTCTGCTTCAGTTCCTGCCTCCTGGTTCCTGCCTTGAGCTCCTGCAGTGACTTCTTTTTATGATGGGCAATTGTAAGTTGAAATAAACCCTTTCCTCCACAAGTTCCCTCAGTCATGACGTTTGTCACAGTAATAAACAAAGGCACCTCTGTAAAGGTCTTGTAATTTTTTCCAACTGACGAGTAGTCCAGATGACTCTTGTTAGGGCATATGTGCTTTGGTTTTTCCATTTGCTTGTTTAGACAGAGTCTTACAAAGCTGAAGCTGGTCTCAAACTCTATCTGTGGCTTAGGCTGCCTTCGAGCTCCCAATCCTCATGCCACCATTGTCTAAGTGCTGAGATTCTAGGCATGTGAGACTACAACCAGTTGGTCTGAATTGTGGATTTCTTCCTTCTGTCGTTGGTAGTCACACCAGGTTCTCAGTGTCCCCATGAGGTTATTCCGGGGTAGCTTATGAATCAATGGTGGATGTGTTAACCCTTTCTCAGGTGCTATTACTCATTCCCCAAGAGGACGACACTTGCTTCATTTACAAAATGTGTTGTTGATAACTTGGGTCTCATTCTATTCTCAGGAACTCAAAGTAGAGGAGGAACTCTCGCCTAGGTCAAAGATGGCATGAACTCTGCTCTTCTCCTAGCTGCAGTAATTTTCCTTCGTGAAAATCGGTTAGCCGTACACAATAGTTTTGGGAATAAGGGTCTTTTGATTTTCTGAAAGTGTCTCTGTTCTGAGAAATACTCAAAAATGATTGAATTTCTTGACAAGCCTCTTTCACAACACTTTAAACAACTTAAGAATTCGGGGATTTTCTTTACTGTGTTCTTATTATAGAAGACTTCCTATTCATAGTTCTCCATCCTTTCGCTTAAGCCAAAATAAAAGAGAAGGAAGGAAGCGAGAGCCTCCCACACGGCCTCGGCTAGAGCGTGCTGCATGGCATTTTACCAGCCGTGCAGGCTCTTGTTCATTTTGGATACAACATGTTAGACGGACTATAGCTGCGACCCCATTAGAATTCTGGTCAACCGCACTCCTGATGAAGATCCAGCCTTAATAAAAAACTAGGAACTTGCTATTCTCACACAGCTTCAAAAGGCTTCTTTCTGTCTACCAGAGCACCTGACATCCATGTGCCCATCCAGGGCCATAGACATGCTGGGATACATTTGTGCAAGGCGGCCGTGGCCTGTTCTCTGGTGTTTGGGGCAGGTGTTGTGATATGAATAACAGATGACTGTTATTTGGCACCACACTTGAATGTCATACTTTGCCAGGGTTTCCTTGTAAAGTGGGTGAGGTAGAGCCATCTAAATCCTATTCAGCCATCATGGATTTGTTTCTAAGATGCTTTTTTCCCCCTGAATTTTACTTATTATGGGAAAGCTGGCCACAGGGTCTAAGCTTAGGCATGTGAAATTAATTCATCATGGCAATGTCTTCACTAAACTTCCCAAGGTCTATGGGAGCAAACTTCCGGTTTATCCTACCTTTTGGATGGCAACATTGAGTTACTTCATACTGATAGTGAGGATGTGCTGAGAGAAATGCTTTCCATATTTCTTAGATCATGTGTTAGATAGCTCTCCAACACTGTTAGGAAATATCTGTTAGAGGCCATTTAACAGAGGGACAAAACAGCCCAATTTTGTTTGTGGTGCTGGAACTTTGAGTCCAGGACCAGGAGACACTACCAGGTTGAGTGTCTCTGTCTCTGTGTGTGTGTTTGTCAGGGGGAGACCATGGTGTTGGGGAACACGTCAGAGCAAGTGTGGCCAACTGTGCTCATCTCAAGCCGGGAAGGAGAAAGTGAGAAAGGAGTGTGTATGGATGTGCGTGTGTGGTGGTGTGGTGGTGTGGTGGTGTGGTGGTGGTAGTGGTAGTGGTGTGTGTGTGTGTGTGTGTGTGTGTGTGTTTGTGTGTAGTGTGTGCTGTATTGTGTTGTGTGTATAAGTGGTGTGTATATGGTGTGTATATGTGTGATGTGTGTGTCTCTGTGTGTATGGAGTGGTGGTGGTGGTGGTGGTGGTGGTGTGTGTGTATGTGTGTGCACACGCGTGCTCGTGCGCGCGCATGTGCCCACATGTGACATTCCATAGTACCTTCAAAGGCATACCCTCCCACAACCCAAGGACCTCCCATCTTAGGTCTCATCTTTTAAAGGTCCTATTCAACCCCTAATTCTGCCATTCTTAAGATTCAGATTTACTCAAAGAGAAAATGCCTTCCTGTTTCAGCAGGTAGAATTAGAGGCCCTTTGAGGTCAACATTATTGACCCTTCAGTCCATATGTCTGGACTCTCCAGCTGTCCCCTCAGACACAATTCAGAACCAATTCTTTTTGGTCTCTCTCATAGGAGAGACTATGAATGAATCTGTTTCTGAAGGAGCAAGAAGGAGGGAAGTGGAAAATTGAGGCAAGGGAGAGAGTTCAATCAGTTGAAGGAGCCGTGGGACTGGATTCCAGTTGAGAAGTTAGCCCTTCTGCAGGAGTCCAGAATGTATCCATCCTAGACTCTCACTGTGTATCTGCAGCAGGTGGAGAGGAGCAAGCACGCACCGAGCCTCAGATACTAGGAAAAAAATCCCCCTCTCCCTCTTATTATTCCTCTCTCTAAACTTTGTGTCTTTATTAGATGCCCCCTTTATGTCCTTGTATGGCCCATCAGGGTACTCTGTCTTGCTAATCTCCACCCCCCAACTCCACCCCTATATCTCTGGTAGAAACAATTTTAATACCTGCTTTAATGATTTGACAACTTTTTTAGTTGAAATTCTGTGTGAGATCATGCAGTATTCACCTTTGTGCATGGCTTATTTCACTTAATATAATGCCTGTCAAGTTCCTCGATGTTGCCAATGATAGGATTCTTTCTATAGGCGTGTGTGTGTGTGTGTGTGTGTGTGTGTGTGTGTGTGTGTTTCTCTCTCTCTCTCTCTCTGTGTTTCTCTCTCTCTCTTTCTCTGTGTCTCTCTCTCTCTCTCTCTCTCTCTCTCTCTCTCTCTCTGTGTGTGTGTGTGTGTGTGTGTGTGTGTGTGTGTACATTTCTAATGTACCTCCTAAAAGGTTTGGGAGCTATGGGACATGTAGTTTATATTAATCCTTTAAGCACCTGTTTAGTGCTTAGAAGATTGTCTGACACTTGGAAGAAACAGATCAGTGTTATGGTTTTGATATGGTTACAAACACTGAATAAGAAATGAGCAGGCTGTCTTAGTACTCATTACACATGTTCTTTCCAAAGACTGAGTTCAGGTCTCTGTTTCGACCAGCCACGGCTGATGATGTCTGCCCTTGGGTTAATGACCCTGATCCTAACATGTAAGTTTCAGGTAAGTTTGTGAAACCAAGAGGCTTCTTAAATTGCTAACACATTCAAGCACTGGAAGAATTCCTTATTGAATGTACAATGAGCCTCAAGAAAACTAAATGGAAAGCCATTGCCCAATTTCTCTTCTCTGATGAGGACATTACTGATGACAAACTTTCACTTGGGCATATGTTGTGTGTAGGGCCTCAGGAGAGTAGCAATAAATGATACAAAAGCTTCCAATTAAAAGGGTTAGAACAGTTATTTATAATATACATAAAATATTAATGAGAGTCAAGTTCACTTCCTATGCTTGAATAAAAGCTATTGGGCTCCATTGTTTTAGAGCTTCCTGTCAGTTCCCTTACAATGACAGTTCTGCCCCGTCCCCTTGCCTGTTGGCCATTACCATATTCCTCCTTTGAGAGTGTGATGACTTCTTGGAATTGTGTTATCTTTTCAGTCCTGGGCCAGGATGACACAATTATCTGTAGTGATACGTAAAACCTTTATGTTTGGCTTTAAGGAAAATGTACAGTAAAGCATTTGCGTCTGGCTTTGAGTGAATTGCTATGTTTGGGTCAATCAGTAGAGGCTGAGAAATTGTTTTAAGACTCGACCTTGAAGATATGTTGTCTCTCTAGAGAATCTGGAGTTGGTGTTCTGTGAGAGCTTGCAGCTGCAGTAATCTTGTTCCTAAGACACTCTTGGCACACCCAGAGTTCTTACTTTCGATTATGGCTAGCAATGGTCAAAAGGGACTGAGATTTGTGAGGGTTGTCTGCTCTCATAAGCAGCAAGGACAAGATAACTTTCATAGCTAGAACATTTCCCAGCCCCAGTTAACCTTGTTTGAGTGTTTGAATAAAGTAACTGGAGTGAGCTAGCTGTGTTTCCGTCTTTTCCAAGAAAACCCCTCTGCTCCTTCAGAAAATGAAGGGTTAGCATCTTGGTGAGCTTCTCGTTCTTCTGTGGCACCTACAACTGACATCAGTCAATACTTGTCTTCAGTTGGAGTTAATGTGCAGCACTGTCTATCATAAAGGGGATTGCACACATTTAACATTTAAACAAGTGAGTAAGCTTTGGTTGAGCTGTCCCAGGAAGGAAAGATTGAAGACATGGCATGTAGCTTTCTCTCTCACAGTGGAAAAGTACACACTGTTCATGTGTGTTTGATAGTTGCTTTTTAGCTATAGTTCAGAGTGAAGAGGGTCCAGCCTTCTGATGCCTTCTCTAAAATATAAAACGCAGCCTTTGCATCAGCAGTTCCTTTAGATTGTTTTTATTGACAAGGCTTTCAGTAACGACTTACAGATGGAATGAATGAAGGGCAAAGGCAGAAGATTGTACTAGCTCCCAAGTTTGACTCTGGCAGACACTTTCTGGAAAACATGTTGAGAGGTACTCCTGCCTCAATTCCATGTGCTGTATTTGGTATGGTATGATGTTCAGATCTCCATGTCCAAAAGAACTCTCATCCTGTCAACTTCTGGAAGTGATGCCTGTGAACCCAATGAATGTCTTCGATTGACCTGCCCAATGGGACCCTAACCCTAGAGTTAGTCACTTCTGATGATTGGGATACTGAGATAAAGAACTCAAGTCTTGGTGTCCTGGGGTAGAATAAAAAAGGACCATCTCTACTCTCTATGGGCTTGGCTGAGTTCCCCATTGCTACTGTGCTATGCCTAGCATCGCCCTAGATCCTATTTCCCTGGAAATTCCTGAAGCAACCTCCAAAAACACATGGGTAGTCATCTACAGATCTTAGGGATCTTCAACATAATTCTGATGCAAGCATTAGAAAGATAGGTTCACTTAAACAAACAGAAAATTCATAATAGCTAGAATCTACGAAGACTGCAGATTATATTGCATGTTCAGAAACTACTGGTAGAATGATTGAATCAAAACTGTCTTTTTACTATATTGCTAGGCTGAGGTTAAAGCCTAAGAGGTTTGTCCAAGGACTTTGGACCTCCATCTTGATCCTCCCCACTCCCTCCTTCCCTAGAGGAGTAAGTAGGTCAGAGCACCAGCACAACAATCAGAACCATCTAGGAAACAAAGGAAATGCATGTGGCCGAGAGAAGCATGACATCTGTGACTTAGGGTGGTCAGTTATGGCTACAAAAGGAGCATTTTGTTCATAAAATAAATTTTTAGAAGGCATTTTGCTGTTCCAAGTAAAAATTTTAAATCATTATAAATATGTTTAAGTCTAGAAATGTGAATGCTGAGATTTGGAGGAGAGGATGAGGGAGAGGACGAGGGAGGGAGTGGAGGAGAAAGGGAGGTGTGGGTGGCCTGTAGCTCTTCTCGATGACTTTGTTGTGACAGGAAATGCGTGCATCCCATGAGTGAAAGCAGCTGCAGCCTGACACTGAGGGCAAGAAAGAGAAGTTGTGCAGATATAGCCTCAGAAAGCCACCCCTGCTCTCCTCTTTCAATGTTCTACTTGAAACCTCTCTCTGTACTCTGTGACCCAGTCCTATTCCCCTCTCATAATCTGGTTCTCCCAAGATCTCTAATGACCTGTAACTGGCCCTCCTAGGTAGTACAATATTGGACTATAACTCAAAAATGGGAAGTCCTGACTCTGTCTCCTCAAGCATTCTTTCTAAAATGTGCATGCATTGGTCTTTGGGAAGTAGAAGGAGAGTGGAGAAGTAATATAGCTGGGTAAAACTAATAAAGAAATTCTTTAAGCAACTATGATAAATGTGATTTACTGGTAATAGACTCATATATAATTTTTTACATGTCATGGGGCTATTTATTTGATTGGGAGATATTGAAGATGTCAGTGATAGAGTCCTATGCAGAAAATTGGCAGATGGTAAGACTAGCATTTCTTCTCTATTTCACAACGTGGCTTTCATGTTCTAAGATGTTCCTGCACATTTATAAGTCTATGTAAGGAGGTTTGGATTTTTGATATTCAAACTTGTACTGGTTGATTTTGTGTGTCAACTTGACACAGGCTGGAGTTATCATAGAGAAAGGAGCTTCAGGTGAGGAAGTGCCTCCATGAGATCCAGCTGTAATGCATCTTCTCAATTAGTCATCAAGGTGGGAGGGCCCCTTGTGTGTGGTGCCATCCCTGGGCTGGTAGTCTTGGGTTTTATAAGAGAGCAAGCTGAACTAGCCAGGAGAAACAAGCCAGTAAGTAACATCCCTCCATGGCCTCTATATCAGCTGCTGCTTCCTGACCTGCTTGAGTTCCAGTCCTGACTTCCTTTGGTGATGAACAGCAATGTGGAAGTGTAAGCTGAATGAACCCTTTCCTCTCCAACTTGCTTCTTGGTCATGATGTTTGTGCAGGAATAGAAACCCTGACTAAGACAAAACTTGACCAGACAAAGTTAGGTTTTATTTCTCTTTTAGATTTAGATACCAATCCTAACAAGCATTTTAGGACTGTGCAAATGGCATTTTGGGTCACTATTTGACCAGCATTACATTGGTTTGTTCCATTAGAATGTATATATTTAGTAGAACAGCTAGCTTGAAATTGATGATAGCACCATTGGGTCCTACTTCCATAATCTCCCTTAATACAGACTATACAGGTGGTCTATAATTGATCTACAGACTGCCAACCTTATGCAAGAGTAAAACTAAGCCATCAGTCATAGCATGTGTTAAGAAACTTATTTCAGTGATTATGTTTTCTGAGCTGTAGAAATAGTAGTTATGATTTCAAATGTATTCCTTGCAAGGAGATATGGAGTGAACGCTACGACTCCACATCTTTATGCCTTAGATTCAGTTCCTTATGTGATCCCAGAATGTGGATGGGTAATTTTAACAGTGGATTGGTTGACACTGCACAATCTTTTCATAAAAATAAGAATGATGGTGGTGGGGGAGGGTGAGGTGATTCATTCTGTAAAGCACTTGCCTCATAAGCATGGAGACATGAATTCAAATTTGTAGAGCCCACAGAAAAAGCCTGGCAAGGTGGTGTGCACTTGTAATTTTAGTCATTGTGAGAAAGGAGTGGTATACTGGCAGATACTGGGAGCTCATTTGCCAGCTTCTTAGTCTTCTTGGCAAAGCTTCAGGCCAATGAGAGATCTTTCTCAAACAAAAGGTGGAAGGAATTCGAGAAACAAACTACAGTTGTCTTTTGTCCTAGTTCGCTTGCCATTGCTGTGGTAACTTTCATGATCAAAATTAACTTAGGAAGAAGGAATTCATTTAATCTTATAATAGATCACAGCCCATTGTCGAGGAAGTCAGGAGAGAAACCCAAACAGGGAAAGATCTTGAATCTGAAACCATGGGGAATACAAGTTGTTGTCTTGCTCAGTTGTTGATTCCCTCGCTTATGCTTGGCTAACTTCTTTTCGCAGCTCAGATGGAGCTACCCACAGTTGGCCCAAACCATGATGTTAGTGAATAATTTTTTTTTTGGTATCCATTTTGCCAGTGAGCCTAGAACTTTTCCTGAAATTGGCTTATCTTCAGTGCTTCCTCTGGGATTCTTCACTGAGCTTTTAACCAGTAAGTATAAACCTGCAGATACCTGGAGAAAGATGTGAGTAAAGACGTTGCTAAAGGGTCTGATAGGGTGTCTCTGCCATACCCTTTATTTCCAAAGACTTTGGTATGAATAAATTCTTGGTCCAAGCAATATGTAGTTACGTCAATATCTTGAAGGGTTGACATCATCATGTAGCCTCCTGGTTGGATTAGTGAAAACTGAAAATTTCCAGGCTACTTCAACCTCATCTAAGTACCTTCAGGTAACAATAGGATTTGTTAAGGATAAATACATTTTCTTAAAATGTATGTATTGAAGCTCTATCTTTCCATGACTCTGCTTGTACATAGGGCCTTTAGGGTGGTAATTAAGATGAAAGGAAACCATTTTAAGTTGGGATCTTCACTTGGTAGCACTGATGTACTTACCTGAAGATAAAGAGACGCCAGAATATTCTTTCCATGGGAGTTCAAGACAGACATTGGTAGACAGAGAAAAGATGGACAAACCCAGAGAAGAGAACTTGACAACAACCTGTCATGATGTCACCTTCTACCAAGGACCAGCCTTGGCTTTAGAAGGTATTCTGAGGAAGGGATGTTTGTGAGCAGTGAAGCAAAGGACTCAAAATCAAATCATGGATCTAAGCTGATGTCCTATGTTCTGTGAGAGACAGCTTTCAGATTGCTTTCTCTATGTTCTGCTCTCTCTGGAGATCTCCAGAGAGTTCTCTCTCTATGTTCTGCTTGTGCCTATTCTCCAAGCAATTTTATCTTTTTATGCTAAAAATATTCTCTGGATGGCTCATCTCTTACAGATCATAAACCCAGTCTTTTATTTTATGTATTAATCTAGTCATTTACTTCAGGTTTCCTTTTGATTATCCTATGAATCAGCATCCTGTGACTCCAGTCCCTTAATAGGAGACAGCAAACTCCTATTTTCTTAAACTTAAAGTTGCAAAAGAACTCAGAGATCTGCATGCCTCTATTAGGTACAGACAATAAGCCAGCTAGGTAGGATCCTGTCCTGAAATTACCATTTCTACCATTCCTGGACCTAACCTTGCTCTGTCCCAGGCTGACCTTTAACTCAGGAATCTTCCTGCCCTTGTAAGCATGAACAACAAACTTAGCTGGGGGAATCTGTGATCACCACTTCCTAAATCTCTTTATTTCTTTCTGACAAGTTGATTCACAGCACAGCTGCCTCTGTTCCTTTAGATCTGTGAAGATCCTTTTACAAATCATATTGCATCCTTATATTTTGCATAGCTGAGAAATTATATTTTTTATTTTTATTTTTTATTCGATATATTCTTTATTTACATTTCAAATGATTTCCCCTTTCCTGGATCCCCCTCCTCAAAAGTTCCATAAGCCCTCTTCCCTCCTGCTGTTCCCCAATCACATGCTCCACTATGTTCATAGCATTTATAATAGCCAGAAGCTGGAAAGAACCCACATGTCCATCAATGGAGGAATGGATATAGGAAATGTGGTATATATATACACAATGAAGTACTATTCAGCCATAAAAAGCAATAAATTCATGAAATTCTTAGACAAATGGATGGAACTGGAAATTATATATTTTTGAACTCATGTTTTTAGAGTTCTTTTCCACAGCCTTAAGGGCTGTCTTGAATGTCCCAGCACTTGCTACTTTGCTGAGACATTAGCCACATCTTCAGCTCTCAGATATTTGCTGTTTCAATTATCATGAACTCATTAACAGGAAGGAGATTCCTTGAAGGAGGAACAAAAGAATCTGTACATTATTAAACAAACAAGCCTTAAATCCACAGCAGCCATGGACACTCCTGCTGGCCCTGTCCCAGGAACAGAATCCACATCATTCTACCCCAACCAGGGCCATGCCAGACTCGTCAACCTTCATCTTGGGTTTCCGTCTAAAGAACTATGGACAAATACCTTCCCATTGTTTAACTATGTCATTATGAGTATGCAGCCTGAGCAAATGAAAGCCGTGAAGGATTTTGACATGTAGAAATCTCAATCCTGATGCTCTCTCCACAGAGACTGCAGTGTTCACAGCCCACGGTCTGGATGATGGATGTCATCAAACCTATGCATTCACATCGCCTTTGGTATGAATAAATTCATACCAAAGTCCTTATTTCCTTTGTTGCCTTTTATGTAGCCATGTATGCCAAGAAACGATGCTTAGAATTGCTTACATTTCCGAATTTCAGTGAATCTCCTTATATCCATGGAAGATGTTTTCTGTCCTAAACTATCACAAGGGAGACTCCTAGAGTCCTTTCTTATTTTTTTTGTGAAGATACTACAGCTTTTCTCAACTTCGGGTATAAAATGTCTTGTGCTGGCTTTTTGTTTGTTTGTTTTAAGTTTATAGCCTTGCCTGAATCTCTGAGTGGAAAAAAAAAACCCACAAAAATTTAATGAAGAAGTTTGGGAGGCTTACAGCTATAATCCAGAATCTATCTCCAAACCTTGAAAAAACTTTTGTGTTTTCTCTTTCAGATATCTCATCTTGAAATAATGTCATTATAAAACATCTTTTGAGGCAGAACTGGACTTTTAGAAATTTGTATTGACTTATTTTAGGATTGAATAACCAAACTGAATAATAAGATTTTTGGGGGAGTGCAAAACTAAGATTACATTATAAAGTAAGGGGTTAGCTGTATGCATGTGAGTGTGTATATCCCTATGTGTGTGCATAGGTCTGTCTACCTCTCTCTTTCCCCATATATACATGTATGTATATGTATGTGTATGTGTGTGTATGTGTATGTGTATATGTATATGCGTGTATGTGTATGTATGTGTATATGTATATTTATATGTATATGTGTATATGTGTGTATGTGTGTATATGTATATGTATATGTGTGTGTCTACAAAGAGTGCTATAAATAATTTGACTTAAGCAGTGCAGCTACAGCAAGTACACAGATTTGAACAGAAAAATGTCCATTTCTGTTTATTAAATTTCTTATTGTTAAAAATCATCAGTCGAGTGGGCTGGAGTGATGGCTCGGGGTTAAAAGTGTTCGCTGTTCTTGCAGAGGACCAGAAGTCAGTTCTAAGCACCCACAATACTCAGCTCAAAAGTTCCTATAATTACAGCTCCAGGGGATTTGAAGCCTTCTTCTGGCTCTGTTGACATCCCTCTGGGCTGCAATCGCATACTGCATACATACATACACTAATAAAAATAAATCTTAAAAACTTAAAAATGATGACCAGTAGATCATCATATTCTATATGTATGTATAGAATATCATGAGCAAATCATTGTGCTCATGAATTAACTTGGTGTTTTTTTCCACTTACTTTATTGCCTGTATTTTGTCATTTCAATTTTTGAGCCTCAAGGTTCACCCACTCACATTTAAATCTTTGAGTAGGTTTTACAATGGTGGGCTATGGGAAAAGCTGATTATTAAGATTAAAAAAATAATTGTGATGTTCTGCTCACAAGTTTCATTTCATTATCAATTATAGATTAGAGATAAATATTCTACAGCTAGCCTTTAATGTCTGATTAGGTCACATTAATTAACATTTTGATTTCTAATTTTCTAAATTGGTATCTATTTTTATATAGTCAACTACCCATGTGGCATTAGACAAGTGTGTGAGGTTTGGAAATAAGAGAAGTTAGCTTCAGGTAATTTTATCAACCTTGTATCAAATTTAAGCAAAGAGGTGGGTTGTATCAGAAATTCAAATAGCGAATTCTTCAGAATAAAAACAAAACTTTGCTAAAGAGCAAGCATTAAGTATGCAAAAACAGTTTTTGCAAACATGAGATACATGAGGAAGTCCTGTAGACAATTAAAGCCAAAGCTGGACTTTCCCAGAATAAGGTTTTCAGCCTTCCAAACCCGTCAGCTATCATTTAGCGCTGGGAAGCACACACGAGGCCAGTGTGTTGGCAGCAGGGATTTCTCAACTTTCTTGTTGCAAAATCTGTGTGATGTTTGCGTTTCCTTGGCTTCTTTAAAGATATTCCCCGACATTCTTCATTTTTTACTCTTTATTCTTCTCTCATATCCCAACCTCAGTTTCCCCATTCCTCCTCTCTCCTTAGTGTCCCTTCTCAACCTCCACTCTCTCCCAGATCTACTGTTCCCTCTGCCTCCCCGCAGAAAAGAGCAGGCCTCCCAGGGACAACAACTAAACATGAAAAATAAAGTTACAAGAAGACCAGGCACGCTCCATCACCAAGGCTGGATAAGGCAAACCTAAGATTCTATCACCTTGAAAACAAATCAGTTTTACAGTTTTGAGATTACAAGATAAGATATTAAAACCTGTAAAATCTTTTTTTCATCCCTCCCCTGTGTGTGTGCATGAGTGTATGTGTGTGTGTGTATGTGTGTGTGTACATGGGTGTGTTCACTGGTACACTCATGTGTAGATGCTACAGTTCAACACTGAGGGTTTTCCCCTATGGCTCTCCACTTTGGTTTTTTGAGACAGGGTCTCTCAGTGGACCCAGAGATCTCTGGCTTCAGCAAGCAAGGGCTCCCTCTGTCCTCCCTCTGCCCTGTGCAAGGGTAACAGGCATACATCACATTTGGATTTTTTTTAAACATGGAGTCTTAGCTCGTACTCTATTGCTATGAAGAGATACCATGATAATGACAACTCATAAAGATCAGCATTTGATTTGGTCTGGCTTACAGGTTCAGAAGTTCAGTCTGTTGACATCACGTCAGGGAGCATAGTATTCAGGAAGGCATGGAGCTGAGGAAATAGCAGAGAGTTCTACATCCAGATCTACAGGCAGCAGGGAAAGAGGAAGAGAGAGAGGGAGAAAGAGAGAGAGAGAGAGAGAGAGAGAGAGAGAGAGAGAGAGAAAGATAGAAAAACAGAGATAGAAAGAGAGACAGAGAAAGACAGAGAGACAGAAAGACAGAGAAAGAAAGACAGAGAGAGACAGAGACAGAGAGAGATAGAAAGACAGAGAGACAGAGAGAAAGAGACAGAAAGACAGAGAGAAAGACAGAGAAAAACAGAGAGACAGAGAGACACAGAAAGACAGAGAAAGCCAGAGAGCCAGAGAGAGAGAGGGAGAGGGAGAGAGAGAGCCAGAGAGAGAAAGAGTCAGAGGGAGAGGGAGAGGGAGGGGGGAGGGGAGGAGGAGGGGAGGGAGAGGGAGGGAGAGGGAGAGGGAGAGGGAGAGGGAGAGGGAGAGGGAGAGGGAGAGGGAGAGGGAGAGGGAGAGGGAGAGGGAGAGGGAGAGGGAGAGGGAGAGGGAGAGGGAGAGGGAGAGGGAGAGGGAGAGGGAGAGGGAGAGGGAGAGGGAGACTGGGCCTGTAACTTCCAAGCCCAACCTCAATGGCATACTTCTTCCAACAAGGCCACAGCTCCTAATCCTTTCAAATAGTACCACTCCCTAGGTGTTCAAATATATGAGCCTATGGGGCCATTCCTAGTCAAACAACCGCACATGGTCTGGGGGTTTTGACTCAGGGCCTTCTGTTTGCACAGTAGACAAATTATCCACGGAACTATGTTTTAGCTCTACAGCCTGTCCATTCTTCCTGCACAGAATACTAAGCCCAGATTTCCTCAGCCACTGTGGTGTTCCGTTCGCTAGATCGTGAACACTTTAGAAAGCACTAGTTCATTGTAGCGTGTGCTGTCTCACTGTTTCAGATTGACAGTAACAGTGGGCATGAAGCCGCTATACTGAAAACTGAGTGTCTAACCATTGAACAAAACTGAGAAACATTGGAAAACATTCAAACCATCAGATAAAAAATGGTCTCATGTGTCAGTTTACTCCCCTTTGATTGCTGTGTGCTTCCAAAGTAACCAGAAAAGCTTTCAATTTTAAATTCTGGTCTCACAAACAATTTATTTCTTGCACCTTAATGTCAAGATGAAAAGAAAAAATAACCTCTCTGATTTTAGCCTTGTTACCTGAAGAATATGAAGTCATTTTGCAAATGCCAGCTATGATGAAGCAAGCATTTGCTGTGAGCAGGGGAAAATGTTGCCAGCTGGATTATCTTCTGTTTCGGAGTCAGTGGAAAACCTCTAACCACCTTTGACCTTGGGCTCAGTCCTTAAGAGTTTTAACACCAGTTTGTCTTCTATTAAAGTAAAGAATTTTATAGCTTACTTTCAAAGATCATTGTGGCTTGTCTGTGACACAAACGAATCATTGAGGACAAGAAATTTAGTTGGTCTTACTAAGTGTTATTGTCCATCCACTGTGTTTTAAAGTCTCTCATATCTTTTGCTTTTGTTTAAACTATTACTTTTGTATCTGTGAGGTTACAGAAATAGCATATTATTACCCACGACTCAGAATTTAAACTCTATACATCTTTGTATTAACAAAGATACACTGTAATTTCACAATTCTGATCAGATGAACATAGTTCATCCTCCTTTCCCACTCCATCTACCCCCTACCTCTCTTCCTTCATTCTTTCCTTTCTTCTTTCCTTCCTCTCTCTTTTTCTCTTCCTCCCGCCCTTTCTTTCTTGTCCTGCTCTTTTTGCTACAAGCCCAGGCTTACCTGGAAATCATTCAGTAGCCCAGACTGTTTTGAACTCAGGATCTTCCTCCATCCATTTCCTGAGTGTTGTTTGTTTTTACATTTTTTTTTTGGCACAACTTCTTTTTTTAAAAATTTAATTAATTTATTTTTTTACATTCCATATTTTATCCAGTCTCCCCTGTTGTCCACCCTCTGACTGTTCCACATCCCATACTTCCTCCCCACCCCCTGCCTCCATGTGGATGTCCCCACCCGTACCTTACCTGACCTCTAAACTCCCAGGGGCCTCCAGTCTCTTGAGGCTTAGGTGCATCATCTCTGAATGAACACAGACCTGACAGTCCTCTACTGTATGTGTGTTGGGGGCCTCATATCAGTTAGTGCATGCTGTCTGTTTGGTGGTCCACTGTTTGAGAGATCTCGGGGGTCCAGGTTAATTGAGACTGCTGGTCCTCCTACAGGGTTGCCCTCATCTTCAGCTTCTTTCAGCCTTCCCTAATTCAACAACAGGGGTCAGCTGTGTCTGTCCATTGGTTGGGTACAAATATCTGCATCTGATTCTTTCAGCTGCTTGTTTGGCCTTCTGGAGTGTGATCTTGCTAGGCTTTGCTTTTGTGAGTGCTCCATAGCCTCAATAATAGTGTTAGGCCTTGGGACCTCCCCTTGAACTGGATCCCACTTTGGGCCTGTCGCTGGACCTTCTTTTCCTCAGGCTCCTCTCCATCTCCATCTCTATGATTCAGACAGGAACAATTATGGATCCGTTTTGATTGTGGCATGGTCCCCTTCTCCCTCATTTGATGCCCAGCTGGAGGTGGGCTCTGTAAGTTCTCTTTCCCTACTGTCAGGCATTTCATCTAAGGTCCCTCCCTTTGAGTCCTGAGAGTCTCTCACCTCCCAGGTCACTGGTGTATTCTGGAGGGTCCCCCCAACCTCCTATCTCCTGAGGTTGCCTGTTTCCATTCTTTCTGCTGGCCCTCAGGGATTCAGTTCTTTCCCCTCGTTCAATACCAGATCACGCTCCCCTCTCCCCACCTACTTCTATTGATGGATTATTCCAATGTTGTTGTGCACATTAATTGGAGATATGTTTTCTGCTTATCCCACTTAAAGACAAAAATAGTGTACCTAAATAGTTGATCCGAGCTATCTTAACAAAAAACTCAATTTTATTATTTTCTCAAAATTTTAAATCTTCATCTCCTATGATCATTTTCTCTACCTCCCATTCGTTCCCAATCACCTTTGAGATTCTCCCCGCCATCTCTTTCTTCCTCCTCCCCCCCCCATAGACTACAGTTTTTATTGCCCAGTTATTCTCAGGGGTGGGGTCTGTTATGCAGTCTAATCAACCTATGAGGGTTCACAACATTAAAGAAAACTGACTCATCTCTCAGCAGCAATCAAATGCCAGTATCTCCCTAGTTCATTGTTGGATTTCATCCCCACCTTCCCACCTTCAAGCTGGAATTTTGACTGTCTGGAGCTTATGTGAGTCTTGTGAAAGCTGTTAAAATCATTGTGAGTCAGTCCATATGTGCATCTGCCTTGTTGGGTCTAGGAAAACTCTTATTGAGTTTTCTTGATGATATCCATTACCTTGAGTTCTTACAATCTTTCTGCCCTCTATTCTGCAAAGTTCTGTGTGGCTTCAGAGGAGCAATATGAAATAATTGTCCCTTTTAAGCATGCGTGTTCCATAGTATTTTCATCTCTGTACTTTAAAAAGAGACAAAAGTAACCCAACGGAAAAATGGTGGATTTCTATCCATACTCAGGCAAATCACACTTATTCAAACTTAGTAGGTCCCCCCAAAGACATGAAAGTGGGAGAGAGACTTGTTGGGAAGACGGGGGAAGAGATGAAATAGGAAAACATGGTGAAAACTGCTAAAAATTACTTTGCTAATGGATGAAACTGTCAGACAAAACAACAAAAAAGGGAAAGTTACAGGCTTAAACAAATAGTTCAGAAATGCACAGAGACATACAAAGACACACACACACACACACACACACACACATACACCAAAGACATAAAAAGACACAGACGCACATACATATACACACAGACACACAAAGACAGACACATACACTGAAATACAAAGACACAGACACACACAGATACACAGACATACAAACACACATAGACACACAACATACAATGACACACAGACACACAGACATACAAACACACATAGACACACAGACATACAATGACACAGACACAAGCACAGACATACAAAGACACACACACACACACACACACACATACACACACACTAAGAACCACCCATCTGCCTCTTAGACTTAGCAACCAAGAGATACAACTTAAAAGTACAATGAAATATCTCTCCCTGCTAGATTGCTGAGCACAAAATATAGTAAAACAATGTGTTGGATCCCAGACATTTTCCAGGAGAATAAATTTCAAGTATTCTCACCGCACAGGAATGTTTGATTGTGTAACCAGTTCACCAAATACATATGTCAGAACATCACGGAATAGGTGCAATTTTTGTGTCAATCATGCCTCCAGAGAACTGGAAAAAGAACATAAAAATGAACAAACCCAGAAGCGTTTAATAGTTTGTAGACTTGGTGCAAGGGTACAATGGGAACCTGACTATCAGTGATGGGAGGAGAAACAGATCCAACAGCCTTTATTAAATGAGGATCAGAAAGAAGAGGGAGGTAAAAGACAGAGGACCAGCCTACAGGCTGTCAGTCAAAACCAGAGGACTTAGAACATTCCCAAGTGCTTGAAAGATTTCTTTGGTCTCATGGTTTTGCCCCCATTCCTTTCTGGTGCACATTCAACACCAATACCAGTCTTTCAGGTGGATTAGAACCAGTCTCAATTTAAATTAGGTAATAATTGATGAAAATAAATAGGAGGCCACCTTACAAGATTTTTAACAACTCCAAAAGCTATATTTTATGTAAAGTTCTGACAGATAGTTGTGTTTGTTTCTTTTCTGTATACTGAGCAGATTAAATGCTTTTTGCCACTTTCTTTTAGTTCCAGTGACAAATAATTTCAGCCCTAAGTTTTTCAGCCAATAACTCATGGCCACAACAAAGTATTTCCAAATGAACTTTGAAATTTGAGTAGGCATTGCCATGTTAGTAAGCCAGAATAATTCTTAACTGTGCTCTAAGTACTCTTCCTCATATCCATTGGTAAGTGTAGACTTCTATTCATCAAGGAAAATTCTCTTTGCAACAGATGGAGACCACCGTGGAAAACCATAGCAAGTCAAAATGCAGAGTTGTGGAGCCTAGTTTCAACAGACAGTGAAAGCACAGTTCCTGCTCAGAGATCACTGCGGGAAAGGAGGCAGGAATAATGTATGAGCCATGAGAACAGGGAATTTTCTGTGAGACTGTGTCTCCTGGAAATGTCAGATGTTACACCCATAAAATATCCCTAACAGGGCTGCCTAAACATTACCCGAACCACCATAATACCAATAGACATGCTAAGATGGCTGGGGAAAAGCTCACAAACCTCAACCCTACACACGGCCCTACATGTAACTAAGGGATGCCAAGAGCTGGAGAAATAGCCTTCTTAAGGGAAGAGCACACCGATTGGTTATCCAATACCAAATGGTCAGCCCTGAAAACACATACATACACATTACATTGAATAGACTAAGTGGGTTGTCGTTATGTATTTAAGAATTTGTACACACACACACACACACACACACACACACACACAAACACATGCATGACATATCTCAAGAAGACATAATTTATTGAAATTGAGATCAACTGGTCGGAAAGAATGTTCTGAGAATTTCAAATCAGTGGTATGAAATGAAGATGTTTTCACACATAATGTGTAAAAAGAAAGGGTTTATCAGTAATTATGTAATGTGTAATCCTTCTTTGTGATTACGTCCAGTAAATAGATTTATATATACTTCAAATATATACAAAATACTTTATCCTTCCCTTCTCTTTTCTCCCCTCCCTTCCTGCTCCCCTCCCCTTCTGCTCCCCTCCCCTTCCCTTCTCTCTTTTCTCCCCTCCCCTCCCCTTCCTTCCTCTCTTCTCTCCCCTCCTCTCCTCTTCTTCTATTCCTTCCCCTCCATTCCTTCCCCTTCTTCTCTATGTTCATCCTCCCTGTCTTCTTTTTTATGGACTTCACATTTTAGTCCCCACAACTTCTGTTTTTGTTGTTGCTTTCACTTAATGTCAAATGTTTCACCTCACCAGGAAATCGCTTTGTTTTATCATTAATTTTTTAATGAAAATATCGTTGTGTAAACACTTTTGAGAATAACTTACTACTGGATGGAGTTTTGACTAGGAAGAAAATGTAAACTTCATTGGGCTGAGAATGTTAACTCTGTAAAATGCTATTGTTTAGAAACACACAGGGCTTCACATTGAGACATAGATATCTTCTTAAGCTGCTTTCTCTGAGGCAGACACAAAAGCTCAGGTTTTCATTGGCAACCCCGAGGGCAGCCATCTCTACACAGAGCACAGCTAATTTGCTGCAGTGTCATGATTTTGAATTTGGCTTGATCATCTGTTTGATGTTTGAGATTAGGGAAATCCCCAGAAGGGCCCCCTTCAGGTCACTGGTTTCTTCAGTAGCTCTTGGTGATGACAAGGCTGTTGAGAAGGTTCTTTTGGAGTAGAAAGTGAAGTTCCTGGGAAATCCATGGCCTGGAGGTGTTCTGTGAGTCTTTGGTGGAGTTCACAGCCTGGTGGGAGAGCCAGAAATGTTAGTCCATTTCTCTTTACTGAGACAAAACACCCAAGAAAGGCAATTTAAAGAAGGAAGGAATGAATTTGGCTTGCAATTTCTGAGGTTTCTGGTCATCATAGCAGGTAGGGCATGACAGAGCAAAAAGACCCACTCATGATATCCAGGAAGAAGAGAGGGTGAGGGGAGGAAGAAAAGGAAGGGGAGGGGGAGGAAGCCTTTCTCGGTCCCATTTTAATCTACCTGTTTCCTCAGACTGTGGGGTGTAATAGCTCACAGTTGGGACTAGGTCTTTCCCCCTTCATTAATTTTTGGAAATACATTTGTAGAAAGTTCCAGAAGTGTGTTCTACTAACCTCCTGGGCAACTCTCAGTTCAGTTAAGCACATGTTCTAACCATCATACCTGGGTTGACTATGATCTTACTTGCCTGGCCATTGAGGGATGGCCGCATATTTCTAGAATATACCTCATTGTAGAGAATCTGTATGTTATCCAAGGAAATATAAGAGGGACTATACCAACTCCAGTGCTTAATTTTGGGTACTTTGATATTTGGTGCAGTATTTCAGTTGTTTCTGTGTGGCTGCTGTTGATAAGATTAACATTCACATTGGTTGATCCAGTGGTTAAACTTGGTTAGAAACTTGACAGGGTCTAGAATCACCCAGGAAACAAACTTCTGGGTATGTTGGTGAGAGTGTTTGTTGACTGGGCTAATTTAGGTGAAATAACTTACTTTAGCTGTGGGCCACACAATTCTATGGGCTGATAGAATAAACATGGAGAAGTGGAGTGGAGTAGAGTTCTATCTGTTTCTCAGATGCAAACGCAATGTGGACTGGGTGCTTCAGGATCCTGTCTCCATAACTTCCCAGTGATAATGGACTTTTCCTATGATCATTATCACACACTAGCCATGAGCCCCAATAAAGCCCTTCTTCCTGAAATTTTGTTTTTGTTTTTTGTTTTTCATTTGTTTGTTTGGTTGGACTTTTGTCAGGAGTTTTGTCATAGAAACAAGGAAAGAGATGCAATTGACTATGAGCAGGACAAACTGTGTCCCAGAATGTGGTGGCTTATCTAACTGGCCTTGAAAAAAACAGAAAGACCAATTTACCAGAGAGATTCTCCAGCAGGGAACCTCCAAACTTCATCAATGATACCAGTTTTGCCTGTTTCTACTGCAGCTATCTTTATACTGGAACGTGTGTGTGGTTTTGCATGTCTGTGTATTTATTTGAATCTATGTATACATGTGTGTGTGGGTAGGATCTGAAGGCAAAAGAGGCCAGGAGAAGTCAGAACATCTCTTGGAGCTAGAGTTACAGGCATGTCCATCATGGGGCTGGGATATGAATGCTAGTTCTCATGACAACACTGAAAGCATTAACTGCTGAGCCATCTCTCTAGACCTTAAAATGGGATTTAAAATACAGTAATTCCTATCCCTTTGCTTGTTTTTTAAAAATTAAAATGTTCAATGACTCTGAAAACAAAACAAAAATCAAACGAACACACAAAACCTATGTGTCTCTTAGGTCCATGCTTAAGTTTGGAAACTGTTGGAGACTCTTCTATGTGATCTTGGCTACAAATCTATCCTGGGTTCTGTCAGGGTGCCAGGAAAGTATCAACCAACATTTCAAAGTGTTAGAAGCTGTACTGAGTTTTTAGTAGACTAGAAGCAAAGATTCTGTGTAAAAAATGAGAAAAGAGAAGAAAAAAAATGCTTTTGCCTCCTGAGCTCGGTTAGATCCAATGTGATAAACAGTATAATTCATGAGTTACTACATGTTTTATGACTTCCCACAATTATTCAAACATACTCCAAAGTTTTCATTTCCCCCTGATAAAGGCAGGCTGTGCAGTCAGCAACTGGACAACAAAGAAGTTTTTCTCTTTTTGTCAACTGTCAATGATGTAGGAGCTGTGCCAGTCAGGAAGAAGGGACACAGAAGCCAACACAGAGTCTGCTCTGCACTGTAAACCCTGGGGATAATCAGATTAAAGTGAATTGGAGAAGTCGGCCTCTGTTGCTTAGCCAGGCAAGACGATGTGATGTTTGTGTAAGCCACTGGGGCTAGAATTCCACTTCTCTTGCATAACAGCGTTAGGCAATTTATAGTCCCACATCCAAATAAGCATGGGCGCAGGCACTTGTCGTTTTCTTCAACTTTTATATGCTAGATTGTTTTTGTGTGTGCATGTGTGAGGCATCTCCTCAGCTTCTCCTCTGATAATCTGAGATGGGGTGGGGGGTGGGGTGGGATCACTTACTGAGCCTGGAGCTTACAGAGGGGCTAGCCTGGCTAGCCCGGGAGCCTTAGTCTCTACCCTTCTCAGTGCTGAGACTGGAAGTGTGATGCTTCAAGTGCCGATCAAAACTTGGGTCCTCAGGTTTACATAGCAAGCATTTTAGCCACGGAAGCACCCCAGCTGAATATCCTCGGTGGCCTTCATCAATATGGCGATGCACCAAGTTCTTTTCAGAAGAAGAAAAAGCATGGAAGAATGCTCACATTTTATGCAAACTGATTGCCTGGATTTTGGAAGTCAGCTTGCCTCTTGGCTGTGAGGCATATCTTTTTTTTTTTTCTTTTCATTCTGAGGCAGCGAATGCCTGAACATGTGTGGTCGGGGAAGCCATGGAGATGCAGAAGCCAGGCTGTCAGGGAAATGTGCTGGCAGAGTGAAAAGAAAGCTCATCAGCCAAGCTTCTTCTGATGGCAGTACCCAGTGAGCTTGAATGCCGGCGGCATAAGCACTGATGTCAGGCCTGGGAGCTTTGGGGACAGCATCCTTGTCATGGATACCTTTAGGGACCAGACTGGAGAAAACAGAAGCATTTAAGTCAAAGAGCCTGCTTGGGCTATCCCAAGCCCAAATCCCGATTCCTCAATACCTGCTGAAGATCCTGAGAACCGAGAGGGAATGGACAGCCCTTTTAGACTCAGCTGGTAATGGAGAGGCAGAAGCATGGGAAATGTAGTTTGATGGTTGGAGCCTCTGAAATGGGAGAAGGAGAGCATGGTTGAAGGAGAAGGAGATTAAGAATCACTGTAGGAAACTTCTAGTGAGCACAATGCTTAAATACCCCCCGTCATTTGTTTTCCCTTGAATGTGTCAGTAATTAGACAAACACGGGCAGCGGAATTATCAATAGATAATTGCTGTGATAGATCCCCAAACTTATAAATGTTATTTAACTTGTTAGGGTCAACATATTAAAATGCGAAGTCGACATTACAGTCCGAGAGAGTCTTGACTCTGGCATCTTTGGGATGTTTCTGTTTCTGTGGCAGAAGCAAGAGGCACAGGATAGAAGGGGTCTGCTCACGCAGATTTCAGGGGCAGGTTTGGGAGTGAGGGGAAGGAAGACACAGGCTAGACTTGTGGGATGGAGCTCAGTGGCAAAACTGCCTAAGGGAGAAGGAGGAGAAGGAAAAGGAAAAGGAAAAGGAAAAGGAAAAGGAAAAGGAAAAGGAAAAGGAAAAGGAAAAGGAAAAGGAAAAGGAAAAGGAAAAGGAGAGAGGAGGAAGGGCTAAGAGACCACAGGAAGAAAATGTGAGAGGCAGCGACAGCTTTAAGCACAGGCAGTGAGCAAAACGAACATATAATACATCATAACTGTTGTAGAACAGGCGACAAACTAGAGCAGGGTTTTTACATCACCGTAAGAGCTGAGATTACAGGCTCATGACACTCCACTCGACTGCAGGAGTTATGGGCAGTTAGTGGCTATGGCAGGGTGGAAAATGGCATTTTCTTCAGTGGTGTAGCATATCAGGAAGTTGCACATGAGCATGTAAATAGCCTTTTACCTATGCTACTGCGTCTGAACCCAATACAACTTAAAACAACGCGAAAGGATAAGGGAACTAATTGGAAAGAGGAAGCAGGCAGTGGGCCTGGGTTGGGGACAAGAGAGGATGCTGAGAGAGGAAGCTGATGAAAGCACATTACATGTGCATGCGAAACTGTCATAATGAAACACATTATGTATGATTAGCACATAATAAGTACTATGTATTGATATTATACACATGTGTATAACACATTATGTACAATATAAAATATATAATTAATATAATTAATAAAACACACAATGTATAATTAATATATTATGTATACTATAATTAATATTGCTAATAAAAAGCAAGCTGAGATTTTCCTTGCCTTTGCCATTTTGCCTTTGTGTTTGGGGATTTCTTGTGTTGCTGTATAGACGAGCAGGGACTTTTGCCAAGAGCCCAACCTGGAATGGTTTGAAGCAGGACACAGGGTTGAACATAGAGGTAGCTTTAAAGACTGATGGTTTCTGGACCTCTAGCTCTCTAATTAATTATACTGACTGCTTGTCGATAACGTCTAAAAAAACCCTAAAAACGTTTTGCTTATTCTATGGTTTAAAATCACTGGCATGCATCTTGCCAAAGGCAATATACAGATTCAACGCAATCGCCATCAAAATCCCAACTCAGTTCTTCATAGAGGTAGAAAGAGCAATTCTCAAATTCATCTGGAATAACAAAAAACCCAGGATAGCTAAAACTATTCTCAACAGTAAAAGAACTTCTGGGGGAATCAGTATCCCGGACCTCAAGCAATACTACAGAGCAATAGTGTTAAAAACTGCATGGTATTGGTACAGTGACAGGCAGGTGGATCAATGGAATAGGATTGAAAACCCAGAAATGAACCCACACACCTATGGTCACTTGATCTTCGACAAAGGAGCTCAAAACATCCAGTGGAAAAAAGATAGCATTTTCAACAAATGGTGCTAGTTGAATTGGAGGTCAGCATGCAGAAGAATGCAAATTGATCCATTCTTATCCCCTTGAACTAAGCTCAACTCCAAGTGGATCAAGGACCTCCACTTAAAGCCAGACACACTGAAACTAATAGAAAAGAAACTGGGGAAGACCCTCGAGGACATGGGCACAGGGGGAAAGTTCCTGAACAGAACACCAATAGCTTGTGCTCTTAGATCAAGAATTGACAAATGGGACCTCATAAAATTACAAAGTTTCTGTAAGGCAAAAGACACAGTCAAAAGGGCAAATCGGCAACCAACAAATTGGGAAAAGATCTTCACCAACCCCACATCCGACAGAGGGCTAATATCCAACATATACAAAGAACTCAAGAAATTAGACCCCAGAAACCAAATAACCCTGCCAAAAATGGGGTACAGAGCTAAACAAAGAATTTTCACGAGAAGAAATTCGGATGGCTGAGAAGCACCTTAAGAAATGTTCAACATCATTAGTCATTAGGGGAATGCAAATCCAAACAACCCTGAGATTTCACCTCACACCAGTCAGAATGGCTAAGATTAAACACTCAGGAGACAGCAGGTGTTGGCGAGGATGTGGAGAAAGAGGAACACTCTTCCACTGATGGTGGGATTGCAAGCTGGTTCAACCACTCTGGAAATCAGTCTGGTGGTTCCTCAGAAAACTGGGCATGACACTTCTGGAGAACCCTGCTATACCACTCCTGGGCATATACCCAGAGGATTCCTCAGCATGCAATAAGGATACATGCTCCACTATGTTCATAGCAGCCCTATTTATAATAGCCAGAAGCTGGAAAGGTCTGAGATGTCCCTCAAGGGAGAAATGGATACAAAAAATGTGGTGTATATATACACAATGGAGTACTATTCAGCCATTAGAAACAATGAATTCATGAAATTCTTAGACAAATGGATGGAGCTGGAGAACATCATAATAAGTGAGGTAACCCAGTCTCAAAAGAACACTCATGGTATGCACTCACTGATAAGTAGATATTAGGCTAGAATCTTGGAATACCCAAGACACAATCCACATATCAAATGATGTCCAAGAAGAAGGAAGAAGTAGACCCTGGCTCTGGAAAGGCTCAATTCATCAGTGTAGGGGAATACCAGAATAGGGAAGTGGGAAGGGGTGGATGGGGGAACAGGGGGAAGGGAAAAGGGCTTATGGGACTTTCGGGGAGCAGGGAGCCAGTTTCCTGGGGAAATCATTTGAAATGTAAATAAAGAATATATCTAATAAAAAAGTCTAAAAAAAAAAGAACTTCCTGGGGAATCAGTATCCTGGACCTCAAGCAGTACTACAGAGCAATAGTGTTGAAAACTGCATGGTATTGGTACTGTGACAGGCAGGTAGATCAATGGATTGAAGACCCAGAAATGAACCCACACACCTATGGTCACTTAATCATTGACAAAGGAGCTGAAACCATCCAGTGGAAAAAAGAAAAAAAAAAAACACTGGCATGAGCAACTAACACATGTTGCCTAGCAGCAGGGAATTAAGTATTCACTGCTACCACTCCCTTCTCTGTCCAAGCACCCAGAAGCCTCTCTGATGAGGCTGCTTAACTCTTTGAGCCAGAGAGGAAGGAAAGGAAAATAATTAAGATGCTTTATACTGGCAAATACACACACACACACACACACACACACACACACACACACTCACACACACACTCATACGTACATTTACATTTTCATTCACATTCTCATTTACACATTGATACATTCACATTTTTTGTTTGGCCCAACTACTTGTCTTCCTATGGGGATTCCATTCCCTTCAGTTCCTTCAACCCTTTCCCTACCTCTTCTGTAGAGGTCCCTGACTTCTGTCCAATGCTCGACTGTGTGCAAACACACTACTTTCTGCTTTAGACAGATCAATAGGAAAGGAAGGACTTGAAACACTACCATAAAGCCAGAGATAGAATAGGCATCTATAGAATATACTGCCTATCTGATACCTATCTATGTTCAGTTCATATTCTTCCTTGGGATGGACCTATATGCTAGACCATAAATTAGTATAGATGAATGAAAATATTGAAATCACATAAAGGCCATAAAGGAATGCAATCAGAAGCTAATAACATGAATTTTGAGTATTCATGAAAAACTAAAATTAGAAAATACATAGCTGAATAACCAATGATAAAAGAAAAAAAAACCAAGGAAATTAGAAAATTCTGAGAGATGAAGGAAAATAAAGACACAATGAACACTTATAAAATTCAGTTAAAGGAGAGCCAGAGGGAAATTTGTTGCTGTAAATGCCTTTATTAAAAGAAATCTCAAGTGGTTCAGCCTTGTATTTTAAAGCTATTGAGGAAAAAAAAGCAAAGTAATCTGAAGGAAGTAGAATAAAGAAAAAAGTGGAAAATGAGAGTGAAAGTTAAAAAAAGAAAAATGGAAAGATAATGGAGAGAATCAGCAAAGCCTAAATTCTCTTCTTTGGAAACATCAATAAAGTTGACAGATGTAAAAAAAAAAAAAAAAAAAAAGAAAGGCCAGTTGCTCAGTTGATTAAGGTGCTTGTGGCTAAGCCTGATGATCTGGGTTCTCTAAACCTCTCCTAGAAGAAGGAGAGAACAACTACAAGTTGTCCTCTGATATCCACACATGTGCCATGGCACACACTAGTATGCACACGCATATACAATGAATAAATGTAATAATTTAAATATTAATAAGAGAGAACATCCAAACTAACAAAACCAAGCAGAAAAGTGAGTTCACTGCTACTGACTGGAAATAAAAATAATCAGACTAATGTGTGATCTTTAGTGTTGATTGTCAACTTGATAGGCTATGGAATGATCTAGGAGACAAACCTCTGCAGGTATCTATGAAGGAGCACTATACTGGATTGGCCGAGGTGAGAAGACTTATCCTAAATGTGAGCAAAACCATCCCATAGGCAGGGTTCCTGGTGATCTGAGCTCCAGTATTCATTTCTCTGTATTGCCCGATTGCTGTTGTAATGTGACCAGATACCTTACAGATTCTGTCACTATGCCTTCCCGTCATGGTGGACTGTATCTTCAAATTGTGCACCAAAGCAACTCTTTCCTCTTTCAGTTACCTTCATCAGGTGTTTTGACACAGCAATTAGAAAAGTAACTAATACTCAGGGACACACTCCAAACAACCATATATCACTTTATAGATATTTTTGATGAAATTTCATATAATGAATGAAACCATTTAAACAACTCAAGTACAAATAGAACATAGAAAAACTTTAGAGATAGAAAGTTGGATATTGACCCCCCCTAAAATGGTCTTGGTTATTCATGGAAAAGATACCCTAAAGTTCTAGCTCAGTAACCCAGAAGGGAATCCTATTTGGAAATCAAGTTATTGTAGAGAGTAATTGCTTTGATGAGCTCATATTGAGAAGGAATGGGTTCCCTAATCTAATATGAGTGCAGTTCTTAGGAGAAAAGGAGAGACAAGAACAGACGGGAGGATGTGATGACATGGGAGGGGAGGATACCCATGTGCTGATGGAGGAAGAGTTTCCTGTTATGCTGCTGGTTGCTTGACAACATCAAAAACCAGAAACTTGGGGACAGATGCTACCCTACAATTTCAGAATCATCATGGTTCTGTCAACACTTTGGCCTCAGTCTTTTTGCATCTAGATCCAGGTCCCAACATGCCTGTTGCTGGGTGGCATCCTTTTTGGCTATGATGGTAGCCTTAGGAACAATTTAAGAAATTGAGTTTTCAATCCTAAGACTTTCCACAAAGTATAATTCAAGCAGGATGGCTTTCTTGGTGCATTAGAGCAAATGTTTGATGGTTAATAAGCATTACTTATTCCCAAAGTCCTAAAAAAGAAAGAATACATTTGTACTGGCTGGTTTTGTGTCAACTTGACACAAGCTGGAGTTATCACAGAGAAAGGAGCTTCAGGTGATGAAATGCCTCCATGAGATCCAGCTGTAAGGCATTTTCTCAATTAGTGATCAAGGCAGGAGGGCCCCTTGTGGGTGGTGCCATCCCTGGGCTGGTAGTCTTGGGGCCATAAGAAAGCAAGCTGAGCAAGCCAGGGGAAGCAAGCCAGTATGAAACATCCCTCCATAGCCTCTACATCAGCTCCTGCTTCCTGATCTGCTTTAGTTCCAGTCCTAACTTCCTTTGGTGATGAACAGCAATGTGGAAGTGTAAGCTGAATAAACCCTTTCCTCCCCAACTTGTTTTTTGGTCATGTTATTTGTGCAGAAATAGAAACACTAAGACAACATTATACCTTGTTTTCTTGTCATTGGAATACAAATATCCTAACAAATACATAGATTTATTTGTATGATTTTAGACACAAGAATTCTCATGAAATTCAAGAAATCAAGTAACTAACCAAGTAACTAACCTATACTGTATTCAACTTTGATTTATCCCAGGAATATGAGATTGTTTTAACCTTTTCTGACCAATAACTGTAATCCAGCTCATCTCTAGGATAAAGAACAAAGAATAAAAATGTTATAATTTCAATAGACAGAGAAAGGGCATATGAATAAGTTCAAATATTGAGCTTTATTGAAGATACTGAAGAAAACTAGGAGTAGAAAGGAACTTCCTGAATAAAAGATAACCGTGCATAAAATACTCCTACGTCACACCATGCTTAGTGGTGAAAACTAAATGCTTTCTCTTAAGATCAGGGCCAGTACAAGGATGCCCACTACCTAGTCTTATACAGATGCTGTCCAGGACAGTTGAAAAAGTTATGTCAGAATCTTCTGGCTAGCTTTCACAGTGCAGGGTGATGCTATGCAGGCTGCTGATACAGAAGGAATGATGACTACAATAGTGATCATCTTGGCAAGACATACCCATTGGTGAAATAATGGCATGAATCTTATAGGTACCCAAACTATTTCTGATTGGATTTAAGGCCCATACCATTGTTGGAAATCAGACCTGTTGCTGCAGCTTGGGCCAATGACCTGTGGCTGGCTAAGTTATAGGACTCAGGAGAGTTCCTACTTCTATTTTGCTAAAAGTGGGCACAGTCTCAAACTACAATCTAAACACTTATCTTTGTACTCATAGATTAGTGCATTTCTCAACCTTCATCAGAGAAGTTTCTTTTTTCAGTAGATGGTAATTAATATAGAGGGCCACAGCTGGTCAAGGCAGAGAATATGAGACCATACAATGCTAAGTCTTAAATGGGATGTCTATATCTGTCTTAGTCAGGGTTTCTATTCCTGCACAAAACATCATGACCAAGAAGCAAGTTGGGGAAGAAAGGGTTTATTTAGCTGACACCTTCCACATTGCTGTTCATCACCAAAGGAAGTCAGCTGGACCAACTGGAACTCAAGCAGGTCCAGAAGCAGGAGCTGATGTAGAGGCCATGGAGGGATGTTACTTACTGGTTTGCTTCCCCTGGCTTGCTCAGCCTGCTCTCTTATAGAACCCAGGACTACCAGCCCAGGGATGGCACCACCCACAATGGGTCCTCCCCCACTTGATCACTAATTGAGAAAATGCCCCACAGCTGGATCTCATGGAGGCATTTTCTCACCTGAAGCTCCTTTCTCTGTGATAACTCCAGCTTGTGTCAAGTTGACATAAAAACCATACAGTACAATATCATTATACCATCTCAAGACTCAGAGGTCATTGCAGAAGAGGAAAAACTGGAAGAGGCAGAGGCAGTAGATGACTCCAGTAAAACGATGCTTCCTAGACACCACAGAGCCATGGCACACAGAAATGCACAGCTGCTCTGTTGCCTGCACAAGGTCTGCATGGAATTAAGTTGGTCAAAATTCCAGTGTGGATAGGGGAGGGGCTCAGAAAACTCCATATATCCTATTGGTGATTGAAAGCTTCCAAGGGAGGAGGAGTCAGTTTGCTTCAGGGTTGCGGCCTCTGGTAGGCTGCTCATGCTCCAGTGGATGGCCCTACACTTGCGCAATGCAGGTATCACTAACTGGACCTAGTAGGATTCACAAAAGAGGACATGAAGTTTGGAGAGAGACATAGAAGTATGGGAAGATTGGAGGGGGCCAGTTACTTAACTGGGTAGGTATGATCAGAACACACTGTGTGCACATATTAAATTATCAAAAAATAAATAAAAGTATATTTAAAATTAGCATCAAGTCAGAAAGAATTACAACTCTTTGTATGTTCAGAAGGAGTTTTCTTGCACTAATTTATGAACAACGAATTATAATAAAATTTCTGTGAGGTGGCATGGTGTAAAGTCAATAGATAAAAGTCAATTCTGTTTCCATACAGCAGTGTTTGGGGTTCCTAAGTCAGCTCCTATGTCCTGCAATACTTTTCTGGGTTCAGTGATCGAGAATGCTAAAAGCCAGGCAGAACATATACTGGTCAGAAAGCAAGGGGTTCTCTAGCATGTTGCTTGGGAAATACATTGAAAAGAGTTATCTATCTATCTATCTATCTATCTATCTATCTATCTATCTATCTATCTATCTATATCTATAGAGATAGAGAGAGATAGAGATAGAGATAGAGATAGAGATAGAGATAGAGATAGAGATAGAGATAGAGATAGAGATAGAGATAGAGATAGAGATAGAGATAGAGGGGCTGGAGTGCTGACTAAGTAGTTAAGAACAATTGAGATTTTTGTGGGGAGGGTGGGTAGTAGATCCTGGTTTAGTAATCAGAACCAACATGGTGCCTCACATCTATTTCTAACTCCAGTTCCAGGGAACTGTACTCCCTCTTCTGGCCTATGTAAGAACTGCACACACATGGTACACTTATGCATATAAGCTAAACACTCATACACAAAAATAAATAAACATTAAAAAATGTTATATGTGACAATTTGAATTTTTTCAGACCAAGTTTCTTTGTAAAGTCTTGACTGTCCTAGCACATGCTCTATAGACCAGGCTGGCATTGTACTCACAGACCTTGGCCTGCCTCTGCCTCCTGAATGCTAACATTAAAGGTATGCACCACCGTCACTTAGCTGACAATTTGAAATTTTTTATAATAGATACTTAGATTTGAGTATGAATCGTAATACCCTTAGGAAAAACCAAAGAAATTGAGTTAGCAGTCAAGAGACTTTGCACAAAGTATAATCTAGGCAGGGATGACTTCCCTGGTATATTTCACCCAATGCTTAGCTGAAAGGCTTTTTTTTGTTTCCAGGAGAACTTGTTAAAGCCCAGAAATCTTATTGGAGCTGCTATGTCATTATACCAAGCCATGTTCTTCGTATGGTTCAAGTTTATGCAGTCACTGCAGAGAGCAGAAATAGGGTTTACAAGGTCTGTCTCTAGGATTATAGAAACAGTAAGGATTGTTTGGGAGAAGAGAGTCTCCAACATGTAGAGCTGACTCCGAGTCATGCAGGGAGCACGAGGCTCGGAGCCTTCGTGAGTGGTCATGAGTGCAGGGGGTGGGCCTTTAATGATGCAGCGGCTTCTGAGTCACGCCTGCTCTTTAAGTAATATTCCCATAAATGACCTCACTAAAATCTTTGGTTTACTAAGTAGAAGTTTGGTGGATTCCTTACTTTGGACTGTTAGCAGTGTCCTGTTTGGGTAGGTAGATGTCTGTTTACATCTCAGGAAAAGACATACAACATGGGCCACAAGGCAGGGTTCTACTTTGGTTTACCTGTCACTGTGATAAATCACTGACCAAAGTCAGCGTGGGGAAGGAAGGGTTTATTTGGTTTTCACATCCTGATTACAGGCCATCGCTGAGGGAAGCAGGGCAGGAGCTAAGGCAAGAGCAGAGGTAGGAGCCATGGATGAACACTGCTTATGACGTCGTTTCCATGGCTTGTTTAGCCTGCTTTCTTAAAGAACCCAGAACCACCTGCCTAGGGATAATGTGTCACACATCAATCATTTATCAAGAAAATGCCCCCACAGACATGCACACAGGCCAGTCTGATGGAGGCACTTGCTCAACTGAAGGTTTCTCTCTTCCCAGGTGAATTTTACATGCCGTTGACAAAACCCAACCAGCTCAGGCTAGATTTCTAGTATAGTCTGGGCTTTCATGTTACCCTGAAATGAATACAATACCTGTTGCCTGGCCAGTGCCCAGAGCTTGGTATAGCCTGGATGTGTGAGAGGACAATTCTGTTCACCTGCTTTTATATCTTTTCCCTCATTGCCTTTCAAACGCCACTTAGCTGTTTTACGTTCCTAGTGATTTTATAAGACCTCGAGTGTAAACCATTCATCTTTTATTTCACGAATTAAAATTCATCACGTCTCTAAAAAGGCCCACCAAGAATGGAAAAGATGAAGGGCTCGGAGATGTGGACATGAGAGCTGTAGTTGGACGCCTGCCTTTGGAAACACAAGTCAGTAGGCAGGTTGTTATGGCTTCCTAGGGTTCAAATGTTTCTAAAGGTTGATTTTGTGACACGTGGACATTTCTGTCAGCCACAGCGGTGATTTTTAAATGGTGACACTTGTCACCAAGCAGCTTTCCAGAGAATGCAACTTAGAGAGGTTTTGGCCTTATCGGTCAACACGGAAGGAAAGTTGCCTGTCAGAGTCACCGTCATTGCTGAGTGAGACCTTTCTGGCCGTTCCTCCTAGTTAGATACTACAAGGCACAGAGGTATACAAAGGGTTACAAATCAAAATAGGATTTCACACCCTCTTTGTGGGCATGTCCTAGGATGGAGGGTCTTTAATCTTTCTCATTTATTTTATATCCATTAAATTGACTTGAAAAATCACCTCGCTTTTCTGAGGTCATAACCAAGGCCAACAAGGAAGCTGTTTTCCTAGCAACTCAAGCATCAAGATGATTGGTAACACCAAATGCAACTTCCTTTTCACTGGGAGGGCAAAGAGTGTTCAATGAAAGGAGGAGCATGTCCCTCTCCAGCAGACAGAGCCACAGTGGGGCCCCTTGGCTATTTTTTTTAAAAGATTTATTTATTTTATTATTATATGTAAGTACATTATAGCTGCATTCAGACACCCCTGAAGGGGGCATCAGATCTCATTATGGATGGTTGTGAACCACCATGTGCTTGCTGGGATTTGAACTCAGGACCTTTAGAAGAGCAGTTGGTGCTCTTAACCGCTGAGCCATCTCTCCAGCCCAGTGATGGTGTCTTATCACTGCAATATATTCTCTAACGAAGACAGCTTATAATATAAAAGTTAGCAGTTTCTTGACTAACCTCTACCCAGTTCACTAGTTCCATTCTTTTTTTTTTCCGACCTCGTATTTTTTTCCTTTTTTTATTATTTTCTATATTCTTTGTTTACATTCCAAAGGCTTTCCCCTTTCCAGTCCCCCCCCCTCACCATATGTCCCATAAGTCCTCTCCCCCCATTCCTCAATCAGTCCCCCTCCCCACCATTTCTCTGTTCTGGTACTCTCCTACAAAACCGGATTTAGTCTTTTCCAGACCAGGGTCCTCTCCATCCCTTTTCTTGGGAATCTTTTGCTTAGCTAATTGTGTCTTGAGTATTCAGAGCTTCTGGGCTCTTTAATATCCACTTATCAGTGATTGCAATTCATGTGTATTCTTTTGTGATTGGGTTGGCTTACTTAGGATGATATTTTCCAGATCCAACCATTTGCCTACAAATTGCATGAATTCATTATTTTTAATTGCTGAGTAGTATTCCATTGTATAAATATACCACATTTTCTGTATCCATTCCTCCATTGAGGGACATCTAGGTTCTTTCCAGCTTCTGGCTATTATAAATAAGGCTGCTATGAACATAGTGGAGCATGTGTCTTTATTGCATGCAGGGGAATCCTCTGGGTATATGCCCAGGAGTGATATGACAGGGTCCTCTGGAAGTGTCATGCCCAATGAGAACCACTCTGAGATATTTCAGGTATATTATTTTCCTCTAGTTTTATAAACATAGTGTCAACAATTTTATACCAACTGAGCTACCTAGAAGGACATTTTCCTCTTGGTGAGATACCTATGTGTTATGCACTATACTACAGGTTTCTAGCTTTCCATGAGTGGCCGTGCATATTGAGGTAGGCTTTGGAGACACAGCTCTCTTTATGACATTTCTGCTCTTGTAGGTAACCCCAATAAAATTCATTGGTTCATCAAGTTGGACTTTGATGGTGTATGTTGTTTTTTGTTTTATGGTTAGCGCTGTAGCTGGGGTGAATAGATATCTGTTCCTGTCTCCCCAGGTATAGAGTTACACAAGAACCAACATGCCCGGCTAAATTTCCTAATTTTTAAAATGTTAGGGAAATATTTTCCAGCTTTATTTATGGTTGGAATGTGCTATAAACTTTTGAAAGAGCATACTCCAACTGCCTACTGCCCACAACACACACATCTTTCATTAGAGTTTAAATATTTCTGGATCTTATATCCATCTAAACTGTAAGTTCTCGCTGTTATGTCAGGTTTGAAACCTCTGTTTTTGGGAGTTCACACTCCAGCCTTGGCCTCTCTTGGAATACTTGAGCTGTGGCGTTGTATGTCGCAGTGCACTTCCCTTTGTGAGCATGCACTTTTTTTTTTAATCCCATGAAAAAAAAGGGGAATTTTTAGCCAGGCAGTGGTGGTACATGCCTTTAATCCCAGCACTTGGGTGGCAGAGGCAGGCAGGTCTCTGAGTTCAAGGCCAGCCTGGTCTATAGAGCAAGTTCCAGGGTGGCCAAGGATATACACAGAAAGCCTGTCTCAACCCCCTCCCACAAAGCCAAAAATAGTAAACAAACAAACAAATAAATAAAATGCATTTTTAGTTACTAGTTACAACCCTTGGCTGTTCAGCTATCATCCTGCCTTTCAGTTAAAAAAAATTAAATAAGCGCTATCCTATCAAACTATTTGTATAACAAATAGTTATACTACACACACACACACACACACACACACACACACACACACACACCTGAGTTGTTTATTGAGATGGCGCTTCTTCAAAGGGACTTCTTTCAGGACTATGACTGTGCATAGATGATAGGTAGCTTTTCATTCCATTGACAAAATCCTTTTTATCTGCAAACCAGTGCGAGTTAAAACAGAATTGCCCACATTTCAGCATCTACTCAATGTCTCCTGCTTTATTAAGACACTTTGTTTAAAACAATAATTCTTCAACCTTGGCCTGGTAGTAATCTGAGCTAACTTTGAAGAAAATTACATCATTTTGATGTATTTGTAATTGCTCTAAAGTACAGGATGGGAAAGCAGGAGAATCCATTTCAGTAAATGGCCTTGTTTAGAGAAGAAATCTCTGCTCCTTCTCCTGTGAGTGGGCAGCCACAACGGCCACTCTTTCCCTCTGGGAATGATATGACTCTCTGAGTGCCCCTTGCGTGAGCTTCTGATGGATGACTCTTGCTTTCCCAGAGGACTAAAACCAGGTACTCATGGGAGAATCTGCTCAACAACCTTCCTTCCCCCAACACAGCGTGTAACCTTGAAGTAAACATGGGCCTTTCTAAGTGCTGTTGGTACACTCATGTTCCCAGTTGTGAGGGGTTTTTATTTAGTTTTGTTATGGTTACATGTCCATTGGAGAGATCTTATGGAGGGAGTCGGGCAGAGACCTTTCAAAAGTGGAATGATTTCATCTTTGGCTTTGGGAGGATTCTTTCTAATACTGGAGCTTTCCTGTCTCCCTGAAGGTAGCCAGTGCCACACCACACAGCCTCGGCACCCATGGACTCACTCTTGCTGCAGTGACCTGCACAGGGCCAATATAAGGGAGGACCTGCCACCTTCTTCTATGGGAGAGACTTGTGAGGTCCTACTTCTCTCTGAGGGGCCAAAGCCACACATTAGGTATTAGTGCTACTATTTCTATTACCAGATGAAGTTTTTAATGAAAAGTTACAGTAGCCACCACCCCACCCCCCACCTCCTGCCCCCACCACATCCACGGTTTGCTTTTGGCACTACTGTGGTCAACCATGGTGTGAAAATGCTGTGGGAAATTTCAGCAACGAGTTATTTTGAGGTGGGGGGGAGAGCGCACTGTAAAGTACAAAAGTCTCTATTTCAGTACTAGTCACTGTTACTCTCTTCTATACTTTGCATCTGGAATAGTCTTCAAAGGCTAAGAAACTATCAAGCCTTGATTCCCAGCATGCTTTGAGAAGTCATGGGACCTTTAGGAAGTGAGGTCTGATGGGAGGTGCTCCAGTCACTTAGAGTATGACTTCAAAGTGGATTGTGGAGTTCAGTCTTTCCTTATTTTCTTTTTCCATCCTGGACATGAATTGGGAATTTTCATTTGGTATTCATACCCACTATGATGTGCCGCCTTGCTACAGACCCCCCAAAGCAAGGGATTGATCTACTCTAGATTGAAACTTCCAATGCCCAAAATAGCCATTTCCCATTTTTAAGTAATATGCCTCAGATATATTTCACAATAATGAAAAAACTGACTAGCAGACTTTTGGTGCCTAATTTATAATGTAAACATTATCATAAATATGCACATATATGAGACCACTATATATACAGGGTTCAGTAGTGCTTGTGGTTTCAGATACCCACTGAGAGGCTTTGGGAAAGATCTTGAAAAACAGTGACAACTGAATACTAGCTAGTCTCATGATTTATTTTTTATTTATGTGTATATTCATGCCTGTGGGATTGTATGCCATTTATGTGCAGATGACCACAAGTGCCAGAAGAGGGAGTTGGAGCTACGGGCAGTTGTGCACAGCTCCAAGTGGGTGCTAGGAACTGAGTTCATGTCCTCTGGAAGAGCATCAAGGGTTTGTAACTGCTGAGCTCTCTCCAGCCCCAAACTATTAGAAGGACTCAACTCAAAATTGCATGAAATCTGTGTGATCTTTTACTTCTATTTATATCCTGTGGGGTATGGATTAAGACATCTGATGCATTCTCTAGTTTTCTAAAAAGCTATTATCCTAATTTTAATATATTGAAATAAATGTTGACAAATTATGAATGTAACTTATGACATATTTGTCGTATAAAGCATGACTTTGGCAGAACATGTAAATAATAGAAATATGGATTAACCAGAGATCTCTGTAAGTTTGAAAACCAACATTAGGTGAATTACTAGTTAAAGTAAGGACACACTGTGTAGGAAAACATGTCTGTAATCCCAGTACTAGAAAGGCTGAGGCAGGAGGATTACTGTGAGTTTAAGGCCACTGTAAGATTCTGCTTCAATACATCCAAAAGGTGGGTGTTACTAGCATATTGGCAGGGCATACTACATGTATTTCTGCAAATCTTTAAAATGCCACGATGGTTCTCCCTCTATCTGTCTGATATCATGGCACTTAGGCATTTGTATATAGGCTTTGTTCATGGGCTCACTCCTCGGAAGCTTTGTGCTTTTTGGGGCCAATGATACAAGGTTTGTCAGCCTGAATGCCTCAAGCAGGGGCTTACATAGGAAAATTTCCATACACATCTATTCTGTGACAGAAAAGTCAAGATAGACTTTTGGGTTTTGCAGTAGAGAATGTGAGTCTAGATCAGTGGGTGTTCCTCAACCTTCCTAACCCCACACACCTTTTTAATACACTTCCCCATGTTATGGTGACCGCCACCATAAAATTACTTTGTTGCTACTTCATAACTGTTATTCTGCTGCTGTTCTGAATCATAATGTTGATACATGGTATGTCGGTTATCTGATACGCAATCCCTCTGGGGGTTGTGACCCATAGGTTGAGAAGCACTGGTGAAGGCAGTTATGATCACAATACAGAATTGTACTCTAAACCTCTTGCCACTGTTTCATTCTTAATAAATTCATTCCAACAGTATTATTGTATAAAGGTAAAATCATCAGGTATAGCAACAAGCTTTTCTCTGCACTGCTTATAAATCTTCAACAGCAAAGAGTTTGTTAGAGCTACCAAAAGCCCCCAGACACAGAACGGGAATTTCCAGTAAGTCACGGCTGATGATGGTTTCTTAGTGGCTGCTTTCCCCACTTCTGACAGCAGCAAAATGGTTCAGAGATCATTTCAGAGAGATCTGAGGGAAGGCGACAGTCACAGAGAGACTGAGAGAAATGCCCATTAGCAACGCTTGCTCGACAACTAAACACTTGTGTTCAAAGATAAATTGGTATTAGTGAAAGTAGAATTGAGCAAATCAAAGCCTTGTATCAAAGCTTTAGGCTCAGCGGTAAGAAAGCTTCCATTTGTTAGAGAAAGCAGATGGAACTGTTAGAGCTACCAAAACATGCTAATGCCTGAGGGGTGGTAACTGCTCCTGAAGTAAGTCAATGTACTTGACTTCCAGAGGACAAGGGCACCCTAGAGAATCAATGCCCTTCATCCCGGGCCTCATTCTTAGAGTTCCACAACCAGAGAGGAATTCTCTCTCTCTCTCTCTCTCTCTCTCTCTCTCTCTCTCTCTCTCTCCCTCTCCCCCTCTCTCTCCCTCTCTCTCCTCTCCTCTCCTCACCTCTTCTCTCTCTTCTCTCTCTTCTCTTCTCTTCTCTTCTCTTCTCTTCTCTCTTCCTTCTCTTCTTCTTCTTCCTCTTCCTCTTTCTCTTCCCCTTCCCCTCCTCCTCCCCTCCCCCTCCCCCTCCCTCTCCTCCTCCTCTTTCTTCTTCTTCTTCTTCTTCTTCTTCTTCTTCTTCTTCTTCTTCTTCTCTCTCTCTCTCTCTCTCTCTCTCTCTCTCTCTCTCTCTCTCCAATTTCTTATTTTTGAGGTTCAGAGAGACCCTATCACCAATAACATTCTTTGGTTAGTAGAGAAAAAATAATGTCTTCCTGCTAAGTAGACTGGAAGAAAGATCAGATTAGAGGTTCTACCTGATGTAAAAATGTTCTAAAAAAAAATCTCATGAACCCCACATGTCAAAACAAAACAAAACAAAATATACAAAACAAAAATTGCATAGACTTATCTCTCTTCCAAATGCCCGTAAGAGCCCTGTCATTTTTTCCTTGTGTGAAGGACAGAAAGAAGGATGCGGGCTATGAAAGAAGAGAATTCCAGGACCCGCATGGCATCTCCTCCCCAGAGGGACCTGTTAACAGTGTTCTGTGCTGGAGGCCTGGCATAGGAACTGACTCCAAAGAGGAGCTGAGATCTGGGACTGAGATCACCACTTTGGCTTGTTGTATGATTTGAGTGCAGTCAGGAAACAGAGCTTTCTCCAGTCTCAAAGCTTTCTTCTTCTCAGGCTAGTTTCTCACAGGAGAATCTTTTCTATGCTGGTGACAACCAGAGCAGTGGTTCTCAACCTGTGGGTAGTGACCTCATAGTAGGGGATGTTGAATAAGCCTTCCACAGGGGTCACATATCAGATATCCTGCATATCAGGCATTTACATTACAAATCATAACAGTAACCAAATTACAGTTATAAAATGGCAATAAAATAATCTTATGATTGGGGTCACCACAACATGTTTTATTGTATTAAAGGAGGTCACAGCATTTGGAAAGTTGAGAACAAGGGTCTTCAGTCTCTATTGCAAGGCTGAAGAAGCTGGTTTCTGACCCTAGCAACAGTGTAGATGAGCGCCCAGTGAAGACTATGAAGGCAAAGGGGAGACCACCCCCAACATTTCCCCTTATGACTTTCTTTTATATAGACCACCTTTGAAAGGTGCCACCCATATTTAGGAAGGGTCTTCCCACTTGAAAATGACCCAGGCAATAAAATTTCACACAGATGATATGGTGGCATGTCTCCCCGTTGAGTCCCCATCTGGTCAAGGTGATGAGCAAAATTGACCATTGAAGGACATAATTTACCCTGTTGAGTCTTAGGCCCCATATATGAAGACATGAGGTCTGGAATTTGGCAACCATTTCATTACCATAAGGAAGGCAGCCTGGGAACGGAGGTCTCTCTCCAGCTGAGATAGTGCAATGAAACCACATGCTTGAGTTCCATTATCTTAACTGCTAGATTATTTCTGACTGGTAGCTCAGAGCTACTTCTGGGCTGCTGAGGTACATAATCTTTAGATTTTATTGTTGAATCCAATATTAGCTGGAGTTTTGCTATAGGTTCAGTTCTATTAGTTTGTCTCCTGGGGGGTAGGGCAGATATCTGACTATAGTCAGTTACCTAATGTAGTGAATGAGGTAATTAATTTAAAATATCACATACAGATGTCACAAAACATGAAAGCCATTGATTGTAGGGTACACTGCTATTTAAACATGATCAGGAAAGGAAAAGCCATGTCCATAACCTATAATATGAGGGCATGTTGTGACTTAGATTAAAAGATGTAAAAATTCTAAAAGAAGGCTTTTTTTTAAACATATGTCTTACTATTTATTTTACAATCAAAGGAAGATGAACTTGAAGTCACTTGGCTAAGACCTAGCCAACCTTCAGGTGCATCATTTACAATATTTGGACTCCATTTTCTATTTTGAACATGGAACTATGATTTGATCCCTTGCCAATAAGAGAGTTGATAGTATAGTATTTCTTAAGAGACAGATGCATGGAAGCAGCCCAGAAATTTTTTCTAAGCCTTGGGTTTGAAGCACATTTACAGACTGTGATGATTCTATCATAAGTGCTGTTTGTCCAGCAGGGGTAGTAAAATTCTTACCAATATCTCAGATTTAAACATTGTTTCAATAGTTTGTCAAAGGCAATGGGAGTGAACTTCTACCCTAAAGTTGACACAATATTGAGCCATTCCATTTCTGTCTTATGTTACAGGAATCCAATTGGCACTGGAAATGGAGCAGTCACATGAACTTAGTTATCTTAGTGTTTTCCTTCACCAGCGATGGATGAAAGGCTAAACACTTGAGACTGGTTAGGATCAAGATTATTGTATGCATGTATACAGCTGTCAAAGACTAAATAAAATGTACTTCCCAAAAGAAAAGCAGCCAGGCATGGTGGTATACACCTTTAATTCAAGATCTCCAGAGACAGAGGCAGGTGGATCTCTGACTTCAAGGCCAGTCTGTTTTATGTGGTGGGTATCAGGACAGTCAGGGCTGCAGAGAAAAGTCTGTCTCAAAGGAAAATGTGCATGTGTGCGTGTGTGTGTGTGTGTGTGTGTGTGTGTGTGTGTGTGTGTGTGTGAGAGAGAGAGAGAGAGAGAGAGAGAGAGAGACAGAGAGAGACAGAGAGAGACAGAGAGAGACAGAGAGAGACAAAGACAGACTGACAGACAGGACAGAGAGACATAGACAGAGAGACAGAGAGGAAAAATGTAATTATATTAGTATATGCATTTAGTTATCTATAATACTATAATAGTTCTAATTGGGTAGTCTAATTGTTCTGAAATTTGAAACATTTTGTGAATGTTCTTTAATTTCGTCACCTAAAGATCACCACTCAAAAGAGCACATTGCCATTTTCTCGAAAACTTCAAGTCACGACTTTCTGAACATCTTAAGATTTACTTTATAGTTAGAGCAACATAATAGAATTCCAGAAATGTCAGGGAAAGTTCATCCCCAAGCGCTTACCTTCAGCAATTTGACTTAAGTCCCGATTCTTCCTCATCAGAGACTCCGTTTGTTGGTTGAAACATCACATGTCTGTATCTTTCATTAGAATTTAATGCCATCAGATTATTAGGTTCTGAAAGTAAATTCTGTGGGACTGCTAGACTGCATAATATGGGTTATAAAAATACGATTCTTTAATTTAAAATCTATTTTTGCTTTTTTCATAGTCTGAACATATTACTGGTAAAAAGAATAAAAAGTTAGACGGTTGGAAATTGACTAGGGAAAATAATAGCCAGCAATAGCGTTATTTAATTATTTTCTTAACCTTAGATACAATGTTGTATGGTGTCATATACAAACTATTGATCCTGTGCATTCAATCCAGGGTAAATGGAAGTACTGGGACCTAGCTTGAACAATACTATATAATACTGGGGCTAGAAAGGGGCACACTCCCATATCTAGAAGGACTAGAAGGTTTCAGGGAGAGGACTAAGAGTAAAGAGGGTCTTTACTAAGAGTAAAGAGCCTCAGTCCAGGCCTGGGAAACAGCCTAACTCACCCTGGAACCTGTCTCATGCTTCGCCCTGAGCTCTGGACCTGGTAAGTTGTGTGGAGGACCTGGAGGGAGAGAAACTGCAGTGGATTTGTGGAGAGTCATGTTCACCAACTGTATAGTAGAGACACTGGTTTCCAGGTCAGCCCTGCATTTGTTCCCTGGGCTCCTACTTAGGTGCCATGGAGCTTATGGCTATAGGCCTGTCCCCCATTTCCCTAGTGGAACTGGAAAGGGGGGGGAATACATGATCAAAACAAAAGGAATGAAGAAAGGGGAGCACCATCACTGCCAATAATCAGTGACTGGAATGGCTTGTGAGTTCATATGAGAAATTCTCTTAAGGATTCTAAAAATAGTACAGGGTCCTTTATAGAAAGCTGTGTGTGTGTGTTTTTTAAAATTCTTCCCTCCTATATTACATCCTGACTACAGTTTCCCCTCTCTTCCCTGCCCTAGTCTCCCCCGATCCTGGAACCTTCCCTTTCTCCCAGACCCTCAACCCCCTCTGCCTACCCTAAGAAAAGAGCAGGCCTCCCAGGGACATCAACCCACATGACATAACAAACTACAACAAGACCGGGCACATATCATCACATCAAGGCTGGAAGAGGCAACCCCGTAGGAGGAGTAGGGTCCCACAAGCGGGCAAAAGAGTCAGAGACACTCTCTACGTTCACGGGTGGAAATCTCACAAGAACACTTTGCTACTCACCCATAACATGTAAGCAGAGCACCTCAGCCAGACCTCTACAGGTCCCCTGATCTCTATGAGCATCCATGAGTCCCAGTCAGTAAATTCTGATGGTCTTGGTGTTCTTGTGGTGTCCCTGACCACTCTGGTTCCTATGACCCTTGCTCCTGATCCCCCACAGGACTCCCTGAGCTCCGTCTCATGTTTGGAAAGCTGTATTCTTGTGAGTATGAAATACAATTGGCAGAAAAACCTGATAGCGTCCGTGTGACATCATTTGAAATGGGAAGCTATAGGGTTCAGGTGTGCCCTGCACAGCTTGGAGACTGACCTACCTGGGACAGCAGAGAATGAGGAAAAGAACAGACACATATACAGAGAAGCTGGGATTGGGTGGGCTGTGCACTCTGATAGAGATACAGTGGCAGTAGCCCAGAAACTCAATGAGTTTATTCTATATATCTGGGTGGAGGAGGTGAGTTGATTGTATACAAGTGAGTGAAGAGGCAGATTTAGCTCATTAGGGCAGCAAATCTCTGTGGGAGAGTAGTCTCAGGCTGTACATATCCAGGAGGGGGGAATCAGTGGTCAATCCTTTCTGTCCACTCTGTCAACATTCTCTCATGGACCAGGGGAAGTCCTTGCCATCCCCATGGGTCTGAGACATTGAGGTCGCTGCCATGGCTGTGCTCATTTCAATAGCACATACTCAACCAGAACTTCATCAGCTCTTACATTCACTCAGGACCTCCACTGCTCCCCACAGGGCTCTTTGGAAATAAGGCTCAGTTTACAAGGATTCATGGTTTGCTTGATAATTAGAGCTGTCTATCCATCCTTCTATCTATATACCCATCCATCCACCCATCCATCCAACCACTTAGTGGTCATCTGTTCATACATTCATCATCCACTGAAGAAAATATTCTAGAGGTCAAACACACACACACACACACACACACACACACACACACACATACACACACACACACACACAGAGTCCCCGACACAGATAGTCAGACAGACACACACACAGACACATACAAACAGACACACCGACACAGACAGACACACAAAAACCATACACAGAGACACATACACACAAACCCACACAGACACGGACATCCAGACACACAAACACACAGTCAGTCACACACACACACACACACACACACACACACAGATTTTCACGATAAGTGTGATACCAGGTCTTCTTTTTTTTTTATTGGATATATTCTTTATTTACATTTCAAATGCTATCCCCTTTCCCAGTCCCCCCCCCCATCCATAGCCCCTATCCAATCCTCCCTCCAACACCAGGTCTTCTAAGCTTGTGGAAGTAGAGTATAGACTTATCCTTTCTTGGAGAGTTGTTGGAGCTGTCTACACGGTTACCCTGTGGAGACTAAATTCCCAGTCTCCTCCCCTCCCACAGAGGATAGCAAGGGTGTATGTGCCTTGTGCGGGATCTGCTCCGTTCCTCGGCAGTCTAGGCTAGTTTGAGAAACTGCATCTGCAGGAAACAAACTAAGACAATCCAGGCCAATCATTTAGTGTGTGTCCAACACTATAAACACAAAAGGGAGCAAAGCAGAGTTATTACTGGATAGTTACGACCTTATGCTTCCTAACCCCAACAGTTCCTAGTTAATTATCATGAAGCACACCTCACTGTTCCTTTAAATTCTTTGTTCTTATTTTTCTCTCCTAATTTTATAGTCTATAAAAAAATTATTTAAGATCACATGAAAGGCTGCTACCCTGGCACAGTTTCTGTAACATAAGTTTGTCCCCATGGATCTCATGATATTTTGGTGAATAGTGAGTGAACTCCATCCTATTTAGATTCCAGTATAAATTTAGCTGTTTACAGGATGTTTGTCTGATTAATGGACAGGAACGGATGAATAATGGAAATACAGCAATGTTCATATGATAATGACCCAAAGTATACTTGTGTTATGACACAGAAATTAAAGGTCAGGCTGTTCTAGAAATTCAAAATCCATCTTAGAGAACATTTAATCTCTCATGAGATTGTGGACTTCAAACACAGTGGCCTTAGGCTTTTGTTTTGATGAAAGGTTTTGATATAAATTCATATGAACTGCACAGGCCTGCAAGGGTCTGCACCAGATTCTCTGTGTCTATATTATGGTGTCTGTGTTTTATTGTTCTTATGGGGTTCCTGAGTGTGCTAATGAGTAGTTTTCTGATTCTTGTGACTTCTCTTGGGCTCTTTTCCTTCAGTTTATTTGTCTTGTTCAACTCTGATGTGAAAGTTGTTTTATTTTGTTATATTTATTATTATTATTATTATTATTATTATTATTATTATCATCTCAGAAGCACATTCTTTTCTAATGAGAGTCAGAAAGGGAGTGGGTCTTGTAGGGAGGAATTGGGAGATGCAGAAGGAATATAAACTGTCATCAGGTTATGGTATGTGAGAAAAGATCCTCTTTTTAATACAAGAAAAAAAATAAATTCTTGTGGATAAATCTGTTTGTTGTTGATTAATGTGCCTCCAGATGAAGACCCATTTGTTTTTCCTATGTGGGAAACACAAAGAAACCAGCAGCCGGCATAAGGGTATTTGACATGCAAGGCTGTATCAATAGATAGTATTCAACATATTGCAGAAGGTTATGGACCCTGGAGCCTGGCAGTTTGTGGTCAAACTGTGGTTGCACAAACAACCAAACGCTTGATCTTAAGCAAGTTGCCCAACATCTATACTGGACTGCATTCCCTATAGCCTTAAAATGAGGCTGAAATTGTGCCATTCTCCTGAGATTGTTCTGGAAGGAAAATGCAAAGAAACATGTGAAGTCTCCTGGTCCTCATCTGGCAGGTACTTAGTAGGAACTCAAGTCACGTTAGCTGTTGTTATTGTTTCGACAAAGCTTTATTCAATTGTTTTCTTTTTCTTTTGAAGTGGAGAAAAATCAATTCTATTATAAACGTTTAGAAATTTAACATTTTCTGTGCCTGAGAAGCAAGACTGCTTCATCTTTAATTCTTTGAAACCTTGTGATAATGTTGAGTTAGGATACCATTTATTTCCTCACAGAAGGATCTCTTCCACACCAGAGCCACATTTAAACCCAAGACCCTCCATTTGGGGCTCTAATGTTTAGTGTCACAGATGGAAGCATCTTACAAATTATACCAATGATTTGTTTATCTAAATTTACTTTTTACTAAAATAATCTTAGCAGTTACTGAATGCTTTCTCCCCTCTCCCTCTCGGCTTTTCTTTCCTCCTTCCTCCTCCCCTCCCTCCTTCTTTTCCCCTTGTTTATACAAAAAAGCCAAAAGACTTTGGAGAAACAGTTCAAGAAGGTATTGGGAAGTAAAGATGCAGTGTCTTCCCCAGATGAAGGGAATATTACTATTTCAGGCCTGCCCAGCTAAATAGGAAGCTATTAGGGTGATGGACATCAAAGGCTCAAAGTTAAACAGACGGTTAAGTTAAAGAGAACAATAAAATGAGATGTTCACCCCTCCTATTGAAGAAGGAGATGAAATTACAGAAGATGACTTAAGGAGAGACACAATCAGATATGAAACATGGACTGCTTTGGTTTTGAAGGAAATATAAATTAAAAGAGAGAATGGACTTCTTACACAGTATGTAACCTTTTAACCTGGAGTATGAGGAAATTAACTTGTTATAGAAAATGAACTAGAAAAACCCCACAGTGTGGCATCAGTCAGGACTGACCTGAAGGGTAGATTTTCTCAACACTTTCAGAGACTGTCATCAGTCATCATGTGAAAAGAATCACAGTTGTGGAAAGGGTTGATGTTCTTTCTAACTAAAGGAAAATGGTGAGTTTATATATTTTTTCATGAAATGTACCTTTGTTCTTAATAAGAATTTAACAGAAATTTTTTAACACAGCATTTTGATAATTATTTGCTATTTTCCTACATGCCATACTATATATTTTGGTTATAGTGCTCCCTGCAATTCCTCCCACAGACATCTTTTATGCCCACCATGTCCTCTCTCTTTTTAAAAAATAACCCACCGAGTCCATTTTGTGCTGGGCCATCCACTGGAGGCATGATAGACTTACATTTAAGGGGAGAAATGTTGGTATAAAATTTTGTTGCTCCAATTTCTAAAAGTTGTTAAACTAGCACAGCAAACAATACATTAGCTATTGTTTGCAGAGCATAAAGGATTATAAATAAAACCTATAGCATTGGCATTAGCATCTTCTCAAAATTAAATGGTGATTTAGGATTATTGAATGAGAGGCACAGACAAGGGGAACAGCTAATACCGTTTGCTTCAAGTTCCTTGTAGCATCTGGGACCTGTCTACATCTAGCAGTCAGGAGAGAAAATCTTGCAGTTCGATTTCTGATGCTGTGATAAAACACTCCAGTCAAAAAGCAACTTAGAGGAGAAAAGGGGCTGTTTGGCTTCTACTTCCAGGTCATAATCCACCACTGAGGGAATCCAGGAGAGGAACTTAAGGAGGAACTCAGAGCGGAAATCATGGCGGACTTGCTGCTCATTGGCTTAGCCTTCTGGCTTGCTCATTGGCTTGCTCTCTGGCTCATACTCAGCTAGCGTGTTTGTTTGTTTGCTTGTTTGTTTGTTTGTTTTACATATCCCAGGCCTTCCTGTCTAGGAAGATGCTGCCCCTTCACGAACTGGTCCGTTCTGCATCCATCATTAATCAAGACAGTGTCCCACAGACATGCCCACAGGCCAATCTCATCCAGGCAATTCCACAGTTAAGGTTCCTTCTTTCAAGGTAACTTTAGGTTGTGCCAAGTTAACTGCTGAATCTTACAAGGACAGAGTGTCGGGGGATATTGATGGCTCTCCCTAAAGTAGAATGCAGCTCATTTTAGAGATTCATGGTTAATTGCTCATGCATGACGGGAATATGAACTCCTGAAGTTTAATTACCAGCTCAATTTTCATCTCTGGGTATGGCTTCCTTGGTGGTTCTGGGGCCAGTCATAGTTGAAAGCTCCCGATTGACTTGAGAGGTGCCTTTGTCTATGCTCATAGAGTATTCAGAGGAAATCAACTGAACATTTCCGTGAGGTCCCTTGCTCTCTTCTGCCTTTCTGATGTGTACCATAGCATCCCTGTGACCAAGGGGACAGTTAATCTTCTTCTGAGGTAGGCGCGTCCCTTGCATCCTCCAGGCCCTACTCTACTTTCTTCTTTTGCCTTAGGGTTTTGTAACTGAAGAGATGCCACGACCTTGGCAGCTCTTATAAAGGAAAACATTTAATTTAGGGCTGGCTTACAGTCTCAGAGGTTCAGTCCATTATCATCATGGTGCGAAACCTGCAGGCAGACATGGTGCTGGAGAAGAAGCTGAGAGTTCCACATCTGAATCCCCAGGCAGCAGATGGAGACAGTGTGCCCCCACAGGGCATGGCTTGCGCATAGGAGACTTCAAAGCCTGACCCTACCACGACATACTTCCTCCAACAAGGCCACACCTCCTAATAGTGCCCTTCTCCTATGGCTAAGCATTCAAACACATAAGTCTATGGAGGCGATTCCCATTCAAACCATCATATCCTCCTATAAAGTTTTTAGACTACATACTCTTTCCGAGGAAGGCACCTCTTACTCCTATATAGCTGAAACATCATGACACACGCACTGCCTGTGAGGTGTCATATCACACACACTTGCTTAAAATGAACACCCAGAAACTGCATCTTCTCTAGGGTTTGTCTTATAGAGTGGCCTAGCCAGTTTGCCTGCTGGGCCCATGAGTCCATGTTTTTAGATGGAAAGGAGACCTGGGCTGGTCTTCACCCTTCTGTTTCATCTTCTAATGGACATTCAGTGGTGAATATCAATAGTCATGCTGACTGAATGAAGGGCATCTACCAGGCATAGTACCAAATGCCTTTTGTGAGTCATTTTATTGGGTCCCTGGTGATGTCTTGTGATATAGAATTGACTATCCATTCTCAATGTCTGAACTGAGGTTCAGCATGGCTGACTATGCTGTCCAATGCCATAAAGGCATTAGTGACAGGGTTGTGAATCTAATGCCAGAGCTTTTAAAAACAAACCCATTCTTCTTGTTTGTCTGTGCATGTGCATGTGGGTGCATGTGTGCACACTGGGGACAATTCCCATGATGCAGTGTGCATGGGAAGGTCATAGGACAAATTTGTGTATTTGATTCTTTTCCTCCACTTGTGTATTGTGTGTTATCTGTACATGGGGAATTGTGGGGAATCTAACTTGTTGGACTTAGCTCACTGTCCCTAAAACAGCATTCTATTATTATTATTATTATTATTATTATTATTATTGATGATGATGATATATGTATAGTGTGCACACACCACAATATGCATGTGGAGTTCAGTGGACAATTCTGTGGAGTTGGGGCCTGTTTCTCTCTTTCCATTTTTACATTTGCTGTGGGTTGTGGAGACTGAACTAAGGCCATCAGACATGCTTTTGCTTGCAGAGTCTTCTGGCTAGCCCCAAACCTTGGGCTTTATGTAGCTGACATATGCAATATGTTAATTACAATTCAGACTCAGTATGTGGCTTAGTGATTCAAGCCTTAGAGAGAAGCCATTGCTTTAAAAAGTTGTTTTGCCTGTTACATGAGACTTCAGAGCCACTGTATTTAGATGCAGTGGTCTAGTTATCCTGTTTGGCAAGTGTCAAGGGCTGTCAAGATGGGAAGCAGTTCTTCTTGTTCGGCATTCATGGTAGTGTGTTCTCATCTTTATATGGTATATAGTTTGTAAACTGAGTAGTCTAGACTTAATGTCATGTATATTTTGTAGGGTAGCAGCTGTCACTCTGACCCCACAGCTGCTTTTTTTTGTTTGTTTGTTTGTTTTGATTTTTTTTGAGACAGGGTTTCTCTGTGTAGCCCTGGCTGTCCTGGAACTCACTCTGTAGACCAGGCTGGCCTCGAACTTAGAAATCCGCCTGCCTCTGCTTCCCAGAGTGCTGGGATTACAGGCGTGCGCCACCACGCCCGGCTTTGTCTTGGTTTATTTCAACTAAGTAAAAACTAACTTGCTCATGGTAGAAACAGCTAGAGGCGATGGGACATACTCAGTCCTTCATTGTCCCTGTTGTGATCACAGCTCTAGAGGATCATAGCATGCCAACCTGTATATTGACAGCCCTCAGGCTTGGGTGTGAATCCTGGCTCTGCCCCCTATCTATGCAAGTAACTTTGCTCTTAGCATCCCAAGATTTTTTATTTATACAGTGGTATATACTAATGATACCTGCCTCATAGGGCTGTAGAGATGAGATAGTTTATATACCATGAGACGTGATATTTTTGAACTCCCCATGTGAGTGTAAGCCAACTGCCTACTTGGTTTTTTTTTTTTTAAATAACTTTCATTCTAAGCAAATTTGTAGTCGAGGTCTGTCAAGGATTATCAGCTGCCTGGAAGGCCCCATTTCATGCTGAGTAGATGGTGCAGGTAAGTAAGATACATAGTAAGGGATTGGGACAACATTGGTTGAATGTTTTATGGCCAAGATTGGAGATAATGGGTCACGCAAAACATATTGGTGCTCCATTATCTATTTTACACACAAGCTAATACCCAGTAAATGGTCAGGATGGGGCTCCAGGGTAACAGTCAGATAGGCTGGCAGGGCTCTGCTTGGCTCAGTTTAGTTAGTGCTTGCCTCCAGTAATCTCTGCCATACATAGTGATGGTGGATACAAGGAGTGGGTGGGCGTCTGTTGACTGACCCAAGCTTTGCAGGCAACAGGATTGCAAGGCTGGAGTGCATTTTGGGCAAGCAGGGTGACAGCAGGAGGCTGAAACCTGGATTTGAGCATTTTATTCTTACCACTATCCTAGAAATGACTGGATTTGGGGCACATTGCTGAATTTTAGTAGCGAGGCACCAGGCAATGGAGAGAGAAAATGTGATGCTGGGTGCTTCATCTGTGCTACAGAGCTAACGAAGTCTAGCCCACCTTGGAGGGATATTGTACACAGCTTCGCTAATTAGTGTCAGTAATGAGCTTCAGAGCTACCAGCGAGTGCTGAATTGAGGCCAATTATTTCTTAGGAATAACCTGACTCAGGTGCATTGACTCATAGCCTTTATTGAAGAGAAGATCCGATGCCCTCTCAATTTTGTTTCTAAGCTTCCCCCCCCCCATAGATCAAAGGAAAACTAAAATCTTCAGCCATATCAGCAGTCCCAGGTTTTGTCATTTCTCATGACATGTATAGGAAGGAGCAGGGTCATAGGTCTGAAGTCCAGTGCCTGCCCTTAGCCCCAGAGCTTCAACCAGCCTGGAGCTTTGACTTTCCTCGCTGTGAAAGAAGCCCAGAGGTCAAGACCCTTCATGTCATTTGACCTTAAGATTCATGAACAGAGTGGCTTGTTTTTTCTCTTTAAAATTTTTTTTCACAGCCGGGCGGTGGTGGCGCACGCCTGTAATCCCAGCACTTGGGAGGCAGAGGCAGGTGGATCTCTGAGTTCGAGGCCAGCCTGGTCTACAAAGTGAGTTCCAGGACAGCCAGAGCTACAAAGAGAAACCCTGACTCAAAAAATCAAAAAAAAAAATCTTAAAAATTTTTTTTCACTCAGGTGATACATACATGTTCCTGTATGTATAAATATGTATGTGCAGCTGTGTGTACAGGTGTGTGCATCTATGTATGCATGTAAAGGCCAGAGAAAGATGTTGGGTATCTTTCTCAATCACTTTCTCAGTTCTACATTTTTGGTGTGTGTGTGTGTGTGTGTGTGTGTGTGTGTGTGTGTATGGAACCCACATGCACCATGGTCTATTGCCTTGTTTGGGGACAGGCTCTTTAGTTTATGCTTCCCTGCTGTATAGACCAATGTCCCTGGCCTATGAATTTCTGCTAACTTCACCTTCTATGTCTCCACAGGAGTGCACTGGGATTTCAGGTGCACACACCACTGTACCCAGCTTTTACTTAGGTTCTAGGTGGGTAAACTCAGGTTTTCAGGCTTGCATGGCAAAGCACCTTCTCCACTGAGCCATCTGCATAATATTTAACCTTACTTTGAGATGGAGTCAGTCATGAACCTAGAATTTACTGATTTAGGAAGACTAGCTGCTTGGCCAGCAAGCTCCAGGGATTCTCCAGTCTCTACCTCTCTAGCATTCGGATTACAGGCATGTGCTGATGCACCCAGACCTTTCTTTATATGATTGCAGGGATCTGAACTCCGTACTCGACTCCTCATGCCTGTGTGGCAAACACTTCACTGAGTAATTCATCTGCCAGCCTTCCCTCTAGGCTTCTGAGAGAGCAAATAGCAATCATAAAGTTTTCAGAAAGCCTGTCATGTAACTACTCCATATTCAATATATGAATATATTTATGAGCTTGTTAGACCTGGTAATTACCACCTCCTGACTTTCATTTTTCAAGTGGTTCCATTATTCATTATTTGTTTTGGCAAAGGATATCTTATCAGGATACATCTTACAGTCCGAATGAACAAGAACAAAAAGAAAAAAAAAGGTGTTATTAATTCATTGAGGGGATCTGGAAGGAAAAACAGAGTAAAAGCGCAGTTACTTGAAGACAAGGACTAGCTCTCACTAATTAGCAGAGGACTCCTCCACACCCGGGTACCACCATCACTTCTTTGTGTTGTTCTGGGTTCTGTGCATGATTTCTAGGGTGTTTGATGGAGGAAATCTTTGATGATTATTGCTTGTCTAAGCACCAGTACATTTTTGGCCAGGCTGAGTAGAAAAGAATATGTGCTTTAATTTATTTTATACCTATTTCTTCAGGGAAGGCAGGCTACTAAAAGTTACAGGGTGGTAAATATTTTCCACTTGTTTTCAAGGCTGTAGTAAGTGAGTCGTTTTTCACTTGCCTGATATGTTCCTTGCTCAGAAATTCTTTTAGCCATTTCAGTCAAGGCTGAGGACCCTGATGGAAAAACATTACTGCTTAGTTCCTGAAGCTTGGCATTAATGAGAAAACAGGCTGGATGTTAGTCATGCAAAATAGAATTTTCAACTTCTCTGGAACTTTATGAAGAAATGTGGTTAAGTCCTTAAATTCATTTAAAACTCATTCCCACCCACTTCTAAAGCAGATCCGAGGTGACTAAGAGCCCAAGAAATTGAAGCTGTGATTGAAATTCATCATTATGTGCTGTGCTGGAGATGATTTGGTTAGTGGAAGCTTAATGGGCTCGTTATTTGGTAAGGATTTATAAGTTTTTTATTGCTTTTTTATTTTTACATAATTTTTATCAGTACTGATGATTTGGAAAACAAATGCAAATGCTTCTCAACCTACAGTTTTGGGGGAAAGGGTCTGAAAGCATTAACATTGAATTTTCAGATAGTGAGGTATGTGGTGGGTGGATACAGTCATGGTAGATGCTCTAGATGCGATAAGGGACTTTGACCAGAAGCTCCCTAGGGAAAGAAAGGGTTGTGTTTTTATATTTCTAGGTCCCTGTACATCACTAAGGGAAGGGAAGAAACTTGATGTAGAAGCCATGCGTGCTGGCGTGTTCACTTACACTCCTTCTTAGTGAGACTTCATACATAGCTCAGGACCATCCGTGCAGAGGTTTTTCCCACAGTGGGATGGGTCTTTCTACCTCAATTAATAATGAAGACAATCCCTTATGGGCATGTCCACAGACCAACCTGCTGAAAACAATTACTGAACCGAAACTCTTGCCAGATGGTTCTAGGCTGTGTCAAGTTGACAGTTAAAGCTAAGTAGGACACTAGGCGACTTCAAAAATTTGACATCCTTAGAACAAAAGAGTTTAAAAAACCATCGTTACGATTATGGTTCATGCTGTCTTATCCAAAATTTAAAGCTGGTTACTTCTCAGAAGACTGATGTTTATCTGGAAACAGTAGAAATGGAGCTGCCAATGATTTCAGGTGCTTTTATTTCTATCCTGCTGATAGTGTTTAGCGTACTGTAGATTGACTAGAGAGTTGCAATTAATCAATTCAAAGGTGCACACACCAACATCTCTGAGACAAACACTCACCTCAGGATTGCTATCAATCAAGAGATACAGCTTTCATTTACTTTTAAGATTTTACTGTTATTTTTGACAATTGTATATGTGTGGAGAATGTATTATGATCATATTTACCCCCATTGCTCCTTCTCCCTCTTCCTCTCCTGCTGATTACTGTACTCTCTTCCTAAGTAGACTCCTACTATCTACTATCATCATGGTGTGTGTGTGTGTGTGTGTGTGTGTGTGTGTATGCTGAAGACAGTTTGAAGCACTTCCCTCTCTCCCCCAGCCTTACAGTCTTTCCTGCCTCACTTTGTGGCATGCCTTGAGCCTTGGGGGCAGGTGACATAGATGTCCCATTTAGAGCTGAGCACTCAATAGTCAGTATTCCCAATAATTGACCAGTTGTGAGCCTTCATTAACAGTCAACATCTACAAGAAGAAGCTTCTCCAACCCCAGGCTGAGAGCAGCACCAGTTTATGAGTATAAACTTAAATATTTGGGAGGCAATGCGGCTATGCATCCGTTTGGCAGAACATCAGTACTACAGTCTCCCCTAGGAGCTGTGATTACATAGGAGCAAACTTGGTTAGAATTCCTAGTGGAATAACAGCTCGCAAAGCCCAAGGTGGCCTCATTCTCTCAGTGCTGCCATCAAGAAGCCACTTACAGATGGTTGGAGACAGGCCTTGAATCTGGTTGTTTGAAAACTTTCGATTGGCAACTTGGCAAAATGCAGGAAGTATTGATAATCAGAGTTTACAGAATGGGTGTTGGGACTGGCAGAAAGTCCAGAGACAGCCATGGAGAACTCATCCATTATTCCAATGCCAATACTCTAAGCTGAAGATTTAATTTCCTGGAATTAAGAAAAAGTCTCCAGGATACCTTAACAAATTTATTGCACTTACATTTTATATGCATATATACATAGTCATAAAATATGATTTATATGGTTATTTACTAGACAGCTCTCTTTCTTAAATGCACATGAAATGAAAATTTATGGTATCATATTATAGACAAAATATGGAACTCATATTGTTTCAGTTTCTATAACTAATGTGGTTGAGGCCACCAATGGCGCCAACTTAACTTAGCCCAATAATTCCAAAGAGGCCAAAATAGTTAAGAGAAAGTGAAGACATCCTGTGTTATTGTTTCAGGAAGCCTGGTGCTCTTTCCAAAGAAGCCTGTGATTCAGGAGCTGCCTCCTTGATTATGGGAAAAAGTGAGACTGGGAACTACACATGTGTTTCCAATTTGGAGTGGGGAGGCCCGTGTGCCTACAACGCATTCTATCTTAAGGATCATGGGAATCTATTTTCCAGCCTCACTCAGCCTCATGTTAAATGTGTACACAACAGTATATTTTTATAAATATACTTTATGCTACCTCCTCCCCCTTCTCCCCAACAAATCTGCAGATATTTTTGTTCCTTCCTCTTCAGGGAATTTTGGGTAAAGCATAATAAAGATGGGTCTTAGTTTTAAAGCTTACAATAATGAAGTATGTATCCTTCTAAATGTCGATGTGATGGACAGATGAAATCATTCTGTTTCTCTAGGGCACAAATACCCTGTAAGTCTAGGAATGGCCTCAGCAGGATACATCAAGCTCAAAGGTGGAAGACGATATTTCTGTTCTGAGAGGTCTGACAACACCCTCTTCTGGTCTCTGTGTGCGCACCACCACATATGCTCATAGACATGGACGCAGGTATGTGCATGTACACATGCACGAATACATAGGCGAGGAAAGGAAGTCTCTTCAAAATATTTCGAATCCTTCATAACCAACACGATCTTTGAAAAATTCTGTTTCCAAATCAATGCAAATCTGTTTCTAGTTTTGGACAGTGGCCCACTTTTCTCCCCTAGTAATTTGCGTATTCTATTTTAAGGTGATCAGATGCATGGGGCCGTCCCTAATAATTGTCAGGGAAAGTCTATGGCCATTGTTTTCAAATCTTATATTCAGGAGAAAGGGCTCTAAAATCCACATGTAGCTATAGGGCTAGTGATTGACGGGCAACTGCAAGGCATGTAAGGATCACAATTCCACAACGAGACGAAAACCAAAGATCAAACTCTCTTCTCGGTGCACCAGTCAATCTTTCAGAAACAAAATACTTAAGCATCACTGATATGGCAGGTGCACTCCTGGACAGCTGGGGCACAGCAGGGAACAAACGTAACCCTTTGCTCATGGAAGAAAAAGTCAAATAACTATAGTTAACTGTATATAAATCATATAGTGTGTCAGAAGGAGATGCGTTGAAAGGTTAAAAAAAATAGAAAATGGGCACTGTTAATGTGACCTGATTGAACATCTCTTAAGGTGCTTCTCAGTCATCCGAAGTTCAGTGGTGGTGCACGCCTTTAATCCCAGCACTTGGGAGGGAGAGGCAGGTGGATTTCTGAGGCCAGCCTGGTCTGCAGTGACTTCCAGGCGAGCCAGGCTACACAGAGAACTTCACAGGCTGCATTTCTATCTTATGAAGTGACACCTGACTTCTACGAGAAAGCCTGTGTGTTACACAGATCAAACCAAACAACAAAAAACAAAGGAAAACAAAACAAAAACCTCTTGTGGTTTCTATATAAAGAAATCTGCTGGTCTCAGAAGGGGTGTTCTTTAAATCACTCCTACGAAGTAAATTCTGGTGAAGGACTAGACCTTAAATAGACTTTCTGGAGAAACAGGCTTAAGTAAATAGAGACAACTATCTGGATGAAAGCATATGCCCTCTCCACTGTTTTCTGGCTTTGATAGACTCATTATAAAGCCTAGACAAGCCTCAAATTTGTACTCCTGATCTAGCCTCCCATGTGTTGGGCTTACAGGTCTCTGCCACAATATTTGCCCCACTCCTGGTGTCTATAGTACTGGGCTCGTAGTTAATATTTCTTCATTCATTTCTTTGATACCAGAATTCCATGCTCCATTAACCATTAGCCCAGTTGTAGGTCTGAGGATTGTCGGATGCATGGCCAAGTAACAAGAACTGGACTCGTTGTGAGGACTTCTCTGCTAAAGCCACCATGGAGATATTACTGGGAGAGTTGCTAACTATGTACTGGGGTATATGTGACAATGGTGCTTTCCAGATGGAAAAAGGAGAGGCTGAGACCTGGTGACATGCTAAGGAGCCTGGTGACCAAGTAGAGGAACTGATATCATGGCTGACATCCTGGTGACAAGGTGAGGGACCTGGTAATGTGGTATGGATCCTGGCAATATGGTAGAGGACCTGGTAATGGGGTCCTTACCCCTGCTGTACCTGGACCTGTTGTGCTCTTGTTCAGTGTAGCTATCATTACATTGGTGTGAGCTAAGTTCATCTCACAATCAAAGGAATCTTAAGAGCATAGGCATCAGCTGGTTTCAACCTTCTTTACCAACAAATAACAATGATTCCCATCCAATTTGAGGTACTACAAGGCCCCCAAAGTAACAAGGCTTCTGGCTGTCAGAACTGGTATGCTGGTTTGTCACCTTGACACCAAATTAAATCACTTGGAAAGAGGGAACCTCTATAGATAAATTGCCCCCCCCCCATCAAGTTGAACCATGGGTACATTTGTGGGCATTTTCTTAAATGTTAATTGATGTAGGACAACCTAGTCTACTGTGGGTGGTGTCATTCCTAGGCAGGTAGGCCTGGGCTACATAAGAAAAGTAGCTGAGAAAGTCATAGAAGCAAGCAGTGTTCCCCTGTGGTCTTGTCTGTTTCAGCTCTTGCCTCTGGGTTTCTGCCTTGGGTTCTTGTCTGGGCTTCCCTTGATGTTAAGACTAAAGTATAAGATGACCACTCTCCTCCCCCAACACACACTCAAGTTGCTTTCGATTATGGTGTTTATTAGTGACAGAAAACAAATTAATATATCTGTTATGGTGATAATTTTGCTCTCATGGGGTTCATTCTGTGCCCCGTTGCTGGTTTGGAATTCTATATATTAGAGTTTCTTCTCTAGTAGAGAGAAGATTTGATTTCCTTCTCCAACTTATGTATCCTTAGTTATTGCTTAATCATTATAAAGATCCCTAAAGGACCTTAGAAAATTAAATTAGGCTTATCAGCATGCAAAATTTTAACCTCATTAAGGAGGGCCCTAGAAATGCAATTTCTTCATATCTTCTTCCTTCCCCCAAATGAAAGTTTTCTAGCTATGAGGTACATTTGTTCCACATTTTAAAGGCATTTATGTTATTGGATTTTAAGGTAAGCCAAGAGGAAAAATTGATTTGCCCTTTGCTTGTTTCATACTTTGGTGTCTGTTTCCCAACGTCTTGTGTCATCAGCACCTTAATCTATGGTGCTCAGAGGAGCCTAGTCTCCAGTGTTTGCTTACTGACAAATCAGCACTGTCCAACAGTAACTACAGAGCAACCCATTTCTGGCTATATATGGAAAACAATTGAAAATAGGATCTTGAAGACGTATTTGGACATCCATAGTTATTATGACATCATTCAAAGTAGGCACAAAGTGGGAGAAAGCTAAATCTGTCAGTGGATAAAGATGAAAAAAATAGCATGTATACTCAATGGAATATTAGTCAAGCCTAGAAGGAAGGGAAGCTTACCATATAGCTACAAGTGATGGAACCAGGATCTCAAATCTGGTCAGTTTGAGTCCATAGTCATAGGCAATAATTTCCCTGCACATGGATGCACTTAAGTACCATAGATCACTTATCCCTGGCAGGCATGGACATCATCAGGCCTGTGTAGACACTGATTTAAGTCCAGTTTGCGAATGTAGAGAGTTGACACCTACCTTCAGCCCACGATGTGCAAAGCAGATGTGTTTGGCAGCTGAGCTGCCAAGTCCCTGATACCACATTGATTAAGCATCATATTTTCCTATCTGATTTCTCTGCTTTTCATGAGGCTATTATTTAGTGTGCAGCAATAAGGGAGAGCAAACACAGCTCTGACTTTTGGGAAGTAAATATCAGCTAGAATAAGCATTTGGACTCCCTCAAGGCTTTTAAATCTACTGAAATGTCAGGTGCAATGAGATTCTGGGCAAAGGACAGCACAGCAAATCTGTGGATATTATAAAAGTTCCCCCAACGCTGAGGGACTCAAGTGTACCAATCAAGCCTTACCTTGGCTGCAGCCGCCTGGGATCATTTGATGGCTCTAAATTTATCTCCATTGGTGGTCATGAATGAGCATTTAACCTAGCTGTCAGTTCAGGTAATTATCTAAACTGTAAGTACAGATCTCTGCCCCAGGGTCTCTTTACCACATCAGGGGCATCATGTGGAGAGGACTTGCTGGCTCCCTCCCTGTTGGAGGGAGGAGAGGGCTGTGAGGCAAAACTTGTAATTAATAGATTTGGCTTTCCTGGGTAATCTTGTTAAAGGAAGAATTTTATTTAAGAGTTTCTAGGAGAAAAATTCCATATTTTTGTTTATTTCTCAGATGAAGGCACAATATAATCTGTGATCTGGAGTACCCAGTGTGTGTGTGTGTGTGTGTGTGTGTGTGTGTGTGAGAGAGAGAGAGAGAGAGAGAGAGAGAGAGAGAGAGAGAGAGAGAGAGATGCATCCATCCCTCTCACCTTTTATTTTAGACCAGAACCAATTACACCAGGTTCCTTATATGTCCCTGATGAATCCTTAGACTTCCCACGTAAATATTCCACATACCAGTTGAACACTAATAAAAGATGGCTTTTCCCATGTGTAAATATTTCAGATGGGTCAAAAATTTATGGCCGGGGTTTTATAGGCCATTGAAATGAAATGGTTATATTTCTTAAAATATTTTCCCCCATCACTTATATATCTCTAGCCTGGGGAGAAGGGACTTTCAATACTAATATCATATGTCATGCAGCTGAGGTATAATAATAACAGTAGCCCAAGGTCTCATTCTTGGCACCAAGTTGAGTAGAACCACCAGGACAGCTGTAATTCAACATTCTTATTTAAAAAGCATTTCTATTTTCTCTGCGTTGAAAACATTGTGAGCATTTACTCCATGTGAATATTGATTAAGACTCTAAAATAAGTTTCTCTTGAGTATTTTTTTTCTTAGCTGTTTTTGTACTTTACAAACCTGTGGAAAGACAGAGACACCTTCAAGGTATACTTTTCAAGATCTTCAACTTACTATTTCTTAGAAGTTAACTTTCCTTTAATTGGAGCTTAAAAGGCCATGCTGGGAACTCATAAATCTCTAAGAAAGCCTATTAATTAAGGGAAGTTTAGATAATTTATAGTCGTTTTGAGAAATACTCAAGTCACAGAAAGAAGTACTCTGAAATCCACATTCTCCTTATTTTGACCTCTGGAAACTTCTGATTTATTATCATGAGCTTGGGTGGTTGATGTATTCCACAGATGACAATTCAGGCATTGAGGGGCTCTGCACAGTGGTTTTATGACTGTGTGTGTGGGAATAAGGCAGTGATCTGGTGGGAGTAAAGTCAGAGCTATCAAGTCCCTTAGTGCCAAGGAACACGGTAGTCGGAGGTTCACAGCTTACTAAGTCCCAGACTTGCAGTGATTGCTACAATGTCTTAGTTTCCGAGGTTTGATACAATTATTTCTATCTAACTCTTAGCTTTAGCCAAGACACTCTTTGGTATTATTCTTTCTTCTATGAACTGTAGTCTGGATCCAAGGACTCTAATAGCAGCTACACATCCTTTTTCTCCTGTGCTCTTCGTTCTCATGTCCTTTCTTTGAAACCTACATTAAAAGCAGAGACTGTTGCCTCCAGAAGGCAAAGAGACAGTGTAATCTGAGAGAAAATGGAAGATTTAGGAAGTCATCATCGTTATTATTTTTAAGCCCAAAGAACCTTTTTGAAATCATAATTTGAAGAGACAGACTTTGGTCCTGCGGATATATGAAATTGTGATACTGTTCTGTCCTAAGGAAGAAACAGGAAAAATGAGTAGATAACTTGCCATTGCAACCTCCTGGACACCTGTGCAGTCAGACTTTGAAGCAAGGTGCTTCATGCTGTTATTTTCCATTGGGAGGTATGTTTATCTGTTCTCTATTGCTATAGCAAAAGACCAGAGGTTAGGAACTTCATAATGAAAGAGAATTTCCTTTAGCTCACAGCTGGAGGATCAAGGGCATGGTATTGGCATTAGCTAGGCCCTGTAGCAATGATCTCAGTCAGATGGCATCATAACAGTATGAGCACACACACACACACACACACACACAAGGGAGGTATCACATGGCAAACCAGAGACCCAGAGGGAGGAAAGAAGCCAGAAATAATCTCACCTGCCCCTTAAAAGTCCCTCTCTGTTACACACTGAGAACCAAGCACACGAACTCTTGGGAACATACTCAAACGAGGGAAGGAGACAATCAGGACATAGATACACAAGTGTGGTGTTTGACAATAACAGGTATGATGGTGGAATGTGCCAGAGGGACCTCTTTGAATATAGAATAATGAATTCCCCTCCTCCACTGCAATTTATGAAACAACTTTACACATTGGATTACTGCACAGTTAAGCCCCTGTGCCTACAGCCAGCACTATTTTAAGCATGCTTCCCAGGTTTGTTTCAGATATTTGTATAGTAAGTCAATAGTTTGCTATGGCTCTTTTATTTGTAAAAGCACATTTTAATCTTTGTTGCTCTGTTGAGCAAATCAGGTTTTACTGTTGGCTTATAAAGAATAAATACTGGAATTCTGTATGCCAGCCTCACTGTTTATGAAACTACTGTCATCTGATGATGTTGAAAGCTCAGTTCCTGAACAGGAATCCATCACTGATTTTATGGACAAGTCCTCAGATGAGGCTCACATTTCTAGAACCTTAGACATGTACATATCTGAACCATTAAGTATCTGAGTGGTCAGGCTTAATGGCTAGTGGTTTATTATCACAGTTTCCTTATTACTGTATAGAGAAACACTTTATTCTGTGAAGACTGCTTATTGAGGGTGTAAATTATGAGTCGTTTTGTAACGTAAGCTCTGGTTCATGAGCTTGGGATATGTGAGATTTAAATTTAGAATCCATGGACTGACCAAGCAAGTCAAGAGAGATCCTGCTAGGAGCAGATGCTAATGTCTTTCTTGTACACCGTACTATATCAGCTGGAAGGAAAATCCCAATAGTCTCATAAACAGAATTGAACAGAATCATATGCCTAATTTTACTGGAGTGTGGTGGCTGGCAGTCTAGACCTAGTAGGTTCCACAAAATAATGGTCCAGTGTCCTTTTAATTAATCATGCTTATTGATAGGGTGTATCCTTCATTTACCTTTAGGGTCTAAGACAGATGCTATAACTGTGTCCCTGAATTACTGATAAGAACATTTCTAGCCTGTTTCATGTACTATTTTCTCTTAAGATCCAAAATTTAGTTTGTTGAGAGGCCACAGAAGAAGGTAACAAATGGAATGCTCTGGCTGGGTTAAAATAAGGATCAAAGTGTTCATCTAATGCTTGACACTTTCATCCCTAAAAATGGGAAAGATGTTAAGGCATCTACTAATGTATAGTCCTGAAGGGAGACATACGTGTGCCATGAGCCAGTCTAGGAAAGAAGGCCTTCTGGATCTGATGATGGAAGAAGTCTGGATAAAAGTTTGATTAAAGGGACTTTAGGAAAAGGTGGAAAAGTAAGAATAATAGGAAAATCAAATATGGACAACTAATTGGAGTTTACAAAGAGCAAGCATTAGAAGAAGTAGGGCAGAAGTAAAGGAGGAACGTGAATACAGGCATATCAGTCATATGCCTCCATTTCTCCTTCTTTGTATTTCGGCATATTTGTGTGCCTATAGGCATATTTAGGAGAGATTACGAAATAGTTACACATAAGAGAAGGGCAGTCATGACAGTTTATCTGTGATAACTTTGAGCAAGTCTTGTGGGGTCCTGGACAATCTACCATGCCTCAGATGATAAGAGGCTAGGTGATAGGCAGGTGAAGAGGGAGGAGTATCCCACAGCTGCTGGGTGGCTGGATTAATGGAAGGTAGTAGTTACTCTTTTAGAGTGCTCATTTCCTCTGTGAGTTAACCAGCCAGGTCACCACACTGTGGTGGGAAGATAAGAAGCAGAAAATACAGAGTAGTTATCTTAGGCATTGGGACATCAACTTGTAATTTGGAAAACGGCAAAGAGTGGACTATTAACAATATTATCTGCTAATTAATTAGAGGAAGGGCTTTAATGGACTAAGTAAGGAAACCCAATCCCTAAGATGGAGCATGGAACAGAAAGGCAGAGCTCAGGACAGAATTGAAGGCACAGAACTTGTGACAGAAAGGGGGTCTCCTCAGTACTTACTGGAGAGCTTTATTTATAAAGAGGGAAGGAATGAACCAGAAGGTATCAGAACATTATCGGGGACTCACGTGCACTCAGATCTGTAAGTAAAATGAGAGTGAATGAGATCTTTATTTGGGTCTCAGTTCGGGTGTTTATATTGCGACTATGCTAGTAATAATTCTGAACATTGGCTTTACCTCTGAATTTCCTGGTGTTCAGGCAAGGAGGCAAACAAAACAAAGCATAATGGCTTGTATGGCTTACATTGTCTGATAAACAATGCATACTATTTTCTAGGCGAGTCAAAGACTGAACATATTACTCTCAGAGAAAATTATTTTGTAGGTTTGTTGACAACAAGCAACTTAATTGAAAATCTCCTTGAGAGCAATTTTACAGAAGACTTAAACTCATTTTACTATGTCCATTTCATATTCCAAATCTACACAGAAGCAGATGGTATTATGTTAATTATTATGCTGAGAAGACATTTATGGAGTATAAAAATAATATAGTCTAGTGGCTTTCTGCTGCTCAGTTCACACAGGGAGAGAACCAAGAGCTTCCGGAGAAGAGTCGAATGCTTGCTGTGCCTTTCAACCTTTAAACACAATTGATCTCAAATGCATTTAGCATTTACTTAGGGATTAAACTATCAGTAAACAGGAAATAAACAAGGGCAGATGACAGTCTGATATTTATTCATGTGAAATATGAATAGTCTGATTGCCACTACTTTAGATAGACATGGGGACACATTGTTGAACAAAATGAACCAAAGATCCTTGTCCTGGTGTACCAGACTCTGAAAGTTAAAGACTCTGAATTGCTTCTTGATTGGATAGATGACGATACTGGCTTTGGTGTGGACACAGAGATAGCAGCCAAGAGAGGAATGGTCTTACTTTTTTTTGTTGTTGTTGTTTTTGTTCATCCATTCTGCAGTTCATCGGTGATGTTTAACATGTGAAGTATACGATATTTAATGAATCAGCTCCTGACCAGACAGAGGTGGGTAGCTCCAACTTAAGGACAGACTGGGCAGCTGTGTGTAAATAGAGATAAATGAAAGTTAGTTGGGTCAGTTCTTGGTGTAATTAGATAAGGTTGTCCTTTCCTTTAGAGTCCTTCAAGAATGTGGGTTATTGGGAATGTGGTTCCTTTATTTCTGAGGTGCAAAGTTAAACTAGATGGTGCCTGAAAAGCCTCTAAAATCAATTCTGATTTGGGACTCACTATTCTGCTCCCCAAGTGAACATCCAGTGTGCACTAGGTTGTGAGTCTGGCCTTGTTTGTGTCTGATGGAAGGAAGAGCCTAGAAACTAGGAAGGGATTCTGGGAAATATGTGGTTTGACAGGATGCTAATGCTGTGAAGTCTTCATTCCTATGGTGCTGGTCTGAACTGGTTGGCTTCTAGAAATGTGTTTGTTTGGGTTTGAGTGCTGTGAAGAAACACCATAACCGTGGTAACTCGCTGGAGCTGGCTTATAGTTTCAGAGGGTTAGTTCATTATCATCATTGCACAAAGCATGACAGTATCCAGCAGACAGGTGCTGGAGGAGCTGAGAGTTCTACATCTTGATCTGCAAGCAGCAGAGAGAGACTGTGTCACTCTGGGCATAACTTGAGCATATTAAGAGTTCAGGTCCACCCCTACAATGATGCAATTCTTCCAACAAAGCCACACCTACTAATAAGCCCATTCCCTGTGGACCAAGCATTCAAGCACACGAGTCCATGGGGACCATTTTCAATTGAACCACCACAGGAGAAGCCATTTCTACAAGGATGAAGGAGGACTTGAAAGGGGAGTTGAACCATTTTCTTTGTCTTTTCCTGGCCTGTGTGTTAGAAATATTTCCCCGGCTGACTTTTACCTGAGGAGTAAAGAGTGATTTAAAATGGATGTTAAATGAGTGTGTTCTCAGAGTTTCTCAGTTGCCTGTGTTGACTTGATGTGGGGAGATAGGATGCTCAGTGTGATGTGCTGTGGTGTATAAGAACCCAAGCCCGAAGGCAAGTTAGCAAAATAACAGATGGTGAGAGGGCACTCATTCCCTGAGATCTACTTACCCGTAGGCAGGCATCAAGGCAAAGCTCCTGGTCTTGCTAACACTGTGTCTCATCTCAGAATGCCGGGAGTCACAGAAATCACTGGGCTGAGGCCACTAACCCTCATCTACTATACCTTGGACCTGGGGACCTGGACACTCTATAACACCAACAATAGGAGTCGCTTCCTGATCAAAGGAAGAGGAGGTGACTGGAAAGTCTGTCACCCTTAGCATCTTCTCCCTGGATTATGATCTTTTGAGATCCTTTGCTTCTTTTATTTATCAACCCCAGAATCATTCATCTTCATTTCTCACTAGATAATATTCGTTGTCTTTTGCCGTTTTAGTGATCTCCATGGTGCTAGAAAAGAACAGTGAGAACAGCTATGTGGGGGTTTATTTATTTGATTACCATTCACTAATTATCTACCATAAATAAATATTTAGTTAGCAGGAGAATGAAGGCATAGATACATATTCCCCAAGCACTCTAATAATTATAAAGTAAAAATTCTAAAATAGTTTGGAAAATAATGGAAAGAACACTGAACAAACAAATATGGTATGAGATCCAATATCATAGCACAAGATAATTCAATGGCTACAGAGAGTCCAAATAAAACACGACATCTTTTCCCCTCGAGAACTGGATGGACGTGGGGCTCTCGTATCACAGCCTTAAAGACTGAGTTGGTAAAATGTTAGACATGAACCATGAAGCAGAAATGCAGGTGGCATGAATTGAGCTTGCGTTCAATAATGGCACTTGGCAAAATAGGAGAGAGTAGTTAGGTGGGTGGAGCCTCGCTACTCTGCAAGTGTGGATCAAATACTTTCTGTCAGTCATGTTCTCATACCATGGATAGGAGCCTTGAATATCCTGATGATGATTTGGAAGATGGTGTCTCTGCAGTCACATTTAAGTCCGAGCCCAAGCCTAAGCCCAAGCCAAGAGAGAGAAAGAGAAAGAGAGAGAGAGAGAGAGAGGAAGACAGAGACAGAGAGGGAGGGAGAGAGGGAGAGAGGAAGAGAGGGAGGGAGGGAGAGAGGGAGGGAGAGAGGAAGGGAGAGACACAAAGAGACATAGAGAGACACAGAGACACAGAGAGAGACCAAGGGAACTTAACTGAAGAATATTAAGATAGTTTAGATAAATGACGAGGGACAGTTGACATAATGCAACAGAGGTAGAAAGGTAGGGTTGGCTTGGCGCCCATGGTAACTACGGAGACTCTGTTACCACGCCACTGCATTAACTGTCACTGTACTTGTTAGCCTATAGCAGTGCCCGTGTTGTGAAAAATACTATGCTGGAACCATAGATGGACACATTTGTGTCTGGTTACAATGTCAGAATTTAGTAACAATACGATAAGCTCCCTTGGTATCAGTGACTGTAACTCACCAAGCAATCTTGAGTTCCCTTGACAGTGTGTGACTGTCTTGGATTCTGTTCTAGATACAAATTTTAACTTGCATATCACACATTGCACTTTACAGGGAGGGAAGTAGGTTAGGGAATACAAAAGGGTTAGAGAGGCTGCAGAGTTCAAAGAGGCTGTACTAAAGGCACAGTGCTGAGAGAGAGAGAGAGAGAGAGAGAGAGAGAGAGAGAGAGAGAGAGAGAGAGAGAGAGAGAGAGAGAGTCCAGACCGACAGCAGCTGAGTGGTTCAGGCTATCCTGGGGCCCTAGGGTCAGAGTTGGGAGTTCAGATCTTGTGACACATGTCCTGCCCCCATTTAATGGTGGGTGCCATAGCACCCAAGTATCAGGTGTTATTCTCTTTATCCAGATGATGAATTGCATCTTTTACTGGTCTAACATACCTGATGGGTTCACGAGACTGGCTGGCATACTTTCTTTTAATACCCACAAGTCCATATGCTTTTCATTTTTTAAACATAATTTTGTAAACTCAGAGATAATGGTATTTTATTTGTGTGAATGAGTAATTTATTAGTTCGTTTAATTAAACTGTTTTGTTGTGCTCCGCTGTGTGTTAGAGAGGCTGGAGAGAAGGCTTGGTGGTTAGGAGCTCTTGCTGCTCTTTCAGAGGAAGGGAATTCAGTTCCAAGCACCCGTGCCAGGTAGTTCACGACTAATTGTAACCTCAGGCCCATGGGATCTGTACTGTTTTCTCGAGTCTGTGAGAACCCATACATATTTGTATACACTCAAGTGTATACATATGTGTGGACACACAACACACGCAAATAAAAATATAATAAGCCTTTAAAAGGGGAGTATTGGAAACAGAGCAACAACAGATGGCTAATTCACACACCCACTGCAGTTTATATACTGAGAGGAAGGCAGAGGAAAGCCATGCAGTCCAGAAAATGACGTGCGTGCATGTGTCTTACTTTTAAACGTATCATTATGTTTTATCTTTAGAGATTATAATATAGTTGACTCATTTCCCTGTTCCTTCCCTCCTCCAGACCCTCCCATGTATCCCATCTTGCTTTCTCTCAAATCTGTGACTTCTTTTTCATAAATTGTTGGAACACACACACACACACACACACACACACACACACACACACACATTGGTAATCTCCGAGAACACATATTCAAGTTAACATTATACACACTGGGCAGGTTGCTTTATTTTTAATTGTGTCTCAAAATGTTAGTTACGTAGTAGTAATTTAAACATGAAAATCTTGTAGCCATAACATAGTCACATGAATCTACTTGCTACTTCTCATTCCATAGCCCCGTGAGTCACTGAGAAAACAGTCTCATGTCCAATGAACATAGAAGATCTTTGAAAACATGTTTTATACACAAGTGGATCGAGTGCGCACACCTTGATAGCAGTTAAGAGGATTTGCTCCTTCAGTACCAGAATTGTACAAACTACATATTTAATTCATGATAAATTCTGGTTCTGTAAAATGGTGGGGAAAGATGCCATTTTCTGTAAATAGCTTTGAGTTAATCTGATATCTTTGTCTCAAAAAGGAAATTCAAATTCTGTTCCACTCACAGAATCAATTCAAGAAGCATTTAAATCTAATTACATTACAGAAACAATATAGCTTCTAAAGGATAATGTAGGAGAATAACTTTGTGATTTTGAAATGGTAAAAGACTTCTGAAATAAGATAAAAAACTGTACATGCAACAGGAAAGCCTAATAAACAAAGTTATACTTAAATCGGAACTTTTCTTCTTCCCATAAGTGTGAGAAAATAACCCATAATGTCGGAGATAACTGCAGTATATATATATATATATATATATATATATATATATATATACATAACAACAGCATGTAAAGAATCCATGTTAAGAAGTAGAGATCGGTAGTTGAGTGGGAAATTGAGCCTCTGAAAAAAGACTAGTCACATGACCAATGGCATTTGAGAAATTGTTCACCCTCATTAACATGAGGAAAACACAAATAGCCACAATGAGATACTTCAGTGAGACGCACGGGGCTGAAGAGACAGCTCACATTATAAAGTATTTATTGTACAAGTATGAGGACCAGGGTTTGATCCCCAGAACCAATGTAAAACCAGAGCAAAAGAAAGCAACAGCAACACACAAAGCTGGATGCAGAAGCGTATGCCCATGAGTCTGTAATGCTAACAATGAGGACGTAGAGTGTGGACTGGCCAGCCAGTCTAGTGGAACTGGCAAGCTCCAGGTTCACTGAAAAACCCCTGTGTCCGAACTATAAGGTGCAAAGGGACTAAGGAAGATGTGTGACATAGATCACTGACCTCCCGTGCATGCACACATGGACCTGTAAACACACGTGGACACACATGTGGACATGTACACACACCCACAAGCTTGAAGGAGTGAGGATGAGCAATGGGAAGGAGTTCAGACTTCTGATAGAACCATCCCGGGAGCATGAGCTAGCAACTACTGCAAGCTGAACGAGACAAATGCTTCGAGACAGCAAATTACTATCAGTGCACACACACGCACGTGCGGCAAGGGACTTGTCGAAAGACATTTGTCATCTCCTCTTCCCGTCAAAGCCTCTCACTGAGGAAATCCCAAATTGCTCATAAATATTGAAATGAACAAACAAGCTATTGTATTCATACAATGGAACAGCATATTGCGGGACAAATTAATCTACAGGTGCATGGAAGAGAAGATAAATCAGCCAGACAGTGCTAAAAAAATAAAGAAGCAGCCATACCTGTAAAAATAATAATAATAATAATCAGGTATGACAAATGTGAGGCTGAAGGAATAGCACTCCACCTCCTAGTCTGGGTTGTGCTTCCATGATCGTGGTGCATTCTTATGTCTTATGATTCATTAAGTCATGTCCTTAAGATTGAATTTTTCTCCTGAATGTATTCTGTAGTTTACTTTTTAAACAATTTAGTGATTTTTTTTTTCAATTTCCCTTGGTGGCTTGTTTAGATGCTATCCTAAGAATTGTCAGAGTGTAATTATTTTAGCCCTCTGACTTTTAAAACTGGTTTATTATTCTTCGGCCATTTCATTGATGTACATAATGTCCTTTGGTCACGTTTAGCCCAGTATCCTTCTCTCGTTCGTCCCACTCCTTTTGACTCGCCTCTAAGCAAGTCCCTCCCCTATTTCGCCTCTCATTTATGTTGTTTTGTTCTTTTGTGACTCACTGGATTTAGAGTTGCTTGGCTGTGGGTCTATGTCCTGGAGCATGGACAACTTCTTAGCGGTGATACCACTCAGGGAAATGGCTCTCACTCTAACAGCAGCAATTAAACTGTCAAAGCTCTTGTGGAATGGGATGGGCTGCATCTTGAGTAACCACTGCAGACATGAGTTCATGAGCACAGCAGTAGAATGGTTAGTTTGATAGCTGAGCTTCAGTGTCAAGGGGATACATCTTGTAAAAAGGAAGCCTCCCTTGAGGACTTTCCTCCATCAGGATGAGCTTTTCTTGATTGGTCATTGATACAGGAGGGTCCAGTGCACAGGGAACTCTACTGTCCTATGTTGGTGGGATAGGACTAAATTAGAAAAACTCCTAAGACAGCAAGCAAGCTAGTAACCAGAGTTCTTTCATGTTTCTGCTTCACGTTCCTGCCCGGCTGGAGTTCTTGCCTTAACATTCCTTGACCATCAACTGTAACGGGTAAGATGAAACAAGTCTTCCGCTTCAAGTTGTTTGTTGTCATGGTGTTTATCACAATAACAGAAAACAGTCCAGAAGAGTTGGTTTTAGTGGTCAACTGGAAGCAGTCTACAATCACCTGGGAAGGAATCCTGTATGAGGAGTTCTGTAGATTAGGTTGGCCCTTTGGCATGCCTGGGAGAGATTTTCTTAGTTGGGTTACTGTAGTTAAGAAAAGCCATCTTGAGTATAGGTGACAACGTTTCATAGGCTGGAATTACAATTACAATAACCAACATTTATAATAACTAATCCAGTCCCGGGACACCTAACCTATTCCCTAAAATAAAACCGACTCAGTCTCACACAGTCTTAACTCAGACTCTCTAAAAGAACATGATCTACTAGAGATAAAGCCATCAGAGACCTAATCATGTCCAGTAGGCCCCATCTCTTAATGTCCTACCCCTTCTCATTATGATCCCTATAGAGACTAAGTTTCTGGCACATGGGCCACTAAGGCACAAAGTATCACAGCACAAACAATCACAGCAATGAGTGTTTCAGTTGCTTAGGTCTTTGACTATAACTGGTCAGGAAGTTTGAGACAGAACAAGATTCCACAGTTCAATTTATACTTTTCATAACAATAAATGAATAGGATTTCTCCCAAAGATTTTGAATTTCTAAACCAAATTGGTGGTGACACGTGACCATGCAAATGCTTGAGGTCAAACTGAAATGTGGCTAGCACCCTGAAGTGTCTGAGGCACATGGGAAGGCACCTTTGCCCTGGGAATAATGGTTTTCAACCTGCAGGGGGGGGGTCATATATTAAATATCCTGCATATCAGATATTTACATTATGATTCCTAACAGTAGCAAAATTACAGTTATAAAGTAGCAACATAATAATTCTATGGTTGGGGGTCAGCACGACATGAGGAACTGAATTAACGAGTCACAGCATTAGGAAGGTTGAGAATCACCGCTTTAGAAGAATATTTTTTTGAGTGCAGGAAGAGGACTTCAGCTATGTCACCATCTTGGTTTTACAAAGGTAGATTTGAAGTTCTTTTAGCAGCCTAATCAAGATTGGGCAAGCTCAAAATTTCTCAGGTAAAGATTCTGCTCAGCTCACGGCCAACTTTCCAGCCAATTTCCAGCATGGCTTCCCAGATGTACCTGTTGCTGCCTCTTTATGGCTTAGTTTGAGGTGTTCTGTTTTCAGATTGTAACTAGAGTGATTTTTTTCTCCATACAAAATGTGTTCCAAAGACTATCAGTCTCTCTGGGAATATTTTAAAGTGTTAGCTTGCCATAGGTCTCTTGGACAAAATGAGCAGAATGTGTCTTTAATAGAATGGGCAGATGATATGTATGTTAGAAACATGTAGGGTCACTACTACTGATAAAAATTCCCTCAGAATTCAGGATAGATTAAGCAGCTATGCTTTTGTTAATTTTCAGACTAAAAAATCCTGTTAGTTTTTTGACTAATGGAGAACCTCAATATCAGATATTGATATTTTAGATGTTCTCAACCTTCTGCTGGATAAATAACATTATTTTTAACCTCTCTTTTGGTAATTAAAACTTAGAACATTATTTGAGAAATTATATCGGGACCTTAGATATAGTTTATACTTATTTTCATTTACTAGCACTTTCCAAAGGAATTAAGTGATTCTAAGTACTTGAAAAAAAAACGCATTGTTTCAGACTCTGCCATGGAGAAATGATTGTGTGTTAACTAGGGTATGAAGCAGCCTTATATTGATAGTGAAAGAGCACTTGTAAGAAAAATAGGCAGAATAGCAAAATCATGTGCTTATTGCTACCATAATTATTACCACTGGCCATGCTAACCACCCATGAATAAGGTGCCCAGGTGGTTATCATAACTGATTAATAGCTGGGAAGAGCCAATCAGAGTGGCTAACTAACCATTGTAGTTGGAAGTGTCAAATCCAGAGAACTGTCGCTGACTGATCTTTTAGACCCACTGTGTCATGCTGTCTCTGTAACATTTTCAGTATGAGAGTCTGTGCTTTTCAAGTTCTTATCAAAGGAGTCCCAAGAGCTGTAGCTATCCTCAGTTTGGGGCTTGCACCTTTTAAATGCATGCCGTCACTCCCCTTGAGCTACTGTGCCAGCTCACATGCACGGCAGGCTACAAGGCTGGCACTGCACCCCTGAGCTTCCTTTTGCACTCCAGTTTGGGAAGCAAGGACAACTTGTCAGTGTAGGGGATTTAACAGCTTCGGGGCAGCCATCAGCTGGAAGGGATTAGGAGACAGTGAGTGAGTGGTCCTTTCTCTGTCTCCAGTGGAAGCATTGTTTGCCTCCAGTGGTTAGGATTTTAATTGTCAACCGGCCACCATGTAGAATCCCTGAGAAGACTGTTTCAGTTGAGGAATTGTATAGGTCAGGTCAGCTCATGGCTATGTCTGGGAGTATCTTGATGGTTAATTGATGTAGGAAGACCCAGTCCATTGTGTGTGGCACCATCTCATGGGTGAGACACTAGACTGTACAGACATAGAGAGGGCTAGCTACAGAGCAAGGAGGCAGCGTGGCTGCTTGTGTTTCTCCCTCCACTCCTGACTGTGGTCTGGTACTTTAAACTCCTGCCTTGCTGCTCCTGCAATAATGGACTGTAACCAGGAAATGTAAGCTAACTACACCCTTTCCTCCTTGAGTGACAATTAATCAAGAGGTCTTATTGCAGCAAAAGCCATGAGACTGGAGCACCTTTCTTTCTTAGATCTGTGGTCTACAGTGGGGAGAGTCTAACGTACCTTCCTACATGCTCTTCTCTTCTCTGTCTCTCATAATCTCAAATCTCCCACTCCTACTATCTGAGATTTCCTCTCAAATAACTCTCTAGTACTGGAGTCCTCACTTCAGACTCCACATTTATGGAAAATAAGGCCACAGCTCAGTTGGCTTCATGGATCAGGTAGATGATGAAGATGATGGAAAAGAATGAGGTGTACTTATGTACAGGACTAACTTACATAGAGAACAGAGAGAAATCACTTCTGATTTCTAATGTAACTGTTCAGTGTTCCTGAATATGCCTGACCATCTTTTTGCTTTCATTTTTCTTTTCTTTTCTTTTCTCTTTTCTTTTTTCTTTTTTTTGAGATTTTTTTTATTTTTTATTTTTTATTATTTTCTATATTCTTTGTTTACATTCCAAAGGCTTTCCCCTTTCCCAGTTCCCCCCTCACCATATGTGCTATAAGTCCTCTTCCCCCTCCCCCCTCATTCCCCAATCAGCCCCCAACTCTTTCTCTGTTATGGTACTCCCCCACAAAACTGGATCCAGTCTTTTCAGGACCAGTGTCTCCTTCCTTCTTCTTGGGAATCTGTTGATTTGCTAATTGCGCCTTGAGAATTCAGAGCTTCTGGGCTCCTTAATATCCACTTATCAGTGATTGCATTTCATTTGTATTCTTTTGTGATTGGGTTAATTCACTTAGGATGATGTTTTCCAGATCCAACCATTTGCCTACAAATTGCATGAATTCATTATTTTTAATTGCTGAGTAGTATTCCATTGCGTAAATATACCACATTTTCTGTATCCAATCCTCCTTTGAGGAATATCTGGACTCCTTCCAACTTCTGGCTATTATAAATAAGGCTGCTATGAATATAGTGGAGCATGTGTCTTTCTCTGGGTATATGCTCAAGAGTGGTATGCCAGGGTCCTCTGGAAGTGTCATGCTAAATTTTCTGAGGAACTGCCAGACTGATTTCCAGAGCGGTTGTACAATCTTGCAATCCCACCAACATGGAGGAGTGTTCCTCTTTCTCCACATCCTCACCAGCACCTGTTTCTCTTGAGTTTTTAATCTTAGCCATTTTGACTGGTGTGAGGTGGAATCTCAGGGTTGTTTTGATTTGCATTTCCCTGATGACTAATGATGCTGAACATCTCTTAAGGTGCTTCTCAGCCATTTGAATTTCTTTAGGTGAAAATTCTTTGTTTAGCTCTGTACCCCATTTTTTAATAGGGTTATTTGGTTCTTTGGGGTCTAACTTCTTGAGTTCGTTGTATATATTGGATATTAGCCTTCTGTTGGATGTGGGGTTGGTGAAGATTTTTTTCCCAATTTGTTGGTTGCCAATTGTCCTTCTGACAGTGTCCTTTGTCTTACAGAAACTTTGTAATTTTATGAGGTCCCATTTATCAATTCTTGATCTTAGAGTATAAGTTGTTGGTGTTCTGTTCACTTTCCCCCTGTGCCCATGTCCTCTAGGGTCTTCCCCAGTTTCTTTTCTATTAGTTTCAGTGTATCTGGCTTTATGTGGAGGTCCTTGATCCACTTGGAGTTGATCTTAGTACAAGGTGATAAGAGTGGGTCAATTTGCATTCTTCTGCATGTTGACCTCCAGTTGAACCAGCACCATTTGTTGAAAAGGCTATCTTTTTTTCCACTGGATGGTTGTAGCTCCTTTATCAAAGATCAAATGACCATAACCCTGTGGGTTCATTTCTGGGTCTTCAATTCTATTCCATTGATCTACTTGCCTGTTGCTGTACCAATACCATGCAGTTTTTAAACACAATTGCTCTGTAGTACTGCTTGAGATCAGGGATATTCTTTTTTTATTCTATATATTAATTTACATTTCATATGATTTCCCCCTTTCCAGGCTCCCCCCTCCCCACAAGTCCAATAAGCCCTCTTCCCTCGCCCTGTTCCCCCATTCACCCCTTCCCTCTTCCCTGTTCTGGTGTTTCCCTACACTGCTGCATTAAGCCTTTCCAGAGTCAGGGGCCCTTCCTTCCTTCTTCTTAGACATCATTTAATATGTGGATTGTGTCTTAGGTATTCCAGTCTTCTAGGCTAATATCTGCTTATCAGTGAGTGCATACCATGAGTGTTCTTTTGATACTGGGTTACCTCACTTAGGATGATGTTCTCCAGTTCCATCCATTTGTCTAAGAAGTTCATGAATTTATTGTTTCTAATGGCTGAATAGTACTCCATTGTGTATATATACCATAGTACAGAATTCTATCAGACCTTCAAAGAAGACCTAACACCAAAACTCTTCAAATTATTCCACAAAATAGAAACAGAAGGAACACTACCCAACTCGTTCTACGAAGTCACAATTACACTTATACCAAAACCACGAAAAGATCCAACGAAGAAGGAGAACTACAGTCCAATATCCCTTATGAATATCGACACAAAAATACTCAATAAAATTCTTGCCAATTGAATCCAAGAACACATCAAAGCCATTATTCACCATGATCAAGTAGGCTTCATCACAGGGATACAGGGATGGTTCAATATACAGAAATCCATTAATGTGATCCACTACATAAACAAACTTTAAAAAACCACATGGTTATTTCATTAGATGCTGAAAAAGCATTTGACAAAATTCAGCATCCTTTCATGCTAAAAGCCTTGGAAAGAATAGGACTTCAAGGCCCATATGTAAACATAGTAAAAGCAATATACAGCAAACCAGTAGCCAACATCAAATTAAATGGAGAGAAACTTGAAGCAATCCCACTAAAATCAGGGACTAGGCAAGGCTGCCCTCTCTCTCCATATCTTTTTAATATAGTGCTTGAAGTTCTAGCTAGAGTAATAAGATAACATAAGGAGGTCAAAAGGATACAAATTGGAAAGGAAGAAGTCAAACTATCACTATTTGCAGATGATATGATAGTATATGTAAGTGACCCAAAAACTCAACCAGAGAACTCCTACAGCTGATAAACAACTTCGGCAAAGTGGCTGGTTATAAAATCAACTCAAGCAAATCAGTAGCCTTCCTATACTTAAAGGATAAGCAGGCTGAGAAAGAAATTAGGGAAATGACACCCTTCACAATAGCCACAAACAATATAAAGTATCTTGGGGTGACTTTAACCAAACAAGTGGAAGATTTGTATGACAAGAACTTCAGGTCTCTGAAGAAGGAAATTGAAGAAGAACTCAGAAAATGGAAAAATCTTCCATGCTCGTGGATTGGCAGGATTAATACAGTAAAAATGGCCATCTTACCAAAAGCAATCTACAGATTCAATGCAATCCCCATCAAAATCCCAACTCAGTTCTTACAGAGTTAGAAAGAGCAATTATCAAATTCATCTGGAATAACAAAAAACCCAGGATATCTATAACTATTCTCTACAGTAAAAGAACTTCCGGGGGAATCAATATCCCGGACCTCAAGCAGTACTACAGAGCAATAGTGTTCTTCTCTTCTCTTCTCTTCTCTTCTCTTCTCTTCTCTTCTCTTCTCTTCTCTTCTCTTCTCTTCTCTTCTCTTCTCTTTTCTCTTTTCTTTTCTTTTTTTCTGAGACAGGGTTTCTCTGTGTAGCTCTGGCTGCCCTAGAACTCACTCCGTAGACTAGGCTGGCCTCAAATTCAGAAATCTGTCTGCCTCTGCCTCCGAAGTGTTTGTACTTAAAGGCGTGTGTACCTAAGAAACATTCACTTTTGTGTTGGCAAAGGACAACATTGCTGCCTGGGCTGGGTATCTAGGTCCTCTTGAGAAACAACAGCAATAATAACCAGAGTGGACACCCAATCAAAGGATGGAAGCTTCCTAGTCATCATCTCATATGAGTGTTTGCTGGCCTCGCCAGAACTTGATGTTTAAAAACAGAGTTAAAAGCCTGATACTCATCTGGAATTTATGGATTTTGTAAATACTAACAATTAATTCACTGTATTAAAAAGCAATTTTGGGGCTAAACTATTTAAGATTTCTAATTTGAAGCCAATGTCCCTTATAATTTCTATTTCATTAAAGCCTTGGCATGCTAATTGCAAATAATTATTTTTCCATTGCCTTAATGTCTTCTGTCACAGACCTCACTTTATAATATGCTGTTACCTTGTTTTTGTAAAAGGATGAATGATTTACACCTAAACTGCAAAAATGTATTTTTTCAAGCAGTATTTTATATTCATATAGCTTCATGATCTGAACTGCCTTGACATATCTCCTGTATGAAAATTAGGGACGACTGCATCTTTTTCAGTTGTGTTGAAAGCAGAGTGGTTTCTGGATCTACACAGATGATTTGATACAAGGGTTGTTCCTTGTGAGTTCTCCTGGATCATCTTGTTCTGAAATCACTGTTCTGGGGAAAGGCATTTTGTTGAATTTCTCCTGCTCTGTGACATTCAGGTTATCTTTATTGCAGGAATGCCTTGTTACATATGGGAAGCCATAGGGAGGAAAAGAAAGGAAGGATACTGTGGTGGTTTGAATATACTTGACCCATGGTAAGAGGCACTATTAGGAGGTGTGGCCTTATTAGAGAAGGTATACTCTTGTTAGAGGAAGTATGTCACTGTGGAGACAGAGCTTTGAGGTCTCATATAAATGCTCAAGTCTAGCCAGTGTGATACAGTCACCTCTCCTAGTACTGGCTTCCATGTTAGTTAGGGTTTCATTGCTATAAGGGACAATCTCACCAAGGCAACTTAAAAAAGGAAAACATTAAATTGGGACTGACTTATAGTTTCAGAGGCTAAGTCCATTATCATCATGGTGGAAGCATGGGCAGCCTGCAGCCAGATATGGTGCTGGAGCAGCCAAGAGTTCTACATCTTGATCTGAAGGCAGCAAGAAGGAGACTGTGTTCTTCAGGCAACCAGGTGGAAGGTTTGTGTCACATTGGCCAGACTGGAGCAGCTATACAAGGCCCTAAAGCCCTACCTCCATAGTGGCACACTTCCTTTAACAAGGCTAAACCCCAAATAGTGCCACTTCCCACCGGCCAAGCCTATTCAAATCACCATACATTCCATTCTGGATGCTTCTTAGAGGATCTAAGATGTCCTCCAGGAAGAGTTATGACTAGACCCAAGTCTCCTCTGGGTATTTAGGAGGCTCCATTATTTCTGTTTCTTCTAGATTGTAACCCTCAAGCACCATGAATCTGGCATTTCATCAGATCCGTCCCTAATGCCTGCTCCTTCTCCACCAAACCTTTGACAGATGATTCCTTCATTACTTATGTAAATATTGACACACTGGGTAACATTCTCTAGTCCTTGAAGGTTTAGTCCAGCTAGACTCTCAGTTGCAGTCACTGTCCTGTAACAAGTGACCAGCATGAATTGCCAAAGGGTTATCTATATCCACTCTGTCCCTGGGCCAGTTTCTTCTTCACAAAAATGCACAGTGCTGTTTAAAAAGTAATCTTTGGTTACATCACTCAATATCTTCCCTGCCATCTTGTAAGGTTCATGATCAGGATCCTTATCACCTCTACCTGCCCACTTATTTCTCTCTTACCCCTGCATTCTCACCATACTGGCTTCTCTCGGTTTTTCAAGGCTTCAGGCTGCCAAGATCGGTTGATTGTTTCCTGGGGACATTGGAAGCTACCGCATCTCTGCCCTTAGATAACCAAACTCTTTTACAATTCAACTCAAATGCCACTTCTTTAGGGAAAGTCCCTATCCATAGAGTGGATCAGATCTCTTTAAACAATAATGATGCTGTTGGTGGTGATGATTATGCTATTAATAATTATAAAAATTTATTGATTACCAGTGATGGCTTGGATCTCTTTTAAGAACTCTGGTTTAATCTCCTGAACATTTTGTGACATTAGTATTCTGATTTTTTAGATAAGGAAACCCAGACATGGGAGGTAAACTAACCTGTCCAAGAGTCCAACTTTAGTGACATGCTGTTATTGTAATGAGAAGCTTTGCTTCATATTATTTATTATAATTTATGATTGTACATTTAAGTTTGAAATCCTTTAAACACTAACGCACCACCTTAATGTTGGACTTTAGGTGATGAAAGTCAGGGCTTTTGGGTGCATGTGTCTGATTACCATGGAGTTTAGTATTCTCTGCCTGGAGGATAGAAAATATTCAATAATGGAATGCTTTTGGAGATTTTTTTTTTAATTAGATGACTATTAGAAGTAAGTTACCGCATCAACTTTGTTGATTTCTAAAAGAATCTGCAATGAACAAGAAAGAATACCAACCTAGAAAACAAATAGCACCACTAAAACATGGGTTATTATAAAGTCTCTCTGAAGACGCATGGACCTTACTTTAACATGGAGCCGCTGACTAGGCAGCATACACGAGCTGATGTGAGGTCCCAGACACATATATAGCAGAGGACTGCCAGTTCTGGCCTCAGTGAGAGAAGATACACCCAACCCTCAAGAGATTTCAGGCCCCAGGGAGTGGGAAGGTCTGGTGGGATGGGGGTGGGGAGATGGGGACATCCTCTTGTTGATGTGGTGGGTGGAAGAGGAATGGGATGAGGAACTGTCAGAGGGTGGACTGGAAAGGGAATAACGACTAGACTGTAAAAATAAAAGATTAAATAATAATAATAGTAATCTAAAAAAAAAGATTTTAAGGAGCAATCATAACGCTCCTTATTATTTCCAAAGCCACAGAAGGCTTTGTACTTAGTTTCAGCAGGAATATCCTACAAATGAATTGTGACCAACTAGATTTGGGCCTTGTGCCTATCCTGGAAAGCTGCTTTATCCTACATCACAGGACTCCCTTAATTAGCTAAGCCTGACTGTGCCCATCAATAATGAATGATGACCATGTGTCTGGTCACCAGATTACAGGAGCCTGAGAGCAGACATGTTGGGATAACAATAAATAAGGGATACCATGTAGTCTTATGTGCTAGAATGGCCCTGTTATTAGGGGCTGATGGGCTGATGCTAATATAGAAAGAGCTTTCATATATAAATATAAATATATATATATATATGTGTGTGTGAGTATATGTATATGTGTGTATGTGTATGTATAAATATACATATATGTATATATACACAGGATATATGGATATATATACACATAGAATATATATATAGTTTATAATTTGATTTCTCATGGACTCTTCTACAAGATAATACATTCTTTACTCTGGATTGTTTAACAATTTTATTTCTTAGTATTAACATCTTGGCAT